>OY757310.1:164175325-165399279 GCA_963583905.1 Stenurella melanura
TTATACAAGATCTGTTCAAAATCATTTTAAAATACATCAAACATTTATCACTGAAAATTTCAACTCTAAAATCAAATTTAACACATTATTTCTGATGATCATATTACGTTAGCTTAAAGTTTTATCTAATTCAAATTGTGTTTTAAATTGTCCAGAGCAAAACATGATTCTATTCTATTAACTACTAATTATTGTTGTAACAATTATGCATCTTGAATTATAAAATAGGAAGAGGTATAAATAAAACAGTTAGTGCTACTTTAAATATATTTTTATTTTTTGTTATAGTAGACGCAATCGTTACAGTGACTCTACGAGTGAGACACAAGACGAGGTTTAACTGGCAAGGATAACATTTTCCGTCTTTATTATACTTTCACCCGTTGAGCCACTATAACGATTGCGTCTACTATACAAATATGAATTGCAATAATAGAAAACAATTGTGTCAAGAATTTAAATTGATATTTTGTTAACAACAAACTGTTCTTTGCTACTTATAAACTGTCATATTTTACTATAACCAACGTTTTGCCAGTAAATAAAAAATAGTAAAAATTGGAGGGCTTACATTTCCAAAACCAGTACGTGTCTACATGTTGCCGATGCTGATATTTGTAATTGCGAAACTCCACTTGGCATTCTCAACACATGATCTGTGACTGCTCCTATTGGCTGAATACTTTCTTTTGGCTTTTCCAATTTTTCGGAGAAGGTATTCTCTTCCTGTCTAGAGGAGGTGGGGATACGCATGCTAGTTCCAACTGTAAAAGAAACGAGAGCATATTTGAATATTTGTTTCACTTTAAAAACTGGCCATAATAAAGTTGAAAAATATAACATCTTACAAACATCTTGCAGAAAAAAATAAAAATAATCAAAAACAAATTAAACAAATTGATATTATCATTAATTTACAAAACAGGTATTTTTTTTGGAATTCGGAAATATTTGTACTTGTGATTTTAATACCTACCAAAGTTATTAGAAGAACAACATATTTTCCCTCAACTTCTAGTAACAGCAAAATTTATTTCACTTTGGGAAGTCGACGTCTTCCAATATGTTCTTCGATATCACTATCTTCATCTCATAATAATCTTTTGGGAGGAATAATTTGCTTTTTGTACATAGTCCTTTGATTCGTTTTTGTTCACTCTGTATATCCGATGTGAGTTCTGCTCTTTTCAATTTAACTGCAGCTTATAATCTTCTATAATAGGTATAAAGCAAATTAGTACAAATATGACAACTTATATGTTGCAATCAAGACCGATGGTTGTGATTTACATAAATAAAAGCTCCTTAATATTGAAATAGATCGAACCTACCTTCTTGAAAACAAGATTTATAGTGTCCACGCTTCATATGGGATCTCTCTTGTTTTTCAATGATTTATCAAATTGTTTCCGTTTAAATGGTGACCACCATTCGTGGAACGAGTCACTTCGAATTAAACCACCTCCGTTTTTTTCCCCAAAAATCGATGCCTACAAACATCATTATTCGTATTACAATAAAAGCAAAGGTTAGACCTAATCTTTGATAAAAGTACAAAGGGATAGGTAAGTGTAAGTACATTCAACTTTAGTGTCTAAACATAAATTAAAATATCTGCAAATGACAATAAAGGGGACCTTAAACTATGTGGTAGTTGTATTATTGTACATAATTATTGTAAAATACTTACTGCAATGCAATTAAGTATGTAGTAATAATCATAGGCAAACAAAACACAAACCATAAACAAATTGAAATCGACATTTGACATTTTGACAGCAGAGGCCTAGCGGAATCAGTGAACTGAGCGGAATGGAATGAGAATATTGAGCATGCGCACTAACCTAGGGACCGTGGCGCGCGATCACAAGCCTAGTTTGAATTCAAAATTTAAATCATATTTCACATTTTCACATCTACAATTTTGCCAACGATTTAAAATTTATAAAATGGATGTTATTTACCACTGGACAGGGAATGATTATAAATGTACTTAAATCAAAACTGGATAGAGAAACATTTATTTATTTTTATTATAATTAAAGTTAAAGTAGATACTATATAAAAGTAGCAATAGGTAGTCTCATCAGTTGTGATGCAGTTTTATTTTTATTAGTTCATGCGATCCAAATATTTCTACAAAATGTACACGTCTCTATCATACAGATAAAATCATCGATGAACGTTTATACGAGGTACATGAACACATATACGAAGAACATTCCCTGACATATATACATAGTACATGCGACTATGAACATAAACTTTTGTGTATGTTCGATCCATATCGTCTGTATATTCATATTGTATATGAAAATATTATTTATATGAGAATGTTGGGGGAACATACATGGCTAGTACAGTATGCAATTAGAACATTAGGAATGCAAAATGTACATTCGTGGAATAATAAATGCTATCTGGGTTATATTATGCACTGAAAATTTTGAATTTTCTTGTATCTTTGTCAGGGTGCTTCAAGAAGATACATATGACTTCAATGATTTCCTAGCTTAAAAAAACGTACTAACGGCATTGAACCCAAAGATACCTATTTTTTCGTCGAGTCACATTCGAACGACCCCTATGGTGATTCCGCCTAGGACTTTTTATGAGGTATTTTGGATCCGTCGGAATCGGTTCCTCGATTTTGAACTTTGAGACTATTTTTATTGGTTCAAGTGGTTTGGACTCGGAGTATTCTCCACCACTTATCGCCCCTATAAACTTTGACTAATATTTGCCTTTTGAAATACCCATATTCTCTAATCTTTGCTCATACTACTTGCTACATCCTGACTGTGATTTCCGCCCGTTTGAACAGGCCTTAGGGTACTTTCAAAGGAGTATGTACGAACGACGCACAGTGGCCATCTTTGGCCAAAATTCTCAAATCTAGGAAACAAATCTCAAATAATCTCATATGATACAAAAAAAATATTGAAAAAATATTACTGACAAATTCGGATGGTTGGAATCGAAATAACTGATTATAATTCTGAAATAGGCAAAGAAAATAACATATATTCAGTGATGAACAAAATGAAATAGTGCACATTAATATTTAATTAATTGAAAGCTGTCATTCAGTTTAATTGCTACAAAGGTACATACATTTACATATTTAATATCACATAAACACAGCTTAGACCCTTTGAGACTCAAAGTTTGAGTCCATTTTCATTCGAAATGATTTAATCGTATAATCGATATCACGTCACCGTATAAAATCACTGATATCGAAAAATCACTAATTGATTCAGATCGTCTCTATAGTTCTCTGATGTATGAGAGATGAGACTATAGTTAGTGATGGGCATAACAAGATTATTTCAATAACCGATTACTTGGTATTCGAGTGATTTCAATAACCGGATAATCATTCGAGTGATGGTCACCTGAATACTAGATATAATTTATAATAGTGGCAGCACTGATTATCTGACATGAATCGGTCAATCGGTTCGAGTTATGAGTACTGAGTTATACGAAATACGAATTATCATTTAATTAGTTGTTTACAATAGCTGGCAGCTGCATTCGTTCGGTAAAGTGATTCGTAATCATAAGGGACCAGTTTCATGTGTTGTCTCTATCCCTACCATGCAATTTTGTATCATATGATTTATGATTATGTTCATTGAAATCCTGTTTATTTAGTATGATTATGTTCATTGATATCCTGTTTATTATGTTCACTGCAAACGAAAGCAAATACTGCGAATTTTGAATTGTCGGATAGCTACCTGGCGGACTGAAACATGCGTCTCGGCATGGTGTCTAATTTAATGACTGTTTTACATTCATTTTTTTTGTTTTCACTTGAGTACCCGTTGGCGATAACCGAGTGATGCAGGTTATTTCAATAACCGGTTATTTTTCATTCGAGTGATCCCAATTCCTTGGAGGTAACGTGTAAGTACAAAACGTGTAACGCAAGGGACAAGACACAAGACAAGGCCGACAGCTACTCTGTGCCGACCGGCGACAAGAGTAAGAGACAAGAGTTAACATTGCGTTCGGCGTGGTTGTTGTGTTGTCGGTCACTCGCCGGCTCGCTGCAATTGTTTTTGTAAACAACCAATTATAATATTTGCTATTTCATCCTATCGTCATGTGGTTACCAAATAATATTTGCTCTGTGTCCGTGTCGTCATTTTAACGTAATCCGCAGTAACGTTGAGTAGTGTAGTTAATTAGCAAGTTTACTTGTGGTAGACCAGAATTTTTTAAAAAAATATTAAAATGGCACAAGCTGTGGTTGAAACTTTTTTAGAAAATTCCCTTTTCCGAATATATGCGTTTTATTCTTCTTTGTTGGTTTTAAAAATGTTGTTTATGACCCTGTTAACAAGTAGCCAACGAATGAAAACTAAGGTAAGGTTAGCCTTAGGTATCTAGGTGCATAGAGCATAGAAAATATTTATGTTACGTAGAAAGGTACATATTATTTAATTTGTAATGCTAATTTTCACAGTTAAAGGTAGGTATGACTATTCGTTATTCGGTTGTTAGTAACTATCCGTTCTACAACAATACTAAACTAGGTAGGTAGGTACTTAGGTACCTATATTTATAACTAAAAAACCTCTGCCTAAGAAATCACTACTTCCACATCCAGATTTCTCGTCCGTCACTTTAAAGGAAACATCTCGACTATATTTGCACTCTAGTATGTGAAATTATTAGTCATAGAATTTTAATAATATTTGGGGCAGATATCATAGAAAAATTTGAGGCGTTGGTTTCTACTATATACATTTGGTCTACTTATTTTGCGCTATTATTCACAACCTACCACCTCCCACCCCTTCAACGGAATCATCTCAATCAGATGTCTTTACTATACATACGTGTAAAGTAGTATTATTATGAGAAGATGCTCGCAAAAAATAATGCGCAGAAACGAGTTTGTGTTCCTCCATTGTTTTAGGCCAATGAGAACGAATTGCGTCATATTTGACGTCGAAGCCAGTGGCACCGTCAATCTGCAGTCACAGGATCAGTGCTGCAGTATACTTGTTGTGTTCGCCGTTTTTGATTGAATTAAGTGATATAACCTTACTTTCAGTGAAGAATGTCTTCATCGAAAACACCAGAGTGTAACGAGTTTTAATATTCTACATTACACAGCTCCTCGACCTCGAAAATTTGATTATATTTTTATCTATCCTTCTACCCCAGATGATGCTGTCACTGGTAAAAATATTCGTTAGCTAAGCCCCGAGCATCTTCTCATAATAATACAACTTCTACCAACTTTCAAGTGAATATCTCAATTTTATGTTATCAATCCCTCTAATAATGGAGTGGAGGTTGTGGGAGTGGGGGGCTTGAAAAATATTAGAAAGAAATCTGAGGCCTTGATTTCTAATATATAGGTACACTTTCTGTACTCTTACCAGCTTGCTTTACATATTTTTCCCTATATACCTCTACTTTCCCCCCACTCCTTCAACGGAGTCATGTCAAAATATAATCTAGTTTCAGAGGTCGTTATAATACATATGTGTACTAAATTTCAAGTGAAAATCTCAATTTAATTTTATCAATAATAAGGCAGTGGGGTGGTAGGGGGATGGAAAATATAAAAAAACCTGAGACCTTCGCTTCTAGTATATACACCAAATCCCAAATTTCTGTACTTTTACCCGCTTGCCTTACTTATTTTCCCCTATTTAATCCCCAACCCTTCAACGGAACCATTTCATAATATAATCCAGTTCCAGATGTCGTTGTAATATACCAAATGTCAAGTCAATATCTCAAACTTTATTTTATCAACCCCTTTAATAATGGAGTAGGGGTGGTGGGGGATTGAAAAATATAAAAAAATCTGAGGTCTTGGCTTCCAGTACATTCACAGAATTTCAAGTTTCTGTACTCTTACCAGCTTGCTTTACTTATTTCCCCTATTTAACCCCCAACCCTTCAACGCTTCCCATAATACAATCTGGTGTCAGATGTCATTCTAATATATATGTATACCAAATTTCAAGTGAATATCTCAATTTTATTTTATCAACCCCTTTAATAATGGAGTGGAGGGTGGTGAGGGATGGAAAATATTATAAAAAAATTTAAGGCCTCGGAGAATATTATTTAAAAAAATCTGAGGCCTTCGCTTCTAGTATATACACCAAATCCCATATTTCTGCACTCTTACCAGCGTGCTTTACCTATTTTCCCCTATTTATCCCTATTTAACCCCCAACTCTTCAACGGAATCATCTCAAAATATAATCTAGTGCCAGATGTCGGTATAATACATACCTGTATCAAATTTCAAGTGAATATCTCAATTTTATTTTATCAACCCCTTTAATAATGAAGTAGGGGTGGTGGGGGGTTTGAAAAATATGATAAAAAAATCTGACACCTCGGCTTCTAGTGTATACACCGAATTTCAAGTTTCTGTACTCTTACCAGCTTGCTTTATTTATTTTCCCCTAGTTATCCCTAATTTAACCCCCAACCTGCAACGGAATAATCCTAAAATATAATCTAGTTGCTGATGTCAATATAATATATATGTATAATGTATACCAAATTTTAAGTGAATATCTCATTTTTTTATCAACCCCTTTATTAATCGAGTGGGGTGGTGGTGGGGTGATGGAAAATATTACAAAAAAATTTCAAGTTGTACTCTTATCAGCAGACAAGACAGAATTTTTTTTTTCCTCAAATTTAAAATCTCGACGTTCTATGACACTCTAAACCTATTTCAAGAAAAAAAATTTTGGATTTTTTTTTACGATTACCTACTATACTTCCAATATACTACGTGGATGTGGAAGTAATTAGGTGGGTATTCCATATTCACGTGTTATTTTAATAACCGATAGAGTAGTGATAATACCACATGAGGTTTAATTTGAATGATAACCTAACCAGCGCAATCTGTACGAGATAAAAATACGAAATCGTAGGTTGAAATGTTTTTCACAATTAACATATCACAATCAAAAAGATAAACAATTTATCAAAAATAAATATACATTTATACCTACTTACCTACATCTAGAATTAACTTACGTAGGTAGGGAAGATCGCCAGATAACTTCAATTGTTTTCAAGACACTAATGATTTGGATATATTATACACGGTGTAATCAGTTTCATGTCATTAAAAAAACTGGTAATGGGGACCGACTAGACAAACAAAAAACCTTTGTGACTTTTCCTTCTAGGGGCACTTTGAAAAAAACTGATCTAGGTTAACATATTTAATATTATGGTAGACAACTATTGAGAACCACTGCTTTCCTTGGTCGATGGACTTGTACGTCCCAATTATACAACTTTTAAATTGTCATAAAAAAGTGCGTTTACATGTGTGTTTTTTAATTTGGAACAAAATATTGGATTATTTATAATTTAGAAAATTTAAATGTGGTTTATTAACATTTGTAACATAAATGAGTGTCCTGGGTTAAAAGCTTACTACCTACCTAAATGATTCAAAATCTCTGCATCTGTATCAATACACAATTCGGTACGTCGAATTAAGTACATACGCGCTTCGTTCAACACTAAACTATCAACTAGCGTTGTCAATAAAGAAAAATAAAATAAAAACTTGGTACAAAAGCCAAAAAGGAATACAAAAAGAACGAACAAGTACGTTGTGTCTGTACGTAATCAAGAATTTGACAGCTTGAACGGTCAATAAAATAAATCTTAACTATAAATACACAATGACGCGAAATTCAAAAATAACAAAAACAACGAACGGCGGGTTGGACGTGTGTACATAACGAAACACCGACAGTAGCTAAAATATTGCACAAGGGAGAGTTAGATTATAGTTTTCTTCAAATCAGATCTAGATCTAAACCTACCTCAATATTCCAACAGTTCTCAAAAAATTTTATTGAAAATTTGCGAAATTTTTGTTTATTTTTTTTTTCTCCAAAACTATGAGCTTTAGACCCCATGTTATATAAGGTTTTTTTGTTTGTCTTGTCGTTCCCTACCACCAGTTTTTTTTAATGACATGAAACTAATTACACCCTGTATAACACAAGCGTGAAATAATGCACTTTTTTCTCACGTTTTACTTGTTTTCACCATTACCACAAACATCTTGAGCACAAAGATATAGCGAGAAAAAAGTAGTTTCTTTAAGAAGAAAAAATAAAATTACCCATGAATATTTTTATTGTGATCAGCGCCTGCGAAAACGGGGGAGGGCGTATTGACGATCCAAAGTGTAATTAATGTATTTTACACCCCTTGGAAGGGTTGAAGCAACCCACGAGCTCGCTACCACCTTCTCTTCCGTGAAAACTGAAGGGATATGCGCAGGAATAACGATCATGTGCAGAAAAACCTGTAAATCCTGGATAGCATGCTTTCTGCCCGTTTGAGGGATGAGGAAGGGTTGGAGCTAAAAATGAATATTTTTCCCGTGATCAGCGACCCAAAAACTGGAGGATACGCGTTTAAACAGAATCATTTGAAAAAAAATAATTCACCACTCAGGAGGGCTTGCTTATTCAACTTTCTAGGTCTGCTGTGTTGATTCCACTTACTCTAAAACCCCCTTCCATGTTATTTCAAGTAAAGCCCGTGGTTAAATCACTCCCCAGACCTCTTTATATATGAAAACAGAGAGGGACCCATAAAAGGGGTGGTTTTTGGCCGTTTCAGGTGGTTGCGGCGCACAATGGGGCGGTCAAACGCGCCAATTTTTAATTAAAATAAAATCTTTGAGCGCAGCTCTGAAAATTTTGTGTAGTTATAGTTTTTAAATGTAGAAATAAATTGTGAATGTCATCGTCGGGGTGGACTTGAAATTTCAATTAGTCTCGTCGGAAAAAGCAAAATATGACATTTTTTGATGTTCATAACTAAATGAATACATCAGCAGGAAGGCTTTATAATGTCGATATCGAAAGATCGAAATTGGCATTTTCACGGCATCGTTACACAGTGGTTCCAATTCAACTTCTAGCTGGACAAAAATCTGAAACTTCTTGATTCATCTAAAAATATTGCAATCTATATGGCAAAAATAGTAAAAAAAAATATATCATGCCTAGGGGTAGTTTTTAAGGGGTGAAAATAAATTTTTACTTAGGAAAAATGTAAAACTAGGCACTCCAACAGAAAATAACGCAGTCAATCTAGGAAAAATAGTAAAAAAATTCTTTGATGCATAGAGGTAGTTTCTAAGGGGTGAAAATTAATTTTTACTTAGGAAAAATCTAAAACTACGCATTTCAACTGAAAATATTCCAGTCAATCTAGGAAAAACAGTTGCCCTCATTGAAGAAAATTCAGCAACTTGCTTTAAAATTTGCTCCGCATCTCTTCTTCCTCTAGACCGTAAGCTCATTTGAGTAGCCAATGTAAGTTCTTTAAAATTCCCTGTTTTTGGTCCATTTTTTTTCAGTTTCGGACAGAAATTGTCTGATTTTTTTTTTATATATACCGCCTATCACTTTCTGTAGACTCTTGTAAATCAAGAAACTCGAAAACAGGGCTTAATACACGGAAAGGTTTAGTCGAGCCCTTATCTTCACTCCTCCATGCAATAAACTGGGCCATTCGAGGTACTGACATAGCTACAACAAATAACTGTATAACTAAAAAAGTTGTACAAAGTAGTACCTAATTTTTTGTTTACATATTCCCAGATATCTACCCAATTGGCCCAATAAAGGATCACGTCGAATACGTGCAGATATTTTTTTGTATGGCAAGGCCAACACAGCAATATTATTAAAAGCGGCAGTGTTCACTTCACACAAGGTAAAACAAATGTTACATGGAATAAAATTGATTTTTTTCTATGAATTAGGCGAGTACATACCTTTAGAGGAAGTTTATATTACAATAAAATAAAAGGTGCACTTCTAAACACAAAACAGGACTGTTGACTTCGCAGCGTATATAAGACGAATAATGTGCGCTCACGAGATGGGGGTGAGTTTGGCTCCCGCTACCTGTGTACTGGGTTCGTCATGGGTCGTAGCTTTTATGATTTATTACCCCCCTATTATTCAGCTTCAGCTAGGCAGACATTTGGCGATTTCTGAGAAGGTTCATATTTTGAATTTTGTCCTGCTAGAATTTGAATTGGAACCACTGTGCGTTAGTTGCATGGGCGAAATCGAAAATTCGAGCCAACAGAAGTGAACGAAAAATAGCATCATTTGACATTTCGCGAATTTGATTTGTTTTTTGTTCCACTAATGTCACTGGTACGCTAATAACCGGAAAACCCGGACGAATAGGGAGATTTTAAATATAAAAACAAAATCGCCAGAACTGCACCTTGACAAATGTCAAATTTTAACAAGTTAACCATTATACTCTTCGCTGATTTACTGCACTTCTTATATAATTGTTGCACATTCTATAAGATACTCTTCGCAGTTTTTTTTGTAAATAATATTGGTTTTAGACATTTTTTGTTTAATTACAAAACATACAATTTCTTTTTTTTATTTAAATAATTAATAACTTTTTTATTGATTGATTGATATTATTAAATGGGCGTTGCCGAATGCCAGCCAAGCCTCCAGAACTTCCGGGCGTTGCCGAATACCAAGGCAATTTTCGAGCGTTTCCGAATTCATATTAGGACCGTGCCATATTTCCATATCCATATTTGGGCGCTGCCAAATACCAAAGATAACTTCTAAATTAGGGCGCTGTCGAATCTATATTTGGGCGCCGCATAATCCATATTTGGGTGCTGTCTAACACCAAAGTGACTTCCGAGCACTGCCAAATGATTGCAGGATTTTACCCAAACATATTAACTAAAATACAAAGCAAGTTAAATAAAAGGTTTTTAATAATGAAGTTTCCGGACTCTTATAGCTTTCTTTACTTATTTTTCCATATTTACTCTCCCCACCTCTTCCATCTCAATCAGATGACATTACAACACATATCGTCGTCTATCTCACGAAGTGTCGTATCTCAGTTTTAGTGATTTAGTGTTAGAGCTAAAGTTTTGGTGGTTTTTAAAATGAATGATAAACATATAAAACTTGCCTCTTCGTTGTTTTTTTTTTGCTTATGTTGTGCACTGGAATATGTAGTTACCGGCATGAGGTCTATATATTAAGAGTGCGTATTTTCAAATTTTCAGTAAAAAATAATTGAATAATAATAAATTGAGATACACGAATGTCTACATGTACCCATTCTTGCATAGTATACGCCGAGGTATACGCGCTTGACTGACGACAGTTCGTGAGATGTAAAAACATGTCAAATGAAGTATATTTGCCAACCTACCTCAAATTTCGATTTTTTTGAGATACGACACTTCATGAAATGGACGACTCTGTGTGTACCAAATTTCAAACGAGTATCTCAATTGTATTTTATTAACCCCATTAATAATGGAGTGGAGGTGGTGTGAGGTTAAAAATATTATAAAAAAATCTGAGGCCTTGGCTTTTTGTATACCTATGTACCAAATCCCAAGTTTCTGCTTCACTTATTTTTCCATTTATCCCTATTTAACCCCTAATGCTTCAACGGAATCATCTCAAAATATAATCTAGTTCCAGATGCCGTTATAATACATGCATGTAACAAATTTCAAGTGAATATCTCAATTTTACTTTATTAAACCCTTTAATATTGGTGTGAAAATATTATAAAAAAATCATTGACCTTTCCCGAGTTACTGTACTTTTACCATCTTGCTTTACTTATTTTCATTTATTTACCCCTATTTAACCCCCAACTAGAGGTCTGCGTCGCAAGGAAAATTTTCGGCGGCGACGCCCGCGACTATGTTCCTCGGCGGCTGGCGGCGTCCCAAAAACGCCGCTTAGAAAATTCTCGGCGGCACGGCGGCGGCACAAATAGTTCATAAAAAAATCTAATCTAGCAGGCCCATATTTATTTACATAAGTTATAATCATCATGAATAAAAATTAAACGATCCACATGTACGGGATCTAAGACAGATCTTTTCGCATTAACTACCAAACCACCAACATTCTGATATGAAAAATGAGGGTTTCTATTTAAGATTCGATAGTTGCCCCTCACCCCACTCCCAGGAGGCGGCGGTAGTGGGTCGAGTTTGGTATCAATTCTAAAAAAGTTTCTCGAGAATTGTGACAAACTTATTTTTGCGATTACAACGCCATCTATCGCGAATCAAAAAAGTTTCAGATCAAACCTACGTATTCTGTAGTTTAGAAGTTGAATATGTAATAAAAAAAATTGGTGAAGGTGTTTACACAGAACTTCCCCCTTTATTTGTTCATGGCGGTCACTCTAAAAAATTAATAATTACGAAATGACACTGAAAATAATAATCGAAATATAGTAATCACTATTATTACAAAGAAAACCTGATAAGTTTTGGTCAAAAACATATACAGAGTGCTCATCCAACAACAAAAGTTCAATACTAAATGACAGGTGCCAAATATGGAAGGGTGGCGCAAATTCCTTCACAAATGTCCACCATGACTGAATTATTTCTTGGGATGACCACCCTGTACATTTTTCAATAAAAGTATAATAGATTCATATGCCAAATATTATTGCCATCTGTCACATTTTCAATTCCTCATTCACGTGGAGTGGAAGTATAGTGGTGGTTAAAAAATTTAATTAAAAAAAAAAAAATTATCAAAAATGTTGGTAAAAAAATTTTCATAATTTTTTTCTTCTGAAATATGTTTAGAATGTCATGAAACGTGGAAATTTTAAATTTGTGCAAAAAGAAATTTTTTCCATCTATTCTAGTGGTAAAATATTTTTCCAAGATGGTAAAAAAATATTGCAATTTTTTTCCGAAATAGGTTTGGAATGTCATGAAACGTGGAAATTTTAAATTTGAGCAAAAAATTTTTTTTCTTTTCCTCTATTCGATAGTGATAAATAGATTAAAAATATTTTCATTTTTTTTTTTAATTTTTCAAAAACATTTTTCAATTTGTTTGAATAGTTTTAGAATGCAATGGAAAGGTGGGAATTTTAAATCTGAACAAAGAAAAACATTACATCTATTTTAGCGGTAAAATTTTTTCAAAGATGAAAAAAAAAAATTCTAATTTTTTTTAAATAGATTTAGAACGCTATGAAACGTGGACATTTTAAATTTGAAGAAAGAAAAAACATTTTTCCATCTGTTTTAGTGGAAAAAATTTTTTCAAAATTGTTGGTAAAGCAAATTTTCATATATTTTTTTTTTAATAGGTTTAGAATGCCATGAAACGTGGAAATTTTAAATTTGAACAAAGAAAAAAAAACTTTTTTATCTAGTAAAATTTTTTTCAAAAATGGTGAAAAAAATTTTAGAATTTTTTTTTTCTGAAATAGGTTTAGCGTGTCATTTTAAATTTGAGCAAAAAAAATGTTTTTTATTATTTATTCCGTTTAGACGGTCCACCCTGTATATTTTCCAGGGAAAGTTTAACCATTTCTTCACTGACACTACCTGCCAAATTTGACTCCTCTCCGTCAAGTAGTTTTTTTAGTTAATGCACCAACGGACAGACAGACAAACAGACAGACTGACGGAATTGAAAAACCTATATTTTCGTAATCTACGTGATCTGAAACGTCAGAATCCGAAAAAAACTCGGATGGTGATTTTTTTTCGAATACAATACTTCCCTTCGGTATGCGAGGGAAGTAAAAAAAATCGGTAAAGGAATTTACACAGAACTTCCCTCTTTATCTGTGCGCGGGTCACTCTAAATAATTAATAACTACGAAATGACATTGAAAATAATAATCGGAATATAGTTATCACTATTATTACAAAGAAGACCTGGTAAGTTTTCGTCAAAAAGAGAGTACCTACTCATCCAACAGCAAAAGTTCAATACTAAATAACAGGTGCCAAATATGGAAGGCTTGCGCAAATATCTTAACAAATGTCTACCATGAATTATTTCTTGGGATGACCACCCTATATATTTTTCAATAAAAGTATAACAGCAGATGTCAAATGTTATTGCCATCTGACACATTTTCAATTCCACATTCACGTAGTGGAGTGGAAGTATAATGGTGGTTAAAAAATTTCATTTTTTTTGAAAATTTTCAAAAATGTTGGTTAAACATTTTCAAAATCTTTTTTCTTCTGAAGTAGGTTTAGAATGTCATCAAACATGGAAATTTTAAATTTGAGCAAAGAAAAAAGTTTTTCCATCTGTTTTAGTGGTAAATATTTCATTATTTATTCCCTTTAGACGGTCCACCCTGTATATTTTCCAGTGAAATTTTAACCATTTCTTCGTTGACAGTAGCGTCAACTACCTACCAAATTTGACTGCTCTCCGTCAAGTAGTTTTTTAGTTAATGCACCAACAGACAGACAGACTGACGGAATTGAAAAACATAAATTTTCGTAATCTACGTGTTCTGAAACGTCAGAATCTGAAAAAACCTCGGTATGCGAGGGAAGTAAAATGGAGGTTTCCGTTTTAGATTTCAAAGTTCCTTACCCCATGCCAGGGGCTGGGGGTAGGTGGTCGAGTTTGGTATCATTGGATAGTTTTTTTTTAAATACTCAGTAAGTACTTTTCTTTGTTTCGTTCCGATGTATATTTCTCGAGATATTTGATCGTTCCCGGACATTTTATTCACCCATGTATGCCCATTAGGCCGGGCCGAAAACGATTGAAAAAAATTTTTTTTTGAAATTTGATTTGGTATAGCAAAAAAAAGTTGTAAAATAACTTTAAAAATGTCCTGTATTTTTATGAAAAATTTGAAATGAAATTTGACCGCGCCCCAATGGCCTTAAAATAAAATTTTTGTAAACTTACTATTCTGGATCTGGTTTAGTCGTAAATACTTTTTAAATAATGGGTCTAAATTACCAATCAAATCTCATAATTTTATCTTAATATTTAGCCGCGCCCCAACCTAAAAACATTTTTTGCGCTTCATCCACACTTAGCCCGGTCCTGGTAATAACCGCCTCTTGCAACGTAGTTACGAGTTTCGACCCGTACGTATGTGGTAAAATGCAAGTATAATGTGTTTACTTAGTTTCACGTTAATTTCGAGGACTGTCGGTCGATATTGTGAATTGAAAAGTATTCTTACGTGCTCAAGAAAAAGTTCTTATTTTGTGACTTACTAAAATAAATAATTGTGTATTTTGTGCCACGAACTTAGCGTTAGCTGCTAATATAGTCAAAAACACATTGTCTTACTTAGAAGCTAAGTCAGTAAGCCCAAAGTCTATTAAGGCAATCGGTTGTGATGGAACAAATGTTAATACGGGCTAGAAAGGTGGTGTGATTCGATTAATGGAAGTGCAGATTGGAAAACCTGTTCAGTGGCTGATATGTTTGCTTCATGCCAACGAGTTGCCTCTTCGACATTTCCTTCAAGATTTAGACAGAAAAACTAAGGGGCCGCATTTGTTTTCAGGGCCCATTGGATCCCTTTTGCCAACATGCGAATCAAGATCTGTAAAGCAATTTCAACCAATTGAAACTGACTTGCCAGAAGTTGATGAAAGCGATCTAAGTATCGATCAACAGTACTGATACCAAATAAGCTGTGCTATAAGAAACGGAATTTGTCCCGATCAGCTGAGCAAAAAAAATCGGGGAAAACTAAGTCATGCACGATGGTTGAAAATGGCTAATAGGTTATTGCGTTTATATATTTCAACAAGTGAGCCTTCTGAAACCTTGGTTGTACTGACAAATTTTATTATGGAAGTGTACTCGCCAATGTGGTTTAACATAAAAACAAAACCATTATGCCAGTATGGAGCGCAACATTTATGGAAATCGATGTCTATTCAGAGAATTTCCAAATGAAATAAAGAAGATTATTGACAATGTTATTAGCACAAACGCTTATTTTGGACACCCCGAAAACATCTTGTTAGACATGATCACAGATTCTCGGAGTCATGTAAGAGAACTTGGGATTCGTCGCATTTTGAAGGCTAGGAATTCGAGAGATCAAAAAAATGTAAGAGTATTTAAGAATACCTGCTCTCAACTGGGATGCTAAGGACTATATCGATCAAGCTGTCGAGCGATGTGTAAAGATCATCACTGAAGCATGAGGCAAAGTTTGTGGTCATGACTCAAGAGACGGGTACATTCGCGTAAAATTTGATGCGAGGAGTGATCTACCATCATTTGAAAACAAAAATCAATAATACAATATAGATCCAAAAAAAGCCAAACTGAGTAATAAGTAAGTTAGATCTACGATGAGAATAAGCGCAAGTAGCCGAAAAAGGGAGGAAGGGGTGGGTGGAACTCGATAAGCAGCCACCTCCTCGTGGTGAGTTCTGGGTTGAGTAATTGATAAAATATGTATATTATATTAAATAAAGACAATTAATACAATAATATTAGGTAGCCTATCACTTACTCAAGCGAAGAGCTGATTTTATATATTTTAAGGGCCCTGGGGCGCGGGTAAAAATTCTTTTATTTCTTTCATATTTTTTTTAGTTATTATATACATTGATTCCTAACTTTTTGACGCTGTAACGAAAACGATACATGACTGAAAATTTGACTCTTTTAAGGCCCATGGGGCGCGACCAAAATTTAAGCGAAAATTAAAAAAAAAAATTAGCGAACATGTCTTTATACCCTTCAACTTTTTGTGACTATACCAAATTAATTTTCCAAAAAAAAATTTTTCGGCCCGCCCTAATGCCCATCTTCTACGACCCGTACCTCTAAAATGAGATTTTTATACCCAAGTTCCATTTGAAAGTTTGAGAAGCACAACAACTGTTTTTTATTTCCCAAAGTTACAACATACAGGATGTAATTAGTTTCATGTTATTAAAAAAACTGGTGGTAGGGAACGACAAGACAAACAAAAAAAAAAACCTTATATTAACATGGGGTCTAAAGCTCATAGTTTTGGAAAAAAAATAAACACAAATTTCGCAAATTTTCAATAAAATTTTTTGAGAACTGCTGGAATATTGAGGTAGGTTTAGATCTAGATCTGATCTGAGGAAAACTATACTCTAACTCTCCCTTGTGCAATATTTTAGTTACTGTCGGTGTTTCGTTATGTGCACGTTCGTTGTTTTTGTTATTTTTGAATTTCGCGTCATTGTGTATTTATAGTTAAGATTTATTTTATTGACTTACCGTTCAAGTTGTCAAATTTTTGATTACGTACAGACACAACTTACTTGTTCGTTCTTTTTGTATTCCTTTTTGGCTTATGTACCAAGTTTTTATTTTATTTTTCTTTATTGACAACGTTAGTTGATAGTTTAGTGTTTAGTGTTGAACGAAGTGCGTATGTACTTAATTCGACGTACCGAACTGTGTATTGATGCAGATGCAGAGATTTTGAATCATTTAGGTAGGTAGTAAGCTTTTAACCCAGGACACTCATTTATGTTACAAATGTTAATAAACCACATTTAAATTTTCTGAATTATAAACAATCCAATATTTTGTTCCAAATTAAAAAACACACTGTAAAGAAATGCTCTGTTTAAACCTATATGGCCATTATTTGCCTACAATTATACACGAAGAGAGAACGAATTATTTACCTCTTTATACTTGCCTCAGTTCAGTTGAGGCGGTCCATCAAAGGCGGTCGATGATCCTTTGACACCGCGTGTGCTGGCGAGCACTTTTTTATGACAATTTAAAAGTTGTGTAATTGGGAAGTACAAGTCCATCGACCAAGAAAAGCAGTGGTTCTCAATAGTTGTCTACCATAATATTAAATATGTTAACCTGGATCAGTTTTTTTCAAAGTGCCTCTAGAGGAAAAAGTCATAAAGGTTTTTTGTTTGTCTAGTCGGTCTCCATTACCAGTTTTGTTTAATGACATGAAACTGATTACACCCTGTATTTCACCGAGATGCATTTTACCATGTATTTGGTGCGGGGTCATTATTTAAAGTGAATCATCGTCGGCCTTCACCTTTTCAAAACAACACCCATTGGCGTACCATCCAAATATTAAAAAACAAATCAATACCGGCAGGATCGATGCGTATGCCGGTGGCGGCGTATAATAAATACCCGGCGGCGGAGGCGTGTTGCGGCCACGCAGACGTCTGCGGAATTAGCGCAAAATATAATCTAGTTCTAGATTTCGTCATGGTACATTGTGTATCAAATTTCAGTGAAGTCAATACGGTCAAAACCGTTGAGAATACGCGCGCACAAAAAAAAACTTATAGACCGACAGATATTTTTTTCGCTCAAATTTAAAATCTCGACGTTTTATGATATTCTGTATAATTAAGTTTGACTTTGAGAAGACTTGAAAATTAGTACATGGCCTTGACTAACATTCAAAGTGAAACTACGGTATTTATTTGTTTTGTAGAATTTTCTGCTCTTTAAATTTGATCTCCACGATGGTTTTTGTACTTTTCCAATTTTAAAAGTTATATAAGAAACAAATTTTTTAAAGTTTAACGCCATTTTGTTTTAGGTTTCGCCTTTTTAAAATACTTTTCTACTACTGGAAACCTATCAAAAAATAAAAAGTTATCGTACAGATCATTTTTCCCCAGCTTTTGCCTCTACTTTTTCTCTGGGAACTGGTCTATATATGTAATTTTGCAAGAAAAAGGAATTCGTAATATCTACATGATAGTACAAATATATTTTTGTTTCAGGCTTTTGCAAATCCTGAAGATGCTGTCGGAGCGAAAGGAAAAGTACGAGTAGATGAAAACGTAGAAAGAGTCAGAAGGTAATATTAGTAATTATATACCTGTTAATGTATGTACCTTCCAGTTATTAGTTTTCCATAGATAAACATGTACAGGGTGACCCCGAGTTAAACTATAACCTTTTTTCAAAAAATGCGCTCCCTCCGAACTAGTGCAAAAAGGAAAGAAACATTTGTTACCTGATAACCTACCGCGAAGAAGAGCATTTGCCGGATGGTTCTTGCGGCAAACAACAAATGATGCTTTTTTCCTTGGAAGGAACATTTGAGAGCACGGAAATTCTCATACCATACGAGATAACTATTTCGATATCAATTTACGTGCAACGTTTGGATGGGCTTGTGCAACGACTGACTTATCGGTTTAATTTTTCTGCTTCCACGCTTTAATGGTCGGGCTTTTCTTCATTTTTTGGAAAACGATTTTCAAGGAATCTTGTCAGTTGTAAAAAAGTGGATCGGCCAAAGTTCCGTTCAACTTGGTTTAAAATCCAAGGGTAGCACTATTGTAACAATTGTAAACCTTAGATTTTGAAATAAGATCCACTTTTATACAACTTAGGCAACGCGATGGTTATACGACTATTTTCCAGGAAAATAGATCGGTCGAGGTCAAGACTGCCCCCGTCCTTGGTCTGCGCGCCCTCCGTATATGACTCCTATGGACTTTATTATGAGGTACGATAACATACAAGGTTTATGCGGAAACCATCGACGAGGAAGCTGCTTTCTAGGAAAGGATTATTCAAGCAGCCCGGGAGATCACACCATCAGACCGTCGTGCAGCTGCTTAGTCTGTCCTTCACAGTTTTGTAATAAATGCCATGAAACGAGACGAATTTTCATCTTTTATTTTTTGCTCTAGCTTGGAAAGTTTGCATTTTTTGGAAAAGTCTTATTTTGACCTGACAAATCGATCCTGAACATTTATTTGGTGGTTTAACTCTGAATTACCCTGTATGCTAATATCAATTATTAGATAATTAACAGGATAAGACAGCCGGCGAAAAACCTTTGATCTTTTAGTAATGGCGCCATTGATCTTACCATTTACATTTAGATGGAGAGCGGCTACGAAAATTAAAAATTATAAGGTGCAGTGACAATGTTTATGTAAGACCCCTCCTTACTAGCTGAAAAGTACATAACTCTGCAGCCAGAAGTCGCACCCGGGGTGGGAAGTGTTGGGCGGATGGTCAAACGTATTAATTTTTATTCAAAACAAAATCTGATTGCAGCTCTGAAATTTTGTGTAGTTATAGTTTTTAACTGTAGAAATTGCGTGAAACGTAAAATGTATTTCAGAATAAGAAACATCAGCCAAGAAGTTCAAAACAAATTAAAAAGTACAGCCGTACAGAATTCGAACCTAGAAATCCGCTGTGAAAGTCGTCGCTTAACACGATGTGCTACGATCGGAGTGGACTTGAAATTTCAATTAGTCTCGTCGGAAAAAGCAAAATATGAATTTTTAAATGTTCATAACTAAATACATGCATCAGTAAGAAGGCTTCCTATAATGTCGATATCGAAAGATCCAAATTGGTATTTCCACGGCATCGTTAATTGCATGGGCGAAATCGAAAATTCGAGCCAACAGAAGTGAACGAAAAGTAGCATTTTTTAACATAACGCGAATTCAATTTGTCACGTCACGTCACTGGTGCGTTAATAACCGGAAAACCCAGAAGAATAGGAAGATTTTAAGTAAATAAAAAAAAAAAATAAAAATCGCCAGAACTTCACCTTGACATTAAAATTTAAACATTTTTTTTACCACTTTACCGACTTCTGGCAACGTTTAATCCCCAACCTCGACTTCTGGCAATAGTTTTACGCAATTTCTACAGCTAAAAACTATAACTACACACAATTTCAGAGCTGCACTCAATGACTTTATTTTGATAAAAATTAACACGTTTGACCGCCCGCTCATGCTTCTCACCCCGGAAGCGACTTCTAGCTGCAGAGTTATGTACTTTTCAACTAGTAAAGAGCGTTTTTACATAAAAATTATCACTGCACCTTACCATTTTTAATTTCCGTAGCCAGCTCTTAGACCACTTGGAGTTATCAAGCAGTTGCCACAATGTACCCATTGAACGGAGAAGCTAAAATTGGAAAGAGACCAATTGTGAAAAATCGACAACACTGTCCTAATAAAATTATTTTCAAAACCCAAGATTACTAAAGAAATATGTTGTTTGGTAACATTCGTCACATCGCCTCAAATATTTCTAGGTTCATATATTATCTATCTATTTAATTAGTATAGAATTATTCATTGACGGAGAGTAAACCAATAATTTTGAAACTTTGTTCTATAACTTATTTTATAAAATGAAAAAAGAACAGTCACATGCGGCTGTCATCGAGGGCTACACGTGACGTGTAGTACTTGCTGATTCTTACGAGGCAACCTATCTTAGTAATGTTGGTCAAAACCATTTAATGCGTACCCAACATTCGACAAATCCTGAAACCGTTTCCCTGTGAACAACTACCTGCGTCTATTTTATCTTCTCTTTCTGACTGTCTATCTATCTATATTCAAAGCGGTGGCTAGGGTAGCGTGACCATTCGCACAGTGTCAAATCTGACTGTCTTCTTTCGTTAATTATCTATTCTGCAAATATTTAAATATAATGCGTGTCCGTGTCTGTAGAATCTATCCCAGCAGCACAAAATGTTGGATCGATGTACAATCCATATAGGTTATACAATATAGAAATGGGCTGTCCAATATTTTGTTATACTGGGATACTTTTGGTTAGAAGTTTTGCTTTTGTCCTTCACTTTTTCTATTAACTGTACAAAAATATAAACTTCAATAAACCTGGCTAATAAATCAAAACAAAGACAGGGTGAAACTCTACCATTCAATAGGTATCGTATATATTTCTTTCGGATATTGCCTGGTCTATAAGCAATTTTTGTTACAGAGCCCATTTGAATGACGTTGAGAACATCCCAATCTTTTTCGTCGTAAGTTTTATATATGTGCTTACGAATCCTGCCGTATGTTTAGCAACCAACTTATTTAGGATTTACACAATCGCAAGATTTGCCCACACGTTTGTCTACGCAATTTTTATCATTCCACAACCAACTAGGTTTTTGGCTTATATGGTTGGACTGGCAGTTACAGGATATATGGCTGTGCAGAACGTGCTTTATTTCTTATAATTTTATAACTTTTTTTTTATATTGGTAAGTAGGTTTTTCACGATTGTCAATTGATAAGCTTGATCTGTTATGTGTGTATATGCATACGATTTATATAATACATGTTAAATAAACATACTGTACGTTTTTTATTTATCTCATCGTTATTACGTGGTAGAGCTGTTCCGAAGCACTGTGCTTACTAGTACTTTTTAACCCCCGACGCAGAAAGGAGTGTTATAAGTGTAACTGTGTAATATACTTAGCCCCAGGGAAAAGTGTGACCATTCACATGGCCACACAATTCTAACCTATTTCAACAGGTATAGAGGGTTCTCTGAATGCTTGAAAAATGGTTTTTTAAAGATGGCCACATATGTCACGTTCTATTATGGCGTGTTTCAATGAGATTGATACCGACTTTCTGTAACCTTGTATGGTGCTGCTGTAGATGAGGGATACGATAACAAATTTATAATTGACAGGCGTTAGTCGTGCCTTCGCAACGATAACTAGCTATATTCACTTTCAAGGAGGATTCGAATAACTCTTTAAGACTCCCCAAGGTGAAGAGGAAGAAGATTATACTTACTGCGATTGTTACAGTCTCGCAATGTCTTGGTACTTTTTTAAATTAGTAACGCCCCACGTTGGGCGCCATGTAGACGAACGTAGGAACACGACAATAAATTTATAATTGACAGGCGCCAGCTGTGCCTTCGCAACGATAACTAGCTGTATCCACTCTCAAGGGGATTCTTACTGCGATTGCTGCAGTCTGCCTTCCGTCGTCTTTTGTTGTTTAGCTGTGCACTTCTGATCAGATCTTATAAACTAGCACTTGAGAAACACTTCTTAGAATATAACGACCTTGGACAGACTGTGAGTAATCGGACTGTATGTCGCACGACTCGACGGGTTCGGAGTCGATCCGTGAGGGACAGTTATTCGATTCGTGCCACATCGTAAATCTTAGATCTAGTGGATTGAGGGTAAACTCCAATAAATGCAAAAAATAGAAATATTCACGTCTAAGCTAATTGTATACGACACAACTTGTTACGTTCCCTGGAATCATAACTCATACAGCGGCGAAAATATTGTAACGACTACAAAAAAAATTCAGACTCCCAGTCAGATACACTATTAAAATTATGTCGAACTTTTTGAAAAATTATTCACTTTTATGTTATGCACTGAAAATTTCGAATTTCTTGTAATCTTTGTCAGGATGCTTCAAGAAGCTATATATATGAGTTCGATATTTTTCCAGCTTAACAAAAACGTACTAACATCATTGAACCCAAAGATACCGTTTTTCCGTCGAGTCGCATTCTAGCGACCCTATGGCGATGTCCGCCTAGGCCTTTTTATGAGGTATTTTGGGTCCGTCGAAATCGATTCCTCGACTTTGAATTTTGAGACTATAATTTTATTGAATGACTGAGTATTCTTCACCACTTTCAGAACTAAAAAAACCGTCCCATGAAATTTTGGCTAAAATTTGCCTTTCGAAATAGCTACTCGCTATATCCTGACTGATTTCCTCCCTTTGGAACAGACCTTAGGGTACTTTCTTAGTTTGTTTTTTAAGGTACTTTCGAAACTTTCCGAAAAATGCATTCTTGTCCAACGGCGGTTTTCCGTCGTACGGGATTTGAAAAATATTTTTTTAGTTATTTTCAAATGCATTTATAGTGAAATTATTTTTATTGTGGTTTCGACGAAAGACGGTGCCGAAAGTTTTCTGATCTTTTGCGAAGTGAGAAATTTACTAAGACAATTTTGGATGTAAATTTTGGCGAAATTTAATATTTCTTAAAGATTTATATACTTTAATATAGAGCATTCTGCAAAGTTCATTAACACTGCCACCTATATCTATATTAGAACTATTTTACACAGCTTCCAATTTCTGTTTAACACAGTCTGTTTGAACAAATTGTGAGACTAAGTTTATGATTTAAGTATATAGTTTATCCTTAATCATAGCCATAGTTCTTATTCATAAACTGCTGAATAAAAATGCTGCAATAGTATTAAAACGTTTTAATTGAATATTTACAAGACTGGAAACTGTACTCAAATAACAAAACAGTTGATAATTCAAATTATTTGAAACTATGTTAAATGATTATATCAATATTTAAATAAGCATGCGAATTCTTATTATTAGTTGAATATTCTAGTATCTTAACTTCGAATAGTTGAAAACAAAATTATTCAAACTGAAGCTATGACACCAACAGATTGACTTTTGAGGAACAAATTTATTTGTTCATATTTTCTCACAAATATATACAACTATCTAATGTTGATAATTTTTCGACTGTGAATTAGAGGTAACGGCACTTGCTTTCCAACAGCTCTAACATAATAATACAGTATGGTGAATAAACAATGTTCATTAAAGGGAGACTCAATCAAAGCATATAGTGCACCAAAATGACGTCAAAATAGATATTTTCAAGCATCTTCCAACATCGCCTGGCATAGCCTTTCGGTCTTACTGCACTGCTTTGAACGAGTTTTTTTGCTAGTAATTTTTCTGTAGAAACCAACCATATACAATATATCTGCAATATTTTATTTACTCTAGCGTCTATTGCATTTTATCGATTATAATTATTTTACCTTTGTTCACGAGTATTGTCTATTATTTTTAACTCTCTCATTCTTCTCTACGATTCAATTTATTTTTAATCTGATCTGGCCTCTATAAATCCAGTCCTTATATTGCCATAGCGATTCGCACCGTGGATGTCTGGCTGGCTTCGGGATGAGTGCTTGGTTAGGGCGACATACTTATTTTATTTTAATTTAGAGACATTTAATTTGAATTTAATTTGATTCCGCCTCCCAATCTGTGGACCCCGAATTTGAACCTAGACTTACAAACAAAAATTGTCTATATATTTTGTTTATAAATGTCACTTTAGGTATACCGGGTGACATCGTGCTTCATATTTAAATCATTGATGATATAAATACATTTTAATATCAACTGAAATATTAACTGATTTTTTAAAAAATTCTAAATAATAACAAAAATGAATTTTGAGTTAAATTTCGTCGTGCATGTATATAGTAATAATTTCGATTAATAGTCCAATCAATCCACGAAAACCCATTGTTAATTTTGCAAAAAATGTTAGTAGGATAAAATAAACGTAGTTTCTACAAAGACTAAAACCCTTGAACACGATACTGGAAGCTCGTTTCGCAAACACGGTAACATCATCGGGAGATAATTGGAATGGGTTTCATCTGCAGGTATTTATAGTCCAATCAATCTACACAAACCCTTGCAAAAATGGTTAGTAGGATGGAAAAAAATATGGCTATGTAGAAAAAGAAAATCTAAGGAAAATAGCGTTTTACTTCTCCAAATTTTTAATGGCGAACTTAACCTAACAATTCGTAAAATTAAAAAATCGAAACGTTTTTTAGCTAATAAAAAACAAATTGAGCTCGAAACGAAAAAGTTAAATGAGAAAGTTTCAGAAAAAAAAATTATCTCAGCTCCAGATGGTCGTACGATAAAAAATTTCTTTTTAAAATACGACAAAAATGTAATAAAAACGGGTAAACTTAACCTCATAATCGACGCCATTTTTGGGTGTATTTTTAACATCGAAAATTAGAAACATCAACTTTTACTTAATTGCACATGGTAGCACAAGTAGGCTAGACGACAGGAAGGAAAAAATGCTAAAAAATAAAATTTTGACCGATATTGCGAGATTATGGTTGGAATCGCTTCGTTCTAGGGTGTAGTTGAACAACCTAAGTTTGCTTACAAATTAATGGACCGCTTGATTTTATAATTAAAAATTAGTGAGTAAAATAGATCCTTCTTCTACATTTCTTTAAATATCTACGTTTCTGCTAACTTTTAGTATAACATATGTATTAGGAAAATTGTTAGTTATGAAATTCTCTAAAAAATGAGCACCGATAGCGGTCGCTAGGTGCAAATGTCTTACATAGCTTTAAAATTACGTTTTCTTTCACTATTTCTTTGCTCAAAAACAACATAGAGGGCTAAAAATTATTGAAGATGTCTAATATTGTCCCGATAATGTACAAAAAATTTCAGCAAGGTCGATTTATTACATGTTGAGTAAATAACAATCTATTTTTTTTTAATCCTTAATTAATAATTGTACCATGTTTTGTAAAATTCATTTATAATTGGGAAATTCATTTAGAAAATTCAAAAGACTTAAAAAATGATATCCCGTTGGAATTTTTGAAAAATCGCAATTATGGCCGATTTTATGAGGTTTTCTACACGTTAACCTTTTTATGTGCTGTTATTTGGGCTGGGTTAAGTTCCGTATTTGGCACTTGATTCCCTACCTGTCGCTGGTTTTCTCGTACTTCGTGCGGACTGTATTATTTCATTTATTTTCACTGTTAGCTTTGGAATGAAACAAACAACTAATGTTTCATATACCTTTAATAAACTTTGGTATAACACATTAATAAACACAATATTTCAACTTTTACAAGAGCTCTAGTTAGCACTGTTACTTGTACATACATTTTTCTGCTACTGATTTGCGTGCAGCGTCGGGTTACACCCCACCACACTCGCTCACATGAGCGCCGGCTGACCGGTTATTGGTCTATTTAAAAATATAAAATATAATTTCCCGCTTGGGTAGCAAATGGCCATAACATACCGGCCGCCTTGAAATAATAAATTTCAACACATAAAACTAAACATATTTCAATATAGAATAAAGGCAATTATAAACCAACAAAATATAAATCAAACAGAACAGTTTACTTAAAACTAAGACAAAATTTTACAATGATTAAGCACTCAGAATTTTCTCTTCTGATATCACTGTGCCCTTTTCATTTCCATCAAATGGCAAAACGCACAATTTCGTAATACTACGTTTGCAAACACCATCGCCAACCTTTAAGGTGGCCACTCTCACTACACCATCGTTGCCTGGATGCACCTGAAGCACTCGACCCAGTCTCCATAGCAGCGGGGGAAGATTGTCCTCCTTCACTAGTACGAGCGTACCTGGTTGCAGCAATTGCTCGAAATTTTGCTTCCACTTTACTCGAGTTTGAAGCTCCGAAATGTACTCACGATTCCATCGTGACCAATAATGTTGTATCATTTGTTGATTGCGGTTGTGCATGGAAAGTCTATTTTCACGCACCGGTATATAGTTTAAATCTGGCAACGCCGTTAAAGAATGTCCAATAAGCAAGTGTGCGGGAGTTAAAGGATTCAAGTCGTTAGGATCCAAGGACAAAGGACTTAATGGTCTTGAATTTAAGATTGCCTCTATTTGTATTAAGACAGTAATAAAAGATTCGTAAGTCAATAGGGTATCGCTTAAAACTCGTTTGAGATGATATTTAAAACTCTTTACCCCGGCTTCCCATATTCCTCCAAAATTAGGAGCTTTAGGTGGTATGAAATGCCACGTAACATTTTCTGAGGCTAATTTTCCCGCCATTTCTTGACCTTGTGAACTAAGCAAATGAGAAATCTCTTGTAATTTGTTATTGGCGCCGACAAAGTTTTTCCCATTGTCCGAAAAAAGATTTGAAGGCCTGCCACGTCTGGCGGCGAAACGTCTAAATGCAGCGATAAATGCTTCGGCAGTCAAATTAGACACCAACTCTAAATGAACGGCCTTAGTGACTAGGCAAACAAATATGCATACATAAGACTTAATGCTTTTAGCACCTCTCGTAGATCTGTCCTTTATCATGTGAGGACCAGAAAAATCTACACCTGTATTGTCGAATGGATAAGACTGCTTTAACCGTACTGAAGGTAAGTTACCCATTAAATATTTCCCCGTACTAGGCCTAGCTCTAAAACATACTAAGCATTTGCGAATCAAACCCTTACATAAACTTCGTCCGGAAGTTGGCCAGAATCGCTCCCTAAGTGAATTTAATAGCTGCTGCGCTCCGCAATGCATTAAGCGCTTATGTTCACTCTGCAAAATTAGCTCCGTTAATTTGTGCTTATTTGACAATAGAATCGGATGCGTTCTGTCAAAATTAAGATCGGCATTTTGAAGTCTACCGCCCACTCTAATCAATTTATTTTTATCCATAAAAGGATTCAAACTTAAAATGTTACTTTTCACTCTGATCGATTTACCCTTGCCAAGATTTTCATATTCGGTTAAAAACGCTTGACGCTGACTACACCTTACCAAGACATTTAAAGAATTTTGTAGTTCTAAAGGCGTTAAATTTCCCACAAACTTGACATTGGAAGTTTTGCAATTGTTACAAAATCTTAAAATGTAGGCAACTATTCTTTGTAGCTTATTTAATGTAGAAAATCTTTCGAATATATCAGACTCGTCCTTTACAACTTGTTGAGTTGCGACAACGTTAGCAACAGTGCGCCTCTCGGGCACTTCGCTTAAATTTAAATTTATTTTATTTTTTGGCCAATTAGCCTCATCCTCTTGAAGCCACTCTGGACCATTAAACCATAAAGTATAGTTTAAAATAGTGTTTACATCGCACCCCCTAGAAATAATGTCGGCAGGATTGTCCTCCGATCTGCAATGATACCAATCGTTTATATTCGTTAGTTTCTGAATTTGACTAACTCGATTTGCGACGAAAACCTTCCAACTTTCAGGATAACCTTTTATCCAATGCAAGGTTATACTAGAATCCGTATAATAAAAAAATCTATCAAATTTGATATTAATGGTATCTCGCACCCGCTTTACCAGCTGAGCTAGCAATAGCGCGCCACTGAGCTCTAGTCTTGGCAACGTAATAAATTTAATTGGAGCTACGCGTGATTTTGCGCATAACAAATTAGACGTGTATTGACCACTTGGCATTTTGCACCTAATATATAAAGAAACTCCGTACGCCACTGTAGACGCATCGCTAAAACCGTGCAGCTCTACTAAAATCGCATCACTACCTAGGCAGTACCTAGGTATGCTTAATTCATTTAAACGTATCAGCTCACTTCTAAATTGTTGCCACCTATTATAAATTTCATCAGGAACCTGGTCGTCCCATCCAATTTTCGCCTGCCACAGCCTTTGAATTAATAATTTGGCAACAATAATAACCGGCCCTACTAACCCCAGCGGATCATAGATTTGGCTTATTATCGATAATATCGACCGCTTAGTCGCATTCCCATTGAAATTACTAACCGAATAATGAATAGAATCACTAGTCGAATTCCAATAAATTCCTAAAGTTTTATTGTTTTCATCAGGTCCTATACGTAAAATACTTGAATCTAGATTTTTGTTAACTTGAAATTCGTTTACAATGTCGTGTCTGTTGCACAGCCATTTTCGCAGCTCAAATCCACCGCTAGCTAATATATTTTGAATTTCACGTTGTAATTGAATTATATCTTGGACCGAATCACCGCCTGAGAGAACATCATCCATATAAAAATCGTTTTTTATAATATCGCATGCCTTTGGAAATGCTAAGGCGTTTTCATTTGCCAATTGGTGCAAACATCTAATTGCAAGGTAAGCAGCGGACGCCGTGCCGTAACTCACGGTTGCAAGCTCGTAACATTTTAATGTCTCGTCGGGTTCCGATCGCCAAAATATTCTCTGAAAAGCCCTATCTGCTTTATTTAACTTAATTTGTCTGTACATTTTCGATACATCTCCTGTGAAAACATATTTATGAGACCTATATCTAAGGAGTATATTAAATAAATCACCCTGTATATTGGGTCCACTATGTTGCACGTCATTTAGAGACAGCCCACTGGTAGTTCTCATAGACGCATCAAACACTACTCGTGTGCGCGTAGTAAGACTAGATTCTTTTACCACCGCGTGATGAGGCAAATAAAAATTTAAATCATCCTTGTACTCGTCCTCGATTATTTCGTGCATATGACCTAAGTTAATATATTCAGCCATAAAATTTTGATATTCAATTTTTAGTTTATTATTTTTACTTAATTTTCGTTCTAGAGACTGAAATCTTTCTAAAGCAAATTGTCGCGACTCCCCTAGAAGATTTTTATTTTCCTTAAAAGGAACACTGACGCTAAATCGCCCCTGCGCATCTCGCCTATGATTTTTAAGAAAATGATTTTCACAAAAGAAATCGGAATCATTTAACATTTGTTTTGCAGGTGCACTGCATTCCTCTATCAACCAGAATTTTTGTAACTGTTCATCTAAATATTTACAATCACTTGTGCTCGTAGATAGACAAGAAATAGATTTGGTTTTATTAAACCTTACATTTAAGTTTCCACCGACTACCCATCCAAAAACAGTTTTTTGTAATGTCAGCTGTCCGTTACCTACTCGCAATTGACCTTGACGCAATAATTGCCAAAACATATGGCAACCCAATAAAATATCTATCTCCCCGCTTATATTAAAACGCGGATCGGCTAGACGAATGTTTTCAGGAATATTTACTTCATTTTTATTAAATGAATTCGACGGTAAATTTTCCGTGATAGTGTTTATCACCAAAAACGTCAAGTCTGTCTTGAAAGCGTTATATTTTGAACTAATTTCAATATTTACAGCGTGCTTAATGTTAATAGGATTTTTTCCCATACCACTAACAGCGTGATTAATTTTATTTTTTGTTAAATTTAACCTTTCGCATAATTTTTCAGTACAGAAATTGCTCTGAGCACCTGTGTCTAATAAGGCTCGAATATTAAAATAATTTCCGCTACAATCTCGTGCTTGAACTACGGCGGTTGCTAACAATACCTGAGAAATTTTATTTAAAGAGTGCGCATTTACTGTCGCATTCGCTCTATCTACTTGCTCGTTCTCTAAATTATTATTTTCAGCCGAAATGGCTATATTTACTTTACTTTCCGGTTCTTTTTCGAAGTGCAACAATGAATTGTGTTTTTTGTCACACTTTTTGCACGACGGCATTTTACAATGTGCTACCGTGTGGTCTGGTTTCAAACAGTTCACACAAAGATTCAAGTTTTTAATTTGAGTTAACCTTTCTCGTGGCTCGAATTTTAATAATTTGTTACAACTGTACACCGAGTGTGCTTCCTTACAGAAGTAACATGCGAATTTGCTCGCGGCTACATAAGCATTAGAGTATTTCTTTTTAGCAACTGCACCACTAGATTGTGCATTTACATTTTTATTTAAAGTTCTATCTTGTAACTTTTCTAGAAGTTGACATTTTTTAGTCAAAAAGGTATTCATGTCAGACATTTTAGGATCCTTATTCTCAAGACAGAAAGTTTCCCACTCGCGCCTGGTTAGTGAATCAAACTTGCTCACTAGCATATAAATTATTAAACTGTCCCATCCGTCCGTCTGTTCACCTAGGGCTTCTAGTTGCCTAAGTCCGACGGTGGTATTGTCCAATAAATCACGTAATTCTTTATACGATTCTTTTTGCACACGCGGTTGCTCCCACAATGCGCGTATATGATTCTGTACAGTTAACCCTTTGTTCTCGTATCTCTCTTTTAAACTTTGCCACGCGATTTTATAATTTGTCGCGGTACCTGGCATCGCCTTTATTATATTTGCGGCTTCTTTTAACAACGCATTTTTTAAATAATAAAATTTGAGCGCATCATCTAGATTATTATCATTGTGTACTAATGCAATGAATGTGTCATGAAATTCACCCCAAGATTCTGGTTTGCCGTCAAACTGTTGAAGTTTTAGAGTTGGTAATTGTACATTTTGTTTTTTAGTCGTTTCACCGACTAACCTGACAGAGCCTTCATTTCTCTTATTATTATAAAATGTTTCAATAATACTTCGAATCGCGCCTACTAAATAAAAATATTTATTCTCAAATTCTTCTCGTTCACTTAGTTCAATCTTCAAAATTTCACCCTTCTCGGCGGTTAAAATATCAATTTGACCCTGAACTTCATTAAATTCATCCCAAACGGGCTCTAATTTATTTAATCGAACTGACAATGTTGAGGCTAGTTCCTCGTCGATTGCACCCTTGTCGATGCTTTCAAAAAATGTATTTTCTCTAGTTATACGTGCCTTTTTTTGACCCCTAGTAATTTTTAATGTGGCTAGATCCTCCATTTTATTTTTTAATAGGTTACTGACACAAAATACAATATTAAAATGTTCACTTTTAACTACTCAATTAGTTAAACTTAATTATACCCTTATTTGTATAAACTAAAGTGATTTTACTGCTAGACCAGTTAATATTTAACAACTCAATTAGTTAAATACTTATTTATATTCTTATTTAAAATGCTTTTACTGCTAGGCCAGTATATTTTTTACAAGTAAATAAGGTATACTACTCAACTAGAAAAACTGCGTATTATAATAATAAACAGAGACAATCTTATATTGGAATTTCTAGGATAGAAAAAGAGAGAGATATGTGAAATGGAACACACTTACTTGTTACTTCTTGTTGCGCCGCGAATCTCTCGGTACGCCAACTTCTTTCAAGGTTGTCTGGATACAACGATGAAATCTTCACATTCCAAAACTAAAATGCCTGTATTTTCAACCGACTTGAGGGAATGAAAATACCTAATTTCCTTACGACTTGAATAACCATATATTTTGGCTGAAGAACAATGTTAAATCTGGCTGAAGGACCATGTTATTTGGGCTGGGTTAAGTTCCGTATTTGGCACTTGATTCCCTACCTGTCGCTGGTTTTCTCGTACTTCGTGCGGACTGTATTATTTCATTTATTTTCACTGTTAGCCTTGGAATGAAACAAACAACTAATGTTTCATATACCTTTAATAAACTTTGGTATAACACATTAATAAACACAATATTTCAACTTTTACAAGAGCTCTAGTTAGCACTGTTACTTGTACATACATTTTTCTGCTACTGATTTGCGTGCAGCGTCGGGTTACACCCCACCACACTCGCTCACATGAGCGCCGGCTGACCGGTGATTGGTCTATTTAAAAATATAAAATATAATTTCCCGCTTGGGTAGCAAATGGCCATAACATGTGCTACATAAATAAACAAATATCTTCTTATATTTTAACTTTAGAGAATCCGCTCTTGCATATCCAAGAAACTGCTATGTTACAAATTAAAAAAAAAAGTTTGTCCTAACATGCACAAGAGCCGACATTTTCTTTTCAGAACATTCCTGAGGGCGTATTATACGTTGTACAGTGATAACATCTATGGAGGTTGAACTTTAATACTAGTACTTTCAATAAAAAAACATTTTTGTCCTTGATTGCGTTTAACAGTATTTAAAAACAACGGTCAAAGTTTATTATTAAAGTTGTTTATTTATGTCGCGCATAAAAAGGTTCACGCTTAGATAACCTCATAAAATCAGTGAAAATTGCGATTTTTCAAAAATTCCAACGGGGTATCATTTCCAAAATAGTTATATGAATGTTCTAAATGAGTTTCCCAATTATAAATTAAGGATTAAAAAAAATAGATTGTTAAGTACTCGAAATGTAATAAACCGATCTTGCTTAAATTTTTTGTACATTATCGGGACAACTTAGACACCAGCTTCAAGAGCCCTCTATGTGCAGGTGTTTTCGAGTAAAGAAATAGTGAAAATATCGTGTTTTGAAAGCTTTGGAAGCCATTGACAAGTTAACAATTGCACCTAGCGACCTCTATCGTGCTCATTTTTTAGAGAATTTCATAACGAACAATTTTCCTAATGCATGCGTTATACTAAAAGTTAGCAGGAACAGAGATATTTAAAGAAATATAGAAAATGGGCCTATTTCACTCACTAATTGTTGATTGATTGATCCATGGAGGTTCGTTCCAATACCCAGCTTGGTCGTCCGCCGAACACGCCCAACGGATGACCAAACCGCGTGCTGGAACCAAATCTCGGATGTTTTATATACCGCCGGACCGGCTGCATACGCTGGGTTGGACATGGGGCATGCTTGTTGTCAGCAACGAGAGCCACATGACACATTGGGTAGGTACATAGGATGGGAAGTGTAGGTGTTTATGAGATGCTTCTTTTAAGTTTCCATGCTTCTTTTTCAGTTTCCATCTATCATCATCTCCTCATTTATTCTTCCTCCAAGTCTTCTGTTTCTGAATCTAGCAGTGTGCACCTCCTTCTGCTCGCTTGCGTTCACTTCGTTTGTCTGCCAAGACATACATGCATTCGCTCGCCGCAGGGAGCTTTTTTTTACCGTTCCACAGGTAAATATCCATTTACGGTGGAAGTGCCCTATCTCGCGATAAAAAAGCTTTTTATGGTCGGTGGGTTATAATAAAGAGGCCCGAGAGAATATTTTGCACACCCTGTATATTAGTTTATTTCTACAGTAATTACTTTCAACTGCCGCTTTCCAATTCCAGGTATTTTCTATTTCATTACCTATTTAACCTTTTCATTTCTACCCCTAAATTTTTTCTCTGTTGTGTAATAAACCATCCTGTGACAAGGATTAATAAACCAATAAATAGAACTTAAAAATAAGACTTATCTGTTCATCCTTTGCTTTGCTTATGTTAGTACTTCCACTCTTTACAAAACCAATCCGTTGCCTTTCATTGATGGTTTATTATTTTTATCGCACTAACCACTTGAGAAATAGTGCCCGGTCGTCTTAGCATAGGTATAGGCACTTACTCACACTTGCTTTATTTGATTCTATTTAAAAAACTGTACGCGCATTTATTAATTGCATATGAACTTTGTTTTTCCATTATGGCGTTTCACTTCACGCAGAATTTCTTGATCTATCGGTGGCTTAAATTTTATTGAGTTTAACGCGGTTTTTACCGTTTTTTTAGCGGTTTCTTTCGAGAACATTTTACAGCACGTCTATACATGGGGCTAGTCTAACGCGATCCTTCGGGCGTATTTTACTCACTAATTGTTAATTATAAAATCAAGCAGTTTACTAATTTGTAAGCAAACTTAGGGTCAGCTCCACCTTAAAACGAAGCAATTCCAACGCCTATGGGCCAAAAATCCAATTAAAATCCCTTGCCATCTGGCCTAAAGCCTTAAATAAAATGTTGAGCTTTTAAGCGTTGCTCTACCGTAATTTTCCGACTAAGAGCATAATTTTTCGAAAAACTGAAATTTCAAGAAAAATGTGCAAAATTTCGCAACAGAAAAAAAATGCCATTTTAGGTAGTAAGAAACTATGCTTCTACTACATAACAAATTTGTAAGTTGCGTTAAATGAAGTAATTAGCAAATTTAATAAACGTGATTTTTATTTAACTGTTTTTTCCATTTTTTCCTCTACGGCTTGTGCACTAACCTATAATTTATTACACATCAATCGAGAGATAATTTTAATACCTACAACTTTCGCATTTAACTTTTTCGATTCGATCTCAATTTTTTTTGTTAGCGAAAACCCGTTTCTTTTTAGCTTTACGAATTTTAACATTGGAAATGTTTATATTCGTATATGGGGGGTCTAGTTACCAGTTTTCGTTCAAGGTCAAAAGACAGCGGTGTCACGGTCAAGTGAGACTGTTGCATATGCAACGGCTGATATATGCAAATGTAATATGGGTTGCATATATCACAGGCGGTCAAGTTACTAGTTTTCATTTAAGGTCCTAAAAAACGTTATCTTCCTTAGATTTTCTTTTTCTACATGACCATATTTTTTTCTTCCCACTAACCATTTTTGCTAGGGCTTGTGTAGATTGATTGGACTATAAATGCATGAAGATGGAACCCATTCCAATTATCTCCCGATGATGTTAAAGTGATTGCGAAACGAGCTTGGAGTATTATGTTCAAGGGTTTTAGTGTTTGTAGAAACTACATCTCCGGAAACAACATCACGTAAAGCCAACCCTGTTTTTGACGTCATTTCTCGCTATAATTCGGGCTCTAAATAATTAAACGTGTTGTAACAACATATGTTATTTATCCCATTGTAAATTAATAATCATTCTTATTATAAATAAAATATGTTACCAAGAAGAATGGAAATAAGAAGGTGTACATTTAATATTTATAGATTATTAGATATCAATTAGTAGTGGTCTTTACCTCGGAACTCATATTTCTTCAAAACTTTTTATAAATTGAAGCTCTCAAATGAGAGTATGTTGGTAATACTATATTTAAATTAATAAAAACTAGTACAGATTTTTGGAATTTCTATTCTGTGGCCAATGGCAGCAGGAAAATTCTAAATAAATTTATTTAAAAAAAATTACAAAACATTCATTGTTTTGCACATAACATCGTTATTTTTCAAGCTGTACAGATAGAAATAAAATCATGTTAAAGAGTACTTCAAGCCCTTTAATTTCTATTATATGTATTTTTATCATCGTACTGATTGTTTCTGACATATTTGAGATTTAAACATTATATCTCGACTGGTAAACGTTCGAATGCCATTTTAAAATCATATTTTTAGAACTATTCGTCGTACAGAAATAAACAAAAAATAAAACAGTTGTAATGTGGGGTGGGTACGGAGGGATAGAAATATTATTAAACAATTTGAGGCCTCCACTTCTGGTATATACATTAAATCCCAAATTTTTGTACTCTTACCGGCTTGCTTTATTTATTTTCTCCTATTTACCCCTACTTACCACCCCAACTCTGTACCGGATAAGTTCAAGAAACAATCCAGTCCCAGACCTCATAATAGTACATACGTGTATAGAATTTCAAGTCAGTATCTTAAGGTGGCCATTCCCTAGAAAGAGACATCCGATAGGTAAATATTTATTATTTTTGGCAATAATTTTTTTTTCTTAGTACGTATATTTTAAAACACTAGTACCTAAGTAGAACCATAACAAGACTATTGCTATGAATCTTCATTCAATAATTTCAGCAGGTTGCAAAAAAGCTAGATTTAAATTTAAAAATTATGTTAATCTTCCTATTTCGTAGTTTTAAATCGAGCTATTTTGCAAACCACTGAAATTATTGAGTGAAAATTCATAGTAATAGTCATGTTATGGTTCTACTTAGGTACTCGTATAGACTATTTAAATATACGTACTAAGAAGAAAAAGTTATGGGCAAAAATAATAAATATTTCCCTATCGGATGTCTCTTTCTAGGGAATGGCCAAACTTAAACCGTTCCAATGCAATGTAAAGCAGTCGGTTCATTTTCTGTTAAATGTTGGACAAGTAAAAAACCCCTATGGCATCGGTGTTGAATAAAAAAAACGTAGCAGGCAAAGAAACAGTTATAATATTCTTACACCTGCCTACAAAGTCTAAAATAACATTTACAGATTGGAAAATGCAAATATAGCAGTGCGTATCGTTATGTAACCAAGAACAAGGAATCCAAGAAACCAAAGCGTAGACCTTGTCGGTTGACGGATAACGTAGATGGCGTAAACAAATGTATGTAAAGTCCTTGTGACGAAATATACTATGAAAAGTGTGTTGATCAGCCATAAGGGGGGTCTTGTCCATAAGTATCCTAAACTGATTATGAGGAATAACGGGATGTTTTCCAAGTCATTTTGATAAGCTCTGAAAAAAGATAAATTAGAAAATAATCACAGATATCTATGAAAATAATAAACCCAAATGCGGTGCCATGAGGTGCACTTGTACTCCCATGGGTAAAAAATGTGAAGAAAAATAAATCATACTATTTATTATTTTTTTAGAAAATCCAACGTTTATTATATTCTCTTGACCCCTTTTAGTCCTTCTTCGAATTTTCTCAAAAGATAACTGAAGCAATTACATCGAATTTTAAATAGGGAAATATAGATTTCACTGTTTTTTCAATAAATAAGTACATAATTTAGCATTTTTAAACTCCTGTACCTTAACACTACATTTACAATTTTTTTTGTCTTAAATTGATCCTCTAAAAACTTACTAAAGCATAGTGGTTGTTTTGTTGTTTAATAACTTTATTATAAGTGCGTCATGCGCCATTAACAGCCGGTTTTACAATCGCTAGTTAACTTCCGGTCAGAGTTAACTTTCAGGTTATTATCGAAATTATGGGTTTTACAATATCTGGTAATCTTCGATGTGGTAGTTATCTAGTAGTTAACTTTACTAGCAGATGAGGTGTGGGTAAACTAGAAGTTGGCAGTTTACTGGCAATTTATAACCTATAAAATAACTGTCACAAAATATTTTTTTGATATTTTGCCTAAAAATGGATATGTGCGAAGTAAATGCATATAGCAGTGATGAGTAGCCAAGGTAATCCTGTATAGACCTAACTTTTTCGAAGAATACGATGGAAGAGATTTTTTAAATATATCGAGACTTAATACTACCTACTTACTTAGTAATAGACCGCTAACTCATAAATTACTTCTGGCATTTATATTTGATAGCAGGTGACGTGACTTTGGACCAAAACTCATACATTTTATGTATATTACCCATTTTTCCAGTACCAACATTATAAATTTTATTCACAACCTCTCGTTTACAAATCATCACTTAACTTTATATTGAAAAACGCATGTGTCGGTAAAGTTATAGTTAACCTGCAAGTAAAAGTCAACTAACATGAAAGTTAACTTGTGATTGTAAAACCGGCTGTAAGAGATCTCCCGAAAGTTACAATTTTCAATATTTATATAGGGCGATTGAAATTCTGATAAATCAGAAAATTATATTCGCCTAACACTCTGCACTTTGCCCAATGCGATACGTTTGGAATCCCCATGCGGTGAACAAGGCTCTGCTTTTTGAAAAAATCTAAAATTTAGATTCTCGCGACAGGCAATCTTTTGTAAAAAAAACACTTCAAAAGAAAATTTTAATGATCTGGCAGTCGTTCGAAGAATCTCCAAAATCTTTTCCAACTTTCTTAAAAAAATAAATTTTGCCTATAGCCCTATTCACTTCTGAATCTTTATACGGAACATGAATTTTTATTAATAGCTTAAACACTAATAACAATAGAAAGTTTGGCTCAATACTTTCGAAAATAAGGAGGGAAAGCCATAGCAAAAATGGAAATTATGAATGAGTACCTAGGTTAAGGAGATTTAAAAAAAAAATTTCTCGCAAAATTAAAAACAAATAAAACTTTCGTACTGAACCTTACTACCTTCATTTTCAGAGACACCGTGATTTTAATACGATGCGATTTATCCTATTTTAAAAAAATAATTATAGTTGTTACATTACCTTCTTGACCTTTCCACACTTTCATTTATTTTTACTTCCCCTCCTCGGCCTCCTTTCCACTCTGTATCCTCATTACTAATAAATGACTAAAAAAAAAATGTAATATTAAATAACATATTAATCAATAATGAACTGACTATACGAGGACCTCAATAGATTTATGATTTTTTTGGATTTTCATTGTTTCTTTAAACATAAGAATCTACTATTATACGTACTTAAGGTGGCAGTTCCAAGAAACAGACATCCGATAAGGAAATATTTATTAGTTTTGGGCATAATTTTTGTTCTTAGTACGTATATTTAAAAAAAACCTATACTACTACCTAAGTAGAACCATAACAAGGCTATTACTATGAAACTTCACGCAATAATTTCAGTGATTTCAAAATAGTTAGATTTAAATTGAAAGATTGTGCTAATCTTCCTATTTCGTACTTTTAAATCTAACGATTTTGGAAACGACTGGAATTATTGAGTGAATATTCAAAGTAATAGTTTTATTATGGTTCTACTTAGGTAGTCTTATAGTTCTTTTAAATGTAGGTACGTACTAAGAAAAAAAATTATGGCCAAAAATAATAAATATTTCCTTGTCGGATGTCTCTCTTTTGGAAATGGCCATCTTAAATACTCCATCTATTCAAAGTATATATTATTATTTTAAATTAGTTCATGGACGCAGTTACGCTCGCGTAGACCCCCAATTTTTTCCTACCGTCGAAGTCGCCTCCACCATTCCACCCACCGTATCTCCCCATCTTCACTCTCCTCTGACCGCATTCCCTCACTTCCGCATTATCGTCTCCCACTTTCTCACCACTATCTTTTAATTTCCCACCATTATCCCACATTCCCACCATCTTCCCACCATCGTGCCTTGTCTTATCTTCACCGCTACCGTTGATATCAAGTAGTCTATACTTTCAGTTTTAAAGACGTCTACACGTATATAAACTTTTATTAAAGTTTGTTGATCCCTATATTCGAGTTACATTAAACGAACAGTCAGATAGACAGATAGATGGGCATTTTTCCAACTCAAAGAATAGACTATATCGTAGGTGGTGGGAATTGAAGGGAATATGGTGAGGGAAGATGGTAGGGTAGTGGGGGAATGTGGTGGGAAGATGGTACGAAGGTGGGAAACGTGTGTGGGAAATGTAGGTGGGAAACAGTTGGGGTATCCACGCGAGTGTATTTTTGTAGTTATAATATTCAAAATAAAATAGAATTTTAAAGTTTCTGTATTATATTGCTCCATGCAATATAGACAAATACATTAAAAAGTTCTCCAAAAGCCACATTATTTCGTGGACAGTTCGATGCATACTATTTCTAATGTCAGTTCGAAAAGTTAATCTGAAGCTACTGGATATCTCATTACAAATGTCTATCTCAATGAAATAGTATGTAATATAATAATAATAATAATAATAATAATAATAATAATAATAATAATAATAATAATAATAATAATGAGGGATTCATTGTGGCCCCCCAAGATGGTGTAATCAACACTTTGGTTTACCGAAGCCGCGTAATGGGTGTAGAGGTTCCTGATATTAACTGCAGGACCTGTCGTCAGGCGCCGGAATCGCTCATGCATTTACTATCTGCATGCCCGGTATATGCAATTTCGGCCTACATCCATCGCCATAACGCGGCGTTACGGGTGCTGTATTACCATCTACGGCACTCGTACGGAGTAGACCAGACACCAGTGCTGCCTTACGTCCCCGGAGACATCGAGTCCGTTGTCGAGAACGAGAGGTGCCGAATTTACTGGAACTTCTCGTTTCCGACAATCAGGCTAATTCAAGCCAACAAGCCTGATATAGTCCTCCTCGACCATCAAAACAAGGTGATGTTTGTGATCGAGTTCTCAGCACCTGCTGAGCCAAACATCGCTTTGAAAGAGGAGGAAAAACGGACCAAATATCGTGATCTCCGGTACGAGCTCCAAGTGCTGTACCCAGGCTACTCGGTCAAGATGGTCGTTCTAATAATCGGTGTACTCGGAGGTATGAAGCCTACGCTGCTCTCGGAACTGAAGACCATACCAGCCTGTCGGAAATCAGCCGAATGGCTAGCAGGCCAAATGCAGAAAGCGGTCATCTTGGGGTCCCTTCGCCTACTTAGGGCACATGAATCTGGAATATACAATCACTAACCCCACAGGTCGTGGGGAGTGGCTGTTATTATCGCCGGCGCGGCTACCGTGTGGTATCGGTCGGAAAGCACGGAAGCCCTGTCCGGCAACGGTGAAACCGAAAAAAAAATAATAATAATAATAATAATATGAATAACAATAATATTGTTATGAATTACACCCCCTTGGAACTGGAGATGATACGCCTATGCCTACTAATTGTGACTGGAAGCTAGCAGAAAGAAATGAACTTTTCTGGAATGTGGTAAGAGAATATTCCTGATTGCTTCTAGATGGATCTAGAGAGTCAAATTCGGAGTATATAAGGCGCGATTACCAGCGCGGAAGAAGTAGTTTATTTAGAAGAGACACGTTCGGTAAAAAGTGAGGTTAAAGGTTATTTTGAAGCATTGTATAGTCAGTAAATTGTTAAATAAAGTGTTAGTGGTTTATCTCTTGTTGAAATTATTTAGAACCCACGGATTCATACAGGGTGTTAACAAAAAGGTGGAAAATACGTAACAATATAATCATGCTTAAATATTACAAATGAGGCCAGACTTCTATCGACAAGATTTTATTGATACGGGTGATCGCAGTTGGCTACATGTAGAATGTAGATACCCAATAGTTACCATTTGTTATACACATATTTTATTTCGTTTTGCATGTAGGCATTGAATATGTTAGAGCAGACCCTATATTAATTCATTTTTATAGAACATACATACTAATTCGTGGAAATTGTCTTCAAATTATGTGGTAGTTGTGTTCAGAGTTCCCAACAATGCAATTGATTTCAATATTGATGATGATTCTTATAGATTCAAAAATACTTTACTGCAAAATTCTTTGCTAATTCTTGAGAATCTGCCCAGCAAAGGCATGGAAAAAATTAATGATGCATGTGTCCGGTACATACTTAGTGATTTGACGACTTTTTCTATATCTATTTCTTTTTCAGTTTTTCCTCGACTGGTTACCATTACGACTTTCTTTGCTAATTGCTCATAAAAACTAACCAGAAGCACAAACACATCTGTATACGGACTGTGAACAGAAATTTGTATTGTCTTTTCCATATTGTTGAGTTACACGAAGTATTAGAATAGTATCAGCTTCTTCACTATTATTGTCTTCTATGTTTATCAGCGGGATATATGAAGTTACAATATGCTTAAATCTTTCTCAATTCCGAACTTTCTTGGCGAGGTATTCAGTGAGCTTCTTTTTGGTTTTTATGTTGAATAAAAAATCTTTAAGGGAAATATTTTTTATTAATGATCCATTTGAGACACGATAAGATTCGCCAGAGTATTGTTGACATCTTCTTGACCTCGCGCTGTTAGCGAGTTTTCCTTTCCTGTCCCACATGTTAGCAACAAAAGATTCGTTGTCTAAGATTAAATCTTAGACAACAAGTCTTTAGTTGCTATAGCATGTTGTGCATTACTTTTTACAGTGGGTTTTTGACAAAACATGTACTAAAATTAAGTTCGATTATTATACTCTTCGCAAATGCAAAACGAAGAGTATATTGCATTTGATCTGCAAACCGACCGTTCGTAGAGAAAAAAAATCATATCACTGAGTTGGTGATCGAATTTCGAACAAATTTCAAAATGCCCGTCCGTCCGTCTGTCCGTCAGTTTGTTGTAAGCGCAAAACTTAAGAACGAAAAGTTCGATTGTATTAAAATTTGGACAGTAAGTTAGTGTTAGCTAGAGAAAGGACCCCATTATTTTTGAACAAAATCAATCCATAAATAAAAAAGTTATTAATTATTATATTTTAAAAAATCTATTTTTAGTATCTTGTAATTAGATTAAATGTCTAAAACTAATATTATTTACGATAAATATGCAAAGAGTATTCTATAGAATGTGCAACAATTATACAAAAGTGCAGTGTAAATAATAACAGATCGTAACACGCGCTATTCAAGAAAAAACGTATACCTATGCCTATGCTAATTCAAATGAGTCGACTCAATGGTGCATGTCATATTTTTGCACATTTGTAGGGTTATTTTCAACCAATACATGAATTTATATATTGTTGGATTCAGCATAAAATTCTGCATACTTTTTGTTTGAAATTTTATTCCACATCGCCTGTTGTTTTCAAAATAAAAAATGATAAATACAATTAAAAAATAAAGATTTTAGTTTTTTTGGAAATATTCCATTAGGTATTAAATATTTTTAAGTCTAGTATTTTTTTCGTAAATTATATTTTTTTGTAAGCATACCTACAATTTTTTTGAAATTGAAAATTGGGCACTTATCACGGAAGATATGATTTTTTGAAAAATTGGCCTAGTCGCCATCTTGAATTGTGGATTACTGGAGAAAAATCCATTTTGAGAAATGCCAACAAGGCATTTGGTGATTCCGCTATTTTCATAAAATATAGCGTTTTAAACTTTAGAAAGAACGCGACCGGTCGTTTTTGAGCCCTATGATAACAGATTAATGAATTAGACCACTTTCTAATGAAAAATCATATACAGATTCCGAATTGTTCTCCACCATGCAAGATCACATTGAGTACCTACGTATAGCAGTTATGTAATGAATGATCAAATTTTCTATAGGACCTGATAGAATCATTTAAAATAGGAACTCAAGTTGCTGCACGCTTTGGACGGGTACTGTATAATTTTGATTATTTTTTATTCACTTACCTTTGTTCTCATTCTGTGAAAAAGCGTTAGCGCGTTAGTTGCCATCATTTTCAAAATTAATAAGCAAGCACATACTAAGTAACTGCAATATGCTGGATTTTCTATAGAAATTACATCTAGGCTAATATTTTCTCCACTGTGTAGACGGGAAATGTTATCTACCATGATCTAATACTTAAGGATACACTTGCCTATAGAGTGATTACCAAAAAATTGAGAGTATCTCACGTATACTTGAACATTCAGTATTGCAAACTTTTAACTACAAATCTAGTAGGTACCTAGATAACACAACGTTCGACGTTCAATGATCACAAAGAGTAACAAACTTGTATACTTATATTCTCGATCTTGTTAAAAATCGATTTTGGTTTACCTCACAGATTGTGAAAATTAACATGTTGGGGAACATGAATTGTATTATAAGTAACCTACTTCTCGAAAATTCTACGTCAAATTAAATGTGAATGTTTGCTTCCTTTTCGGTAATGTGCGTGTTCATTAGTGTACAGGGTCGGCTGGTAGAAACATACACTCGAAAATTATTGAGTGAAAGAATATGTAGACTTATTTTTATCAAAGCCATCTTTCCTAAACAATTTTAGCTAATCCAACTTGATCCAAAATATGCATTTTCCAATATTCGACATTATATGATAGTAATCATATAATGTCAAATATTGGAAAATGCAAACAGTAGTTTAAAGAAATGCATTCAAATCAAGTACGTGCTCTTTGACTCCTCAGCTCAAATAAGCTTTGAACGTGGGCCCGAAAATTTCAAATGAATATCTCAATTTTATTTTATAAACCTTTTTAATATTGGAGTAGAGGTAGTGGGGGGTTTGAAAAATACGATAAAGAAATCTGAGACTCTGGCTCCTAGTATATACACCAAATCTCAAGTTTCTGTACTCTTACCAGCTTGCTCATTTCCCCCTATTTACCTCTACTTAGCCCCCCACCATAATAAATCCGAGGCCTTGACTTCTAGTATATACATACTAGTTCCAGATGCCGTTATAATATATATGTGTACCAAATTTCAAGTGAATATCTCAATTTTATTTCATCAACCTCTTTAATAATAGAGTAGGGGTGGTGGAGGGTTGAAAAATATTATGAAAATATCTGAGGCCTTGGCTTCTAGTACATAGACCGAATTTCAAGTTTCTGTACTCTTACCAGCTTGCTTTACTTATTTACCCCTATTTAGCCCCCAACCCTTCAAAGGAATAATCTCAATCTTCTCAATTTTATTTTATCAACCCCTTTAATAATGGAGTGGGGAGGTGGTTGATGGATGGAAAACATTATAACAAATTTTGAGGCGTTGGCTTCTAGTACATACACCAAATTTCAAGTTTCTGCCCTCTTACCAGCTTGCTTTACTTATTTCCCCCTGTTTACCTCCCAACCCTTCACCGGATATGTTCAAAAAACAATCCAGTTCCAGATCTCGTCATAATATATACGTGTACAAAATTTCAAGTCAAAATTTCAGTCTATATCTTATACCATTCCGGAGAAAACGTGCGGACAAAAAAGTTACAACAGACCGTCAGACAGACATTTTTCTTCGCTCAAATTTAAAATCTCGAAGTTTCGTGATTTTCTAAACCTATCGCAAGAAAAAAATGTTTGAAATTTTTTTTACGATTATACTTCCAATTAAATCCACTACGTTACCGGAACATATCATGCCCCACATCATCCTATTGGAAATTTAATTTCCAATCAATCACAAAAAAGGAGGGGTCAATTTTGTCTGGAAATAGTTAGAGCGTTTTATGCGAAAGGATGTCGACATGGCATAATTTTTTAAATTCTATTGTATGTTTAAAAAGGAATTATTATTTGTTTGCTTATAATTGTATTGAAACATATTCTTTATAGGATTTTGTAAACAACAGAAAAAATAACGTGTAAAAATATTAATGAAATCTTTGCATTCTTTCGATAACCTAAATTCTGGTTATGCTAGATTATGTAGATATTAGTTTAATCTGCACGGCTGTAGGGGACTGTGTGGATGCTAGTGTTAGAATGAGAAATTAGACAAATTCATTTTAGGATTTTAATTTGCTAGCATAACCAGAATTCAGGTTATCGAAAGAACGCAAAAATTTCATAATAATATTTTTACACATACTTTTTCCTTTAGTTACAGATAGTTATTTTTTCTGTTGTTTGCAAAATTCTGTTGTATGGTTTTCCAAAAAAATAAAGTATCTGTAAATATGTATCTGCCATTAGTATTAAAAAGTTAAATATAAAAGTTGTAGGTAATGAAAAGGTCTATAACTTTTGTATGTACCATTTTTTCACACAACCTAAAATTTTTCGAGAAAAATCGAAAAAAAACCGGTTTTTTCGTTTATGATTTTTATCTCCCACAAAAAAAATTCTTTTCACGAAATTTGGTGGAAACTTACCTTTTTATGTCCCAAACACGCTGTATTTTTTTAAAATCAAAATATTTATTTTTACATTTTATTGTGATTTTAAGCCAAGAAAGAGACTTCATTTTCACCCGAAAATACCCATGTGCTGGAAACTGTTTAAAAAAAACAGTGGTCTTTATTTTCGTTTTAGATGGTGTAAAAAAATAAACATTACTATGGAAAAATTTGCCAGAAAATGCGAAAAACTGAAAAAACTAGATTTTAAAAAGTTATTTTTCAATTATTGTTTAAAATTTTTCATTATTTATTAAATTTCACAGTTGAAGTCCTTGATAAATGTAAGATAGAAAATAAGAAATGGAAAGTGAAAACAAAGGTAAAATCAATAGCAGCCGATAAAAATTTGTCAAGTTTGGCCAATATTTTTTATAAAAAAGATATCGCTGAAAATGGATTAATAAAGTCAATTTATAAATGTAAAAATAAAAATGTGACTTTGAATCAATTAAGATTCTAGAATAAGTATTAAGTAGCAACAATAAAATCATCTTTTAAATTGGAAGAACTGCCACCAACTGAAGACGCAGCAGAACAACATTGTTACAGGGCATACTATCAGCTTCAGACTTTGCTCGGTAACAAACTAACGGCAACGGATTGGGGCTGGAAGCAACACCAACATGGAATTATGCCCAAATTGACAGATAAAGAATTGATTCCTGAAATATTGTTTAAAACTATTTGTTGCATCTGTGAAAGTGTGTGTAATAGTCAAAAATGCGGCTGTCGAAAACACGGTTTGAAATGCACAAAATATTCAAATTGGTTCTGAAAAATGCTCTAATATTGAAAATAAAATCTACGAGGAAGTAAGCGATTCAGAAGAAATCATAGACGATAAACCGATAAATATTAGGCAAAATATTGGATTTGAAGACGATGGCGGTATTGAAGATTTCAAAGATCCACCAGAATCCGAAGGTTTTATCGAATCTAACGATGAAGAACTGCCATCAAAGAGGCAAAGACTCCCACACAGCACATATCATCCCTAGGATATCCTCATTTGGTCCCGTATATCCTAATCGAGGACAACAGTCCTCAGGATACCCTTAGGATATCCCAATAAAATATATACAACCTGAGAATATCCCAGATGGGGATATCCTAGACAAATCCTGGCAGGATGTCCTAGTAATATCCTGCAGAGATATTAAAAGCCGCACAAAATATCCACTGTGGGAATATCCTGGGCAAGTCCTAGAGTCGTCCTATTATAGGTATTATTATTTAGGAGATTTCAACAACAAAAATAATGAAAAGTATATATATTATTTTGACGCTATTTGTTTATAGTGTCTTTTATTGGTTTGTAAAATTTGCTTCTAAAAACTTATTTGTTTGTTCTATTTGATAATCCCCTCCAGTAAAAATAATTCAATAAAAATGTATATCTTATTTAAATAGTACTTATTTATAATTTGGTTTTAACACATTTACTGTGTTTTGAATTAGCCGCCATTTTCTGACAAGTCGAAAGTTCTAAGAAATTCGTCGGGCGTCGAATTGCGTCGATGTCTTTTCCACGTTCATTTTAAAGTTCTTTCGACAAATAAGATGACGTTAAATTTCTCATAAATATAATGCTGCTATGTTATATCTTTATATTTATTAAAAGGGGAAAATGTGATTGGTTATTGTCCACAGATGTTATTGTTAGATACGTAATCCTTTATATTTTTCTGAATAATTTTTTTAAAAATTCATTAATAACTTTTCAGCATGCTATGATTTTTTAAAGTTGTACATATCATCCCTTATAACTTCTAGCCACCCTAAACTCTGTTGATTTTAATAATACCAAAAAACGGCAAGAGCTCATTTTTGTGTAATATTTCATGCTTTTATAATTTTTATTTGAAACTTTTTTACTATATTTTACACATTTTGAGTAATTTTGAAAAAACACTTTGTTATATTCTTTTTCATCCCTTCTCGGGATTGAAAAAAAAATTCTTTCATTAATCGTGTTCAAATACTTCAAAGTAACATATCAAAATTTTGATTTGTCGACCTATTTCATTAGACTATATATAACCTCTATTAGTTTGGCAGATTTACTTTTAAAGCGATATAAACCAATTGCTAGATACAAATATGTGTATGGAGTTGTACATATATGTATCACATTTTTATTAGTCATTTTACCTTTGCCATTATATAAACTTATATTCCTTTGTCTTTGCTTATTGGCTCAGTTTAAAAGTAATGATCTTATAAAATAACATGTATTTTTTGCTGTCATCCAATAAACCCTAAAAGTCCAATCAATGTCCTCAGGTTGTTCATAGTAAAACCCAGACATAACCCATATAAGAGCTGATGATGTCCTGTACACACCCGTACTGATGTCCTGAGGACGTCATCAGCAAAGCCCGAACTGTCCCATTTGGATATCCTACGGACATCCTAAGGTGATAATGGGATCTTCCCAGGATATCCCATATGTCCTGAAAAGTTGTCCCGTGTGTTCTGAGGATGTCCTTGTGCTGTATGGGCTAATGGACAATTCATGCATTGTATTTCTAATTAGTGTGATAAATGCAAATAAAAATATTGCAAGAATAATATCATAAATATTTGATTTGTATAGTTTGCAATCTTAGGCATAAATTTTTATGTAAATTTAAATGTAAATACTGTATAAATGTTAGATCACAAGCGACACAACTAACTTTTTAAAAAGATTTATTTAATTATCTGGATAGTAGCTACTATCCTGACATGAAATGATTTTAATACAAAGGTGAGTTAATAACTGAAGTACAAATGTTACGTTACATATATTTGTAAGTTTAAAAGTGCTGACTTGAAGAGTCTTAGAACAAAGGAATATTGTGAACGAGCCTGTGAATCAGGTGATGTTGAGTTAGCAAAAGGAGCAGCTGCCATAGGTATGTAATATGATACGCCTGATAAGGCTACTTTCATATGACTCTAAATATTATAAGTTACCTGGTAATATTTTATATAACATAAATACATGTTTGTATATTATATTATAAGATTTTCTATCCCATAAATGTCACTTGAATCTAATCAATCAACTTTTTTATATTAAAAAATAATTACTTTTTTTCTGGCTGAAACCATTTCAAACCTAATATTTAATACTTGGAAAATTAACTATTTTCGCATGTTTTTTGCAAACCCTATACCTCAACGATTTCTAATTACTTAATTTATTAATGTAACATTATATCTCACATTTTTCAAGGATTTCAACTGCGAATTTTAATAAATAATGAAAAATGTTAAACAATGATTGAAAAATAACTTTTTAAAATCTAGTTTTTTCAGTTTTTCGCATTTGCTGGCAAATTTTCCCACAGTAATGTTTATTATTTTTACACCATCTAAAAGTACACACATTTCAACGAAAATAAAGACCACTGTTTAAAAAGAACTGTTTCCAGCACATGGGTCTCCTTTTCGGTTTAAAATCACAGTAAAATGTAAAAATAAATATTTTGATTCAAAAAAATTACAGCGTGTTTGGGACATGAGAAGGTAAGTTTCCACCAAATTTCGTGAAAACGAGATAAAAATAAAAAACAAAAAACCGGTTTTTTCGATTTTTCTCGGAATATTTTAGGTTATGTGAAAAACTGGCTCATACAAAAATATAGACCTTTCTATTACCTACAACTTTTATACTTAACTTTTTTTCGATGGAAGGTCTAGTTTCGCTGGAAATCGCAAAAAACCATTTTCCACCCCTAAAGTTCACCCCATTTCACCCTTGTAACTCGGATCGACTTTCATTTATTTTTCCCGTTGGTTGCGCTATATTTCCTTCCTTTTCCAACAATTCTCAAGCTGCTATTAATTTTTTTTTCAAAAATTATTTGCATTGGTCTATTAATACTGCAAGTAAAACAAAAATTGTTTGATACTGCTTACTGCCAGTACTTTCATTGAGTACTGATCACAGCTCTGATTGTTACTTTATTATTTTTGAAATAGGTGACATTTTAGATTTTCCACGCCAGCGCGCAGCGGTCAAATATCAAGAAACGGCCCTGTTCATAACAATGACTCACCAAGTTTCATTTAAAAAGTGGATTATTTTAATGAATGATCTAACGGATCCAGTTCTGAAAAATATAGTTATTTCCCCCATCAAAGAAGAGTTCTATCCTTTTAACTTTTCTACATGTCATGATTCTCATGGCATTCATATGGTATAAACTGGCAGGTGCGTTGAATAAAAGATTATGTTTCACCGGTACCTATACTACGATAGACCTGTTATTACACAATATTTATCATAATATCCTGTTAATTAAGTTTTTCGGGTTTTTCGATATTCACTTCCACCATAGAAAAGTATTAAGATGGTCCAGCCTGTGGTAGAAATCTTTTTAGAAAATCCACTTTTCCGTTTATATGCGTTTTACAGTTCTATTTTGGTTTTAAAATGTTTGTGTATGTCAATATTAACCTCTGGGGTTCGAAGTAAAAATAAGGTAAGAAGATGCTGTTATAATCTAATTATCAAAAATATTAAAATTTTTTGAGTATAGGTCTATATGTTCCTACTTATATAAATTGTCTTAAAAAAACTTAATTATATTAATTTTAAATCATTTATACTATCAATAATGGGAGTATATATATATATTATATACGGATATATTTTGTCAATGAAATTATTATTTAGGTATACTTACTTAAGTATATACTTTTGGTTCTTATTGTTATACTGGAGGAATGTTTCCCATTTTACTGCCGAACATATACCTATATGGCATAGAATTCTTTTGCACGAGTTTAAAATTAATTATAGGTAAGTATTATCTGCACTGATTTTTTCATTTTTATCTTGATGGTTAATTTCGTTGATTTATTAATTTTCAATTATCATAGATTAAGGAGCTTGAACATTACAGATAATACTATTGTTATATAATATATTATCTGTCACTCTTGGCGGGGAACGTGATAAATATAGATTTTGGTCACTCTGTGACTTATTGTTTGATTAAAATAGACGCCTGCTGGCATTTGTGAAGTCGATTGGTTATAAACACAGTTTTATATTGTTTCAACTGAAAAATTTAAAAACTGATTAGATTAAAATTGTACTGTGCTATCAGAAAGCGGAATTACTTGCATTGTAGTTCTGATATGAGCAAGTATAGCTCTTCGTGTTTGTCTTACTGTAATAGTGTGTTGGTGCTCCTAATTGGTTGTTTGTAGTCCAATTCAGAGTTGGAGCTAGGGGCTGCCAGGGGCGCAACCCTCAGTGGGGTGCACCTTGCAGACCAACAGCCTGCGGGCCGCTGGAACATAGGCATACAAAATTAAAACATGATGCTAACTCACATGAAAAAACAACTTGCACTTGATTACGATAGGCGCTCCCCACAGATTAGGAACTTACAAAATTTGTACCGAACCCTAAGTAAAAGATAAAAAAAACTTTACACACAAACCAAAATTTTGTCACACTCGTACATTAACATTGACCTTTTTTCCACTCTCCGGCACACCTCGATCAAAGCGACGGGGCGGCGCACTGTGGGCTAAATAATGTAATATTGAAAGCATTTTTCGACGTATTTTGATGCTGGAAGTGCCATTTGAAAAGTTACTAATTATATAATACGAATCGCTCCCCAAGAAAGATGGCGATGGTTAAAATTTTAACTATTTTAGAGATTTTCTGGCGAAAGTGAGCGTTTTTTCATTTTTGGAAAGTCTTGGGGGGGGGTCAAAATTCAAATCTTGCCAGGGGCGCTCATAACCCTAGCTCCAACTCTGGTCCAATTTATAGATAAACAAGCTAACCATTATACTCTTCGCCGATTTACTACACCTTTTATATAATTGTTGCACATTCTATAGGATACTCTTCGCAGTTTTTTTGTAAATAATATTAGTTTTAGACATTTTTAGTCTAATTGCAAACCAAAACAAAAATTTCTTATTTAAAAAATTTATAACTTTTTTTATTTATTGATCGATTTTGTTAAAAAATAATAAGGTTCTTCCTCTACCTAACACTAACTTACTTTCCAAATTTCTGTACATTCGGGCTTTTCGTTCTTAAGTTATCGTGCTTACAAGAAAAACGTAACGGACAGACAGACGGACGGACCGACGGATAGGCAGACACACAGACAGATAGACAGACGGATGGACGTTTTGAAAGTTTTTCAGAATTCGATCACCAACACAGTGATATGAAAATTTTTTCTCTATATGAGCAGTATTACGGGTTTTAGAAATGTGCCGATCGAATGCAATATACTCTTCGTTTTGTATTTGCAAAGAGTATAATAAATTGAAAGACTGTTGTTGCACACAAACCTCAATTACGAAGAAAAAGAGGGCCTTCTGTATCTCTTACCTACCATCTTGCTCACTAAAGACTTACAGTGAGCCCAAAGGATCTTTGCTACCTTCAGACAAGGCTTTGCATTTAAAAAATCTATTTAAATTTATTCCGCCTGTAGACTTGCTGTCTACAGCGATGCTGTCTACAACGATACTGTCTACAGCGATACTGTCAACTTGTTTTTAAACAATATAACAATTCAAAGATTTTTACAGCCGCATTATTAGTCGAGTGTTAGGTTTTACTCGGAACCCAGTTATAATGGATTTTGATGATTTTTTTCGCATTGAATTTTTAATACTGCGTACAAAAAAGTTTATTTGCCCTTTAGAAATTGCCGCTTTTCACTTGGGGCTAGTGCCCACCCTCTCTAGAAGGGTGAGCAAAAAAGTGAAATAGTAACCACCGAATCTGATAAATAAATCAAAAGTCTTACATTTTTGGGAAAAGTGGTTTTTAAAAATATGTCTACTTTAATTTAAGAAAAATTTAACGATATTGCTGAATAAATTCCTTTTTCTGTAAATAACTCCAACAGAAAAGTAAAGCTTAACAAGCGACATAATAATTTGTAATTGTTAATAAATTAAACACTGCTTTTAGATGAATCAATCAATATATTATAAATACTCTACATATGTTTCGGCTTACTAGGCCTTTATCAAGAGTATTACATAGTGAATACTAAAGTTTCCGACGTGCATATTCAATTTATACCTAAAAGTATTTATGTCTTAATCTATTTATGACTTAAGCTATTTAAGATTTAATTTAACATCTTTAATTATTTGAATGTTTGGAGTGGACCTAAGCTGATTATATAAATCAAAGGATATTTCTTAACAATTGGTTTATTATAGGGGTGTTTAGAAAATTCTGCTGGTCATTTGTGGTACAAGGGTTGTACTTGAAAGATTTTTTGATTTCTAGTTGTTCTAGCAGATCTAAACGTTTACCTTTTCTTTTTGAATGAAGTAAATTTATGTTATCAGTATCTATGAAATGGTTGTTTTCAATACAGTGTGTTGACATTCCTGTATTTTTATTGTTATTTAAGATTGATTTTTTGTGTTCTTTTACCCGGTTGACAACGCTTCTACCACTCTGACCGATATAGACAGCATCGCAATCCTTACAATTAATTTTATATACACCTGATTTATCAATTTTATTTAGTTTTTCTTTGTTATTAACCAAAATGTTTCCTATATTTGTTTTGTTCACACTTATTGTAGAGATACCCAAATTATTCAATTTTTTAGAAATTTTGTTACTATATTTCGGAACATAATTAATAAAACTATATTTTGTATGTTTGTTGGGCACAGTGAAAAATTCTTTTTGAAGCATTTTGCGTTGTTTGTTTTTGACCATGTTATCTATTAGTGACTCGTTGTATCCGTTATTTCTTGCAATTTGTTTAATTATATTTAATTCTCTATCAAAATCACTTTGATCTAAAGGAAAATTTGTCAGTCTATGTATTAGACTATGAGAGGGTGAAATCTTAATTTGCCATGATTGCTGCGAATTATAATGTATTACTGTATCTGTGGTAGGTAGTAGGTTTGCGGTAGATGCTAAATTTCAACTGATTGTTATGTTTTTTGATATTCATATCTAGGAAGTTTAATTGACTATTTTGCTCCGATTCCATTGTAAACTGAATTTTACTATTAAAAGAATTTAAGAAATTAAGGTAATTACTTAGGTTTCTTTCTGTACCGGTCCATATACAAAAAATATCGTCTACATATCGAGTCCAATAAAACACATGTGTATTTAAACTGTTATTGCTATTAAAAATTAAATTTTCTAGGTTTGACATAAATATTTCAGCTAACAAAGGAGAAATTGGTGAACCCATTGGTAGCCCGTCTTTTTGTCTAAAGAATTCACCATTAAACTGAAAATAGTTTTGATCAATACAAACTCTCGAAAGATTTTTTAACTCTGTTTTTTCGGTTTCGCTGATTTGTGAATTATCTATTAAATTATTTAATATTAATTTTAGTTCTGTGAGCGGAACTGAGGTGAACAGACTTTTAACGTCAAAGGAGAATAATTTTGCGTTATTTGGTATTATTAAATTTTTTGTATTTTCAATAAATTCAAAGGAATTTTTTATGGAATATTTAGATTTAAAATTTATTAATTTTGGTAAAATATAATTTAGTTTTTTACATAATTTATAAGATGGAGCGTTGATGTAAGACACTATGGGGCGTATAGGGTTATCTACTTTGTGAATTTTTGGAAGACCATAGAGAATGGGGGCCGAAGGGTTCATAACTTTCAATTTATACGCCTCATTACTTTGAATAACAGTATTACATTTCTTTAGGTTAGATACAATTTCGGACTGGAATTTATTGGTAGGGTTTTTATTGATTTTTTCAAAGTCTTCACTATTTAAGATTGTTTGTATTTTTTCATTATATTCTGATTTTGTTAAAATTGTTATGGTGTTACCCTTATCCGCTTTACAGAGAACCAAATCATAATTTACCAGTTTTTGTTTAATGCTGTTCAACAGATTTATTTCTCCCTTGTTAGTGTTACATTTTGTCGAGGTAAATATATTAGCTAGATTATGTCTTTCCAATTCTGAGATTTCCTCTACTGAGAATGTAGCTAGCTCTGTATTAACGGCAAGAAGTTCAAAATCTTTTTTACTTACATTATGTGGAGAATATTTTAAACCTTTTTGAAGGAGGTTTAATTCTTGATCCGAAAAACTAACATTGGTTAAGTTACTTACTCGAAAAATGTGAAATGATCCTCAGTTTGAGGGGAATTCCTAGCAACTGCGATATTATTACTTTTTTCCCGTTTTAAACTATTAATTTTGGCTAATTGTCTCTGCTGTAGAACATGCACTATTTCTTGTACGGATTCCCTTATTTGACGGTCTAAATATTCAAAAACGAAGTAATTCTCTTTATGGAGTAATTCTGTGTGTATCAGTTTTAGATGTAGGCCTATGTTGTCTCTTCTGGAAAACCAGTATTTCACCTCCATTTGTTTGAAAAAACAGAGTTAAAAAATCTTTCGAGAGTTTGTATTGATCAAAACTATTTTCAGTTTAATGGTGAATTCTTTAGACAAAAAGACGGGCTACCAATGGGTTCACCAATTTCTCCTTTGTTAGCTGAAATATTTATGTCAAACCTAGAAAATTCAATTTTTAATAGCAATAACAGTTTAAATACACATGTGTTTTATTGGACTCGATATGTAGACGATATTTTTTGTATATGGACCGGTACAGAAAGAAACCTAAGTAATTACCTTAATTTCTTAAATTCTTTTAATAGTAAAATTCAGTTTACAATGGAATCGGAGCAAAATAGTCAATTAAACTTCCTAGATATGAATATCAAAAAACATAACAATCAGTTGAAATTTAGCATCTACCGCAAACCTACTACCACAGATACAGTAATACATTATAATTCGCAGCAATCATGGCAAATTAAGATTTCACCCTTTCATAGTCTAATACATAGACTGACAAATTTTCCTTTAGATCAAAGTGATTTTGATAGAGAATAATATAATTAAACAAATTGCAAGAATTAACGGATACAACGAGTCACTAATAGATAACATGGTCAAAAACAAACAACGCAAAATGCTTCAAAAAGAATTTTTCACTGTGCCCAACAAACATACAAAATATAGTTTTATTAATTATGTTCCGAAATATAGTAACAAAATTTCTAAAAAATTGAATAATTTGGGTATCTCTACAATAAGTGTGAACAAAACAAATATAGGAAACATTTTGGTTAATAACAAAGAAAAACTAAATAAAATTGATAAATCAGGTGTATATAAAATTAATTGTAAGGATTGCGATGCTGTCTATATCGGTCAGAGTGGTAGAAGCGTTGTCAACCGGGTAAAAGAACACAAAAAATCAATCTTAAATAACAATAAAAATACAGGAATGTCAACACACTGTATTGAAAACAACCATTTCATAGATACTGATAACATAAATTTACTTCATTCAGAAAGAAAAGGTAAACGTTTAGATCTGCTAGAACAACTAGAAATCAAAAAATCTTTCAAGTATATACAACCCTTGTACCACAAATGACCAGCAGAATTTCCTAAACACCCCTATAATAAACCAATTGTTAAGAAATATCCTTTGATTTATATAATCAGCTTAGGTCCACTCCAAACATTCAAATAATTAAAGATGTTAAATTAAATCTTAAATAGCTTAAGTCATAAATAGATTAAGACATAAATACTTTTAGGTATAAATTGAATATGCACGTCGGAAACTTTAGTATTCACTATGTAATACTCTTGATAAAGGCCTAGTAAGCCGAAACATATGTAGAGTATTTATAATATATTGATTGATTCATATAAAAGCAGTGTTTAATTTATTAACAATTATTTTCAAGATGTTTCACAAGGTACCTACCACAAGTTCAGTTCAGTGTATTAATAATTTGTTTTTTAAAATATTTGTAGCATTAATAGTGTCTGAAATATTACATTACAAATGTGGGGCTTGAACTTAGTGGCAAGGAAATATATTTAAATCTCATATTTCTTCAAAACTATTGATAAATTGAAGCTCTCAACATCAGAGCATGTTAATAAAAACTGGTGCAGATTTTTGGAATATCTGTTCTATGGCCAATGACAGCAGGAAAATCCTAAATTTTTTATTAAAAAAAATACAAAACTCATTGTTTTGCACATGACATCGCTATTTCTCAAGCTGTATGGATGGAAAAAAAATCAGATCAAACAGTACTTCAATTTCAATTATATGTGTTTTTAACATCATACTGATATTTCTGACATATTTGAGATTTAAAATTATATCTCGACTGATAAACATTCGAGCGTCAGTTTTAAATTATTATATTTTTAGAACTATTCATCGTAGAGAAATAAACAAAAAATAAAGTTGTAGTTGTAATTTCATAATCATATTTTTAGTACCATACCGCTTTTTCCTATTGACTATTGAGCTATTTACAAAGAACAGTCTCAAGGTTCCAATTTTACTTCCACCTCCACGTAGTGGATTGGAAGTATAATAATCGTAAAATTAATTTCAATTTTCTTTTCTTGAGATAGGTTTAGAATGTCGTGAAACGTCGAGGTTTTAAATTTGAGTGAAAACAAAAATTTCTGTCTGTCGGTTTGTCTGTCACCACCCCCGTTCCATTATTAAAGAGATTGATAAAATTAAATTGAGATATTCACTTGAAAATTGGTATACGTATATATTATAATAGCATCAAGAACTAGATTATATTTTGGGATTATTCCGTTGAACGGTTGGGGATAAAATAAAGTTGAGATATTCATTTGACATTTGGTACACGTATGTATTATAATGACATCTGGAACTAGATTATATTTTAAGATGATTCCGTTGAAGGGTTGGGGGTTAAATAGGGGTAAATAGGTGAAAATAAGCAAAGCAAGCTGGTAAGAGTACAAAGATTTGATTTTCGGTGTATGTACTAGAAAGCAAGGCCTCAATTTTTTTTATAATATTTTTCAAACTCCAAATACCCCTACTCCATTATTAAAGGGGTTGATGAAATAAAATTGAGATATTCCCTTGAAATTTGGTACACATATTATAACGACATCTGGAACTAGATCATATTTAGAGATGTTTCCGTTGAAGGGTTGGGGGTTAAAAAGGGGTAGATATGGTTGATAAGTAAAGCAAGCTGGTTAAGAGTACAGAAAGTTGGGATTAGCTGTATATACTAGAAGCAAAGGCCTCAAGTTTTTTTATAACATTTTCCATCCCCCACCACCCCCACTGCCTTATTAATAGAGTTGATAAAATCAAATTTAGATGTTCACTCGAAATTTGGTACACGTTTGTATTATAACACTATTTTCATATGATTGCTTTGAAGGAGTGGGGGGTAAGTAGAGGTAAATGGGGAAAAATAAGTAAAGCAAGCTGGTAAGAGTACAGAAACTTGAAATTCGGTGTATGTTCTAGAAGACAAGGTCTCAGATTTTTTAATGATATTTTCAACCACCTTACTACATTATTAAAGGGGTTGATAAAATAAAATTGAGTCATTCACTTGAAATTTGGTAGACGTATGTATTATAACGACATCTGAAACTAGATTATAGTTTGACATGATTCCGTTGAAGGGTTGCGGGTTAAATAGGAGGAAATATGGAAAAATAAGTAAATCAAACTTGTAAGAGTATAGAAATTTGGGATTTGGTGTATATATTAGAAACCAAGACCTCAGATTTCTTTCTAATATTTTTCAAACCCCACCACCCCCGCTTCAGTATTAATGGGATTGATAACATAAAATTGAGATATTCACTTGAAAGTTAGTACACGTATGTATTGTAATGACATCTGATTGAGATGATTCCATTGAAGAGGTGGGAGGTGGTAAGTTGTGAATAGGGGAAAATAAGTAGGGTAAACTAGAAACTTCATTTTTAACGTATCTAATAGAAACCAACGCCTCAAACTTTTCTGTGATATCTGCCCCAAATACTACTAAAATTCTATGACCAATAGTTTCCACATACTAGAATGCAAATCTAGTCAAGATGTTTCCTTTAAAGTGACATGGATGAAAAATCTGGATGTGGAAGTAGTGATTCCTTAGGCAGCGGTTTTTTAAAGCTAAAATCATAATCTTCAAATCGTTATAACTTGGAATATGTAAATTTTCATGAAACATTGTAAACTACCTTTCGGTGGTTACTATTTTACTCTTTTGCCAACCCCTCTGGAGGGGGCGGGAAAGTACAAGTCGGCGATTTTTAAAAGGTAAACTTTTTTGTACTCAGTATTAGAAAGTCAATGCAAAAAAAATCTTGAAAATTCATTCATTAAAACTGGATTCCATAATTTCTTACTTTTTATGTCTAATTGTACTCGACTATATTTAAGCAAAAGAAAAGTCTAAAAACTAACGATGAGCGATGGTGCGAATGTTAAAATACCTAACAGTTCCAAAAACCAAATAAAGCACAAAAGAAGTTTACAAAAACTAACGATGGTTCGAATGTTGGTATACCTACGATATGTTCCAACGTTCCAAAACCAAAAAAGCCAAATAAATCAAGAAAAACAAAGTAACAAAAAAATGAAAATATAATTAATTTGGGTTTGCTTTAATTCCTAGTTTGCATGCTTTATTCATAAAGTAGGTATTTTCAAGGATACTCTTCAAAATACAATTTTTTAGTTAGAACAATATTGTTACATTTTTTTTTTATTTTAAATTTCAATAGCCATAGTTTTCTATCAGCGTTTTCATTCTTTTATTAAAATTCATTTTTTTAAACTTATGAAATGAAAAATGCAGAAATGACGTTAATATGAACATAATTATTGTGTCCTGCGGAATACAATGACTATTTCTTTAAACGCTTAACTGTTTGAACTATTATAATATAAAATACTCTGATAGAACATTATAATACTTGCTGGCCTTGCTGCTCTGTATTTAGAAGACTAGAACGATGATACAGGCCACTTTAATATTATATAAAAGCAGAATATTTATTTTCTATATACGGGTGTGATGAAAACAGGCATGTCCAAATTTAATTCTACTAAATTAAAGTAAATCATTTACATACACTTAATGTAGGTATCCATGAAATTTTGTTGATTTCAAACCGATTTCAGCCTTAAGGCTTAAAGAGTTCATAGGGTTAGTAGTTAGGGAAATGACGTGCAAATGCAAAATCGACGACGAAAGGTTACCGTCTGCCACTACCTTCGAAGAGAACATAAAACTTAAAACTACGAATGGGCTTGTTCAGCATTTTTTTTTATTTCATAAATCGAAAGTGCAAGTATAAATTAATGGATCTGCAAAAAATTAGAATCTTATTCGCACGTTTAGTATCTTAAAAACTATTACAAATCTCCATCTCACGAAAATGGGGCGTGGCCAGGCGCTACGTCACTATACGCATAGACTCAGCGATCTCAGCAGACTTGATGCTCCTTACTTGTTATAATTATAAGTGTTTTCAAAGTATTGTTTGTTTTGTTTACTACTTGACAGTAGGGGAGTACAATTTGGTGAAATGTCAAAGTTTCTATCGCTCCTGCCGGGACGAATTTTCGATTTTGACCATGCAATTTACGATTAGAATTGATCACCGACCTTCTCCTTTCCTTAGAGACATAGAACGAACTTTCACTCGACGTATTTATTTAGTTACCAGCGTTTAAAAATTCCATGTTTTTCGACTGTTCAGGTTAAATTTGAAAGATCCCAGAAGCCATTTTTCTTACGTCACTTACGTATAGTGACGTCACATATGAGCCCTGGGTTTTTGCAACTATTACCAATTTCAACTCCTTATATCTCGAGAACGGAAAAAGTTAATAATACGAAATTTTAACTGTATAATGAGAATATCGAGTACTATATGAAAAAGTATAGAAACCACATAAAAAGAATATCATGGAACAAGCCCATTATTTTTCTGTCTGAAAATTTTTGGTATGGTGGGAGAATATGGAGGGGGGGGAAGCATTTTTTTTAAAACGAATGGTTATCGGCATCTGTCCTCATAGGTCGTTAGTATATGTACTCGACATACCCCAGTTACACTGGCAGACGAAAATTGCACTTGGTGCGCGGTAGAGGGAATTTTAAAAAGATATATTTTTTTAAATTTCCCTCTACCGCGCACCGAGCGGAATTTTCGTAAGTGTAACTGGGGTATGTCAAGTACATATATGTACTAACGACCTATGAGGACAGATATCGATAACCATTCGTTTTAAAAAAATGTCCCTCCCTATATATTCTCCCACCACACCAAAAATTTTTAAAGGGAAAAAAATTTCGTAGTTATATGTTCTCTTCGATCACTGAGTGGCAGAGAGTAACCCCTCGTCATCGATTTTGTACGCCATTTCCTAGATTATAGTAATGGAGTTGTAACACATACACTTGATTTAAAAAAAAACTGGTACACTTTCTTTTAGCTATGTAAATCATTCGTTCTTTGATTGATATTAATAACCTTACAAATGTCACTTTGACGTTAATCAGTGGCGTCATTATTAAAGATGGTTCGACATCTAAAAGATATTCAAAAATTTCGAATTGTTTCTAAAATTGAAGATGGTTGGTCCATAAGAAGACTTGCTGCTGAATACAATGTGAGTAAAAATCTTTAAATTACCTAAGAGAAAACCCTTTTCAGACTGCAGTAAATGCAATTTCAGAGACAAATTTCCCTGCTTCGGTACCTACTGCTTGCAGAAGAATAAAACTACAAAGCGACTTGAAGAGTTGTTCAGCTAAAAAATACAAATTTTCAGAGGAAAAGAAGCAGGGTAGGATTATTTTTGCACTCAACTATATAATCAATGATGAAAACTTCTGGGGGCAAGTTGTCTTTTCTGACGAAAAGGTGTTTAAATCCTGTAACGATGGACATGTTCGCGTCCTCGCAGCCTCCTTCCACTAGATACGAAGAAAAATATACTTTCGATCCACAAATATCAGGAAGGTTTTCAGTCAATATCTGGGCTTGGATGAGCCTAAATGGGTTAGGTGTGTGTTGGAACAGTGGTGGTCATCTCAATTCCATTAAATATATTGAAATATTAGACAATATTATGTTGCCGTCAGTAACAGAGGTGTTTCCGGAAAATAATTTTATTTTCCTAACAAGACAACTGCTCCATACATACGGCCCATCGTATCAGGGAATGGTTTCTTAATAAAAACGTAGAGTTGCTACCGTTTCCATCTAAAAGTCCGGATTTAAATCCAATTGAAAATGTTTGGGTACTAATGGTGAAACATAAAGAAAATTAAATAATCATCCAAACAATGCCCAAGAATTGGAAGGGATAATTGAAGACGCTTGGGAGAACTTGTCGCAAGAAGTTGGCCTTGCAAGAAATCTGATTTTGTCCATGCCAGCAAGACTTCAGGCAGTTTTAGACGCTAATGGAGCAATGACAAAATATTAGTTAATTCTGTATTACGTAGTTGAAGTTCATTTATTTAATTTTTTTATTGTATTTTTATGGTCAGTTTGCTTTGTTTACATTTTTTTTTTAATCTCAAATGGTATTTTTGTGTTCTTATTTTAAAAATAGAATTATCATTATTCAGTTGGTATTTTAATTACAACCATTAGTAGAATTATCCGTAATAAATATATTTTTTTTAAACAATAATATGGCAGGCTTGAAAATGGTTTGAAAGGTTATTTTCTAATTATTTTTTAAAATTCCATTTGAATAAAATTTAAAAAAAGGTTTAATAAGGTTAAAAACACTAAGAAAACCGGTCTCCTCCAAAAAATCCAGGTCCGGGGTAAATCAATTCTTCTGGGCAGATTGATTGATTTGAAATTTTGTGTGTGTGTTAAGTACCCCAGATCTTCAAACGAAATTTGGCGCACGTTTGAGCCGTTTATTGCAGTCTGACAATCCTTTGAAGTAAAGTGTAAGAAAATGTAGGGTTGTCAGATCGCAAAAAGGGCTCAAACGTGCACCAAATTTGATCTTAAGACCTTTGGGGGGTACGTACGTGACATATAGTCAAGACTTCAAGTCAATCTGACCACGAACAATCTTTTTGCAGCCATTTGAAAATTACCATTTTTCGCAACCCAAAAAGTTGTCTTTCCAATTTTTTTCGAGAAAAACCGATTTTTTTGCAGCCCTTCTTCGTGCGCCAAAAAAAAATTCATTATGACAAGTACATACAACGAACATATTGGTCATCTAAAATGTAATTAACAAAACAAGTTCGAGGAACGATCACATTTCTTATGTAGTTAATATAACTAGCAAGGGAAAGATCTGCAATACTTTTAATGAAAAATAAACATGATTTTTTTTAGAGTGACCACTTTTACTTAATTAAGAGACATGAAATAGTGCAGTCAACGGGTGTTTCACCTCTAAGTTGAGTGCTAGTGAATGAATTTTGATGAAACCTTGTGCAATGTGTTTGTAATGACGTTAATAAAAAAGTTGAAAAAGATTAGAGTAGGAAATGTTCGGAAGGGGCAGAAACACCCCTTTTGTCACGGGTTCCGTAACTTGTAGAATTAGATCGAAAACGAAACAAAACCTATATATTTACCTTTTTTGGCCCAAAATAAGATGGTTTTACTCTTGTAAAAAAAATCTAAAAAAAATTCAGGTGAATGTATCATCAAAATACAAAACTTTTTAATTGCAACTTTTCCCTAAAGTGCGTTTTCACCGAGTTATTCCGGAGAAAACATGAAAAACTACCCCTTTCTTTGAAATTGTAGCGCTTTAAAAATTTCTAATTTAAGAATTTGAAAAAATTCAGACGTATGCACTGAGGCCTTCTAAATATTTTTTGTTTCTAGCAATTTTCTTGTACCTTGCTAATTTTCCAAGTTACGGGCAGTTTTTCACGATAAATAATGTACTAATGTACAAAGGCATTTCCAACAAACAGAATGATATATTTCATGAAAATGTAATCCATTTGAATTAAACATTTTCCAAAAGATAAGGTATGTAAATAAATTCATTTTAAGTCTTTGTTCTCATTTTAACTGAATCTTCATAGCTGTAGGGGGTTATGTGGATACTGGTTTATTCTGCAGAGCCGTAGGGGACTGTGTAGAAACTAGTGTTAGAATGAGAATCATAGATAAACTACACTAATGAGAATTGTCCAATAAGAAAGACAAATTGATATAAGAATTTTAATTGCTAGCATAACCAGAACTCAGGTTATCGAAATAATGCAAAGATTGTAAATGAATAATTTTACAAATAGTTTTTATTTTAGTTCTCATGGATAGTTTCTTTTCTACTGTTTGCAAAATCCTATAAAAAATATGTTTCAATACAGATAATGTACTACTTACATTTTTTGCACATTTTCAATTTAAAAATTATATTGAATCTTTAAAAATGGTGTAAAACTAAGTATATAGGTTTCATATTTTTTTAAAATAGAATTTATAGATCACGCTCATTTTTCGAATTTTCATATATTTTTGAATTGTAAATGTGCAAAAAATGTAGTACATTATTTATCGTGAAAAACTGCCTGTAACTCGGAAAATTAACAAGTTACAAGAGAATTCCAAGAAACAAAAAGTGTTTAGAATGCCTCAGTACATACGTCTGAATTTTTAAATTACATATTTTTAAAGCGCTAGAATTGCAAAGAAAGGGGTAGTTTTTCATATTTTTCCGAAAAAAAATTCAGTGAAAACGCACTTGGCGGAAAAGTTGCAAATAAAAAAGTCTTGTATTCACCTGAATGTTTTCAATTTATTTTTTCAATTTTTACATTTCCCCCTCCCACATTTTCGAATGGCCATATCTTGAAAATAAAAAAAATTACAAGAGTTGCTTTTTAGTTATTATTCTATATACTAATCGTGTTGATTTGCGCCCCTCTAAAATTACGGATCAGGGGCCCAATTCTCGAAACTAGACGAACCCGATTCGTGCACGAATGGCGCTGAAATTCGCACACGAACGTACTTTTTCTATTCTTGAACTGTCGACTAACACATGAACGAACAGATTCGTGCACGGAAAGTACTCGATCGATGTTTCGGTGGCGAAAAGCGTATTCGCATGTCCACATAACCTTTAAGTTAACGTCAACCTTCAGGCAAACGGCTTTACTTTGGTTGGAAATTGTGTTAAAGTGTTCTAATGGCTGCTTTGGATGAGTTGAATCTGTTAATAGCAATTAATAACTTGGAAGAAATGGAGCCAGCTGCAGAAGTCAGAAGGGAACATAATAATTGCGTTTACGATGCCTTTGATATGTCCGATATAAATATCATAAGAATGTTTCGACTAAGTAAGGACCTAGCATAATAAAATCCCAAAACCGCCTATAACTAAGCAATCATCCTTGTGCAAACCGCAAAACAACAACAAGCGATAACACCATGATGACACATTTTAAACTTCTTGACTTTGACTTTGACACTTCTCAAGTTCCCAGACTTACACGGTCTGCTATTGGTCGACATATATCTACATATGAAAGTATACGATGTACGTTATACGGTCGACTAATGTGTTCGCCTCGTGTACCGCTTTTCGACTATCACTGGAGAATTTGATTTTTATAAAAACGTCGTTCGCATGCGAACCAGACTGCACGAGTTGGTTCGTGAACGATCAATTCGTTCGGGATTCCAGAATTGGGCCCCAGATCTATCAAAGGCTTTTCGTGGGAGCAGCTTTTTGGGACGCGGCCGTGTCATATTCGATTCGGGAATTAATTCTACATTGTTTAGGATAAATTGGAGGGGTTCTTTTTAATGGTTTTTGAGTAATTAACGCACAAAAGTCAGCTATCTCTCTCGCCTCTTAAATTTAGGAACTGGCAGTCGAGGGATTGAAGGTGAATATGAGTTGGCAAAAAATTACCAAATGTCAAAAAATGACGATTTGCCTTCGCTCGTCGGGATGAATTTTCGATTTTGACCTTGCAATTTACGATGTTAATTCATCGTCGACCTTGCCCTTGCCATAGAGACATAGAACGAGCTTCAAATCGCCGTATTTATTTAGTTACGAACGTTTGAAAATCCCATGACTTTCGATGTTTTAGGTTAAATTTGTAAGGTCCCGGAAAGATACTTTTGTCTCGCTCACTACGGGTCAAGTTTTCGATTTTTCCCATACAAAAATCATGAGAAAGCGTCACTCTTTTGTTTTCTATGGAGATGTCGAGCGCGATTCCACTCCGAGTACTTAGTTAGGTATGAATTGTTGAATTACTTAAGGCTTAAAATGAATTTATTTACATACCTCGTCTTTTGGAAAATGTTTAATTCAAATGGATTACATTTTCATGAAGTCTATCATTCTGTTTTTTGGAAATGCCTTTGTACATTAGTACATTATTTATCGGGAAAAATTGCCCGTAACTTGGAAAATTAGCAAGTTACAAGAAAATTCCTAGAGAAAAAATGTTTAGAAGGCCTCAGTGCATCGTCTGAATTTTGTCAAATTCTTAAATTAGGAATTTTTAAAGTGCTACAATTTCAAAGAAAGGGGTAGTTTTTCATGTTTTCTCCGGAATAACTCGGTGAAAACGCACTTTAGGGAAACATTTCAAATAAAAAGAAGTTTTGTATTTCGATGATACATTCACCTGAATTTCTTCACATTTTTTTCACAAGAGTAGAAACATCTTATTTTGGGCCAAAAAGGGTAAATATATAGGTTTTGTTTTCGATCTAATTCTACAAGTTACGGAACCCGTGACAAAATGGGCGTTTCTGCCCCTTCCGATCATTTCCTGCTCTAATCCTTTTCAACTTTTTTATTAACGTCATTACAAACACATTGCACGAGGTTTCATCAAAATCCATTCACTAGCACTCAACTTAGAGGTGAACCCCCCCTGTTGACTGCACTATTTCATGTTACTTAATTAAGTAAAGTGGTCACTCTAAAAAAAATGAGTGACAACCCTGTATATTTTCAGTAAAAGTATATTTTAGCAAATTTTTCACAATTCGATGAAGAAAAATAATATTTGAAATACGCAGTTGACTCTATTTTCTATTTTCAGTTTAAAAAATATGCCAATGGTCATCCAATAAAAATAATTAATAAATAAAAGAGAGTTTAAATCGTTTTTATGTAAATACCTTTATAAACTTTTTGTTTTGTTTCAGGCCTTTGAAAATAATGAAGACGCTGAGAGTTTTAAAGGAAAAGTAAAAGTAGATGAGAACGTCGAAAGAGTGAGACGGTAAATGTATTTATTATTTGTTAATACTGTCACGTGTTTCTACCCCTAGGAATCACCCCTTGAAAATCCGTGGGTTCCAAAAATTATAACAAGTGATAAACCCGAACACTATTTAATAACTGTTCACGATACTTTTATTAACTAAAATACACTTACTGACGGGGTTGAGCCCCCGACCTAACTTCTGGTCGGGGACTCGGGTCCTGGAGCACCCGAGAAGCCCGCGCCTATGAGGGTGATTCATTTTGTCCTTCTGTTATAATAGTGGAGAAAGAACAATAAAAACAAGCTAACCACTATACTCTTTGCCGATTTATTGCACTTTTCATATAATTGTTGCACATTCTATAGGACACTTTTCACAGTTTTTTTGTAAATAATATTAGTTTTAGACATTTTTAATTTAATTACAAAACAACAAAAAAAACATGTTTTTTTTAATTTAAAAAATTAATAACTTTTTTATTCATTGATAGACTCAAAAGCAATAGGGTTCTTGTTTTAGCTAACTGTAACTTACTGTCCAAATTTCAATACAATCGGACTTTTCCTTCTTATAAGTTATCGTGCTTACAAGAAACGTGACGGACGGACAGACAGACGGACAGGAGGATGGACGGACATTTTGAAAGTTGTTAAGAATTCGATCACCAACACAGTGAAATGAAAATCTTTTCTCTACGAGCAATATTACCAGTTTTAGAAATGTGCCGATCGAATGCAATATACTCTTCGTTTTGTATTTGCGAAGAGTACAATACAATAATGTGAAAATTTGGCTTTATAAATTTTTTAAAAATATGAAAATGTCCTCTAAAGAGTTTTTAAAATTAGTAACATATATCGATTACGCAAAAACAGCAAAAAGTCATTTCTTTTAAATACCACCATACGTAACGACGTATACCATTCAGTAAAGAAAGAAATGATATATATGAAAGATAATGATTAATAATGACAATTTTATAACGAAACATCAATTGAACTGTTGAATATTTTGTCCATTAACGTCTAAATATTTTATAATCGTTTTATTTACTGAATGCGAAGTAGCATTCCGAATTTCATTTGGGTCCAATCCTGCAAAATAAATACCCTCCTAAACTCTATCGACCGGTTCGCCTTACTCACCTTTCAATGACCTGGGGCTACATCGGCTTGGCCAGCATACGAAATATTGATTAATAGATAAATTGCCTAAAAAGCTCATTACGATACGATGAGTTTTAAAAATCTCTAAATATGTTTGCTCCACTCAAATTTTCGTCGTAAATCTGGTAACGCAATTCATTGTCCATTAATAAACAAAACACATTCAAATAGAATTTAGGTATACTAAAAATTCCTCGGTCGTATAATACGAGGATTTTGATTACCTTAAAAACTGCGGAATTCTGCGATTGAAAATACCTTCCACTGAAAATATTCACTCATCGTTCCATTTTTTTTTTTTTAATAAAAGTTGAGGGTTTCCTTGTAGGATTAATATTAATATAATTTCGTAAAATCCAGTTCGTCCCTGTGGATCGTCAGGATAAAATTCTTGCACAGTAGGAAACTTAAAGTTATGTTTTATTAAAATGTTCTCAGAGTTGCCTAGTAGTTGACTACAATTGTAGTTTAACTACAATTTAACTACTAACTACAAGTACTTATAGGTAGTTGTGAATACATGGGTACTGTATTGAGTATCCTCTACTCAAATTACTATTTAAAAGTAGTTAAAAATACTATCATGGCCACAGCTAATACAGCCATCACCAATAATAATCAAAGAGACGAAAATACTGAATTGAGCAATGAGATAAAGTGGAACTTCTATACTTGGACGATTCGAGAAGCAACATTGAAATGCTGAATTATTATCCAATTACTAAGAAATTATTTGTGTATTATAATACGCCTTTGCCTTCATCAGCTATGAGATAAAGTGGAACTTCTATACTTGGACGATTCGAGAAGCAACATTGAAATGCTGAATTATTATCCAATTACTAAGAAATTATTTGTGTATTATAATACCTACGCCTTTGCCTTCATCAGCTAGTGTGAAAAGTCTGAATGATGATACCTAAATGCCCCAAAAAGAAGTTCATTATCTGTTTCTAATTTTGAAATAGTAGTAATGTTAAAGGCAAATGGCAATTTGAAAATGGGTGTTTGTGTTTTTCTTTAATTAATAAAAATGGTAAAATCAGTAGCCCAATTAGTAGCATTTTCTTAGTAATATACTTAGTTAGTATTAAATAAATTTTAAAAAGTTGCAAATAGCGACAATGGAACATTTAAATGAACTGTAGGGTAAGTTGTCGGGCTTTATGTAGGTACACTAGCACACTTTGCTTGCACGCTGATGTGGAAAAGCATTTTGTCACATTTTGTCGCATATTATTACAAATTAGGTATATAAGTATATATCTTTCTGGTTATAACTTGTGTGACAGAGAGAGGTATCAGCAAAGATTAGAGAACTAACAAGACAGGACAGTCAGACGGAGAAGACGAAATAGACGAAGACAGTTGTGAACTCCAGTTTAAAGGGACATGACATCCAGCGGAAACGGTTTCGGGATTTGTCGGGTACACATTAAATGAATTTGACCAAGCTTACTATAAATGATAGATTGGCTCGTTAGAATTGGCAAGTGCTACGTCACGTATAGATCTCAATAACAGCTGTTTTTCCTCATTTTATAGAAAAAAGTTTCAAAATGATTCTTTCAATGTACAATTCTACCCTAACCAAATAGATACCTTGCATATAAACATAGAAATACTTCATGTGATATATATTACAAAGCAACCTGTCTTTTTAGTGACCTTATTGGGTACTGACGTCAGCTGAGTTCGGTCGTTCTATCAGGATCAGGACAGTGTTGTCCAATTTTAACTATTGGCCTCTCTTTCTAATGTTATCCTCTCCGTCTGATTGACACATTGTGAAAGGAATTTCATGCTCTGTAAGTGTAAAGTGTACCTCCAAAAGTAGCTGTAATGTAATTAAAGAACCTAGTTAAACTACTCTTTCAAAATGAAAGTACTCGAGTTCTTTTCAACTGCAATGCATTTTTAATAGCAGTTAGTAATTAACTACTTTTTCAAAAGTAGTTTGGTAGCATTGGACGTTCTGAATGAAGCTGTAAGAAATACCCAAATCAATTGCCGCTGAACGAATCGAACGATTGGAATTTGCATTGAAACAGTCCAAGACGTTTATTTCATTATCTTTATTTGATGTTATAGATATGCTAATTATTCTTAATTACACTGAAAATTGGAAATTTCTAAAGACCCATACATATTGGATATAGGAACATTGTACACAGTGTTAGATGTTCAATTTTTCTTTCTATCGAATTGTATATTTTATTAGGTATGTTGTTGCTATTTAAAAAAATTACTTTTTGCTGTTTTTGTATGGTCAACATAATTTTAAAAACGTATTAGCCGATTTGTTCATAATTTTTCTGTATAATGAGAATCAACTGAGATATACATTTTTATGGTACATAACTTTCTTGTCAAAATTTTCGGAAAAAAATAATATCTCAGAAAATATTAATTTTAGGTATAGGAAATTTTAGACAAAATATCCGTAAAATTTTCTGTAGATTCTGAAAATAAATTGAAAATGTGGACATTCTATTTGCAATAACAAAGTTGCCACCATTTTGAAAATATTTTCGTTAAATAGATCCTACCTCGTTAGGACCATAGCCATATGTTCGCATCAATATTTAATTGTTCTTTTTCTCTATATACTTCTAAATAGCCAAAATCAATCACTTTGTATGTATGGTGTAAAAAGCAACATTTGGAGGATGTAAATTAGATACATTATTTGTGCATATTCAGACATTTTCAAATTTGTGTCACCTCAAAATATATGGTCGAGGTGATTATTTTTAATAGCGATAGTGATGGTTTTTGGGATTTTAACAATAAAGGAGTATCTGTTTATTCCAAAAATATATGTGACACAAGTGTGCGGGGCGTTGTATGACAAAAAATGCCTTGAAAGCTTTAATAGTTATATATTTCCTTTTGCAGTCATATTTAAATTTGTCTCAAAATTCTGCCGTCTCATCTGCATCGGATTTTGTTTATAGGCTCATTAGGCTGATTGAAATGCTGTGTGGGCCCTTAGACAACATCTTGGCGCTGCATGTGGGGCGCCATCCGACGAGTATCAGAAATGGTCATGCTAGAGGAAATGGGGCATTTCCAATAAATCATAAGCGATTTCAAATTAATATTAATCCAGTCAAAAATGTTGAAACTTCGTAATAATTCGCATAGAGCGGAAAATTGGTACAGACTTTGAATACACTATTACAAATGAAATGTTAACAGTCCCCGCCGATCCCATGTCGGCCAAAAAATTTATTAAAGATCAAAGGTCACATATATCAGTTATTCGCATATTTACGATAAGTGTTATCGTAAAAATAGGTCATACAAAGTTTGTGGAACATGCTACAAAACTGTTTCTATACTTTTTTTCCTACGAATCATCATTCATGAGATATCGCAATTTGAAAAGTTGGAAACGTGGAATTCTGCATATTATGCACACATTTCCGCGCCACCTATAAGGCAGTGTACTTTTTTATTTTTTTAACGTGGTTTCCCCAGTAGGCATTATCTACGATCGATTATAATTAAGCAAATCTGATCAGGCAGATTTCTATTGATTAAAAAAATGGTGCTGTGGGTAATTATCAAAGTGGAACGGATTTCTTTACAGAAATTCGGCAAGAAGAGGAAGAAGAAGACGAAGAAGAGAAAGCGAAGAAGATATGACTGTTGAAGTGGAATTCGAAGATTATTAATCATACGACGATTTTTAAAAATCAACAATAAATCCGTTCCACTTTGATCATTACCAACAGGACCATTTTTTAATCAGTAGGAAACTGTCTGATCAGACTTGCTTAATCGTAATAGATCGTGGATTATGCCTACTGGGGAAACCACGTTTAAAAATGCGCCATATACACTACCTCTTAGGTGGCGCGGAAATGTGTACATAACATGCAGAATACGACGTTTCCAATTGTTGAAATCGCGATATCTCATGAAGGATGATTCGTGGGAAAAAAGTTTTGAAACCATTTTTGTAGATAATTGCACAATCTACAAACTTCCCAGGTAGCAGGGTGACGTCAATTTGACGACATTTAAAGGTGATTTTTGGTCGCCGACGTCATTGTCCCAATAAATGACGTACCAGCGTCGTGAGGTCTAAATCATACTTCTGACGTCATTATACAGACGTAATTTTGACGTCATTAATTTGGCATGGTTAACTTCAATATGCTTTGTTTGTGGCCGATAAGAAAATGATGTGGAGAAACTGCCAAATTATAATCTAAGGTGGCACATTCAAAAATTAATGTTTCAATAATTATCTTCATATTTATACCATAACAACATTATATTAGATGAAAAATAATATGTATTTATAGTATAAATAGGGATAATTAAGAATACCTACTGAATGTTAATTTAGTACCTAGTGCATGGATAACACAGAATTACTGTGGAATGTCCTTCAGCAATTTTTAAACTTTACCGCCATAGGCATACACGAGCCATCTACACGTGACTTCTATCTACTGTTGTGAGAAGGATAAAACATATAGGCGTCTTTATTGTCAATGTCAATTGTCAAATGTTTCGTGTTCTCTGATTTCGTTTTGCGATGAGGATGGTTGAGTTGTGGTAAAATATAAAAGTATATAATATAATTTGTGTTGGTGCTGTATTCTAGTATTCTGTATTCTACAATAATACAACCTGCTGTTTGATAGGTATGTATTTAAATTATGTTTGTCGTTTAACGCTGCAGAGCTATCTCTATTTTCCAGTTATCGATATGTTTGCGGTAGTAGAATTTAATACAGACGAGCAAGATGGCGGTGAGTTGTGTTTAGTTAATAAAAAGTGGTTTACGCCAAGGAAAAGAGAAGTGTTTTGGCCACCTAATAAGGATCAAACACAATACATTCGCGCTTTAAAAAGATCAGAAGATTCACGGAACACGGAAACCTGGAAAATATTCCCAATATCAAGAATTTTCTGAGGATGGTAGGTTATGCATAACTCACCAGTCAGTAATTTAAATTAAAGAAACCCAATTAGTTAATTTTTTTAAATACCGTAAAAATATGAGAAAATAGTACTGTTCATAATGAACTTGTAAATGTAGTTTGTTAGAAAATTTTTATTTTCATTATAATTTATGTTGTTTTTCATTTAAATTTTATAAATAACTCATATCATTAAGAAGCAGTGGAAGTGTGAGTGTAAAATTTATTTATTTTTTATTAAAAAAAATATATTCATTATTTTCTAAATATAGTGTTTTATTTTATAAAAATATCACTGTAACTCTTATTATATATTTAAATATAGACTATAGAAATGTATATTTTAGGTATCTGACATACCTCTTTTGGGAATTATCTGACAAACTAGTGGATCTTAAATCAAAGTAGTTTTTATTGAAAGAAAAAAATGAATATCAATAGCAATGTCAAAAATGTTTTAGATATCTGAATGGTACTCTTTCTTGTTTTGGTTGATTTTTAGAATATTTTTGTAGGGACACGTTCCCTATCAATAATTTAGCAGATATTCTCAAAAAACCACGTGGATATACCCTGAAGAAATATTTTGCATTGTAATCCTGAAAAGGGTTGTAACTTTTGGCGTACCGCTAACACTGACGTATATAGTTTCTTCCATTCGACTGAATAGGTTATTCTTGACGGTGTGTTTCATCTACCAAGTGACCCTCATCGGAACAGATGAATGAAACTGCCAATAAGTTTTATTTATCCCCCGATGATGCCAATGGTTGACGAAACACGTATCGATGATAGTCTTGTATTTTGGTGTTAGAGGAAGAAAGTAAGCCTGTGTTAGTGGTACGCCAAAGGTTCAAACCCTTTTCATGATTACTATTGGACGTCGTAAGACGTCATATTTTTACGTCAATTAAGACGTCATATATTTACGTCAATTAAGACGTCATATAGTGACGTCATTTAAGACGTCATATTGTGACGTCAGTGGGCTGTGACATTGTCCGTCAGTTTTACGTCATTCTTACGTCACATTGAAGGTGAAATTGACGTAATGGATGTCGAAAAAACGACGTCAAAATGACGGCACCCTGCTACCTGGGTTTGCATGACCTATTTTTACGATAACACTTATGGTTTACGAAAAATATGCTAATATTTGTAACCTTTGACCTTGAATAAAATATTTAGCCGACATGGAATCAGTGGGGACTCTTGACATTTCATTTCTAATACTGTATTTAAGGTGGCCATTCCCTAGAAAGAGACATCCGATAGGGGAATATTTATTATTCTTGGCCACATTTTTTTTTCTTAGTACGTATATTTAAAAAAACTGTAAGAGTACCTAAGTAGAACCATAATAAGATTATTACTATGAATTTTCACTCAATAATTTCAGTGGTTTGCAAAATAGCTTGATTTAAATTTAAAAATTATGTTAATCTTCCTATTTCGTAGTTTTAAATAGCTATTTTGCAAATCACTGAAAATTTTGAGTGAAAATTCATAGTAACAGTTTTACCATGATTCTACTTAGGTAGTCTTATAATTTTTTTAAATATACGTACTAAGAAAAAAAATTCACAGATCTTGCATCTTTGGTAAGTATCTTAAGCGCATTGAAAATACCAGATGCAACTATACTGCTCTAGGTTGAAGTCCTATAGGATCGTCCTATTGATATGCCTGCTAAATTACACCAAATTATTTTCTGTATTTCATTTTTTATAAATATTATTTTTTTAATCATACTACGAAAAACTGAATACCTAATTACATATTAAATACCTTCGATAATATATCTCTATAATATAGGTACAACCGTTGAGAGAAAGCATTAGAAAGAAAACGGTCTCAGAAGGCGACGATCATAGATTTAATAATTAATATTAAAACCTCTTTGGCGACGATTAAACAGTTATCGAACGAAAATCGACTGTATGCGTGCTCAATAGCATAAGGACCAGTATAGCAGGGGCGTTCGGTAATTATGAACCTTCCTTGGATGTCCGTGGCCGGGTCCACGAGATTTGGCAACGGTCCACAAAAAGATTCCCACAAATCAAACCGTAAATCCTATTATAAATTTGAAAAAACCAACTAAATCTTCGATAACAAGCGTACAACGTTTACTTCAGGGGTATTTTTCGAAAAATGAACACGCTTCAAGTTATGATGAGTTAAAGGATTTGTGAATTGATACGTTTCAGGGCAAGCGTTAATTCATTAAGGCGCTCCCTAAGAAAGCATAGCGCAGACAATATTGAGTAATTAGAAAAAAATATTAAGTATTAAGATATGTACGTAATATTACGTGAAAACAAAGCTGACGTGCTTTTTTGACTTTTTCGGAAAATCGCCCCCTGCAACCCCCTGTACAGGGAGATTTTTTCACGACCAAGTCAAATCTTCTCTTTTGATGGGGCATCTTTTAAAATAGGTCGTAGCTTTTAGCAACATTGCAAACGGAATGACACAATAGAGGCAGCTTGTTATTCTACTACAAGGCCGGCGCAGCGGCCTAGACAGATCTGTCGCTCTTGATACGTTTTTCGTAAGATGGGTCTTATATCATGCGCCCAATACTAAAAGTTATGGGCAAAAATAATAAATATTTCCCTATCGGATGTCTCTTTCTAGGGAATGGCCACCTTAAGGTCTGTACCAATTTTCAGCTCTATGCGAATTATTACGAAGCTGAATGTCTGTTTTGACTGGAGTATATAGGCAATATAAGAAAGACAGTCGTATAGAATACTTAAAGCTATCAAAACAAAATAAAACATATTTCTGAACGAGCAAGAATGAATTACGAAATTAAATTCAGCCGACTCCAGAGACTATTGCTAAATCCTGCTCATATTACTTGAACGTTATGATGTTTGTGAAAAATATTTCATTTTACGAATTTTGATTATTGGCACTTCATGCATTTTTCCATTTATACTTTACAAAAATATAATGTTGATAATTTCTGTTTCAGGGCCCATAGGAATGATATTGAAAACATTCCACTTTTCTTCGTCATAAGTTTTATTTATGTGCTTACGAATCCTGCCGTATTTTTAGCAACCACCTTATTCAGGGTTTACACAATCGCGAGATTTGTCCACACGATTGTCTACGCAATCTTTAAGTCACAGCCACCTAGGACTTTGTCCTTTTTGGTTGGATGGGCGATTACCGCATATATGGTTGTACAAAACGTGCTTTATTTTTTACTCTAATGTTATAACTTTTTTTTGTACATTGTTAGATTTTATATATATAATAAAGCTTTTTTATGAAAGTTACTTGTTTTGCTTACAATTTATTGATTTTAGAGACCGAGTGTAGATGAGTCTTGGCTATACAGATAAGCTCCTCAGATCGCGGTTTGTATTTGACTGGGTGTCTCTCTCCAGGAAAACGTAGCGATCCTGCTCCACGCTCTAACGGCTTGTAATCAGCGCATACGTAGAAGATATGTAATTTTAGGCGGGGGTTGCATCACCCTTCAAAGGGGATGTAAAGTAATCGATCTCCTCTCTATTAAATGTTAAACAAGTAATAAACCCCTACTTTCTATAGAAAAAAGGTTCGGCAAAATTTCCAGGTTAGGAGTAGCTCGTTTCCTGATGTGGGTGATTGGCCTTAGTAGCGAAAATAGGCCGACGTTAAATAAGTGAATTAAAAAAATTATTGGTTTTATACATATACTTATATAATATAAAACATCTGACTGCTATATAGTGAACAACTGCGCAATCAAATGCAGTTAATGAAAAGGAAAATAGAGTGGGAGAGTTTTTCTCTAACAGTATAATATTCGTTGTTCAAATGTGACATAGGGGAGTCAAATTAGACAAAAAAGGACCCGAACTTCTGAAAAATTCTCCGATCGATGATTTTTTTGGAACGTGTTCACGTGTAGAGAACAAAATATCAAAATGACACTGCGAGGCATTGTGTGAAAAACTTTTTAATAAACAATTTTGGTGTAAAAATACGATATTTCATGAATAACTTTTTAAATTCAATTCGTATGATAAAACTGTCAGCACCATTGGAAAGAACAGATAATTTTATGAAAGAAACATACATGACATGTGTTTTTCGAATTAAAGTTGAGCGAGCAGTAATTTGTTAACTAACGCTCCAAGTCGCGCTACGTCGGCCGTTCGTTCACACTGGGATAGGCGTGCGAGAGCGCGCGCACTGTATAATTCAATCGATAAAGTAAAAAATACATCAGAAGCTCGCAAAAAATGTTATCTGAGATTTTCCTTCCGTAACTGTTAGTGCGAGGATTAAACATCACAAAAACACAAAAATAAGGTCTGGGGGTGCCGCGCAACCTCCCAAAAAACTACCCCTTCGGTGAAAAAGACTTATTTTACTGATAACTCGTTAACCGTTGAAGATATAAATAAATTGCTCATCATAAAAAAGAAGGCTTGACTAATTGCCCAAAAAAGTCCTCTTAGTTTTCTTGTATATGGTTTTCGAAAAAATCGATATTGACAAAAATTGCAAAATTTGTATTTTTAATGCGCGCGAATTTTTGTTTATTTGAAATTTTCTTGCGCGCGGCCTATAGAAAAAATTGAATTGCTCAAAAACCAAACAGGCTAGGAAGAAAAATCAAAATTGGTTTTAAAGAGGACATAAAATACTCTCTTGTGCTGTCATTTTTGAGGGCTATTGACATTTATTGGTATATAAAAATAACAATATATTGTAGGTAGTTGTCTCTTGTGCACCTAACTATTCACAGGCCCATAAAAAACAAGCTAACCGTTATACTCTTCGCCGATTTACTGCAATTTTTACATAATTGTTACATATTCTATAGTATACTCGTCGCAGTTTTTTTGTAAATAATATTAGTTTTAGACATTTTTAGTTTAATTACAAAACAGAAAAAAATATGTTATTTTTTTTTTGTTTAAAAAATATTATAACTTTTTTATTTATGAATCGATTTTGCCCAAAAATAATAGGGTTCTTCCTCTAGCTAACACTAACTTATTGTCCAAATTTTAATACAATCGGACTTTTCGTTCTTAAGTTATCGTGCTTACAAGAAACGTGACGGACAGACAGGCAGACAGACGGGCATTTTGAAAGTCGTTCAGAATTCGATCACCAACACAGTGATATGAAATTCTTTTCTGTACGAGCAATACTACCGGTTTTAGAAATGTGCCGATCGAATTCAATACACTCTTCGTTTTGTATTTGCGAAGAGTATAATAAATGACTATAATATAGATTATAAATGCATTATCTTTTAGTTCAAGGTAGTACTTCAATGCAGAAAAAGTTATGAATAAAAATATCCACATTTACAAATTTAGCAGCATGTTAAAGTTAGCCAAAAAAAATCCAAAAATGGCTGCATATTCAATTTTTTGATGATATTTTTTACTTCCCTCGCATACCGAAGGGAAGTATTGTATTCGAGAAAAAATCACCCTCCGAGATTTTTACGGATTCTGACGTTTCAGAAGACGTAGATTCCGAAAATATAGGTTTTTCAATTCCGTCAGTCTGTCTGTCTGTCTGTCGGTCTGTCTGTCTGTCTGTTGGTGCATTTACTAAAAAACTACTTGACGGAGAGCAGTCAAATTTGGTAGGTAGTTGACGCTACTCTCAGCGCAGAAATGGTAGATATTTCACTGGAAAATATACAGGGTGGACCGTCTAAACGGAATAAATAGTAAAAAAAATTTTTTTTCGCTCAAATTTAAAATTTCCATGTCGTTTCATGACGCGCTAGTCCTATTTCTAAAAAAAAAAATTTTGAAAATTTTTTTCACCATTTTCGAAAAAATTTTTACCACTAAAAAATTTTTTTTTCCGTGTTCAAATTTAAAATTTCCACGTTTCATGGCATTCTAAACCTATTTAAAAGTAAAAAATGTTTTAAAATTTTTTACCAACATTTTTGAAAAAATTTTTACCACTAAAATAGATGGAATTTTTTTTCTTAAAATTTTAAATTTCCACGTTCCATAGCGCTCTAAATCTATTAAAAAAAAATTGAAAATGTTTTAAAAATTTCGAAAAAAATTTTACCACTGAAATAGATGGAATTTTTTTTCTTTGTTCAGATTTAAAATTTCCACGTTTCCATAGCATTCTAAAATTATTAAAACAAATTTAAAAATGTTTTTGAAAAATTAAAAAAAAAAAAAAAATTGAAAACATCTAGGTAATCTATTTATCACTATTATAGAATAGACGAAATATTTTTTTTCAAATTTAAAATTTCCACGTTCATGACATTTAAAACCTATTTCGGAAAAAAAAAATTTGCCACATCCTTTCACCATTTTGGAAAAAAATTTAACACTGGATAGAGCGAAACATTTTTTTTGCTCAAATTTAAAATTTTTCTCATTTCGTGACATTCTAAACCTATTAAAAAAAAAAGTTTTGATATTTTTTAATATTTTTTAACCACCACTATACTTCCACTCCATTACTTGAATGTGGAATTGAAAATGTGACAGATGGCAATAATATTTGGCATATGCGCCTATTATATAATTTTATTGAATAATGGCATCCCAAGAAATAATTCAGTCATGGTGGACATTTGTAAAGGTATTTGCGCAAGCCTTCCATATTTGGCACCTGTTATATAGTATTGAACGTTGGCTGTTGGATGAGCACTCTGTATATTTTTTTACCAAAAGTTATCAGGTTTTTTTGTAATAATAGCAATAACTATATTCCGATCTGTATTCTCAATGTCATTTCGTAATGAATAATTTTTTAGAGTGACTGCCATGCACAAATAACGAGGGAAGTTCTGTGTAAATAACTTTACCGATTTTTTAATACAATTTTTTAACTCTTACATGATTAGAAACAATAGGTATATGATATATAAACTGAAAAAAAAATATTGACCTAAATTTTCAAGTTGTCTTTTTTTATTTTTAGGAAACAATAAAAAATTGACTAAAATTTGGCTAACTTCAACATGCTGGTAAATTTGTAAATGTTAATATTTTTATTACTAACTTTTTCTACATTGAAGTACTACCTTGAACTAAAAGATAATGCATTTATAACTTATATTAAAGTTAGTTATTTGGTATGGGCCTGTGAATAGTTAAAAGTGCAAAAAATCAATAGGTAACTATATTATATTGTTATTTCTATATACTAAGAGATATCAATAGCCATCAAAAATAGAAATAAAAAAAGTATTTTATATCCCTTTTAAAACCCATTTTGATTTTCCTTCCTAGCATGTTTGCTTTTCGAGCAATTCAATTTTTTCTATAGGCCGCGCGCAAAAAATTTCAAATAAGCGAAAATTCGTGCTCATTAAAAATTCAAATTTTACAATTTTTTTCAATATCGATTTTCTCTAAAACAAGAAAATTACAAGAGGACTTTTTTTGGCAATTAGTCAAGCTTTCTTTTTTATGATGAGCATTTTTTTCATATCTTCAACGGTTAACGAGTTATCAGTAAAATAAGGCTTTTTTCACCGGAGGGGTGTTTTTTTGGGGGGAGTTGCGCGGTACCTCCAGAATTGATTATTGTAGTTTTGTGATGTATAATCCCTCCACTAACAGTTACTGACGGAAAATCTCAGATAACATATTATTTGTTATGGAAATCTTTATAATTATTGGACTAATAAGTGGCTACAACTTTTGATTCTTGGCGCAACATTTTCTCGAAGGATTACGTGTGTTGCAATAATTTTTTAAGCACTTTAAATATAAAATAATTATTGCATATATCACTTTAAAGTGGAGCATTCCATGAATTCTCGATTATTTCATAAATCTCGTCGAAATATGAATAATTTATTGAAATAGAGAAAATAAATACTTGGATAGCATGTTTAAAGGGACTATCTAAAATACATCTTTAGTCAAAAAAATTAGAAAAATTTATTACACAAAATCCAGGCCTTCAAAGTTTGCCAATTTTCAAAAAAGCATTTTCCGCCCTGAGTATCTAACTTTGATCTTTAATATTACAATTTGAAAAGGTATATCAGCACTTTAGAGGTTATCAAATTAAAGCTGAATATATGTATCATAAGTACCAATGATTTATTTTGCGATAATTATAAGTTTTCATGCTTGTTTTTTCTAAGACGATTTTTTTATGTTGCAACGAATAAACCGGAAAATTCAAGTGTACCTAAACAAAGTTAAATAATTTTTTTTAAATATATTTTTTTGACAATCCCACCTTTTGGAGGTGGAAGCGTAGGTATTAATCTTCAAAACTGCACCTCGGTTTTCTTTTCATTTTATTGTTTTTAATGAAATAAACATTGAAACGTTGAAAATTACGTGGTTTTTAGTATTGTGACGACAGTAACAAAACGTTTCAATCTGAATTGACTAGTATTATTGCAACACACATAAAATACGTCGAGAAAATGTTACCTTTTAATTTCAGCGTGAGCGGACGGCCCACGTATGTAGCGCGACTTTGGAGCGTTTGTTAACAGATTACTGCTCGCTCAACTTTAATTCGACAAGCATATGTCTTGTGTGTTTCTTTGGTAAAGTTTTCTGTTCTTTCCAATGGTGCTGTCAGTTTTTTCATACAAATTGAATTTAAAAAGTTATACATGAAATATCTGCTCCTAAATTATTTTACAAAACATTTTCCACATAATTTGTCGCGGTGGCATTTTGATATTTTGTTCTGCATGCCTTTCCGAACATGCTCCAACAAAAATCATCGATTGGGAAATTTTTCCGAAATGAAAATCTAATTTGACTCCCCTGCTATATCTCCATTAATTCAACATACAAATCATAATTGTTGAATGTGATGAAAAAAACTATACTATGAAAATTCCTTCTTCACTAGTTCCTTTTCTCTTCAGAGCAGAAGTGGGATTAGGGACTTGTATGTATTAAATAATTATTATTGTTTTTATAATTACCGTTTTTGAAATGATCAGGTTTTACTGGACAAATTTCTAACCATTTTCTCGATATTCTTCATTTTTTGGGAACCGAAAGAATATTACATTTCTTGCAGTTGAAAAGTTCCACTCCTATTTTTGCAACTGTTTATACTGCACCCAACCATGTCTTAAGTTTATTATAAATAATCGTTTCTTTTTTAACCTCACAAATATCACACCATAGAGAAACCAAACACAAAACTGATATTACGCTTACGCAGTTACGCACCCCAACACGGCTACTTTTACACCTGGTTGCAGGGGTACAATGTTAAGGGATAATATTATAAAAACTTAAAATATGTGTAATATCACAGAATATTAGGATTCTCTGTCAATATACTGTGATATATCATTCCCATATGGTTCCCGTTGGTTCCATGCGCAGAAAAGTCAAATTCTGGTAGCTCGGACGAGCATACCTTGCATATATTTCTACCATGGATCAGTGTAGCTTTGTATTTTATCTATGATCACTAACTACTGTAGTACCTTTCTACCTGGTAGTACTCTGTGGTGACTACTGGTGACATGACGTAGAGGGAAAGTTGAAACCTTTGTGATGTTTTTGTTTTTTGTCATTGCTTATTGATAATTGTTTAATTACTTCAGTAATTCTCGCATGTCCATTAAAAGTTTATCTATTCAATAATTAACAATATATTGTTAAGTTAGGTTTGATCATTAACACTGCTCAAGGTAAGTCGTAAACAGTAGAACTTAATATAACCTAAAAAAGTATGTATTTATGACATTTATGTAGGAGGTGCATCCTCTTGTTTGTATCAAATTTTTCCTTTGACGGAGATACGGTACCTACATTAATTTATAAAATAGTTTAAAACTAGGCACCTATCTAGTCAATATCAGAATTAGTGACATTTTGCAAATTCATTGATGCAAGATAATAGGAGAGGTAGGTAAGTAATGTGATAGGTGCTATAATCCTGTTACAAATATGAAGAATTAATAGGTGTTCTAACGGCACTTATAATTTTAGTATAATTTTGAAGTGGACATTGGTCAAATAGAAACTTCAATTTGCCCTCACAATATGGTTAACCATATTAGTCGATTCGATGGTTATAATCAAGGACCTGGACCGAATTGCTATTTTTTAAGTATCAGACCTGAATTCTTAGTTATTCCTGAACCGGTACCAAAACGAAATTCTCATTTTATCTTACATTAAGTGCTGGACCCGAAATAATTTCGGCTCTTGGATTCTTTTGGGGCTCCATTTCAATGTACAGGTCGTCTGTATTTGTATGTACTTTTATGCAGTAATCTATCTAACCTCCTGCTAGACTATTGGCCTTGCATTCACATGTGAAATCCAGCGTTGTTTCTTGGTGGTGTAACAAATACAGTTAAAGTCTATTTGGAACTGAAAGATAGTAATAAAACCACATTATAAATGAAAATCCTACAAAAAAATAGTCAGGCTGCTTATTAGTAAAACTTTCTATTATACAGGGTGATTATTTTAAGGCGGCCATTAGAATCTTCCCACTTGCAGATGAAATAGACATTTGAGATTTGGTACCCTACCATAGTCGACCATCGCGAGTCCGAAAATAATAATTTCAAAATACAGCATTTGACCATAAAATTCTGAATCGAAACATGTAGCATACCCTATACCTAAACAGCTACTCTAAGATAAAAATAGATTCCATAATAGTATATCAAGTGTTTTATTTCTCACGTTACATTTTCTCAAATTCAAACCTCAAAAACTTTTTTATTTCCAATGGAAGTCCCTGTATTTTTTTACATCAAATTATGTTAATTAAATTCCCCCTTTTCTAGTATAAGCATTGTAGGGGTTAAAGTTACAACTTTTTGAAATATTGACGATTTTCTTAAATGTTCAAGAATTTTTAGTAAAAAATAGTCATCAACTAAGCCATGATTTGAAACAATCATTAATATCAGTCAGTCATTCTCTTATGTCAAAAAATGCCAGCACGTCTAAATTACTCCCACGAAGACTTTTAGATTTGTTTATTATTTATGGAGAATGTGATAAAGTAATATCAAGAACATGTAACAAATTTGCTACTCGATACCCACAAGAATAGAAACCAACCACCATACACTGTAAAATGCATATTGGATAATTTTAGAAAAAATGGCTGTCAAGGCAGGAATTCTAAGGAAGAAGCCTTAGACATATTAGCCGAAGAAGAAATATTTTTAACCTAATATTAAAATTTTCCTAAAAAATATCTATCACCACTTTATTGTTTTTCATGGCACAGTAAACATTAAACGCCTAATCTTGAATATTTCACTCCCTGAATGCATGAGCATTTGAAGATACTCCAGTAATTTATTTATTTATTTATTAAACGGGGTTGCCCCCAATTGTACAAATAAACTGAAATAAACATACAAAAAATGTATAAAACAATTAAATATAACAGAAATAATACCATACATAATGGGAATTGTGTCGATTAAAAAGTCCATTTTTGGTAAATTTAGCGTCATCTGTCCACATATTTCCCACAAAATAATTGTCACCTTCATGTCTTATTAAAATAAATTCACAAAAATGTTCTCTCGTGAGGAAATCTGTTTCTTTTAATTATTGAACCATATGGAACAAGAATGGATTTATGTTTTGACAAGATTTTGTGAATTGAATTCTTGGATAATCCCGATTCCAGAGCGGCTTGCCTTAATGACATAATTGGAAATGCCCGAAAATACCCCAGAATTGCTATTTCTATTTGTTTTCGTCATCAACAATAGCCTACCTCCTTAGAATTCCTACCTCCAGCCAAATATTCTAAAATTATCCAGTATGCATTTTACAGTGTATGGTGGATGGTTTCTGTTCTTGCGGGTATCGAGTAGCAAATATGTTACATGTTCTTAATACTCACATTCTCCATGAATAATAAACAAATCTCAAAAGTCTTCGTAGGTGTAATTTAAATGTGCTGACATTTTTTGACAAAAGAGAATGACATTAATGATTGTCCCTAATCATGGCTAAGTTGATGACAATTTTTACAAAAAATTCTTTAACATTTAAGAAAATCGCCGAATTTTACGTAATTTAATGTAAAAAATACAAGGTGTTCCATTTAAGGTAAACAAGTTTTTGAGGTTTGAATTTGACGAAATGTAACGTCAAAAATAAAACACTTGGTATACTATTACGTAATTTATTTTTGTAGAGAGTAGCTCATCTACGTGTCAAATAATAACGAAAAAATAACGAATAACGAAAAATAACGCCCTTAAAAGTAGGTAACCGTGGTAACCTAATATTTTAGATTGACCAAATATTTTCTAACGAAGATGACTATAGTTACCATAATAGCTTAAATATTGTAACACTTAACGAACAATTGACATACAACCACGAAAACCGTAAAAACCCACAAAAAACACAACTAAAAACAATACTTAGTAGAAGTACTCAAACAAATGATAGTAGGCTGGAACACACACACATACCCCAGTTATAGATACCTGTCGCTTGGACTGTTATTGTATTCGAACGTGGTATTTGTCTCGTAATTTCCATAAGCAACATGATTTTCAAAGATAATGAGAAACTTTAATAATTATTTTAAGTACAATGTCTACCAGAAAATATATTTTTTGAACTAAACCTACGAAGGTAATAAAAACCTCTAAAATCACCATTTCTAAACTTTCGGTCTTGTGAGGAACCTGAAAATGCTAAGATAGGTCTATCAGCTCTTGAGAATGAATTTTATTTATCCAAATACACATTTGACAACTATGACAAGAGAATTTAAAAAGAAGGAATTTTTCGTTCCATCCTAGAGTGTACCTAGATGTTTGTGAGATGCTTCTTTTAAGTTTCCAATCTTCTTCTTATTCTTCTGAGTCTTTTGTTTCTGCATCTAGCAGTGCGCATTTCCTCCTGCCCGCTTGTGTCAGATATGGTTGAATGCTTTTGTTTGTTTGCCAAGAGATTGGATGTGCAGCATGCTTATTGCCAGCAGTGAGCGCTACATGACGCATGGGGTAGGAATATAGGATGGGGAGTGTAGGTGTTTGTGAGATGCTTCTTTTAATCTTCTTCTGAGTCTTCTGTTTCTGCATCTAGCAGTGTGCATTTCCTCCCGCTCGCATGTGTCAGATATGATTTTATGCTTTCAAGAAACTTGTTTTTTGCTGTAACGCATTAGTTAGTCCATTTTGTGTGTTTGCCAAGACATACCTTAGCTCGCTGTAACAAGATCCCATTTATTAACTGTTCCACAGGTAAACAACTATTCACAGTGGAAGTGCAAGGAAGAGCCCCGAGAGAAATCTTTGAGATACCCTGTATACTGATCTGCTGAGCAAAACAAAAAGTAAACTCTGCAAAAGTAAGAAAGATCTAGGAGAACATTTGGGATGACCTGTATTCAACGATTAATAAACTGTTACACTAATAAACTAATACTACTACTTAATTAGAACTTATCTTTTTCGTCCGTTTCTGTTCTGTAGGATTTCCACACTACACTTTCCAACAGCTCTAGTTGGATTTTATTTTTAAGCCCCAACACAGCCAGTATGTCTATATTGTTTTATAGACACATGTGTTTATCAATAACCATTCACTTGAAAGTATCCCAGGTATAAATGTATGGATTGGTCGGTGACAGCCTAGTGCAGTGCACTAGGCATGTATTTACTTTATGTTTGGTACTATTAACAAACACTTTACCAGTAATTTTCAATTGTTAATTCGGTATGTGCTTTGTTTTTCTATTATTACACTTCACTTTACGCAGAATTTTTTGACCTACCAATGGCTTAAATTTTATCGAGTTTCGCGAAGTATTAAGCAGTTCTTCTTACGTTTTCTTCGGGATTGTTCCACGGCACATTCACCCTCGATACCAGCCACTCTCGAACTCCGAAAGTCATGCTGCGGTGCTAGTAGACATTCTGCTGATAGTGTATACCTCCTTTTTAAATTTTTTATAAATAATAAATAAATATTATCTGTATTTCTTAAAAGTACCTAACTAATAATTTTGTAACTAATTTGTCTTCCAATTTTTGGTTCAAATAATACAATATATGTTAAAATTATATAGTAAATTAGAATTGTTTGGAAACCTTGAAACTGAAAAACCAATATTGAAACCAGACCCAAATAAACATTGACAAACTTGTAAGAACGGAATCAAACTGGATCCGTTTTACTTAAAACCGGAACCTACCTGAACATTTTTTTCAGCTTTTATTAAAGCCAGAAACGAATTAAAATTGTTATGTTCGTTTTACTCAAAACTGGAACCGTACCGGAACCGATATTTCAGTCCAGGTCTCTGGTTATAATTTAGCATGTAAATAATAGAAACAAAAGTACCTTGAAAAATGCCAATTGCTCTCGTTTGTTATGAATATTTTTCTTTCGTGGAAACCAAACTTAATTGTCAATTTACATATTTTTGTTAGTGTTACCATTTACTCATGGACTTTTATATTTTTTTAGATGGAAGATCCATTTTATAATGACTTGCTGATAGAATTAGAATGTCCAATCTGCACAAATTATATGTCACCACCTATACGACAGTGTGCTACTGGTCATAGTATTTGTGAGTCATGCATGAAAAAACTACCAAAATGTGCTTTATGTCAAGGAAAGTTTACAGAGTCCAGAAATATTTCATTGGAGGGTCTAGCAGTAAAAATGCGCTACCCATGTATAAATATTCAGTCAGGTTGCACCTTAAGACTAACGTACAATGAGAGAGAAGCACATGAATTAGAGTGCTCATATAAAAGTTTAAAGTGCCCTATGGAAAAATGCCCTTGGGTTGGAAGATTAGAAGACATTGGCAAGCACTGGGCGTTAAAGAAAATGACTAGCAAGCCTTATCATGCAAGTAATGTCTGTCACACCAAAATGAAATCAGAATCTTATTATGTAAATATAGTCGAGGCCTACAATAAACTGTTTTGGTTTAAATGTAAAGTAATGAACAAAAAATTATATTGGGCAGTGCAGTTTATTGGAAACTCGTCAGAGGCTGAAAATTACTTTTATGAAATTGAGGTTTTTAAGTCCGGTCGTACTAAACGTAAAATTCTTATGAGCGATTATTGTCAACCTATAGATTTAGAAAATGCATGTCTATTTAAGGAGGGAGTTTGCATTTCTGTCAATACGGATATGGTAGAACAGTTCTTAAGCGATGACCAGTTGCTTATATATTATATGAGGGTTCATGTTATTAAAGAAAAGCAGACGCAAGAGGAGGCTGTTGGTAGGGAAATTTCAACTGCCAGAAAACAGAGAGATAGATCACAGGGACCACAAAATCAGTTTAGAAATAAAGACAAATTCAGGAAACAGTCTCAAGGAAAGAATAAAGGCAGACCAACCACGGATGGGTTCGTTGTTGTTTAGAATTTAGTATTATGTTGTGATAAATGAGAAAATATATTTAATTTTTAGTTGGCTTGTTAGATTGTACCATTGTTAATTTCTCTTATAAGTAAATATTGAGTTATTGTTACAATGATAAATTTAAGGAGCGGAAATCGAAGTAGAACTATTTAAGGGTGATTGACCCAATAGTGAATAATTTAAAAGCAAAATTATCCTTACAAACATATACAAATATTTTTAATGCATTTATAAAATGCAGTGGACTCAATATATTCTTGTACTACATCGTAACCAACATCATAATCAATTTATTATTTTACCGAATTATTGCAGATTTTTTAAAATATGCAAACCCAGGAATGACTAAAACCAGGGGTTTAGTGGAGCTGGAACATCATTCTGACACTGTTATTTTTTTTATGGGAAATGTATAATATATAAAAGTAATAATAGTATACTATACCACCCAGGACAGAGCATTCCGGCGCTGTTTAATTTACGACTACACCACTGACAAAAACTGCATTTTAATGTAAAAAAAAACATAGTTTATTAGAAAATAGGAGTCTAGGGATTTCATTTTATTCTTAACAACCCAGCAAGGTATAATATAAACCTTTTGGGGCTCATTTGAATACACCAATATTATTTTAGAAACTATGAAATGGGCAATTGCCTCTTAGTATTAAGTTCGGTTCAGATAGGATGTTCACAATTTCTTCTTCAGTTATGTAATTTAGGTATATCGTTTTCATCCATTTTGAAAGTTTGTAATTTTTTAATTACTGTAAATTAACTCCAGAAACACTTCTGTGGCTTCTCCATCACTTTCCATATCGTATTGTCGAGTATGTATGTAGTTATTTGCAACTGCTATATCATGTTTTCTTATTATTGTACCTGGCGGCAACGAGCACATATCGTTCGGTTTTATGAATGGAAGTGATTTGAAAGGAAATAGAGCATGTTCATTATCACTTCACACATTTTTGTCCTAATTTTTGCATAGGCATTATCCGAATGGAGGTAGATCTCCAGAACTGTGTTCAGAGTTATTGGAGTTAATAGTTAGAATAGTCTGGTACACCTAACTCAATAATTTCAGTATTGAGGATAGTCAAAACGTGACAGTTCTGAATACATACACATGTTGTATCAACATTCATACTACCAAAGAATGGTAGGATGTGACATTTTCAATAACGTTTTGAGCTTCTTTCTGGCAATCCTCAAGAAAGATACATCATATTCAATGAATGCCAACATCTATTCCTATATTGCATACTAGGAATATCGCTTAGAAAATGTAAACTGTTATTCTTTTATTGCAATAGAAATCCAACGTTGGGACACAATTTTCCTCATCAGAGAGAGGTGGAGTGTTCTGTCATAATCATTTATTTTATTCAGCATTTTGCTTCTTTCCTAAACTATCGATTTTTGATAATTTTTCCAAGTCTTGTATCCTGGCATCTTTGTTCTTTAATGGTCATATCAACAATAAGCTTTCTTATTTTCTGATCCTTTTTTACTTTTAGTTTCCTTCTCGCTTTATAGAATTTTCTCTTATTTTACTTGATTGATTGGTAAGCCAGCGTAGGTGTTTGTGACATGCTTCTTTTAAGTTTTCAGAGTTTTCTTTGGGTTGATATGTGCAGTTCCCGTCGTCGTTAACTTTTTGCACCAGTAATTGGTGTGTTCTCATTTCAACGTCCTGTATTAGTGTTTAGTGTGTCCATTTTATTTGTTTTTCAAGACCTATGTTAATTTGCTGTAAGGGATTTTTTAAAATTATTGCTATCGGTATCGTTGTAAAAGAGCTTTTTACAGCAAGTTGCAAATGAGAAAGAGATGTGACAGAATATTTTGTATACCCTGTATGTTGATTTGTTGATGTTTTTGTAGCAATTCATTTCGGTTGTTGTTTTCCAATTACAGGTATTTTTTTCTGCCTTCTGTTTAACACAGGTTTATTTTTGGGATTATTAAGAAACTTTCTGTTTCAATTAGGTTTTGAATTAATAAATTAGGTTAATAGAAAATTAAGTTAATAAAGTTAAAATAAATTAGTTTATCTTAGCTTTCTGTAGTGTCTCGTCTTGTGATTGCTGGTTTATTTTTAGGCTGGTTTCTTACGCTTAAATTTGTGCACTGCACACAAAAAGTTTATTATTTATTTACGCTTTCCAAGAAAAACACTATTTTTTACCAATAAACACTTGAAAGGGTCTTGGGTATGGGTCGGTTCGTTTCCGTTCGCGGCAAAACTAAGACATACTGCACTTGTTTACTATATGTTTGGTACTATTATAAAGCACGTTACCAGCAGTTTTCAATTATTAATTCGGTATGCATTTTGTTCTTCTATTATGACACTTCACTTTACGTAGAATTTTTGACCTACAGATGACTCAAATTTTATTGAGTTTAATGGAGTTTTTTAACTGATTCTTTTTGCGATTTCTTCGGGAGCGTCTACCCTCGACCTTAGTCAACTCTAGACTCCTCTTATTTTACTTCTGAAAAAATTACAACAATAAAATTGTAACATTTTGTAAATATCACGGAGAACTAATATTGAACAGTAGTTTAAAAATATATTATTTTCCTATTATTTAAAATGTAGGACACATGATCACTCATTATTGAGGCAATCAATCACCCTTGAACACTCTTGTTGCCTTATTGTCTTCGAATAGTTTGTTTTTGTCATAGATCGAATTATACCAAGAAAGTCATTATTTTTTACCCCAAAATTAAGGGGTCAGCCTCTTGATTTTAACTGATATTTTAATCAGGATTCTTTACTTAGACATGTCACTGAGAAATTTACCAATTAAAATATAAATTTACTGAAAAATGTATGGATAATAATTTAAAACTGTGGGATAACCACGTGCAGGCTTGTATCTAACAGCTTGCGGCACACAGCCACATGTTACTGGGGAGCACTGAATTGAAACTAATTCTAGATTCTAGATATATTAAAACATTGCTAATTGTAGTATTGTTTTATTAACTGCTCCACAACTATATTATGTCTTTACTGGACATTATAAATTTCTTAGTAGTTTTAGTAACCGATATAAAACTAATACTGTAGTCGCAATATAGGAAGAAGCGGCGACACACAGATTAAGTTCCACCTGTTCTTTCTAAGACTCTACGTCTCTGTGCTATTGACCAAAATGAATATGCAATACCTATGTGAGCATGCATTTTGTTTTTACGTAACCGCCCATGTTTGTTGCAATTGGTGTTTTTATATGCTAGAACTCGTCTTTCAGTCAGCCTCATCCTATATTGCAAGTACAGTACAACTTTATATGAATTTGTGCCTTAAAACTTGAAAATAACATTTTTCAATAATTTTGATAACTAAAATAAAGTAGGTACTGATAAATATAAATATTCTTACAACCAGATATTACTGTTAAATATTAGATGTTCAAATATGGTTTTAAAAGAGCTTGAAACACTTGACCCTAGATGTACAATGCTCCGCAAGTGTTTAGTTATATATTGTATTCACTTAAACTAAAAAGTTTGAATATTTTCTTAAGAAATGATGTTCGTTTTATAAATGAAATGGGTTAAATAACCATTTTAGGGTAAAAATACGTGAACTTTACGATTTTGAAGTAATTTTTGGTTGTTACTGCTATACATGGGTTTGAAGTTGTAAAATTGAACAAAAAATGTTGTTTTTAATGCCAAAAACTGACAAAAAATCGTAAAAAAATAGATTCTTCATTTTTTGGGCTGAAAATTTAATTTTCTTAATCAAATTACCCATTCTTTACAATCATGTTAAAAAAACATAAATGTGAAACATAAAAGTACAATTCACAGTTTTTGACAAAATGTTTATCACAAAATAATAAAAGTGTGATTGATAAACATCTACATACCCATTTATTGCATTTATAAGAAACATATGTAAATAAAATTCTTTACAGATCTCAATTATAACAGGGTCTACATTATAAGAATTATAATTTTTATTGGTTTCAAAATAAGCAATTTGTATTTTGTGGGTTGTTGAATTACATGTTAATATAGATAATACTGGAATGAAAACAAATAAATCAAAAGTAATCCTTATTAGCCTTATAGCCTTATCTAGATGTGTAACAGCACAAGTACAATTTTAATTAATTCAAAAATTTGTATTACATTTGCTTGTGAATTTACTCATTCAACGTTGAGATGAGTATGCAACCAAAATAAACTATTAATTTTATTTTTAGTAACCGTACTGATCCATATATGAAATATTTTGAATAAAATTTGCTCTCTTAGTGATTGTGTTTTATTTTTTGCCCATTTGTGATATTTTACTGGAATTAAAGAAAAATATAAGTTTAGCACACTTATCTTCTTTTTCGTATCATCTGCCGTTACTACACCAACGAATCGCTCTCTTTGTAGATCCAGAAAGTTAATGATGTCTCCTCCAACAGCTCAGAGTCCAGACAAGGGATCATAGAGACTCTTACTCCAAGATGTTCCTCAAAATATATGCGATCCAGTTATGGCCCTTCTTAATTAGGCAAACTCCGAACTGGCTTATAACGTTAGATTATGTAAATTTCTGGAATTTCATATATTATTGTCTAATATTCAAAATGGATTTACGAAGGGGAAGTCCACCTATAATGCTATTTGTGAATGCATGGAATTTATATATAATGCTCTAAACGACAAATGTCTCACTATAGGTTTATTCTATGATTTAAAACGTGCTTTTCACACAATGAACCATGAATTACTTTGACTGAAATTGGAAAATACAGGAATTTGGGGCACTCTAATGGGCTACTTCATACTTAAAACGTATACAGACTAGTTTTAGACAATTTTAAATCAGATTTACAAAGAATTACATCAGGGGTACTCCAGGGTGCTATCTTGGGTCCTCTATAATATTTATGAATGACTTGCCAACTATTATTCTCTACGTATCCGATGCAAATATTATTATGTCCAATAAGAATATAAGTGATCTGATTCAAAACAGTAACATAGCTTCTAACGAATTCAATAACTGGTGTAATCAGAATGGCATCCATATTAATGCTAAAAAAACGCTCTGTATGAGATTCTTACCAAAAAATATAAAACCAAATTTTGATCCTCTTATTACGGTAAATGGAAAAACAATAGAATCCACTGAAAGTATCAAATTTCTAGGAATAACAGTGGACCAGAAACTCACCTGGGAAGATCATAATTTGGTGGTCTCTGGTATTTAATGAGTCTGGTCTTTATTAGCATAGGTAAATATAAATAAATAATTGAAAAAAAACTTGCTTTTAAAACACTAAAACTGTTAAAAATTCACTAAAAAGAAGAAAATAATGTTAATAATAATATGCCAATAAACGAAAAAGCATGGGACACCCAATGAGTAAAATTTTCTGGTTTTCCAGATATTTTCCACGTTTTTACGTTTATTAACAATTACTGTTATTATTACATTATTTTCTTCTTTTTAGTGCATTTTTTAACAGACTGCAAGTCAACATGATATCTGGAAGTGGATGAAAAGCGAGTTGTAAGATTCCATTATAACGTTCTAGCTCAAACTAAGAGAAGCGTGTTAACAAAGTGGTAGAATACAGGACTGGGTGTACGCATTAGCCATCCAACGTATATATAAGATAAAATACATAAAAATTAAAATATAATTTTTAACCCTTGGCTGCACCACCTCAGTTGTGTAGCGTAAGTCCACATGGGGGTACATATGTACCTCATGGCAAAAAAACGCGAGTTATTTATAATATTACAGTGGTACATGGACGTTGTATGACGTCTACTTTATAAGATGTATAGTTCGCTACATATATTTAATAAATAAAGAACCCCAAAGCTTTGCCGCTTATGTATAGATGGGAGAGCGGGGCATGCTCTATTTTTGTAGAAAATGGTAAATCATAAATACAGTGTATTGCTTAATACATAGAACAACATTGTTCTCATGTAAAGTATGTCTTGCATGATAAAAATAAGAAATTAACGGAAACACACCTGTTTCAGGGGCCCCGGACATCCTAAAATCCTCAAAAATCCTAAAATTTAGCACACTCTCCTAAAATCCTAAAAAAATCCTACAATTTAGGAAAAATCAACTAAAATCCTAAAATTTTCTCGAAGTCTTTTAACTAATAAAGAAGAGAGCAGATTTCTATATACTTACAATTTATGTTCGTCAGATATTAACTATGTGAATAGTAGCGGTAGGCACAAAAGTACTCCAAACAAGGTAAATATTTTCTAGCAGAATAGTAGCGACAGGTGCGAAAACCCAAACACAGCAGATATTTTTTTCCGGATAGTAGCGGTAGACATAAGAGCACAAACAAAACAAATATTTTCTAATCGTGTAGTAGGGGTAGGTGTGATTAAACGACCAGTCAGTCAAGGAATGCACAAACCGCTAAAACGGCGTATATACTATACACGGTTTTGTTCGCAGAATGTGCAAAGTTTGTTGCGATCTCGTGATACACATTGTGCTTTGCTTGTGTTGATCTCAATTTTAATAACTATTTCTTTCGTTTGTGTTCTTTTATTATAGTTGTCTATCTTAGTGTTAACGTATGAAATGCCTAAATTAGCAACGAGATACAACAGTGTGTGGGAAACTGATTTTGAATGGTTAGAGGCCATTATAGGAGATTCTTATTCAGCACGGTGCAAGTGGTGTAAAATTTCGTTCAAAATAAATTCTAGTGGTCGAGCTCAACTCAAATCTTACGAAAAATCTAAACGCCACTCGAATATAACCAATATTAAAACTGGGAAGACCAAACAGACAACATTTGTCATCTGGTTAGTTATCTCCAAAAAAACTCCCCGTTAGAAATTCCATCATTAGAGATGCCCAGTATCTGCATCCCAATAAAAGAAAAGATGAGTACAGTTTAGATGCTGTAGGTCGCTTAACAATGACGACAGGTAATAAATTGGTATTTACAAAATAACGCAGGTAGTAATAATATGTAATTCATTTTTAGCTAAAATTTTAAAGGGTGTCATAAAAACATCATTTAATACTAATGTGGAATGTGATCCTGAAACGTTATGCGATGTGATTAAAAGAGAATGGCGAATATATCAAACGGAGGACGATAATGACATAAATTCAATTTCTAATCGACTTTCGAGAATTGATTTATACTGAAATGAAATTGGAGAAATGAGGGATGGACAAAATAATTACAAGTATTTAAGATTAAGTTCATTGGCAAGAGTTATTTTGAGTTTGTCACATGCCAATGCAACTCCAGAGAGGCTTCAGCTTAAACAAGGCTCTATTAGAAAAGACATTCTCTAAAAGAAATACCATCATTGCTTTGCGAATAGTTAAAGATGCGATTTACCTCTATGGAGGAGTGGAAAAAATACCAACAACTCAAAAGTTGCTTCAATACGCAAAACAATCTTATGTTTCTTATACGTGTTTGCAAGAACAAGAAAAGCAACAGAAGTTATTAGCTGAAAAGCAACGAAAGGAAGAACAGAAGATTGAGGATCGTTCTAGAATTAAACATAAGATAGGAGATGAAACCGAGGAAATCAAATGTTTAATAAAAGAGGAGCACAGAAAGTTAGATATTGCCCAAAAATTTGTCACAGAAGGAAATGATAAGTTACAAGCTAACTTATCAAAAGTACAATTGAAAAAGAAGGATTTAACTGAGGCTAACGTAATAATTAGTGCTGGAGTTCATAAGATACAAGAAATCACTTGAAAAGAAAGCCAACGCAGGGAAGTCGTCTAATCTAAAATCAAAATTATAATTTTATATATTTCGAGCTATTTAAATCTTCAAGTGCAATAAGTTTTTAACTTTTTTATTAATGTTTCTGTGTCAGCCTTGGGTCGTTGTGGAAAAATATTGATATATTATAACTTATTACAATATTAATTTATTTTTTAAATCTACTCCTTCCAACATGCAGCAACAGTTTAAACTAGAAGATAGGTAGATAGTTTCTAGAGGTAATCCTAAAAAATCCTAAAATCTTGGCCAGTGAAATCCTAAAATCCTAAAAAAAATATTCAAATAATTGCTGGGACCCCTGCTGTTTGAATTATAATTTCAAATTATCTTAATATAGTTACCCGACTCCCTCCTACCGAAATTATTTTAGTATGTAACGGTTTACAGCAGATATGTAAACCCTACCCAGAGTCGAACTTAATATTGTCAGTGTATCATGGAATATCGAATTTGTTAATGCTCTACAAATATATGATATTATTCATGTCTTGATACAAGCAAAACAGAGTAATTTTTAAAAATTTATCACTGTACCAAATAACTATTATTTACCAAAGACAATACTAAATTTCTACTGTTATTTGCACAACCATTTAAGTGCGGCTCTGTGGGATTTCCCTTATGCTGACGAGACAGTGATTTATGGTCTGTTTTTATGTGCATTAAATATGTGTAGTCAACTATAACTATTTGTTAGGCCTTATTTATTTTTTTTTGTAAACATTGATAACAGTAAACTAAAAAACATAAACAATTACGTTTATTTTAAAAAATTCTCAAATAACTTTTAATATTTTCAATTTTAAAATTTAAAAATTTGGGATTGAACTCAAAAAACACATGTTGCAGGTGTTAGTTTGAAAAAACAAATTACTTCAGGTCAAATATTGAAAATTGGATTATGTAAAAAATTGTGTCATAATGCCTGGATGATCTTATAGTCTGCTCGACTTTAGAAGAAATTCAAATTTTTTCAACATTTTCCGCTTTGAGTTTCTACCATGTCTCAGATGTATCATTATTACTTGACTTGTCCCATATCATGTAAATGCTCATTTGGATAAATAAAAATTATTATTATTATTAAAAGGTAATTTTTATTTTCAGTAACATATCTGTTTAAGTTTCCTGAATAAAAATTTATGCATCTCAAAATTAAATTCCTATCAGAATAACTTCTACATGTATTTAAATGTGTAAACGAGAAAATATACTATTTAACACGAAAAAAACGTATACCTTAAGCTATGATGAAACTGATGGGCCTACATATGCCATAGGTCTATTTTGTCATGACTTATGTTTGATAGAATTATTAATTACCTCACCAGAAGATCATGTAAGAATGAGTTTCTAAAAAAGCCACCTAGTTCCTGGACTATAAAGGGTTGTAAAAAATTGTGGGAACAAATAATTTAAAAAATTGACATTTCGTTATGAAAGAGTAAACATATCCCAAATAGCTTGTCTGATTTTATTAAATGAAGTCGGTTGTGACTATAAGTTTGACAGTATTGAAATTAAGGACATCCTCTTACAGGAACTTTATAAATTCCAGGCTTTAGGAGCTAGCCAGGCGGGCGGCTGCCAGGGGTGCAGACCTGCAGACCGCTGGGACACAGGCACACAAAATTAAAACATGAGTCTAATTTACATAAAAAAACTTTTACTTTATTACGGTATGCACCCCCACAGATTAGCGACAGTGCAGGGTGGTTCCAAATCGAGTTTTTTAATTAAAAAATGGCTAGGAAGCACAAATCTTGTCAAAAATGATTTTTTTTTTTTTAAATTAAAGCTTACCGAAATTCCAACAAATCCTCGGAGCCCGAATTTTGAAAAAAAATCCTGTTTTATTATTTTAAGTTAAAGGCCAAAAAAATATTTTTTTAAATAATTTTTGATATAATATACCGAATAACTTAATACGATAAAAATATCGAATCCACGAATATAAGTCAAATGTCAATTTTACAACAGAATGAACATCATGTAGTTCTCACTCACTAAATTTAGTTGAAGTTCATGCGCCTTGTGTAACACCAGAATTGATTACGTTTTTCGGGGCACAGGGCAAAATATTTTTAATTATTTTTCCGGATCAACTGGCGTTATCAAATTTAAAATTGCCTTTGAAGGGTCATTCTGATACGATATGGTCATCACAATATAATTCAATTCACGTGTTACATATCAAGTACCGCAAATAATGAAAACATTACATACCATTGTAGATCGCAGCAGGAACTTATGAAAGGAGGACATATACAGCTGATTCTGTATCTTCAGTTAAAATCATTCTAAAAATTACTAATTTCGAATTTATTTGCTTATTGGTCCTATGCGAGGTCCTATGGGAAGTATTGACAGCATTAATAGCATTTTACAGGAAAAACTGTTCCCATTGAGGTTGCATCAAAACACTTGCTGGGCCTTGTGGATTTTTTTAACGATTTCAGAAAAAATCAAATAGAGTGTATTGATTCAGCTAAAAATCTAGCGAATGAGGTATCGATAGAACCGGAATTTTCTGAAGGGCGTAAACGAAAGGTTAAAACAATGACTCCACTTGAAAAGTTTAAAATTCAACTTTACTGTGCACTAGACACACTTATTTAGCAAATGGGATGGAGATTTCAAAGTTTAGCTGCCGTAGTTTCTGATTTTGGTTTCCTAACAGGACTTTCGTTATGCGAAACCTCCACTGAAGAACTAAAGAAATCCGCAGCTGATCTCGCATTAAAATAAAAAGATGACAAATGCCAACGAGTGGTGTTTAGAGATTGAATGCTACATATAAACACCAAATATAATCATTATTGCCTGCTTTAGAAAATGCAGATTACATTGCACGTCTTAACTGCCATGAAGAATATGGCTTAGTGACCAGTTATCTCAATATAGGGATTGCACTTCGTCTAGCATTGACACTACCTGTGACTTCTGCCAGCTGTGAAAGACCTTTTAGCAAATTAAAATTAATAATAAATTATTTACGATCGCGGATTGGTCAAGAACATTTAAGTACCTACTTTTACTATACTATCGATTGAGTACGACATTGCAAAAAGTATTAATGTAGACCTTATTATTGATAAATTGGCCTCAGAAAAAGACAGAAAAGTAAACTTTTAAGAGATTTTATAATGTCTAAATGAACGAAGTCGTATTGTATTGTTTCCCTTCCTACATAATAGAAAGTAAGAACTAAATTTATGCTTAAATGTAAACTTAAATTACACTTTCAAAGTAATTGCACTGTTTCTTCCTAGAAAATAAGTCTTGGGGGCCCCAAAATTGAAATCTTGCCAGGGGCGCTCATGACCCTAGCAACAAGGCTGTAAATTACCCTAAGCATACAAATTACTGAATTGTTAAAGATGTATTTGGACAAGGAAAATAATTGTGTACGTCAATACACAGGATTATTCTTGTTCTAAAAGAAGGAAAAATAAAATTTACATAAAGTAAATATACAGTTTAATAGCAGTAAGAGCCATACAAATAATAAGCAAACTACAAGCTTACGCATAATCCCATGATGTGGCATAATTGTTTTAAAAATCACCAACCAACTCCTGCATCATATTTTGGTATATGCACATGAACTTGCTTACAAAAGACTCCAGATGGAAAATGGCCTTGTTCCCCTGCGTCATTCGGTGTTCATGGATAGCAGCTTGTTCTACGATTAATGCCTTTAGATCCATATCACAATTCTTTAATAATTCTTCTAAAAGAGTCTTAAAAATTATATCATTTGGAATGCCATTCGTGACCAACTCATACAGGTTTTCACGAACTTTAAGTAAAGTTTCAATATTCTGGCTTTGTAGAATCCTCGTTGCAGTTTTTTTAATAAAAAGTTGCCAGTCTGGCTCTGGAATATTCTGATTTTCAGTAAATGGATATTGTTCAACCTTACAACTTTCACACATTAGTAAAGCCCTACGCAGATTACGATTTGACTTTTGGGCGATTCTCTTAGCAAATTCTACTGGTAAATTTAAGTCCTCCTTTTTACAAGTATTTTGTAATATCCTGACTATTTCATTCTCAGTTGGTGCAGGAACTCTTATACACAGGCACCTGGATCTAATAGCTGGTATAACTCTCGAGATTGATGTTGCACAAAGAATCAACCGACAGTTTGATATGTACTTTTCCATGGTACGCCTTAATGCGTGCTGTGCATCTTTTGTTAAATCATCTACATCAGTTAAAACGATAACCTTAAATTCTCTTTGTGCATTAACATTTAGTTGTTGACTTTGAGCTACGTTTTTTATTATGTCCATGATGACAACCCTATCGTATATTCCCACATCACTTGGGTTAACTTCAATATGGTAATTACTACTAACCGTCATTATTTCTAGTTTTTTATGTGAAGGTGTTGTGAAATTCATATTTTCCATTTTTAAACGTTCAACTCCTGGTCCATACAGTTCTCTAAGTAAGCACATTATTCTAGTTTTCTTTCCTGCTCCCAATGGGCCGTATACAAGAAGATGTGGAAAGTCTCCATCCTTTGTTAAATTTTTAAGATCTACAGCCTGTTCTACATGATAATCCAAAGATACCAGTTCTTTTGGACGATATTTATCTGCCCAGAGCATACTGGTCACAAAAATAAAAATTATTACTTGCCAAAAAACTGAAAACTATAGTATATAATCAGTAATCACAGCATAAAGAATGATATAACCAATATTATTAGCTTTGATAATGTTAATTAGAAAAAGGCGCCAAAACTAACGGCAATGTTTACACTCACACTTCAAAAAGGAATTAGAGGTTAACAATTCAATTTCTTCTTCTACTTATAAGGCAATTAATTGCTCACAAACCATTAGGTCAAATTTCCATGTTACAAAATCACGCATTTTTTAAAAGTTTCAAATATTTTAGAAATGTCTGTGGTCTAGAAGTTAGATAATTTTAATGCATACAGATTCATAAGATTTCATAAGAACCAAAAAACTGAAGACGTAAAAAATATTAGTTATAGTAAGTTGAGTCTTATATATTTTTTTTTGTGAAAACTAGAAAATTAATAAAATAAAATAAATAAAAATTTGTAAAATCTGACTCAACTATACTTGTTCTGTATTATTATGTCTCTGATTCTGACGATAGAATTAAAGTGATAAACTTCACTCTCTGTTATCTTCAAAGATAAGCAGAGTTATGTAAAAATCTATTTCGTATGGTAAATCATATCAAAACTTAGATTAAATGTCAAATTTGTGTCTATGTATTTTGAATGTTCCCGCCAGTTTTTAAAATATCAATTAGTAAATGGTATTATACACCAAATACCTACAAATTCTTAGCGAATTCCACTAGTATCGATTTTTACTTTATAATTTAACACGAACGACACTTTTACAATCTGAATTAAGTATACGTGTAGTAGTTCTCACTTAATTCTAGTTCTTATTTAATTAACACTTTTTACCTCTAAAAGGACAGCTTCTTCTACAAATTGCTATTTGGAATATTTAGTAGCTTGCGCGGAATCCTACTTTTTCTTCCACAAATTTCCATTTGGAATGTGTAGTAGTTAGCTCTGATGAGTTTTACTTCTACAAATTGCAATTTCATCGTTTAGTAGCTCGCGCTGAATTCTATTCCCTCTTCTACAAATTGCCGTTTGGTATGTATAGCATGCATTTAGAAGAAAAACAACAGCTTCTTACACAAATTGCTATTTGGAATGTTTACTATATAGTCTAACCCACTTGATTCTACTATTTACCAGTTTAGTAGAAAATTGTGCAAGTGAAAGTATAGCTAATATTTTCTAATCTATCATTTTTTAAATAGGATTTACGTGTTGCGCAGTAAATGGATATATTTTGATTTCTCCTTGGCAATAGAAATTGGTTAATAATTACCGTAACCGTTATCACGTCGCAAAAATTCGCTTAAATAGGAAATTTGTGTTTATGTGTTTAGTTTGTTTTGTTTTGATTCACCTGCGCCGCACGTCAATGTCAAAGTTCTATTGAAAAAGTCAAACAGGAAGAATGTCAAATTAGTGAATATAATTTTAAAGATAAACCAAAAATGGCTCTAAGTAATATATTGTTACTTAGTCAAATTGCAGGATACGTAATAGCATTTATTTTATCGTTATGTATTGTCGTTCCTATGAGTTTACATCAAGATGATTTCAAGTAAGAATGCTATAGAATAACGAATAGCCTTTACTAAATTTTAAACTGCGTTTGGCCCTTATTTTAACTCTCATGTAAATGTATACCCAGTTTCAGTATGTGCACTTCATCCATTTGTCATCAAATAATACGAGTTCTCCAGATGAACTGCTTTGTCAAGTATTCCTGATACTCCTCTACTCTTTGTTTAGTTTCTTGCATTGTAGGCAAGTCGATTGCGGGAATACACATTAATCATTTGCCCTAGTTTTATAAGCAAAGCTATAAGTATTCCAAATTGATATCGCGTTCAAGATAAAATCCCAAGTTATTGTTAAGATCTCTGATAAAATATTTTCATGTTTGCTACTAATTTCTTTATAAGGGCACGTTTTTCATTTCTATTGCATATGATTACAATATATTTTTCTCAATTTCTCCACCTTCTTTAAAACAGATTTGAAGGATGTTGATCTTCTGTGCTACTTAAAATTGACACTCGGTGCAATCTAACAAGGAAACTTAGACAGTTCCGTGATCAAATGTATTAATTATTTTGTTCAATAAATGTTTATACTTTTATGGCAAACAAGCCTTAATTCTGAAATGCTCCTGGTATGCAAAATCTTTAATATTTATATTTTATAATTCAGTACTCTGGTGGTACACAGTCAGAGAACAGATGTTTAGTAATGTATTTTCTTTGTGTATACATTTTTCTGGAGTACATGTCCTCTGTTTATCTTAATTTAACGGTGTCTGTCTATCTGGCAGTCAGACATACTAATAGTTTGTGCGAAATATCCAAATCTAAACAAAAACTGTATCATTTTGTTTATATTATGTTTTTCTTACAGGGGTCATTGTTTATTGTTTTCTACAGGAGAATGGCAAGAAGCAGATGGACAATTAAAAGTAAATTGGGCCTCACAGTGCTATTGTAACTATACGATATTTGTAGGAGTAATGCTATGCCTTGTTTCCATAATTCAGATTTATAGGTATGTATATTTGTTCATGATCTTTCTGTATAGAGTTGGACGATTGACAAATTTAAAATTTTACATCATTCTATTATATTTCGGTTTGTTTAATTTTCATAGATTTTATCAAATCATCCACATTAAACAAAGGTTATTTTACATTGTATTTCGAAGAGTTGTGGAGTGGTTTTTTATTTTTTTGTTCTAAGTAGAAAAACTTAATATAAACAGCCTGGCAACATTTCAAAATTATATCCACTAGCTCTAAGGCTGACCCTGAGCCAGCCTTCGGTCTGATTCAATCAGAACTATGAGAATGTTTAACAACAATTGGGTTCAAGCACTTAGAATGAGGCAGTCGACGCTTTATGTAAAGGGGCCATCGGCTGACTCAATCTTGAAGTGGTTGCGTGGGCTCGATTGAGAAAGATGGAAGGCCTGATAAAAGGACAGTGCCCTCTGAATAAGCATCTTCATACAATGCGCGTGAGCAAGGATCCTATTTGTCATATGTGTGGAGTGGAGAATGGAATAGCTACATGTATTCTATGCAATTGCGCACCATTTGTTGCAAATGTACAATGGGCCAACAGGCTTAAGCGGACAAAATCCGCTGTAGTTCTTAATAATAATAATTATTGCTCACAGTCTCGAGAAAAGCTTCTTGGTGGGATAGCCACGTCAGTGACCAAGGAGCTGACTCCTTGACCCCATGTTAACGTTAATCTATTTTGCTCAAATATGGAAATAATTTTTTATGTCATTTCGAACAAATCTGGAGGTGAGATAAAAAAAATCAATTTTTTTTATCCACATATGTAAACTATAGTCACTAATGTGGTTGTTAGTCATACACAAAGATGTCAACCGCTCACTCTAATGTAAACAGACTAATGGATTTAATATCAGAATTTGCTTGTGTATTCACATTGTAATTGTTTTTTAGATTATCTGTGTATTTATATAAAGGAACAGATAGTAGTTTCCTATCAGCTTTTATAGATGTCTTATCTGGAATACTGTTGTGTGGTATGACAATAATAGCGGCATTAATGATAACGCTTGGTTTTATGGCATGGTGCCAGAATATGACACAAAGATTCCCCTCGTAAGTAGTTTGATATTATTAAAACTTGTAGGTAAAAGCATCTGATCCAATTTGTCATCCATCATGTGAGTGTTCACTGACCGCTGACTAAAATATCTGGTTGAAAATAGCTGAAAATCGGTACACAAGCAAAAAGCTTTTTTTAATATCTTCCATGCGAAGCGAGATATTGCGATTTCGCCTTCCTCAAACGGTCATAGTAGACTGCATTTAGACACTCTGGTTACCATTATCTATATTAAGTGTAACATACTGTATACCAAATTCAATAGAGCGTCCATATAAAAATAAAAGTTGTAGTCTATATATCTCAAAAGCAAAATACAAACTTCTTATCTTTTATCCTTATTGTAAAGATCTTTAAAAAAAGTTGAATCAAATCTAAAACAGGGTTGGCAAAAATTGTGTTTTTTTTGTTTTAATCAAAAAACGAGTTTTTTTTTAATTTAAAACAATTCAATGTGTTTTAGACATGGATTTTTAATTGTTGAAAAAAAAACATGTTTTAAACAATAAAAAATATGTTTTTAAACTTAAATTTATACGGGCGCGTCGACCCAATACATTGTTTATTCTATAAGCCATGCCCATATTTCATCATAACAAGACGAGGACAATACTTGACAACGGCTCGGCCAATTCGGTGTAATAAATACGTCAAGTTGTGCAATAGTGCAATAATTGTTTGGTGATTGGTTATTGACTACACAGGCACATAAAAAAAGTCAAGTGGGAGAAGGCAGACCTAAGTATTCCCATGAAATCTGACCTGCTGAACACGAGCCCGATGTCCATTTTGCCCGATTGGCTCTTGCATTCTTTCTAATCTCGAAAAACACCGTAAGAATGCCCAAAAAATAAAAATGTAGCTGAAAATCTAAAAAAATTCAGGGATACATAAGATGGCAATAGAAATCGAATGGCGCAAACCAGACATCCCTGCGGTCCTTCGTTTTCGAGATAGAGCAGCTCAAAGTCACCGGAAGGAAAAAAAATATTTTTTTCGCACTCCTCGAGGCTCTATATTGGAAACCAAAAAAGCTATAGAATTCTAGTTTGCGCCATTCGATTTCTCTCGCCATTCTACGTACCTCTGAAGTTTTTTCAGATTTTTAGCTACACTTTCATTTTCTTGGGCATTCTTACGGTGTTTTTTTTTGAGGTTAGGAAAAATACAAGGGCCAATCGGGCAAAACGGACATCGGATTCGTGTTCAGCAGGTCAAAATGCATGGGAATACATAGGTCTACCTTCCCGTACTCGACTTTTTTTGTGTGTATCTGTGCTATTAATCAATTTAAAATTAACACTTAAGAAAATAAATAATAACAGACAGGTATATCTTCTATACAATAGTAATATGTTTCGTTCGTTGTACTTATACTACTATATTATTATAACTAGTTTTATTGCATTACATAAAAGTTCATATTTTTTTGTTTTATTATTATTTTTTTTACCTTATCAACTACAACGATATTCCAAAAATTGTCCATCAAACACACTGAAAAAACGCATAGAAAAAAATCATGTTTACAACAATTGTTTTAAATGTGTTTAAAACAGGTTACTGTGTTTTAAACACTTAAAAAACATTTGTTTAAAACATTTTGTTTTAAAACTGCCAACCCTGGTTTAAAAGCACCATTGATATGCCCAAAAAATTCTGTAATACTTTTTCCATTTAACCGAATTTCTATATTTTATAATAACTGGTAACTTATGTCAAAAGTTGATTCATATCATATGTCAAAAACTGTTGGTAGATCATTTGAATTTATCTGACTTTACTGAACTGAACTCATTTGGAGATTACGTTCCCACCGTGAATCGGTTGCCTTATATACACCAAAAATGTCTAGAAAAGTCGATGTCTCCTTTAATAATCCACATTTTTCTAGAACCATTTAGAATCCGTCTCATACAGGTACAATATAGAATCTAGCAAAGTCTTGATTCGCTATAATTTAATTATAAAAAACCATTTATTCCCGGATTGTCTTAAATTCTAATTCATGCTTCCTGCACTAATTTTTTAGAAAAAGAACGTCATATCGAGTTAAACCGAAAGTTATGTTGCAATATGATGTGCATTTTTTTTACTTCTCAATTAAAAAATGTAACTTGCCATTTTGAATTTTCAAGAAAATTTTTATTTCGGCCATTTTTTGATGCTCAGTTGTTTGCTTCTTGGTTATTCTCAGTTTGGATTCCTTTTAGCTGTCGGTCAGTGTTACCTCCTTAGTAGTTAGATAATGTAGCTGATAAACGAAACAATATTTCAGGTGTGAACTTGCCGCTGGTCAAGATATAGATCGTACCGATCACATAAACACTGAACATTTCTACATTCAGTTAGGAACAGCACAATTTGGAGTTTGGGGTTCCTTCACTACTTGGGTAGGTTTGTCAGTGTGTGCTCTCCTAAAGCTGTGTCGCTACCATCAGCTGGAAAATATCAGAGTATCAATGTACAGAGAACGACAGCGTTTAATAAACGAGAATTCCGATTCACCTGGCAGCAGCCTAGGACGAGAATCCAACAATAGTCAGTCAACGGCTACAGCAGAGTGATTAGTTCGTAGTGTTCTAAGATACCCCTATCTACTAATATGTGCTATAATACATATATCCCTTTTTCTGCATCAAACCATATACCAAATTATAGGCATTAATTGAAAATAGTGTATGAAGTGTGATAAAGACAACTAGTTATTATTGGGCGGCCCTGACTTTAGACAAGGAAGGGTTAATATTAATATTTTTTAATTGGAGTATATTTGATCAAACTATTCGATATTCCTTTAGTTGTAGGGCACTAATAGTCCAAGAGCCGAACCTGAATATGTTCGGGTGATTTAATAACGAAGATGATAGTAGCATGAATCAAATGCTTTTTTAAAGGCGAACATACATAGCTTGTGCTGGTGGTGTAATTTCTGGTACGAACCAAGTAAACATATTATGCAGTGTCCCCAAAAAGTGAAAACCTTGGAAAACTGCGATTAACATATCATATGTTAACAAAAAAATTTTTTTGATATGAAACTTTAGGCTTTTCTGAATATGGATAAAATGAATTGGCGGTTTTTCCTGTTTTGAACCTTTGCCAATCGTCTCCAAGCTATCTTGTCCTAACGTTTAAAATGGACCAATTGAAATTGTTTTATTTTCTGTTATGATGTTAAATGTTACAAGCTTGATATTTATTTATTATTGAAACAGATTGGGTATAATAAATTTTTATTTCGGTTTTAATATATGTAATGTATTTAGGTATCCAACACTTTTATATAAAGTGAACTTTATTGATGAGATTTTAAAAGTATAAAATGGTCCATAAGTCGCTAGGGAGGTAAAGTGATATAGTTACTAAAGAGTAATTTTAATACAAAAAACTCCAAGCAATTTATTTATTGTTTTTATTATACGGAAAATGAACAAAACAAAGAATCCATGGACTAACACTTATTTATTTATATTTATATTAACATTTATTGTCATCATATTCCATTTTTCACAAAGAAAACTGCTCCCCTGTACACAATTTTTCTCTATACTAGTAACGATATTTGAGACTGAATCTTCCAAATAACGCTCTGCCACGGTGGATGAGGGGCATCCATCAAATATTGTTCGACATGTGCCCTTTCCAATATTTTGGCCTTTTTGGGTTTGAAATTTCTTGATCGGCTTTTTAAGTATGCCACAAGTTTTCCATATCTTGTTACATCAAAGTTCCTGTATACTTTTAAAGTCGCCTTTATCATAGAGTATTTAGTCCACATCGAAGACGGTGCAATTTTTTTAATCAAATGTAGAAAGTAAGCGATAAGCACTTCTTAGTTTACAGCACTAACTCCTGTTTTTGCGTCCACTTTTCAAATTGTAGATATTCTTTAAAATAGGTTACTTTGGACTTTTCTGGAATTAAATTGGCTGTAGCTTCCTTTGGCTTCTTGCAAAATATCGGTCGGAATTTCGATATTATATCTTTTACAATTTTCCATTTTGATGCTAATTATTGTACAATGTTTATTAAACAAGCCCCTGGTTACAAACAAAATGGATAACAATTACAGCTTTCTCGGCATATCCATTCAGAATCTACTTAGCAATAAGCCACTTGTATTTTATATCTTTGGAAAAACATTGTTGACTTTGACATTGACAACTGACAAAAAATCGATGACATGACATTTTAATAATTTTATTGTTTGTCACTGAAAAAGCATTTATATGAAAGTGTTGGATAATAGTATATTATTCAACGAGCATATAATGATGGCTATTATTCACGAGGGTGAAGTTTCGTAAATCACCAGAGTGAATAATAGCCATTATATGCGAGTAGAATACTATACTTTGTCCACGACTATTAAATATTTAATACTTATTTAATTCATCTTCATTTAATTTCTCCTATTTAAGAAAGATTTATATGTCATCATAAACAATTTTTCCGATTTTTCGGGCAACAAGTTTAATGAGGCGATTTCTGAAGCTTAATTTATTTCTGGCGGTGTCAAAGAAATCTCGTTTTCACTGTCGGTATCCATTTATATAATGGACTCAATTAGTGTGGCGTCACATAATTATGCAACCCCTATATACTAGTGTCATGACACACGGGTTGCCTGCCAAGCATACTGAAATTTGACCCTTAATGCATATGTATATAAGGCGACATTTTTGAGGATAGAAACATACCATACAATTTTATTTTATTTCTCTCGTGTAAGAAATATTTAAGAGATTTCAGTTATCAATTATTGCATAGCCAAGGTATCGGTAAATATACACAAGTATAAAGTATTACAAAAACTGTAAACAAAAACTAAAATAAAGTTTTTATAACTCATACATGGATATATATATTTTAACGTATTTTTTTAATGTGAAATGGGTATTCGAAGTGCTTAAATATTTCTTTCACGGGAGAAATAAAATAAAGTTCTATGCTATGTTTCTATCCTCGAAAATGTCGCCTTATAAACATATGCATTAAGGCTCAAGTTCCAGTGTGCTTGGCAGGCAACCCGTGTGTCATGACACTAGTATATAGAGGTTGCCTAACTTGTGACGTCACAACTAATTGAGTCCATTGTATTACTTTCTTTGAGTATCTAATATGTAAAATTATTGTAAATAACGTTGGCGTTGAAATCGCACAAATTTTGACGTTTCAAATCAATTACAGAATTAAGCTTTGACACATTGTCATAGCTTACTAATAAAATAATACAATCTGTAGGCACGTAGGAAAATGGTTTCAAAAACAATGTTGGGGATTGCGGCGTGTTGCTAATAGATATGATGCTTTGAAAAAAACTTGCTAATGTAGTTTTTGAGTGTTCATTAAAGTACCTCTTCATGTACCATTTGAGTGCTTCCTAGAAAACTCTTTTAGTTGCTGCAATTTTGACATTTTAAATTTTTAGTAAAAACTCACTAACGTCATTTCTTATAAACAACTGACTGTCCTCATTATTCACTGCAATCAGTGAATAATGAAATCATTATTCACTGCAGGGAATAATGGATAGCATTATCCTTGAGAAAACACATATACAATGAGTATATTATTTAATAGTCGTGGACAAAATGTTATATTACGTGAGTTATTACATATACTAATACTAATTATGTCATTCACGTAATCAATTTACATTTTTCTCAAAGTCATGAGATTTTTCTCTCAGCTTAAATACTACCACATTAGAATGTAAATAACACAAAGTAACATCTGATGGGGCTACGACAGAAGTTCCACCCGTAACGATGCGTTTTAGAGATGAATAGTACGGAATTCGGAAATTAAAAGATGATGACGTCACGGACAACATTTGTGATTAGTATTATGTCACTTAACTTTTCTTGTGTGACTTAAATGTAACATAACTCAATAGCCTAATAAATAACTCTTATTGTTGATTACATTTGTTTAGAAACATGTAGGTTAGATCTTGATTTTCACTTTTTAGTTTTTAAAATAATTCTTTAACTATGAAAAAATTAACTCTCGAGCACTTGTCCTGAATGAAGGAGTTAACATGTTAACATCAAAATGAAAGTGATGAAATATAACATGTAAAGAGGCTTCGCTCTTGTTTAAAATAACTAGTGCGTTAACAGAACGATACTAACTGAACGGCAAAGCTACATTCAGTCTTATTATGTGTGTGCAGAGTGAACAATTATTACTTAATCTAAGTCTGTGGTTCACAAAGGTAATTTAAATCCAAGTGTACTTTTTGAATTTATCCAATTAAATTATTCAATTTAATACTAGGTATTAAATTATAAAAATAAAAAAAGATATAAAACAACGTTTCCGAGCAGAAAGTTTTATTCCACATGGTGCGAATGTTCATAGACAAATAAATACTTTACTATGAATAATGTCCAATTATTATTATTAAGGCTGTGTTATCAATGTCAAAATACCGCGTTCACAGTCGTAAATCTTTCAACATATTGTTCTCAAAAACAAACCAACAAAAATCGGATTTGATTTAAATATTAGAACTAGTTAACTTAAATCTAGTACGTATCATATTTTATATTTGAAAACTAAATCAAATTAAATATTTCCTTTGGATTATTACACGCGAACGTGCCACTGAATCGTCCGTAATTCACCATTAATTATTTTATATTCTTTAATGGGACTCAAATATTCAAATAAAATATGATACGTACTAGAATAAATATATTAAATGTAAAAAAAAGTTAAAACTCGGCATAATATTTGCTCCTAAGGGAGATTAATATGTTAGAAAAAATGTATTCAATTTTGCCAATTTAATTGGACGGTTTACTAATAGAGGGCGAAGCAGTAGCTATTCGAAGTACCAACTATGCTTCAAATCACTAAAAACTGCAGGGTCGAACTTTTTGTTTTCTCTACCATTTGAAATATAGCTTAAAATAATTTAAATTTACTTACCAATTGAATTGTTACATTTCTAGTAGCCCGGGAGGCAGCGACAGATTTTTCGCGTTAATATCTATAAAGCTTGATTTTTTTCAAAGAGAGTTTAGATAGTATCTATAATGAAGGCGCAATTCTACCAAACTCTTAGTTATGCATAAATGAGTAAAAAATTAAATATTTAAAATTTCGTTTTTCGAATTGTCACGAATTGTCAAGAAATGATGATTCGCCTTCGCTCCTGCCCTCCCCAATTTTCGATTTTCACCTCGCGATTCATGTTGTACGGTCATTGCCGACCTTCTCCTCGCCATCGAGATATAGAACGGGTGTCCGATTGCCGTATTTGTTCAGTTCTTACGTTTGAAAAAGTGACTTGCGGTCGTGCCAATAGGCGACTATTTTTAAGTGGTTTCCCGAGTTCGAATCCCGCCCGGGGATATTTTTTTTTTCATTTTCAATTTTTTGGCACATATTTTTGATTCTATAATTGCGATTTGCTCCGTTCTATTGCATTTTTCGGAGAAGTTTTGCATTTTCCGCCGCGGAATATTAAGATGCTCTATTTGGATCAAAAATCACATTCTACTTCCGGGTGGCTAAATCTTTGGTAGACATTGCAAAAACGGCAATACGTAGTCAAATCACGACAATTATATTCCTCATTAGTATTAATGAACAGACAGTATTTTTATAGATCTGTTAATAAGCTTTTATTTACTCCATTATGTTATATTATTTTGGTAAGGAAATTTCTAATTTTTAATCGAAATAGTGCAGTTAATATTTCGCGGCGGAAAATGCAAAACTTTTCAGAGAAATGCAATAGAACGGAGCGAATAGCAATTATAGAATAAAAAATATCTGCCAAAAAATTGAAAACGAAAAAAAAAAGTATCCCTGGGCGAGATTCGAACTCGGGAAACCACTTAAAAATAGTCGCCAATTAGCACGACCGTAAGTCAATTTTTCAAACGTAAGAACTGGATAAATACGGCGATCGGAGACCTGTTGTATGTCTCGATGGCGAGGAGAAGACCGGCGATGACCGTACAACGAGAATCGAGAGGTGAAAATCGAAAATTGAGGGCGGCAGGAGCGAAGGCGAATCGTCATTTTTTGACAATTCGTAACAATTCCAAAAACGAAATTTTCGTCCATCTGTTTTTTTCTTTAATTTTTTACCCATTTATGCACCACCAAGAGTTTGGTAGAATTGCACCTTCATTATAGATGCTATCTAAACTCTCTTTGGAAAAAAATCTAGCTTTATAGAAATGATTTCAGTCGCTGCCTCCCGGGCTATAGTTTATTCTACATCTTCAATAACTTTTTGTTAGTAATATTGCTAATAAATCAGGAGCATATCTAATAATAACATATCATTACTGTAAAAAGTAATTTTTATATGGAGTAAATGTACCTATTTGTAATCCAGATTGTGAAAAATCAATGCCACGCGGGATTAAAAAGAACTTTGATCTTGTGGCATATAGACACACTATCTTTGCATACACTCTAATAGTGTAGATTGTAGACAGTCAATTATTATTTTGAAAGAGTAAAATGTCTCTTATACTCCCCGAAGGAGAGCTTACATTTTTTCTGGGAGCAAAAATGACACGTTAGTCTTTGAAAATGATAACTAAACTAGCAGTACAGAAATATTGTTTTGAAGAATTCCGATTTTCTCATTTCCTCAAGCACGCAAAATGTCTTTCCATTGTTTTCCTCTGGTTTTTGTAATTTCCTTTTTCAAACATTATAATTTTATGGTTATTCATTGCTTGTCGTGTGTATGTGTTTTCGTGATATTTCACTGTCGGCGTGAAAGTGATCATCATCAAGTGACGAAAATTTGATGTTTAAGGAAAAACCTGCAAAAGTTCGCACCCGCAGTGCGTAGGAAGACGAGAGAAATCGATTGGCGGACACCTGAGTGTTCCATCTGCGTTCTTCTTCTGAATAGGGCCTTCAGAAATTTGAAAATTTGTCACATTTTCCATGTTTAGGTGTTTTTCGTTGAATTTTTCTTTCGGTGTGAAAGTTACCATCATCGGGTGACAAAAAATTCGATGTTTTAGGAGAAATCTAAAAAAACAGGGATACGCAGTAAGCGGAGCAAAATCGAATAGTGGACACCGAAGTTTTCCATCTGTGCTATTTCTCTGAATAGGGGCCTTCGAAACAGTTTCCCAATGGAAAATGTCAAATTTTCCGTGTTTACGAGTTTTTCGTGATATTTTACTTTCAGTGTGGGTAGGGGTAGGTATGAAGGTGAGAGAAATCGAATGGCGCAAACCGCTCTTTATCTCGTTTCGTTTTCGAGGTACGATCGCGGGAAGCGATCCTTAGTTTCCGAGATACGGCCGCTCAAAGACTCCGGAAGGTAAAAATCGAAGTTTCTCACCTCTTCCCGAGGTCATATCTCGAGAACTAAACGAGATAAAGAGCTGCGGTTTACGCCATTCCATTTCTCTCGCCTACCTAGTTACTAGTCCAAATAGGTAGGTTAAATCGCAAAAATGTGACCGGAGGGGATCTCTACAGGAAAAGTTGTATTGAGCTGAGATGTAAAATAAAAAGTCTAATATATTATTAGTCCTACACTTTCCTTAAGGGTACAAAAAAGATGAAATTGTTTATTTTTGCGTATAAATCGAGAACGATGAGAGATATGGAAAAGGTTTCAGATAAAAAAATGTAGAGCTAATAATTTGGCTTACGAAAGGTCACATGCATTTACATCCTATTTCTGATTGTTTGGCTGTAAGATCTGTCTGACTTTTAGGGGATGAATGGAATAATAAAAAAATCGTTTAAAATCGAAAAGTTGATGCTTTTTGTTATTTCTTTTCTGAATCCCCTTAAAATAATTTCAACTTTCTTTGCAGAGATAAAGTTTCTCTGTTTGTTTAGATAGAAGTTATAAACATCTGAATTTTTAAATTCACGACTTTTCAGGGCTAAACGCTTTACTTTAATTTTTTTCAAGCAACACTGACCTCTTAATGAAATTTCTTTAAAAAAATTCGATTACAGTTTTTTTTCTCACGCATGCCAACGTTGATATCCAGATATAATTACTACAATTCCTACGATTTTTATTTCACTCAACGCCACTGCAATATAGTCGTTGTAACTGTTTCTAGAAAATTGATCCCTCTTGTACGCTTAATTGATTGCTGATTAAATTTCTAATCCGATGATTTTCCGGTAATTTTTGCGTGAGATATGGACCGCTAAAGTGAGTCCAGCTTCGAGGACCAATTCTCCCAAACAAAAAATCTTACGAGCTCGATGGCATATTTAGCTATTTAAAATCAAACGAGAAATCGAGTGGCGCAAACCGAAAGTCGCTGCGGTCCTTCGTTTCCGAGATACGGCCGCTCAAAGTTAGCGGAGAACGAAAATCGAAGTTTTTCACCGCTTCCACCGAGAACGAAACGAGACACAGAGCTGCACTTTGCGCCATTCCATTTCTCTCACCTTCCTACGTCCTCCTGAGTTTGTTTAGATTTTTTCTGAAACGTCGAAATTTTGTCACCCGACGATGACCACTGTCATTCCAAAAATGAAATGTAACAAAAAACACCTACTCATGAAAAATGTAACATTCTTTCACGTTCCGAGGGTCCTACCTACATAAAGAACACAGAAAGAGAACGCCACTGTGCTCTATTCGATTTGTCTCCCATTACTGCATACCCCTTAATTTTTTCAGATATTTACTAAAACATCGAAATTTTGTCGCCCGATGATGACCACTTCCATACCGAAAGTGAAATATGACATTATTTCACTTTCCGAGGGTCCTATCCACATAAAGAACGCAGACGGAGAACGCCACTGTGCGCTATTCAATTTCTCTCCCCTTACTGCGTACCTCTGATTTTTTCAGATTTTTCCTAAAACATCGAAATTTCGCCCGATGATGACCACTTTCATACCGAAAGTGAAATGTCACGAAAAACACCTACACGAAAAATGTGACATTTTTTCACTTTCCGAGGGCCCCATCCACATAAAGAACGCAGACGGGAACGCCACTGAGTGCTATTCGATTTGTCTCCCATTATTGTATACCCCTGATATTTTTCATATTTTTTCTAAAACATCAAAATTTTGTCACCCGATGATCACTTTCATACCGAAAGTAAAATGCCACGAAAAACACCTACACATGAAAATGTGACATTGTTTCACTTTCCGAGGGCTCTATCCACATAAAGAACGCAGACGGGAACACCACTGTGCGCTATTCGATTTGTCTCCAGTTATTGCATACCCCTGACTTTTATCATGTTTCTTCTAAAATATCAAAATTATGTCACCGGATGATGATCACTTTTATACCGAAAGTGAAACGCCACGAAAAACATCTACACACGAGAAATGTGGCATTTTTTTTACTTTCCGAGGGTCCTATCCACATAAAGAACGCAGGCTGAGAACGCCACTGCACGCTATTCGATTTATTTCCCCTTGCTCTGTACCCCTGTTTTTTTTTCAGATTTTTCCTAAAACATATAATTTTTGTCGCCCGATGATGACCACTTTCATACCGAAAGTGAAACGCCACGAAAAACACCTACACACGAAAAATGTGACATTTTTTCACTTTCCGAGGGCCCCATCCACATAAAGAACGCAGACGGGAACGCCACTGCACGCTATTCGATTTATTTCCCCTTGCTCTGTACCCCTGTTTTTTTTTTCAGATTTTTCCTAAAACATATAATTTTTGTCGCCCGATGATGACCACTTTCATACCGAAAGTGAAATGCCACGAAAAACACCTACACACGAAAAATGTGACATTTTTTCACTTTCCGAGGGCCTCATCCACATAAAGAACGCAGACGGGAACGCCACTGAGTGCTATTCGATTTGTCTCCCATTATTGTATACCCCTGATATTTTTCAGATTTTTTCTAAAACATCGAAATTTTGTCGCCCGATGATGACCACTTTCATACCGAAAGTGAAATGCCACGAAAAACACCTACACACGAAAAATATGACATTTTTTCACATTCCGAGGGCCCTATCCACATAAAGAATGCAGACGGAGAACGCCACTGTGCGCTATTCGATTTCTTTCCCCTTACTGCGTACCGCTGATTTTTTTCAGAATTTTCCTAAAACATCGAAAATTTGTCGCCCGATGATGACCACTTTCATAACGAAAGTGAAATTCCAAGATAAACACCTACACACGAAAGAAGTGAAACTGTTCTATTTTCCGAGGACCCTACCCGAAGAAAGAACGCAGATGGAGAACTCCGGTGCGCGACATTCGATTTCTCTCCCCTTACTGAGTACCACCCCTAATTTTTTCAGATTTTTCCTAAAACATTAAATTTTTGTCACCAGATGATGACCATTTTTACATTGAAAGTGAAATGCCACAAAAAACACCTACACACGAAAATCGATGAATAACCATTAAAATTTGAAAAAGAAAATCACAAAAAACATACTGCGTTATTAGATTTTGTAAATAGTTGCGGTGGCTACCGCCTAACGTAACCACGAATTGTTTAATTATTTACAATCATCAAATCCTATTTCAAAAGTTTAATAGGAACTGAATCATTTTTTATTCACTGCTGTAAATCTAGTCAAGGCTTCCAATAGTGTCCGTACGGCCCTGCACAATTCTGTTGCCAACAACTGATGATGAAATCACTACTTATAGCTAGCCAATTTATGATTCCTATTATATCGGCATAACCATTAGTTCGCTTTTTCTATATACGAATTTACTGTGGCGTGCAAACACATTCTTAATTTAAAAAATTTCCCCGAACAGGAGTTTCTAAGAACAATAAACTAATAGGACATTAATTAATGGAATACAATTTTAAATAAATAATTTATTGTGTTACGGCTTCGATAGCCGAATCATGGTATAAGAAAAGTAGACTGTATTAAGGTGTAATCACTTACAGGATCTTTGCTTCCTTGTCGACTCCTGCTGATCGATCTAGCTTCTTCTCGGAGCTCCTGGGGCCAGATTCCTTCTTGAACCATATAATTAAGGGACTGTGCAAGATCACAGTGATGCGAAGACACTTATAACAATTTTTAAGGTACCCGGAAAACAATTTATTTTAAAGGCAATTGCGGCGCGTTCGCGTGCTCTGAACCGAATGTTATCTTCTTTGTGTTTTTTGATATAAGCAAAACCATCAATTTTTAGAGGCCTTGACCTTGAGTCAAAACGCGCTATTTAAATGGAATAAAGTTACAATAATTATAAAGAAATTTAATATTTTAAACTAACAACCCTAACAATTAATTGAAACCCGAACATTCTCCCCCGCGAAAATGCGTATAAAAACAAGCATTTTACAAAATTGAAACAGCTTTAAACAATTTAAAAGAAAGAAAAATAAAGAAATAAAACTGTGATGAATAACTAACCTAAATAATCAAATTATATCTATTAATCCACCGGAAGTGGACATAATTTAACTAAGGGGCGTTTAAGAGTCCCATTGACAGTTTTGACTGTGGCTACACGGGCTACACCGTCTCCACCAGGATGTAATGCTAAAATTCGTCCCATCTGCCATTGTAAAGGTGGCGACAGATCATCTTTGATCAAGACCAGCGTACCCGCTGTTACAGGGCAGTTCTCTGAATACCACTTACTCCTCTGATGTAGAGTGTGCAGGTATTCGCGATGCCAACGTTGCCAAAAATCACGCTGCAACCGTTGCAAAAGCTGCCATCGAGACAAGCGATTTAATGGAATGTTATTAATATTTTCGTCATCGGGAACGGCGCAAAGTGGCTCTAGAGTCAGAAAATGACCTGGGGTCAATACTGTAAAGTCATTGGGATCGGAACTCAGGGGAGTGAGGGGACGCGAATTCAAAATGGCTTCAATTTGACTTAAAACCGTATATAACTCCTCGTATGATAGGAGTTGATCGCCGATAACGCGGTGAAGGTGAGTTTTCACAGACTTTACACCACTTTCCCATAAACCGCCAAAATGCGGGGCCGAAGGGGGGTTGAAATGCCATTGAATCGTTTCACTGTTGGCAGCCGTTTCCATTGTCTTATTCAAACAATTGGCAGCACCAACAAAGTTAGTGCCACAATCGGAGTAAATGTGCGAACAGCGCCCTCTACGCGCGATAAATCTGCGCAGGGCCGCTAAAAAGGCGTCAGTTGATAAGTTTGAAGCCAGTTCAATGTGAACAGCCTTAGTCGCGCAACAAACAAAAAGACAAATATAAGCTTTAATGGACTTAGATCCGCGGTGGCGACTCATTGTTATTAAAATTGGGCCAGCGTAATCGACCGCTGAATGTGAAAATGGTTTTACTTCAGAAATGCGACTGAAGGGTAAATTTCCCATTAGGGGTTGAAAAGGTTTAGGCTGGGCGCGGAAACATTGAACACATTTAGACAGAACAGATCGAATAGCTCGTCTTGGAGACAAGATCCAAAATTTTTGAGACAATAAAAATTGTGTCGTGCGAAGACCAGCGTGAAGAAATTTTTTATGATAATAATCTATTAACAGCTCGGTTAGCCTTGATGAACGGGGTAATAAAATGGGATGTTTTTTATCATATGATAAATGCGAGTAATTTAGGCGTCCTCCAACCCTCAAAATTCCGTCGTCGACAAAGGCGTTTAGTTTCTTCAAAGGTTTTGAAAATAATTTATTGTCTAATTCATTAGAAAATGTCTGGGCTTGTGTGTGTCTGACAAGCACTACTAAAGCGGCGGAAAGTTCCGAAGAAAATAGAGGTCCTATACGTTTAGCAGTAGGATTACATATGTTAAATTTGAATCGTAGCATATAAGCCAGCACACGTTGTAGGAGGGAAAAAGACGAGTAATGATTTAGAAGATCATCTATAAAATTATTTTCTACAAAAGCTACAAGAGAAGAGGTGCGTTCTTCTTCGTGAAGACTTTCAAAAGGCATGAATTTTGTGGAGATAGGCCACAGGGTGTCGGGCGATCGTAGAAATGCGGGTCCTTGAAACCAAAGCTGATGGTTGACAAGTTCTGATGGGAAAAGTCCTCGTGATGCGGGATCGGCAGGATTATTTTGTGACTCAACATAATGCCAACAAGAAGGAGGTACTTTGTCTTGAATTAACGTCACTCTATTAGCAACAAACGTCTTCCAACGATGCGGAGATGACTTTATCCAAGACAATGTTATTTGTGAATCCGACCAGGCAAAAATATTATTAAATTCAAGCTTGGACTTGTAGATTTTAGAGACAAAAGCAATCATCTTTGACAACAACAAGGCGGCGCAAAGTTCCAGGCGAGGAATAGAAATGCGTTTTAGAGGTGCGACCTTAGACTTCGCACACACAAAATAAGTAGAGAAATTACCCAGCTCGTCAGAAACTCGAAAATATACTACCCCGGCATATCCGCCGCACGCGGCATCGGCAAAACCATGTATTTCCAGGGAAACAAAATTATCATTTATTAGGCGACGTGGTAAACCAATTTGAGACAAGAGTGGTAACTCGGCTTTATATTGATTCCACGACCTTAAAATATCATCACTAGGAGGTTCATCCCAGTCAAGCCCTAAAATCCACATGCGCTGAATAAGACACTTAGTAAAAAAAGTCACTGGTGCGATAATCCCTAGTGGATCATAAACTCTCGCCAATTCTGACAGAATATGACGTTTCGTACAACTGCGATCTAACGGTTCTATGCGAAAAAGGAAATTATCTTGGAGAGGATTCCATTGCAAACCTAAAACCATTAACGAGTCAGATTCTTGATTGAAAGATAGGGGATGCATGGAAAGATGCGATTCTGGAAAAATAGATAATAAGGAAGGATCATTAGACGACCATTTGCGTAATTCGAAACATCCTCTTTGGAGCAACGAAATCAATTCATCCCGTAGATGAATCGCTTCTGAAAGAGATGAACTTCCTGTAACAATGTCATCAATGTAAGTGTCGTTCTGAATTACTAGGGCAGCTGCTGGAAAATCCCTACCATCTTCATAAGAAAGTTGATGCAAAGTGCGAATGGCGAGGAATGGAGAAGGAGCCAGGCCATAAGTAACAGTACATAATTTAAAATCCTGTATAGGCTGTAGAGGCGAAAATCTCCAAATAATTCTTTGGTAATCCCTATCGCGAGGAGAAATCAGAATTTGGCGATACATTTGGCGAATGTCGGCCGTGAAACACACTTTATGAACGCGAAAATTCAATAAAATGGTTAAAATGTCATTCTGTAATTTAGGACCAATATATAAACAATCATTTAGCGAAGGTTGGTTGGGCATGCGAGCTGAAGCGTTAAAAACCACCCTCAGCTTAGTAGAAATACTATTCGGTTTAACGACGCAGTGATGTGGAATATAATAGTGACAATTAGGAAGGCGAGTGTCACTCACAACTTCCATATGTCTTAAATCTAAATATTCTTGCATGAAGTTGCAATATTCTTCATGCAGGCGCGGTTCTTTCAACAAGCGACGTTCTAGTGCAAAAAATCGTTTTATTGCAAGTGAGCGTATTTCGGGAAAAGTGGGAGATGATTCGCGAAAAGGGAGCGAAAGAATAAATCGCCCGGTATCATCTCTTTGACACGATTCTACGAAAATATTTTCACATAACTGATCTTCAGGAGATAATGAATGCATTTCTGGCACATTTTCGATTTCCCAAAATTTTTTTATGGAAGATTCCAAACGATCTTCCTCATATGTAGTAAGAAAAGAAATATTGATATTTGCAGATGGTGAACATTCAATTTTTCCTAATAGAACATAACCAAAAACAGTATTAATAGCATATGGCTCACCAAATTTACCTGAAACATGACCATCTAATAAAAGTTGAGGATATATATCTGCCCCCAACAAAATATCAATTTCTCTTGGACAGCGAAAATCAGAATCGGCCAATTTTAAACCATGCAAATGGGACCAATCAGTTGCTTTCAGAGGCGAAGAAGGTAACTTGTCACAAATTGTTGGCAAGATTAAAGCGTCACACATAAAAACCGGAGACTCTTGCCCAACAGGCTTCAAATGCAACGTGACTGCACCAGCGTTACGAATAGGAACTGTTTGTCCCAAGCCCTTAACGGAAAATGATGGACGGAATTTTTTCAAACCTAAGAGGTGGTGACAATTTTGGGAAATTACAGAAATCTGGGATCCCGAATCTAAAAGAGCCTTACACTGATGGTAAATGCCATACCGGTCACGAATTTCTACAAGGGCAGTAGACAATAACACTCCCGAAAAGGGGGTGGTTGCGCTACTTGTCATACTCATGCGAGACGTAGAGGGTTGATTTTCATCCTGAGGTGGATGTGATATTGTGGGCGTATTTAAATTATTATTGCTCCCCCCTGCAGAATTGGATTTGCCTAGATGCAGCAATGTATGATGGCGCAAGCCACATTTTTTACAAGTCACGACAGAATTACAAGTTTTCAAATCATGAATGTGGCTCAAACAATTGAAACATAAATGTAATCTTTTGCAAAAATTTAATCGTTCAGACGGCGATTTATTTATAAAAGCGGGACAATTAAATAATAAATGGTTAGCGTCGCACATACTGCATTTTAAATGACTATTCTCCGTGCGTGATAAAAATGATTGGTTGAAGCTATTGCGAGTTACATTTGTAGGCGATTTTGAAGTATTATTATTATTATTAAGGCGCTTAAATTTATTGGTTTGCGACGAAAAGGAAACTGTGTTTAAGGCGACATAATGTTTATCTAAAAATTCAAAAAGAGCTGTATATTGCGGCACTTCAGTAGAGTCATGCGTTACTTCAAACTTTTGTGCGGTTTCAGAGTCAATTTTTTTAATCAACATATTAACTAAAATAAAATTCCAGCTATCAACAGGAAAGCCAATGTTGGTTAAAGCGGACAAGTTTTCTGCAAATGTATCTAATAATTTTCTTAAATCTTGAGCGTTAGAACAATCTATTTTGCGACAATTTTCAATTTCCGACCAATAAGAATTGGCTAATAAGCGAACGTTAGTATAACGTTTTACTAAAGTATCATAAGTCGTCTGGTAATTTTCAGCGACCATAGGTAAACGCTTTGCTAGCGAAAGCGCCGGTCCCTGTAGGGCCGAAAGTAAATAACTAAATTTTTCGATATCTTTTAGCGAACTTCTGTTATGAACCAAAGCATCAAACATATCTTTAAAAGTAGGAAAGCATATTAAATCACCACTAAATTTTATTAAATCTATCTTGGGTAACTTTGCGTGTGACAGTATAGACGGATTTGCATCTGGTTGGACTGCAGGTTGACTGCGCTCAGATTCAAAAAGTTCTGTATATATTGCTTTTGCTGAATAATACGACTGATTAAAAGTTTCTTTGGTTTTATCCTCCGCATTAATATCTGCGTTCTGATCAGTAGAAAGTATAACTAAAATATTTGAATGTTGTTTGGTAAATTCATCGCGAACATTTTCAGCGTCGTCAAAGCGAATTTTAAATAAAGTTCTCTGGGATGTGTCAGTTTGCGCTTTCACAGCCAAATTATTTAGTGTTTGAATTTCATTAATACAACTCTGCCTGATAGCTTGGTAGCGTCTTAATTTGTCAGCCATACTAAGTAAAATTTTAATAATAAAATAAGCGTAAAAGTACAAGCGAAAGAAAACAAAACAATGCTTAATTACGGCTAAATTAAACGTCGACCCCACCAAGCGCCCAAGATGTCAATTAACCTAGTCACTCGTTTGGCAGCTCGAGTTGACTGATAGCAGTGATATCGATAATATATCCCCACCCCTACAATTTTAAAGTGAAGACGGTGCAAGAACTAATAACAAGAACTCTTATACCCCCACCACTAAATCGTACCTAGGGATCTCTGCGTGGTTTACAATTTAAATGGCGAATAAAATAAATTTAATTCTTCACAAAATTAATACAGAAACTTTTTCAATTTTCTAGCGTAAAACTCAACTTATGACTATGAGAATTAAGTAAAAATGTTTGATTTTCAAAGGAGAATGCAACGAAATAAGATTCAAAGATACCGAAAATTTTCAACACAAAAAGTCGATTAATTACATAAGCGTAAAAGTCCAAAAAATCGCGGTTCGAAGGTCCAATGTTACGGCTTCGATAGCCGAATCATGGTATAAGAAAAGTAGACTGTATTAAGGTGTAATCACTTACAGGATCTTTGCTTCCTTGTCGACTCCTGCTGATCGATCTAGCTTCTTCTCGGAGCTCCTGGGGCCAGATTCCTTCTTGAACCATATAATTAAGGGACTGTGCAAGATCACAGTGATGCGAAGACACTTATAACAATTTTTAAGGTACCCGGAAAACAATTTATTTTAAAGGCAATTGCGGCGCGTTCGCGTGCTCTGAACCGAATGTTATCTTCTTTGTGTTTTTTGATATAAGCAAAACCATCAATTTTTAGAGGCCTTGACCTTGAGTCAAAACGCGCTATTTAAATGGAATAAAGTTACAATAATTATAAAGAAATTTAATATTTTAAACTAACAACCCTAACAATTAATTGAAACCCGAACATATTGTGACAACAATTGCAAACAATTAAAATTAACTAGTGAAAGCACCAAAGTGCGCGCGTAATCGCGAGGCGATGGGGATGATTGACAAAGGTTTGAAACAAATCGTCAATTCATTTATTCTATATTTAGAAAGCCTAAAGTTTCATCTTATGAAAGATTATTTTGGTTAACATATCACTGAAGGTTTTAATTTTTCCCGGATATTGCGTAATGCAATTTTTCTCTTTATAACAGGAATTATCTTGCCAACACCGGCAATATGTGTTCGCCTGTAAAAGAGTTGAATACTCTTTTACAGACTCTTTAATTTAATTATGCTACTCTAGTCTGGTTATCAAATCACCTGATCAGATTCAGGTTCACCTCTCCTACTATAAGTTTTATTTATAATTTTTGTGTAGATATTTAACGATTTCAGACCAATTACATGAAGGGTCAGATGTACCAACACCAACTTGTCACAATTGTTTCTTCAGAATAGACATGTTATACGAATCCATATGTTTTTGATTTGGAGTAGGCGTTCATATTTTATGAGGTTGAATATTCTGACAAAGTATTGACATATTAGGTGCGTTTTTTGCTACAATTCTGCCACCAGAATACCAAACTTTGCAGTTTTTTTACTCACCATTCTGATTCCAGTTTGTTTCTTTTCATTCTGTCTCAAAAGACTGAAGTATTGGTAGCAAATCGGGGTGGGAATAATGAGTTTGTGATAGCCTAATATGATGTTATGTTAATATTCGTGGTATATACCTTTTTATGTTCACTGATATCAAAAAGATTTATTTATATACATGAATGTCTATACCAACATCATTCATTATCTATCATAGCCTAAGATTTTCAAGAAAGTCACGTCCTAGATAAAATTTCAGTTTTGTCATTCTATTGGTAAATGTCATTCTGGTAATTCTACTGCCACTGGCCGTGGATAAAAAGAACGCACCTAATAATACATCAATTTGTTGACATTACGAATAATACATCCATTCATACGTACAGTTTTATAAACTACCCAAGGCATCATTTTTTCACTTAAAAAGATTGTAATACAGAATTGATTGATTTACCGCAATGCTAAAATCGAGATTAAAGATTACTTTCTATTATGGAAATTAGACAAATGATCGTACATGACTAACAAAAGAGCAATGTTATGTAGTGACCGCGTTATATCCACCCCATTGCCGGTATAACCCAACGGAGATGAGGTGGAGTTTCTGTAAGTATTGCTATAACAAGTCTGTAAATCCCGGTGTCTTTACACAAGGATAATGCTACGAATTAATGACTTTCCAAATGTATAATGGAGATGTGACAAAATAACATTATTAGCATAGATATTGTAATACAGACCCAAGTGATTTGATATATTTGAAACTATAGTCTATATGAGCTCAATTGGGACAGCATAAAAAGGAAAACTTGGAGTAGTCGGCATCTCCTTTATGGGACATAGGCAGCGGCAGTAGAAATGTAAAAATGCTAAAAAAACTAAATAATTATTTTTTTATTGTTAAAAAAAGGGATTTCTATAATACCTTTATTCAATAGAAGTGGTTCATGAAAAAATATGTATCACATTTGATAAGTCACATAAATGATATATTAAGGCTACGTCTATTGTTTAGTGACCTACCTCTCGTTGCATCTTCTAGCGGCAAAGTTATGTAATCTTAGGCGAGAGTTGCATAGATGGTATATAATCCTTCCGATGGGGTGGAAAGCAGCGACTGTCTTGTTTATTAAATGTTAGGCTTTGATACTATGAACTTGGGGTGTTGAAAACGCAATAATTGGGAGGCAGACGTAAAATAGTATGATCGTGTGCTTCAAAAATTTTTTCAAAGGCATATTCCTTTTTAAAATTTTGCTTTCCAATCAATTCTAATAAAAAGCCTTTTTTATGTTTTTCTCTGGTATTTCCAAGCCTTTACCTTTTATAAATTCAATGATATCGCCGTGTTGGTGTTCGGACTTTTTGTGTGTTGCCGCGAATGGTATGACGCATTGTCCATAACAATTACAGAATTTGGTGGGATATTTGGTACCAGCTGTTCCTTTGCCCACTTCTCAAATAATTCGGCTGTCATATCCTCGTGGTAGTCGGCAGAGGATTGCTTGATATTTTTAGCAGACAACAACAACTCATTTGGAATAAAACCATTTCTACTACCAGTATGTAGGATTATAATTCTTTTTCCCCTAGAACATGGAGCACTTAAATTACATTTTTTGGTGTTATCTACCCCACCGTATTGAACTACATCATGGGTGTCAAACCATGTTTCGTCAACATAAATTATGTCTCTATTCGCATCTCGGTATTCTTTTATTTTACACAGATACTTGTGTCAATGATCAACGATGCGTGCTGATTAAACACGAGTAAATATTCAAAATAACCCTTTGAGTTTGAACGTGTAAGTCTTTATTTTCAAATTCTGCTTGTATAGAACTCTGTATCAAAAGCGTCCATTTCATTGTCACTACTATTGAAAGGCCTCCAAAATGCCATTTAAAACAATTGATTGCAAAAAATCACTCAAACACAGTAATAAAACTAATAATTTGTTCAAATATTCACTAGAATTAAATAATTTATAACGCTGCCTGGCTGTACTACACTGCCTCGTACAGATCATCGATACAAATAGTTCATACATATTTTTTGTTTTATATATTATGGCATGCAAAAACTCTGAACAAGGTTGGTGTTGACAAATCAAATTCGCTAAGCATCTAATCCCACCTATATTTCTATGTGACAGGCGGATTAAGTTCATGTGGACTGTAGACGAGGAGTGGTGAATATAAATCTGTAAAATTCTGTGCTCTCTCATTAAATGTGAAGCGATATATTGACAATACCCCGTAAAATCCTCTAGTTCTGTGCTGCTCCAATTGAGTTCGTAAATACAATACACAGATAGAATTAATGAAAAAATTACTCTTGCTGGCACAAAGATTTCGATTACCTTAATGGTGTTTGATAATAATGGCAGTGATAGAGATCGCAACCTTTCAATTATGAACAAGAAGATCGTGAGGAATTTGTTTAGAGATCAAGTTACTGTCACAAAAACACATTGTAGTAGCGACAATTGAATTAGGTGCCATTCAAAAAATACATTGGCGACAATTGAGCAGTGAAGCTTCATAAAAGGTTTTGAAAAAGAAATGATTAGAGATCAGCTATATTCAATAGTTTCGCATAGTTCACTCTTTCATGGCAAATTAGTGAACACATGTTTAAAAACATGTGGAAGGGTGGGGGAGACGTCTTTGTTGAATAACCTCAAAGCTGATGACGTAAATACATGAAATAAATCTTAATATAATTGATCTCGCAACAATGGCTCAATTTTTTGTGAAAATTTTTAACTTTTAACAAATTAAAATATACATACCTACCCTTGTTTGTCATTTTAGTATCCAGGATTAAATCTGTAATGAAAAAACGTTGAGAATGGATTATATATTGAATATACTTAAAATGTACTGTATCAAATATGATATCCTATTATAATAAATCATATATTGGTGATTGAGAATGGGATACCATTTTTGTGTTTCTTTTTCCGATCCGCTTGGAAGGTCACTGTACATTTTAAGTTTATACACATTAGATATAAAAACCCATTACTATATTCCTCTTTAGAAGAAAAATTGTACTTTAAGTTTTAAGATAAATTACTTAGTGTATCTTTTTTATTAAAATGATAAATATTAATGGGACTTTTAATGGATTTGCACAACTGCTTCCTTTTGGTTTGTTGTCTAAATCAACTTATATGCAAAATAATTCACTTGGATTATACCACAATAAAATGATGAGGTATCCCGTCCAAGAGATGTAAAAGCAAAAACTATAATACTACAAATAACTATGCGATGCACATTGATGCAAAATTTCAAATTTCATTTTGAAAGTTTCAATTTCAATTTGAAACTTCTGAAAGTTTCGGCGTACCCTAATAAATTTCTGAAATATCTGAATTCTATGAAAGTTTCAGATTAATCTGAAAATTACCACATTTTTGAAACTTTCGTGAAAGTTTCAGCTGCAAAATCTGTATTTTCGTTACATCAGACGAAATTTGAATTTCGCGCGCCTTTTTAACTTGTTTTCAACCAATGAGGATTAAAGTCTGGTTTAAAACATTTATTTTAGAGGTTAGGTTAGCTATTCAAGTATAAGAATCTACTGCTTTTCATTTCTTTCGTTCATTTCTAGGTTACCAGGTTCTATTTATTTTTGCATTTAATAAGAAAAACTTGTTTTGAATGAAAAAATATATCAATGATATAATTTCTAACTGAGGTCATTGATTAATGACGTAATGGTAATGTATTGTATTAGAGTTTGGATTTCAATCTGAATCTACAAGGGACAAGGACCCTATTCTTGAATCAGGCAGTGGAAGATCTGAATGTTTTATCTCTTTTCATGTTGCTACGTTTCCTTCTTTTTCTCTCTCCCGATATGAGCATTCTCTCGAGTGGAGAATAGGTGTCCAGGAGATTTTGTAAATACATTGACAAATTACCTACTCACGTATTTTGAAAAATGTATTATTATTTTCATGCTGAAATTTTGCACATAACTTTGATTCTGAAGACAATACAATACAGTATATCAATATTATGGTAGATCCAATATGGCGGCCACCACAAAATGGCGGAATATATTTTTCTTGATAACCCCCTTGACATAGGTATCGAATGAAAGGGTATATAAAGTGGTACAACAAGCTGTGTGACATTATAAATCAAATATGGTGGCCGGCACAATAAGGCGGATCGCCTATTTTTTTCCAACCCCCCTCGACATAGGTATCAAATGAAAGGGTATAATAAATGACAAGTAAAATACAATAAGCTGAGTGACGTTATGCTGGATCCAATATGGCGGCCGACATAAAATGGCGAATTACCTATTTCTTGACAACCTCCGCGACATGGGTATCAAATGAAAGGGTATATAAAGTTGAATACAATAAGCTGTGTGACGCCATTCTAAATCCAATATGGCGGCTGGTACAAAATGGCATTATAAATCAAATATGGTGGCCGGCACAATAAGGCGGATCACCTATTTTTTTACAACCCCCTCGGCGTGGGTATCAAATGAAAGGTTATGACAAGTAGAATACGATAAGCTGTGTGACGTCATTTTAAATTCAATATGGCGGCTGACACAAAATGGCGGATTACCTATTTCTTTACAACCCCCTTGATATGAGCATCAAATGAAAAAGTTTGACAAGAGTAGTTGAATTGATGGCGTTTGAATTAAAGAAAACGAGGCAGGCAGGAAACTAAGAAGTGAAAAATAAATAAATTTTAAAAAAATTCTTAAAACAATGGTTTTCTTTTAAAACTGAATGGCACTAAAAAGTAGAAAATAATTTTAATTCAGTGATTAAACTACAAAATGATGAAAAAGAAAACCATTGGGCGCTCATAAGTATTGCTGTTGCTGTTACATTACAACATACTATTCATAACATTTTATCACAATGCTGATTGTTGATAAAGATAATATATTATATTTTATGAGCATCCAATGGTTTTCTTTTTCATGGTCATTTTGTAATTTAATTACTGTGTAAAAATTATTTTCTACTTTTTGGTGCAATTCAGTTTTAAAAGAAAACAATTGCTTAATTTTCTTTTTTAATTTATTTATTTTTTACTTTTCACGAACATATTTGTAAGTTCTAACCTTATTAAGGAGAAAAAAATTCTTTATATTAAAGAAAAACATTGAAAAATAAAAGTGTATGAGACTAGTCTCAAAAGTGGGATTTATTAGTCATTATCTCTCGGAAGTTTAAAATATTGCGAATATTATACAGAACTTAAGTTTCATCATTTAAAATATTTCAATGAAATTTCGCTTAACTTTCATAACATTAGGGAATTATTCAATTAAATTTCATAAAATGAAAGTTTCTTTGAAATTTCACGAAAGTTTCATGATACTTAACGTTTAATTTTATATTTCAGAAATTTCATAAATTTCAGATGAATTTCGAAACTTTCACAAAAATGTCACTGAAATTTTCGCAAATTTTAAGTTTCATGAAATTTTGCATCACTGGCGATGCATCCCCATAGATGTGCGCCAGATGCCTTCTACAAGATACTCTGGCGTGACCGCTCCTGGTATTCAAAATCCCTTGATGTGCAAATAGGGGGGAATAATAATGCAAGTATTTTATTGGATAAACCAAATGGCCATTGACCGAAGTTCTTCAGCCAGTATTACAAAAAATGTCTGTACCTATACATTATCTTAATGAAGTAATAGAGGGCCCATTTAGTACTTTTTTTTATTTGGTTATCGGAAAGATCTTGAAATTCCATGACCCTGTACAAAAAGCGAAAATTTTGTGAGTCCCTTAAATAGTAAAAAAAAAATCATAAAAATGGACTGCACTCACCTTGTCGAATCTCGGTCATGACATCACTTAATAGAGTCCGCTAGCCGAATGACTAGCTACAGCGTGTTATTACCGCTTTCCAATATTGCAAATTAATAATTCAAGCAGTGTGCATTGAAACTTAAACGTATTTGTGAAGCATTTAATTTAATAGTTGTATATTATTGATTAAAAATTCCAATCGTTATAAGGTAAAAAGATTCAATATGTATTTAGTGAATTATATATCAAATGAATTAGAAAGGGTGTACACTACAGATGGTAAGTGGGACACATCTCGAGGAAGTAACCTCAACTTCATAATATAACGAACTGAATGTAATTGACACTAATACATGCAGCTGGAATTTTGAGTCGCTTGTGGCTAGCTTTATTTGTCTTAATATATCCAATATCACATTTCTAATATTACAAGTATTCTGATAGTAAATCTCAAGTGCTATGTATAGTATTGTTACTAGTTATTGCCCGATGATAATTCTTGGTCCAGGTCCAGTTAACATATTTTAAATTTCGGCACCGGCCTGTTAATACACTTTACAGTTAAGGGTATCCCAGGCATCATTCTTAACATTTACTTTAAAGTACATTGGTATAGTTTATCTCAGACTTATTCTGGGTATAAAAAATGTCGGCGCCTTTGATAAAGCGGTAAAGAACAAAGATCCCGACAATAAGTTTGGGATAAAGTATACTAGTTTGTTTCATATCGAAAGACAAGTCCATAATTTTAATAAAGATACATATTTATTTGTCATTTGAATTTAATAGAATTACATTATGTTCTGTGTACATATGAGTCCTATAATCTCTTACATTCCCTATCATGCACTTACAAATATCACAATTTCGATGCACATTACTAATATGACGTTTAAGAACATTTCTTTGAATAAATTTGCTATTACAATAATCGCAGTTGTAAGGTTTTTCATTTAGGTGTCTACGTAAGTGGTCTTTCAAGTAATTTGATCGCCCAAAGGACAAGTTACAGTGATTACAGCGAAACTTTTTCTCGGAAGAATGTTTGGTTTCGTGATACTTCAGACCACTGTGACACCTAAATTTTTTATTACACTGCTTGCACTGAAAAGGTAGTTCACCTGTATGAAGTCGTTCGTGTTCTTTCAGTGTTTTTTTATTTGCAAATTTCTTTTCACACACTGCACAAGTTAATGCAATGACATGCCTCTGTTTGTGAGATTCCAGGGCAGATTTTCTGACAAACTTGGCATCGCAAATATTGCAAACTAGTTCTTTAATGTTCAAATGAGCCTTCTTATGATTGAATAACTGTAATTTAGATGGGAAAATATTTTCACATCCATCAAAATCACATTTTATATAAGCTTCTGTATTGCTATTCTTATAATCTTGTTCTAGATGTTGTGAAAGATGTAAGTTTAATTTGTACTGAGATGTGTAACTATTACAACATATCTTGCAGTAAAAGTCCGTAGTGTGAATTTTAATATGGTTTAAATAGTTGGCCTTTGAACTTATTAGTTTTTCGCATATCTCACATTGCACATTTGCTGATGATTCACTTTGATCAGAGGTTAAAATTTGTTTGTCACTTTCTTCTGGGTTATCAGGTTTTTCAGAAAAAATGGGTTCTTCAGGACAATTATGTGAAGTTTTAACGTCGTCTGTATTAAACAAGTGGTGGTCAGAGATTCGTTGAAGGTTTTTCAACTTCTCTTTTGTTTTAATTTGTAAGTATAACAATTTAATATTTCCAGAATTCACCATGTAGTTTTGGAGGGATTCACATCTGAAACAATTTTCCCACATTGACAACAATTTGGACTTTTTTAATAGGGTTTACATTTGTAACAAGTGGCTTTGGTAAAGTTATCACAATATTTAATATTTAAGCCCTTAAAAAAATTATCAAAGTTGGATCGTGCGAAAATGGGATGGAGCTTCGCGTGATGTCACTTTGCAAATGCTGACCGGCTGACAGTCAAATTTTTTAGATATTAAAATTATTAGGATTAGTATACCTGATCGTATTAGGTATATTCTTTTTTTGATATAATTTAAATTTAGGCAGGTACTGTCGTGAGCAAAAAAAAAATAGGGACAACCATTTTTTTCTAATGTAAATTTGTCTCTATTTGAATGTGTAATGAGTAGCCGAAATAAAATCGTTAGCACTTTTATTATATTTTTTACTGTAATGCTGTAGTTATTGCTAAAGCAGCAGATGGATTGTCAATGAGACATATTGCACTGCGTTATAACATTAACAAAAATTCTGTGTTTAACATTTTAAAAAAACTGGAGACTAAACGGTACAATTAGTAGAAATCCTGGATCAGGGCAACAAAGAAGATCCAACAAGAAACTAACTATTAATATTTTGTTGTGCCATTTGTCTGCAAAACACTCATGGATACTCGTGTTTTCTTTCTAAAATGAAATACGCAAATTTATTAGTAAAACGCCTGTAAAGCTCGATAAAATTATGAGCTACGTGCAGTACAATTCTATTGTTTTTTTTTATGTCTATCTTTCTGAGCACTCGACATGTTTAACCAAAAATAAAATAATTGATTAGAATTTGTTGTCGATTATTCTCATTCTCTCATTCATAACCTGAAAACAAACTTTCTTTCTCTGAAATATAAAGAACAAACCTGAAGGGCATAAAAGTGAATAATTTTTTGTTTGCTGATAATTATATTAAATAATAAAACATATTCTTTATAGGAATTGGCAGAAAAAATTAACTATGAGAAATAAAAAAAAAATGAAGTACTTAGTTATACCTACATATCTAAAACATCAAAAAATCAGTTTGTACTTCGACATTAATGAAATTCTCGTTTTAGTGTTTTTTTTTTACCCATAGGGGTGCGTGAGGGGGTAGTGAGACTACTGGCATTCGATTAAGCGACCATAGGTAGCGAAGTTTTACGCAGCTGTATCACCATATGACACTTTGCACTATTTTTATTGAATTGCGACGGAAAATCTTTTTTTCCAACACATCAAGTTGAAAATTGTCCGTTTATATTTTTCATACATGTTTTTTGATATAAAACATATATCATTTTGATTAGAAAGAGGACATTAGGGAGTACCAAAATTAGCCTAAAAAAAGACGCAGAATTGAAATGCAAGTACTATGATATGCAAAGATAAAAACGTCCGTTTTTATATTTTTTGTCGTAGAAAAACTTCAGAAATAGACAAGAATTGTCGGAACGGACATTTGGCGATGACACGAATTTCCATCTGTTCCCAGTTTTCAGTATTTAACCACTTACATCTTCACACAGCTCTCAAAATTTCCATTTTCATTTTTTCCTAGAACAATGCATATTTATGAACACCAAGAAACAGTAAACGGACATTAGGTGATAACTCAGATGACTGGTTGTTTTTTACACGTTGAAGGATACATTTCAATCCTTTCGCGATGCTAAAAATTTCCCTCACTCTAGACTTTTTTAATCCTTGTTCAAAGAAATGGGCATTGGCACGGGATTTTCTCATTAGGCGATAAGTTGGAAATTTTGGTTATGGGCTGCCGTACTAATAGAAGGAGTGGCTTTGAAAGCTTGGGTAACGAATCAACCCCTGGGGCAAAAGAAACTCCCCTGGAACCAAAAAGTCACCCCCTTGGGGTAAAAAGATACCCCTGTGGCCCAAAGACCACCTTTTCTCGTAAAATGTTATCCTGTTGGGGTCAAAAGTCACCTGGTATGGTTCAATAGTTTCCCAGAGAGCAAAAAGGTAAGTGGAGGTCAAAAGACATCCCCTGGTGTCAAAGGTCACCCAAAGAAGCCCCCCCCCCACGAGGTAAGAAGTGCTCCAGAATTGGTAAATATTAATATATTAATAATAATAAATACATTACAAGATAGGTTGAGTTTATGTTTCCTAAATCACATCAAATGATTCTTGCTATGCATTTTCAAGTATCTTTCATGATGAAATTTGAGCCCGCAATCCCCACAAATATATTCGACATGAATCTTTAAATGTCGTTTTAAATCTTGTCCTAGTCTAAACGACATCTTGCAAATAATACACTGGTGTGGTTTTTCACCAGTGTGCATCCAGTGATGCACCTTTAGATCCCGTTTCCTTCTAAACTTCTTATCACAGACATTACACTCAAATCGGAATACGTTAGTATGGAACATCTTGTGAATATGCAAAGAGGAGTTTTGCTTGAAAGATTTACCGCAAACGTCACAAACAAACGGTCTGTTGTTTGTATGGATATTCATGTGTTCATCTCTCGTTGTCTTACTACTAAATTTTCTTTCACACATATCACAGTTGAAGTTTTTTATGCCATAATGAAGTTGATTGATATGACGCACCAGAGCGTTGGATACTAGAAACTTCTTCCCACAAATATGACAACAGTACATTCTTTCACTAGTGTGTATATTTCTGTGCCTAACTAAGCTCTGCGATTTCTTAAATTTATGCTCACATATGTCGCATTTATAGTAGTGGCCTTCGGAACTCACGACTTTGCATTTTTCTAATATTTCCAAATTCTTGTAACGTTTTGAAGGACCTACTTCATCCTTTTCATTTGGATGTTTGTTTAGTATGTGTTTCTGCATGTCAAATTTTCTTGTGAAACTCCTGTTACAGGTAGGGCAAATAAAAGTTGCGTCGATTTCACTTTTTTTCCTTCTGTATTTTGGTTTTTTGAGATTGTGACTGTCACTCATATGTTTGTTTAATAAAACTTTCGTACTGAAATGTTTGTTACATATACTGCATGACATGGTTTCCATATTTACTGCATTTTGATATTCTATAAGTGGGTTACAAAACTCTGGAGATTTTTCCATATTCATATTTTCTTCGGCATTTTCTTGAGGTTTGTCCATATCATTATTTTCAAAATTGCAATCTTCGTCCTCTGATAAATTATCATTATAATAAATATCTTCATTCTTAATATTGATCACTTCTTCAGTTTTATCGAGGTACCTGTAAAAGTATGTTTGACTTAACTTCCGCTTTTAGTTTCAGGAAAATATACAGGAATTTTCATCAGGGTTCGAAAAAATCATGATTTAAAAAAAGCAAAAAATGAACGTTTTTTATTAAATTTTTTTAAAAAATCGTGATTTTTTTAATTGCGAATATTGTGGTATCTTCTATTTTTCCGTGCAAACAATAAAAAAATTGTATTTTCTTGTTTTGAGTTTTGACACTGTCTTGTTAATACAAGATAATAATAATAATAAATTAATATTTATTTAATCAGACCTGTCTGAGAATTTCAGTTCCCGACAATCAGTATCAATATTAGTTACATGTTAGGACTAAATTTATTTTCAATTTGTTATAATTCGAACCTGAAATTTTAAATAATAGAAACTTAATACCATTTAATCGTAATGTCATCAAAATTATTTTATATCATACAATACACTTATTTAACTTAAAATATGAAATATATCAGTCATAAGTCACAACATAACATGTAGTTAAATTTAACAACATAAACAATCCATCCATAGATTTAACATTACAGAAATTCGAATGGTTTAGAATGCCTTGATTTGAAAAAAAGTTTGATTCAATTTTTAAGTGATTTTTAAAATTTTTGATAAATTTTTTTTTTTTCCACAATAACTCAAAAACTAAAGAAGATACGTAAAAAATGGGAAAAGAGGACACAAATTTTTGTTTTCTTTTGCAGAAAATTTTGGACTTTCTAGAATTTCTCTATAGTCTGTTTTTAAACCAGGAGGAGTAAATATGAAAGTTTCATTCACACCATAAAAGTAACTAGAAAATGCACTAAAACCTTTTTGGCGTTTCGTGCAACCAACAATACACGACTACAGTGTTTTTGTGTGTATTTTATTACATTATATAATGCATTGACCTCTAGGTATTTTATACACCATCCGTGCCCATTTACGTAATATAAAGGCACCAAGTAATTAGCCACTTTTACCTTCAGATTTATGCAAAAGGGATTAAAAACTGATATATAATGTGCAAACCATAAAATAGAAATTATAACCAAATAATTATGACATGAAATTAAAATTTTTACAATATGTCAAAACTTACCACTATTGCCTTGTGTAAAACTGGCGAGAGCGTATCCAATCACAGATGTATGATTTAGTGCGTTAAATTTAAAACGTTCCTCCTGGTTAAAAAACAGACTATAGGATGAAAATTAATTGAGATATCACCATTTTAAGTTCGCATTTGAGTGGCAAGGACCACCTTCACCGAGCCCTTTAAACTCAAAAATCTCAAATACGAAGCTCAAAGAATTTGGCTTTGTAGCCCGTGAAATTATCTGCAAAATGGTTTTTGAAGCGATTAGATATCTTAAAATGTAAGGAAATTATCGTTACAAAACCAATCGCTGAAAATTTGTTACACATTATTTCTATCACTGATTTGTGATTGTTTATAAAATTTGCTTTTATAATTTATAAATGATAAGTTATAATAGCAGAATATGTCGATATCTTAGTAATTTTGGCTGCTAGAGCCAAGGTTGACGAATAAATTTATTTTCTGAAATTAGAAAAACAAAATGTTACTTCGGTGGTGTATTCCTCGAATAGTTTTGATGTGGATCAACCAAACAGTGCGAAATTAATCCTTTTTTCACATTGTTTCACTGGATGTGACACAACATCCGCATTCTTCAATAAACGCACAAAATGTTTTTTCGATCTTATAGAAAGAGATCAGGCGGAAATATTTTCTAGTAATAACTCAGAGTAGGAAGAAATTTTAGAAGCCGGTAGTACCACACATATACAGTTAAAAAAATTGAGCCGTGTTAAAGACATCAGCTTTTTTCGAGCGGATGCACTATAAGTCCTTTATTAAGGTTACTACTAAGAACAGTGCTGAAACTATCATTCCTTGTTTCAACAGTTGATGCTTTGAATGAGCACATTAATAGCGTTATTTACAAACCCAGATGTGGCTTGGGAACAAAAATGTTCATCCAACTGATTGGGGATGGATTAATAATGAAGAAACTGCATGAACACAACGAGCTTCATATTGGCTAATTATGTTGACACCTCCCAATAAAGATCGTAGAGCACAATATGAGTGATTATGTTGAAAATGATTTTCGGCATTATTAACAGCTTATGCTAAGTTTATATTTCTTGAACAAATGTCTAAAGGTACTACGCATTTAATAAAATTAGTGACACTTTCTTTGAGCAACTCTCCTAATTATAAATAAAATATACCTTAATTGCCTACAAATATATATATATTTAAAAAATATATTACAATAGTTATAGAAATTATTGCATATTATGGTTTAATTTATTGTGGTTCCTTAAATATCTCTTTTGTCTAAAACTTAATCCACAAGTTGTACACAAAAATGGTTTCTCATCTGAATGTATCAGTCTGTGTCGTTTTAATTCGTACTTAATTCTAAAACAACGTCCACATACATCACACGGATATGGTTTCTCACCAGTATGCTTTGTAACATGAATTAACAAGGGCGGTTTCGTACGGAAAGCTTGATTACAATATGTACATTTGAAGGGAAACGAATCTGTATGTGAGCGATTATGTACGAATAATGAAGCTTTCTGCTTGAAGGACTTCCCACAAAGATCACAAATATAAGGACGTTCGTTGGTATGTATCCTTCTGTGTTCTTCTACATTACGACGAGTAGCAAACATCCGGCCGCATAAATCACAAGGGAAATTTTTTATACGTTCGTGAGTCTCTCTAAGGTGGCGAACAAGACCTTGCGACACCCTAAACTGTTTACCACACAAGTCGCAAACATAGGGCCTTTCACCAGTGTGAATACGCATATGCCAAACGTAGGTATATGGCGAGTGAAGACTTTTACCACATTCTTTGCAGTTATAGTAAATTCTACCATCAACAACTACTTTAGCAGCGTTGACTAGGTCTTGGTCTATTTTATTGTTTTTTCGGCGTTCTTTTTTTAAATTCTGGATAGCTGCTTCACTTGAAGGACTTTCTATTTTTATACCAACGTCACGGTGAGTTTCAGTTATGTGCGTAACTATATCCTCTTCTGTTAAGAACATGATCGGGCAATACTGGCAGCCATAGTTATACATCGATTGATTTTCTTCAGCTACATCTTCTTTATCGTTATGATCACTTAACGAATCATCTGCTTCTTCATAAATATGAGATAATTCCATGTCTTGTTTTGTTGGTAGAGATTTTTCTTCAATTTTGATATCATAGAGATCATTGTTTAAGTGTAAATACTGAGGTTCAATGCTGACAAAGTCGCTTAAATTATTGTCATTGTTTATGTCAATAAATTCTGAAGCAATCGGCCTTTTAGTTGAGTCTTTGGCATTTTTTTCTGGCAATGTTTGGGTATTTGTCTCTGTTTGGCAGAAGGCATTCAGGCCTGCATGGACTGGTTCAACCCTGCGAACAAAACGCTATTTTATATTCCAGCTACTACATTTAATTTGAGAATTGTGTCTTAATGAAATTTAACTGTTATCTAAATTAGTTACATAATATTGAAAAATGTAGTAAGTCTGAACGCCTTCCACCAAAGCTGGTAAGTTAAATTTAGGTTAGGTCTACTCTAACGAAAATATAATTTACAAAAATAACAATGACAATAAAGATATAGATAATCTTGTTAGTTCATTCAAGATGCATTAGAATCATTCTACAATTGGGGTACATTTTCCTGTCCCAGACTTTTCACATTTCTTAAAATCAAAAACTTAAAAAAAAAATTGGAATAACAATTCATAAAATAACAGCTACTATATTGTAAGTAAAATGACTTGTATGTATAATACCGCCGGCGGACATTTAGCCACTCCGTTTTTCATTTGGTGGCAAGAGGCAAGAGAATGATAAATTTAGCAGTTGGTAGTTAGTATGCCTCAAACATATGTGTCCCAATTATACTCATCCAACAATTTCTTTAATATTTATGGCTTACAGTACCATAATAACACTTAATTTAAATATACAGGGTGTAATTAGTTTCATGTCATTAAAAAATACTGGTAGTGGGGAACTACTAGATAAGCAAAAAACCCTATATAATAAGGGGTCTAAAGCCCATAGTTTTGGAGATTTTTTTAATTTCAAATTATTTTAATGATATTGTTTGAGAACTGCTGGCATATTGGGGTAGGCTGCATCACAATATCCCGTCTTGTGATATTATCAATATTATAGTCTATGTCGTTACTTGGCTAAGAACGTACACATGACGTACCCGTTCGTTGTTTTTGTACGTTGCTGTCATTCTTTTTGAATTTTGTGCCACTTAAGATTTACTTTATTGACTTACTGTTCAAGTCATTAAGTACTTGGTTACGTACAGACACTACTTGTTCATTCCTTTAGTGTTGCTTTTTTTTATTCTGGAGTAAGTTTTTCTTTTCTTTTTTCTTTATTGGCAAAGATAGATGATAGTTTAGTGTGGTAATTTACCAAATGTGTTGAACGGAGTGCGTATGTCCTTAGTTCGACGAGCTGAAATGTATATTGATGGAGATGGAGGTCATTTCGAACAATTTTTGTGACAAATTCAAGAGAATTGTTCTGTTATTGGGTGTTCCCTGTTGGGCAGTAAAGGTATTATATTGTTATCATTATTCTTATTCGCTGTTTTGTTCTGATCTGTTTATTATTGTTAACATTGATTTCCATAAAGGCCAGACTAGATTTTTAAGTTTCGATACCCGACTGGAAAAAATTTTGTTCGCAATTCGTTAAAAAAAATCAGATTTTTCCTACCTTAAAATACACAACTAGTTTTTGCTATCGTACCTTGGACGTCTAACTGTTCGCTTTCCAATTTCGTGAAATAGTTACACATTTTTAAGCTTTTAACACAGAACATTTATTTTATGTTACAAATGTTAACAAAACGCATATAAATGTTATTAATTTTGTTCCAAATTAAAAAACACTCATGTAAACAAATCCACTGCTTAAACGCCTGCGGCCATCCCATGATTTTGTTGTGCAGAAAGAGATAACGAATTTTTACATTTTCATAATTGGTATAAAAAGTTCGGCTCGAGTGGTCCCATCAAAGTGCCGCGTTTCTTGCTTTGAGATCGTGCGACGGCAAGGACACAAGTCGGTAGGTAATGTTCACATTTTTTAATAATTTCTATATGATTCGGAATAGGGTCGTTGACCATTTTTTAAAAATTTTATATTCAAGTAATTTATAAAATTTTATTACATTCCAAATTCATTTTAATAGTGAAATTAATTATTTAAGTTACGAAATTTTGAATTGGCGCCTATGGTGACGTCAGACGTGAGAGCATGTGCAGTTAACAAATAGAGGAATAATCGACGGGCGTCTTACGTTTACTGTTACAGCCCATAGTAGTGTGGTTATAGTATCGACGTGAGTCATTGTCATTTAAACTGTTATTGTTCTTGTTATTAGGATTTAACTTGATTAAAATATGAAGCACACTGTAAGCTAAAGTAAGTATGTAAATGGTTTTCTATTTATAATATACTGTTGCAGATATGTTTTAAAATAGAAAATAAAATTTAAAATGTTTTGGTTATAATTTACTGAAAAATCAACACAATGTAAACAACAAATATACAACAAATCTACCAAGCATTACCGCCAACATGATAGAGAAAACATGAAAATCTCTAAAATTGAATTCTCATTACATACGTCATCATTTACTGCCTTGTTGTTTTGAAAACCAATTTTTGTTTGTGTTTATTAGGACTTTCTTTAATATGATATATGAAACATATATTTACTATATTTTTTGACTGTATAATAATATTTTATAAATTTTGTTGAAGGAAACGACCCTATTATATGTCCATTGACTCAGAAAAGCAGTGGTTCTAAAATGTCTCCTATTTTAACGTTCAAATCTCGGTTCAAATACTTGACCTAGGTCAGTGATTTCAAAGGGCCCCTAGAGGAAAAAGCTATTTTGTTTGTCTCGTCGATCCCCATTTTTTAAAAATGACGTGAAACTAGTTATACCCTGTATTTTCAGATGGTATTGTGTTTGCAAGCAGCACTTCGAGATCTTATTATAAAGTACTATTCATATTTCTATATTAAACTGTTGCTTTGCTAAATGTTCCACAATGTTGTGTAGATGGCACTATGATGAATCAACTGATAAAGAAAGCAGTCTAGTTTACTGTAAGCAGTTAAAAACTTAAACTTAAAAATTGGCTGTTAGTACTACACATTTTAAATATAATCTTATTGCTGTGGGTGGGTGTTTTTTTTCAATATATCAGAATTTTTTCAGATTCTCTGAACCGATAGTTTAGAGATTAGAGGGGAAGGGGGGGATGTGTTGATAACGATTTTGAAAGCGAATATCTTGCGATCGATGAGTTAAAATTATAAGGCCTCAGAGGAACATTTTAAAAGATCTACCCAACGACATGCCACTCGATCTGTATAACAAATCTTATCTCAATATAAAAATAAGAGAATGGGAGGGTTGAGGCATACAGGTAGACGGTCATACCGAAACTATAAGGGTTCCTTCGAAACCCTAAAAATAAAATTATTTGAGTAGGTATACTTCAAAATATATGTTTTATAACAGATGATACAGTGTTGCAAGATGTCAGTTGAATTTATCCACTCTAAATAATCAATTGTCTCACAAAACCGCGCTGCTGATGGTACAAAATTTATTAAATTACTACCATTTCATTTTTTAAGATCAGAATTTTTAAAATGTTACCTTATTAATTATTATTTTGTAGAATGACCCATTTAAATGTTGGTAATTTTCATTGACAAAATTAATATTAAAGAAGTCCTGTTGCACTGCACATCAGGCTACAGATATCTCTTTAAGATCACTATTTTCATATGAATCTACAAAAACCATAAAAAGTGTTTACTAGGTCTCGGTATTCCTAAAGATTAATCCATTGTGATTAATATAATTACCTCTTAAATATCTAGTAGGGAAATTTTCATATTTTAATAAGAATTTAGATTTTAGAGATAAGAAAAAAATATTAATGAGCTAGTAAATCTGATGTATTTCTGATTATTTATTTTTGTTGGAATAAGCCAAATATTTATTACTGTAGGTCAAGAGAATTGGATATACATATTTCACTTATGCAACAGAACTCGTTACAGAACAATTTAGACCAAATCAAATCTCTGGTCGAACTACGGACCGTAGCATTTTCTATTTTATTATAACTCATTAGTTCAAACGGAGACACTGAATACTTACTCTTCTTGTTTTTCTGCAAGAATGTTGTCCTCCGTTTGATAATTTACTTGAACATCATCTAGCTGTTTTTCTGTGACAAATTGATAACTCCGTAATCTGCGATCAGCCTCTACACTAGTGACTACTAAATCATGCCAAGCTAAAACTGTCGAAGCACACTGCCAACAACATTGAAGGGGTAAATCATCAGTCTCATTTACTTTTACAGGGAGATATAGGTTCATTTTATTAGCTAAATCATTACTTATACCATCTTCACTATAAATTCCTATTAATTTGTCATTTTGATTTGCACACAACCGGCAAATAACGTTAATACTAATCATTTCCGTAAGTTCATTTTCTTGTACTTCCATTATGACAGATTCTTTGTTCTCTTCCATATTAATTATTCCAAATCCAAAATTAACAGAAAAATTGATATTTAAGGTTAACTTTTATAATTATGTTTTATTATCCTTTGATGTTTTGTTTATTCCATCATGACAAACATTTTATAGTGTAAATTTGGACTTTAACTTTACGAAAGTACGAATACACAACTGAATAGAATTTATCAAACATGGCGTCGACACATTAATGAGAAGTTAGCAAGACAACTAATGCCTGAGCGTTTCTTCTTAATATTTATGGCATCTTGTCTTAGAGGCGCTCAGCCAATTTGCTTCTCAAATTAAATGCCCTGTCGCAAAGAGGCTACTGAGGCTATTTTTGTCCTCATGTTTCAGGGGCGCTCCATTTCGTCAAAATACACAGGATGTTCCAAAAGTCTAAACATAGTGGACTAACTCAAAAGAAATGCTGTTTGAAGGATATGTTTCATACGAACACTTCAGCTTCAGTCAGGGTTTTAGGTTAAGTTTGGCTTAAGGTGCTAGGTTTAGCAGAAGGCCAATAATAGGCGAGTCTGCCCGGGGTAAAAAAGAGGTGATTTTACAAATTTTCTATACCATTTGAGTTACCAACGGATTCTTATTGGAAAAATTCCGCTGAACAATATTTTCTTCTGAAAAATTTTCCCAAACCGCGAGCTTCATGGTTAAATAATTGTTTAAACAAAATATTCTTCGTTTTTATTTAATAAAATGAAAACGGTTTGACGGATTCGAAAGAATCTTGATTCAATCGAAAGATATATTCAATGCGCGTCGTTTAACGCCAGGCACAACTCATTTTGTCGACCCGCTCATGTGTTATAGCCAAAATAAATTTCTTAATTAACAAATTGATTACTCCGAAACTAATGGGTCAGGATACTGTTTTTTTCAAAAAACATGCCTCTTATACCAAATAATATACCACATTATTTTTGGCCCGATATCTTCAATATTTTTTTATTGTTTAAACAATTGGCATAATTTGTTAATTAGTAAATAATTTTTTTTTCTAAAGATTGATCGACTTCACACCAACTTTAAATGACACATATTGATGCCGGGCATAACCCCCATAGAAGTCTGCATGAATGCAACTTTTTGCTTTTGCTTATTTAAAATTTAAATTAATTTTGCAAATTAAAAAATGGAACATCTCGGCTCTGGATAAGCGTATCGAAATGGGTTTTTTTTGCATATGAAAATGCTTGGAAAAAGGAAAATTTTGAGACCAGAATAAACAACTTGATCGGATAACCGGAACCGGAAATAAAAGTGATAATGCGTGATCGAGAGGTTCTAATTTGTTTATTAACAACTTTCTGGACACGAGGTTCGGTGCAAATGAAGGCTAACAAGTTTTTCCATGAAAGACAAAAAGTTCTACAAAAAATATTTAATCCCTGGTAGGGACAGGTTCGATCTTTGGTGTGGGCAATTTTTTTTTGAAGTCAAATTCACTTTTTTCTCGTGCAATAAAATATTTCCTATTATAAAATAATTTTTAAATTGTAAAAAATGCTATAAATAATTATTTATTCTTGAGAACGTCATTAAATTCGCAACTCTTGAGCTGATGCTGTGCACCTGCTTTATATGCTCTACATTATTTGTTATAGTCAAAATCATGGAACCCCCCTCAAATAAAGTAAAACAAGCCTTCTCTTTCGCAGAAAGTAGTAAAAAAAAAACAGAAACTAGGGACAAACCCTCGTTGGACAAGAACAATCATATTATTATGTTTGTTGCACAATTTAATGAAAATTGCAAAAAAAAATATTTACGATTTTAAAAATTTCTCAGTAACTAAAAACATGTATTATCATAAAAAATACTTAGATGAAAAAAGCAAATTTGACGAACAAAAATTTGCCCACACCGAGGATCGAACCCGCCACCCCATTGCGGTAAATCTTACGATTTTCACGTTGCGGGAGAGATTTTTTTAAGGGTCAAAATCGCGTACAACTCTTTAGAGATTAAATATTTTTTTGTAGAACTGTTTGTCTTTGATGGAAAAACTTGTTAGCTTTCATTTGCACCAAACCTCGTGTCCAAAAAGTTGTTAATAAACAAATTAGAGCCTCTCACGCAATATCACTCTTATTTCTGGTTCCGGTTATCCGATCAAGTTGTTTTTTGTCACAAAATTTTCCTTTTTGCAAGCATTCTCATATGCATAAAACCCCATTTCGATACGCTCATCCAGTGCCGAGATATTCCATTTGTTAATTTGCAAAATTAATTTAAACTTTAAATAAACAAAAGCAAAAAGTTGCATTCGTGCAGACCTCTATTATATGGGGTTATGCCCGACATCAATATTTATCGTTTAAAGTTGGTTTGAAGTCGATCAAACTTTCGAAAAAAAGTTATGCCGATTGTTTAAACAATAAAAAACTATTGAAGATACCGGACCAAAAGAAATATGGTGTATTCTTTGGTACAAAAGGCATGTTTTTTGAAAAACACAATATCCTGACCACATTAGTTTCGGAGTAATCAATTTGTTAATTAAGATATTTATTTTGACTATAACAAATGAACGGGTTGACAAAATGAGTTGTGCCTAGCGCCAAGCGACGCGTGTTGAAAATATATTTCGATTGAATCAAGATTTTTTCGGGTCCGTCAAACTATTTTAATTTTATTAAATAAAAACGAAATAAAAATTGTTTAAACAATTATTTGACCATGAAGCTCGCGGTTTGGGATAATTTTTCATAAGAAAATCTTGTTCAGCGGAATTTTTCCTATAAGAATCCGTGGCTAACTCAAATGGTATAGAAAATTTTTGGGAAAAATTCCAGGTAGATTCGCCTACAACTTAAAATTCATTAATACAAACTCAAATTTTCATTGCATATTTAGAATAATCTTTTAATTATAGCTATATATGTATATAAAAGGCGTGTATATTGTTATTCATATTTTTGTCAAAATTGTTGTTCTGAGATATGGATTGTGAAATATATGGAACAATTGCTGAGAATAGGAATAAACTGCTGCTAACGTTTTCCCGGTTTTTCTGCATTTCGCGGACAATGGGAAGTGTGCATGGCATGGTACTTTGACGAATAAATAAAATGAAAAATGGGGACAAATAGACAGTTTATAGAAATATAGACAAATCCAGACAACTTCTTTGTCTTTAACTATGCAATTCGTACCTACACGTAAGTTATGAATTTATTTCCGAAAATCTACAGAATTAGTACTAACATTGTGCTAACACGAAGGTTTATAAGTCTCGGTGAATTGAATTATAATGGTAGCAGAATATTTTGACGTCTTGAAAGGATGACCTAATTGCACACCTTTTCGCGGCTGTTCCTGGACCTTAGTCGTACCTACAATGTTTGCTGGCTTAAAGTATATTCACAGAAAGCTGAAAACGCGTGAAAATATACAAATATACATGATTGTCTCGTGATCGCGACTTATTCCATCCCCATTGGTTGCATTTTCAGGAGCTTACCAAGCGGTGTCTCGACTTCACGTGAAAGCGCATGTATTTGTTTTGGCGCTCTCAGCTCTCTTTGAATATACTTTAGATCTAAAATTCATACTTTGATTCTTATTTTGCGCGAAAACAGTTAAATAATATGCGAAATTTTTTGTAAACGAATTTTTTACCCACAATTTTGTGTTCTTTAATTTCCACTTCCACGTTTTCTGTATATTCAAGATTATTTTCTAAGAGAAATTATTTTAGACTTTTCGCGTCATTCTGTTTTATGTTGCGACCAGGGCAGTCTTGTGACTCTTTTTATACTATTCTACTACCTATTCTATTACTAAGACCTACTTCTGTACAAAATTTCATATAAGGATTATTATTTAATCCTAGTTTAAAACCCGCGCTGGGGACTAGAGTATTAAGAAATATAGACATATTTTAAAATAATGTGCATTTTATTGCATAAGTACGAAGGCGTGGAAAGGACATAGTAAAAATATTTTTATAATTACCAGTTTAAACTTGCAATTATCTATAATTGCAACTTTAAACTTGCAATTATACATAATTGCAACTTTAAACTTGCAATTATACCTAATTGCAACTTTAAACTTGCAATTATCCATAATTGCAAGTTTAAACTTGCACTTGCAATTATCTATAATTGCAACTTTAAACTTGCAATTATCCATAATTACAACTTTAAACTTGCAATTATACCTAATTGCAATTTTCAACTTGCAATTATCTATAACTGCAACATTAAACTGGCAATTATCCATAATTGCAACTTTAAACTTGCAATTATCCATAACTGCAACTTTAAACTTGCAATTATGCATAATTGCAACTTTAAACTTGCAATTATACCTAATTGCAACTATAAACTTGCAATTATACCTAACTGAAATTATGTATAATTGCAAGTTTAAAGTTGCAATTATAGATAATTGCAAGTTTAAAGTTGCAATTATAGATAATTGCAAGTTTAAAGTTGCAATTATAGATAATTGCAAGTTTCAAGTTGCAATTAGGTATAATTGCAAGTCTAAAGTTGCAATTATGTATAATTGCAAGTTAAAGTTGCAATTATGGATAATTGCAAGTTTAAAGTTGCAATTAAAGTTGCAATTATGGATAATTGCAAGTTTAAACTGGCAATTATAAAAATATTTTTACTATGTCCTTTCCACGCCTTCGTACATAAGTTACAATAGGTACCTTGCTAGTTGCACAACGTACCCATTATTGTGTATTTCCTTTTAGAGGGAACAACACGTTTAGCTAGTGGGGAGGGGGATAAAGTACCAAATTAGGAGATATCTCCCTTATAATCAAATTTTATCCAAAAATAGTCTTCAACAATCCTGTAGTATTTATTTATTTACAACTTACACATACTTTCAGTTAAATAACATCGCTTAATTTGCAGAAAACAGGTTATTGTTAATCACAATTTTAATGATTAACAATAAGCTGTTTTTTCAAATTGGGTGATGTTATTTAACTGAAAATATGTGTAAGTTGTACATAAATAAATACTACAGGATTGTTGAAGACTATTTTTGGATAAAATTTGATTATAAGGGAGATATCTCTTAATTTGGTGCTTTATCCCCCTCCCCAATAGCCAAACGTGTTGTTCCCTCTTAAGTATAAATGATAGTAATATACTTGCAGCAAAGAGTAAAGCATTTTATTTATACCAGTTGCTAGCGATACAAATAGAATCGGTAGGTACCTGCTTTTCAATTTATTCGATATTTAATAAAACAATGATTCTCTAAGTAACTTAATTTTATTTATTCTTTAATTCTAAGGTACAGATAGTTTGACAGTTCAATAATAAATGAACATGAAATTATATAATTGCTATGAACTAAACTGTAGGTATAGTATACACATCAGTTCAGCCAAATACGAACATGAATGCAATATATCTAGTTGATTTTCGTCCATTTGCAATTCGATTTGAAATACGACGACTTCCGATGAGCGATGACCAACTATAATAGCTCGTGTTCATCACGCGTCGTACTAAGGGAGTACCTAAGTGTACTGCACTGTAGCCAACGACCTACAATTCACGCGTGGCAATAATGCTTTTAATGGACAAACGTCGCGCACTATGTGTTCACAATATTCGTATTACGATTGATTGATCTGTATATCAATGTATATCCAAGGACAGGGTTTTGGTAATCAAGAAATAAATAACTAATGAATAAAATGAACTGTTAGGTACCATATAATTACTATTTTTTTTAAATATCAAAGCAACCAACTGATCCAATTTCGGGTACAACATTTTGTTTCAATTTAATTACGTAACATTCGCATGTATATTACAATCACACATTTAAATCCAAAGCCATGATTGTCCGGAAGGGGATTAAATCTTTGGAAAAGCGCAATCTAAATCCATTATCCGCCCTGAGAGGATGTGGGGATCGAACTTAGCATACGATATATACTGTATGTAACCAAAGGCTTGGCACAAAACATGCGTTAACCCGCTACACTACCATAATGGTTAAGCAAGGACTTACAAACAATTCGGAAGAATTGGCTAGTATAGAATTTGAACATGGTTGCAAGAATATCGACAATGGTTTTACATTCGCAAGATGGGTAGCAAAATACACCCGTATGGATACCTGGCCTCGATTAAAATAAGAGCACATTTATAGTTGTCTCCATTCGTTTAATTCAAATAGAAAAGTGATAAAAACCGACTTTGTTACCTCCCACAGAGCCGCACTTAAAATTGTTGTGCTATTATGCAGTAGAAATTTAGAACCCATTATCTTTGGTGTGTAAACAGTTATTTAAAAAAATTACTCTGTTACGATTGTATCGAGATAGGAATATTATCTTATATATTTGTGGAACAAATTCGACATTCTATATGATACACTGACGATATTAAGTTCGACTCTGTTCGAGTGTAGAGTTACATACCTGCTGTAAACCGTCACGTTGTAATATAATTGCGGTAGGGGAAAGTGGGGCAACGATAATTGAATTATAATTGAAACAGGTGTGTTTCCCTTAATTTCTTATTTTAATCATGCCAGAACATACTTTATATGTGAATAATGATGTTCTAAATCAAACGAATTGTATAAACTTCGCGGAACTCGAAACATCATAGTTGCTATATAGCTACGCATGAATTTAGAAATAATTATTAAAGGACCGTTTGGGTTTAAAATATAAATGTGTCAGAATTAATTAAAGAACTAGGGCACATTTTTTAACCCTTGATAAATGGTAATTGCATTGCTGATTCCTAAAACATTTACTTTCCTTTTCAAATTCTTTTGGCAATTTCCATCACTATAGGGCATTAGAAGAAAGGAGTCAAAATTGAAAGAACAAAAACTTGCGTTCAATAAAGTTACAAGAACGTCGGTATCCATCGAATTTGGCAGTTATATCAACACGGCTCTTTTATATCCATTTCCGATTAATTTCATATTTTCTACTGCAAAGTACAAATAAAGACAGTATAATAAAATCTTTTTATGTGATCTAAAGGGCTCCGCATCAGCTTTGTCGCTTTGGGCCCTGTAAACTGTAAGGCCGGCCCTGCCCAAGGAATTTTTGGGATACGACTAAATAACGATATCTACTTATAATAAAATCATATATTTTTTTTTCAGCTTGGAACCATGAATTGCGCTGTAGTGGTTGTTGAACAGAAGAAACGGAGTTAATATACATGATTAAATCGACATTTTATGTGAAATGACGCACATTGATTGATTTTTACACAATGATTGATTATCGCTATGAATAAAAAATAAATCTGGCAAACATGTGCGTGGTTCTCTTTACACATTAATTGAAATGCATGTGCCTAAACTCCGTTTTTTCCTGGAGCTGGATGACGTAGTTCCATTTGAAAAAGTAAGCGTTCCGAAATTGCGTTTATGAAATTTTATTGACTAGAGAAAATATGTGATTATAAATCTTGTCCATACGATTTTTCCCCCAAAAGTAGTCAAAATGGTTTATTCCAGTTATATTTAAGTTACCATACTTCTTGGCTTCAGTGGGAAGTCTGTCGATAAGAATTTTAGAACCCTAAACATAAAAAGAATTTATTAATAAATATAACAGTGATGTATGCAGTATGGGGACCATAAGACTTAATATTTTAAAAATTCTAAAAATATATCAAACAGAAATAATTTACCATTATTAAATCTACACGTGTTAGAAAAAGCAGAACGTAATGCAGATATAGGTACATTTATATAAAAAAGTCCATTCCCTTTTAGAATAAAGCGTTGGTCCTAGATAGATTCTTATTGGGCAAGAACACCAGTCTAAAACTATTTTGACTATACGTTTTTTGGATCGTTGATTATGAAAATCGGAGTTCCGAAATCCTAAAAGTTGGGGAACACCCCTAAAGACGCAAGAAACTTCCCTTTTACAGGGCTTTTCCGCGATAATTTAGGAAAAATCAAAAAGGATCCTATAAAATCGCCTGTATTTAATATTAATTTGCGAAGATGGTTGATTTATACCAAATATAGCAAAGTTATATGATTAGGGATAATCAGAGAGGGTTAAAACCACCCCTATATCGACTTAAAATTAAAAAAATTGGTAAAGAATATTTCTTTTCTACTGATTGGTTCAAATTTTGTTGAATGGGCATTGCCGGGCAGAAGTTAATTATTCTCAACCCTTACGGTGGTAAAACTACCCCCTCCTACCCTATCCCTAAATTGAAGCAGGCTTTGAGAAACCAGTTAATTTTTTTTTGCATTTTCACTTTATTTTTGATGAAATAGTACTAAAAAAAAGCTTATTGTTAATCATTATAATTATGATTAACAATAAGCTGTTTTTTGCAAATTGGGTGATGTTATTTAACTAAAAATAAGTGTAAGTTGTACATAAATAAATACTGCAGGATTGTTGAAGGCTATTTTTGGCTAAAATTTGATTATTAGGGAGATATCTCCTCATTTGGCGCTTTATCCCCCTCCCCACTAGCCTTACGGGGTGTTCACTCTTAACAACTTCACCACAGACGATTCTAATGCTCGTGATTTTCCTTTGTCCGATTTAGCTTTTAGATTATATGGTCCTTCCTTAATTAATTTATAAATAGTTTGTTCTGAAATTTCTGTTAAGTAGGCGGTTTTTTCCACAGCTCCGGGTTCTCCTTCACTTTCTTTTATATTTTTGTAAACATTTAAAACTACTTTTTGGGTATGTTCACATAAATATTGTCTACAGATTTTCTCTGTAATTTGCGAGCTATTAATAATCCCCATATTTTCCTGTCAGTCTCTGCTAGTGCTAGGTAAAGAACCTTCCCAAGGCCTAAACATTTTCACGATATTATTTTACCACTTATAAGCACAAAAGACCCGAATAATTCAGTACCCGCCAAAATATTTATAAAAACACGATTGCATAAAATACGCTAAAACACAAAGGAAGATATCATGTACATGTTAAAGTATATTACCCTTCTAAGCTCTTACAATCTAAATATAATGTAAACACAGATCACCAACTATGTTTATTTTATAAAGCACATACAAATATATTCTTAACTAATGGGGTTAATTTGAAATTCCGTGACACTGACAATATTAAAAGTTCGACTCTGTTGTCCCCGCTAGGTCGTAAAATATTTTCTGTAGGGGCGAGTTGGTAACTATGAAGAAAATAAATAAATTAGATAATTGGAATAGGTGTGTTTTCGTCAATTTGTTACTTTAATCATTCCAGAACATACTTTACATGTGAATAATGACGTTCTATGTATTAAGTACTGTAAAATATTTAATATTCAATATGTTATAGAGGAGTTAGCTCGAAAATCGACATGCCCTGATCTCCCCTCAATGCTGTAGTCAAGTATAAGTGGCACAGCTTTGAGGTTTTTTATGTGCATTAAACGAATGAAGACAACTAAGCAATTATCTAGACAACTTGTTTAGAGGCAAATGGATTGGCAGATATTCGCAATACCCATGACCAAAAAGATCCCCGGATATGACGCCGCTAATTTATTTTTATGGGGTTACTTGAAAAATAAAGTTTACCATAGAAGACCGTTCCAAAATATCGATAATTTAGAAAACATCATCAAGGATATCTGTTTTGAAATATCCCCAAGAATTTTGAGAAATATGGTATAAAGAATTTTGCAATACGACAATTATATGTAGGGTAAGAGAATGAAGACATAGAGAAATGTAGTATTTAATTTAAGAGAATATAGTTGGCAAAGATGGTTTAAAGTTAATTGTATTATTCACCTTTAAGGCTTTTGAAGTATATTTTAATTGTAATTTTGTATTTTATTTATGTGATATAAATTTCATTAACATTAACAATAATTGCTTTAATATTTAAGCCGATTACCGTGCAAAATTTTACAATAAGGGTTCAGAATTACTGAAAATGGCCCACGATTGTCCTGCTGTTTTTTGTAAAAAAAAAATTTTATCGTTATTAATTACATTTAAAACAGAAATGCAACATTTATGTATTTTTTGCATTGAAATATTTCAAATCAACTCAACTGTAATCAAAAAATTAAAAAAAGAAATTTTTACCTGTTTTTGGAAACAAATGAGAAAAATAAGACATTGAAATCTTCAAACCAAACTTCACATTTAAATTCTTAATCTAATTACAAACAACTTTTCCTTATGGTTGTACGTTTTCATATTTTGATAAATAAGGACATTTCAGGCAATTTTAAAATTTCTAATGACATTTTGGAGGTGATATAATTGTGATATGACAAATAATCGTGACAATTTTGTAGATATTATGCTGAAATTAATGCTGAAACCGTTAACTCGAAATTTTAAAATTTCGACTTATAACTCATAATTTTGAAATTCCGAGTTATAAGTCGGAATTTTAAAATTTCGATCTATAACTAAAAATTTTACCTTATAATTCTGAATTATATCTCGTAATTTTAAAATTCCGATTTATAACTTATAAGTCGGAATATTAAAAACAGAAAAGATTTTATTTTAGGTGTCCCTTCGAGGGATTCGTAAAAATGTATATTTTCTTCTAAAAATAAAAAAAAAAATAAAATAAAAAAATTGCCTCTCCAGTTTTATGAATTTCTATTACCCGGAGATAATTTATATAATTATTTATTGTAATATTCTGTTCTTTTCTAACACTTGTCCTTGTACACGGGTTGTCTATTTTCCATTTATATCCAAGTCTTATGATCCCAATATTGTTTTAATGAAATAATTCTGATCTTTCGCGAAAGGAAGCAGTGCAAAATGTATTGCAGCGCACAAATTAAGTGTATTTTTATCTTTCATTTCAAAAAGAAAGAAAAAAATGACGTAGGTAATGGATCCTCACGTCTCAGCAACCCAGGATATCAAATATGAGGTTAAAAAAAAATCGTCGGTCTGTCTGTTTGCCTGACAAAGGACGGGATTACCAAACTATTGTAACGGCTCGTAGGGTTGTAAATAAGCCACTGACGGATTTTTGTTGTTTGAAGAGCGGGTATTTAACTAAATTAACATAAACTCAATTATCCGATATTTGCTTTATTTTCCGTATGCACTTGTAATTGTATACAAAATATCAAAACTCAACTTACCCTTATCGTTGCTAGTGTATCAGATGAGCTAGTAATAAAATACGCAGGAACAATGATTTTCTCTACTGGATATTCAGGGGCGGTACCAGAGCCGTACATACGGAGGTTTTTCTTTACTCCATAGTCGTACATTTGAAATTTGGTTCCATCATTATTGATATTTTGTGCATAATGTGATAAGGTTTTCGTAGAGAACGCCCTAGGATTTTGAGATAATGCCATGTTAATCAATTCCTGAAAAAACGCATGAGTCATATTCTAATTTTCTGTTCAGTTTTTAATTAAATTTACACACTTAATATATTGTTGTGGGCATGCTGTAAAAGATGAGTTAAGAGCAGAATGTGGAATGCAAATACCACAGTCGTGCCAGTAATACAGCCCTTAGAACTATTAAAATTGGGCACGACCGGAGCCTACCACAACTGCCTGGTCAACCGCAGGCCTGTAGCTAGAAATAAATTGTAGGGGGTGCATATTTTGAGTAGTCTGATAGTAGGAATCTTTGTGATCGTTTTTTGAGACATCATCAACGTTATCAAAATTGCCCAAAAATCAGAACGGGATCCAATAAAGCTGCATTCCTTGGTGTGATGCCAGGAATCTTTGAAATTTCTCCCTAAAAAGGAGTGCGCAATAGGCTGGAGTGAAATATTCTTTTTTTTCGATATCGAAAAGCTTGACTGCAAAAGTTGTATCATTATGTAAGTGAAAACTACTTCTCTTTATTTTTTCAATAAATCAGTATCTTAAGGTGCCACAAAGACATTAAAAATTCAAAATTTTCAGACAAAAGCGTCTGTCTTTGTAATTTTGTAATCAGTAAACTTTTCAAAATTTGATTTTCCTTGGGTTTTAGCAAAGTTGGTTTGATTGCAAACAGCGATAAATAAAAATCTCAAACCCTATATCAATTGTCTTTAGGTGACAAAGGAGGGTTCAAAATCAGAAATTTAATGAACATACATTTATATTTACTTTTTGACTTATAAACACGAAAGAACTCATACTTACACATAAAAAGTACCTAACTGTTTATTATTTACATTTATTCTAATTTATAAACAAGAACAACAATGTGACAAAATTCAAAAATAGGAATCGCATGTATTCAAAGAATGTATATTATTATAAATCATTTAGTTTACTAAAAATTTTCAAACTAGAAAAACTTATATAAACCAAACATCAATGTACTCTTGTTATTCTAATTTATAGTTGGACTATATTTCTAAACTTGGCATAACGTTTCTTGATTTCAATCTTGCTCTGATGTATCCATCTATTTCTGATTCTCTAACTGCATCTAAATAATGTGGTGGAGCACCATCTTGCTGAAACCACATCGTATTTCGAATTCTTTAAGGGAGATTTACCAGTAATCGTGGCAGATGGTTTTGCAAAAAATGAAGATAAATAGCTCCAGTCAATGTACCACCAAAGAAATGTGGCCCTATTACATGTTCTCCAATAATTCCTCCTCAAACGTTTATAGACCGTTTGTGTTGGTTATCAACTTGCATAAAAAAGTGAGGATCTTCCGAAGCATAATAATGGAAATTGTGCCTATTAACAAATCCATTGTTATGAAAAATTGCCTCATCAGTGAATAAAACATTATTGAAGAAGTTGACATCATCTTGCATTTTACCTCTGGCCCAATTACAAAATTGTAGGCGCTTTTGAAAATCGTCATCCGATAATTCCTGGTGCATTTGAATATGATATGCATGCAACCTATTTGTTTTTAAGATTCGACCCAAAGACCGTCTACTTATTCCTACTAATGAGCTCACTTCTCTTTGACTAACATGGGGACTCTCAACCGTTGCCAGCACCACAGAAAACTCATTTTCTTCGTTCACAACACGTTTTATTTTTTCACTTTTTTTTATATTCGATATCTCCAGTTTCCAGAAATCTATCGAGAAGGTTTTGGAAGCTGCTAACATCAAGACTCTTTCAGGATAACATTAGTGATAAATTCTATTGGGTAAACAATTTCTGTCAGATTCGCTCAAAATAAAAGTCATGTCTACAAGTTCCGCTTTATTAAAATTCGTATTGTAAAATTCCAAATATTTTAAATTCAATACAAATTGTAACTAACAACCGATAAGTGTGATAAATGCTCCGTTGTACACGACAATTTATACCAAGCTGAGGTTTTATTGCTTGTCGAATAACGAAAACGGCAAAAAAATTACAAAAAACATTACAGTAAAGGACCTGTTAAATACTATTTACTCATTTCAATGGATTGGAAGAAATGGTCCCAGTAAATGGCCTCATTTCAAAATTGCATAAGGACGTGTGTCAATCAAAATGGGAAACACGTTGAACACCTATTGTAAATTTTTCTAATGAGTTATTTGAGGGAACTTCTTTTTTAAAGTTTATTCTTGAATTTGACACTTATTTATTTATAAAACAAAAATGGTTGCAATTAGCCATAGGGAAGTACTTATAAAAATATTCGTTTCTCATTTCTACATCACATTGTTGAAAAATATACAGGGTGTTCCATTTGAAAAAATTGAGAATATTCAATTTAAAAAGTTAATTGAAAAATATTTCTCGATCTCTTTCTAAAAATTTCTAGGACAGTGTCTATTAGTCATGGGCGTATCAGTCTCCACTTTCTAGGGGGTGTAATGCATAACAATACCATTTATCAACGATATCAAATAGATGATTATTATAAATATTGAACATAAAGGTAATACTCCGGGAGTTAGGTGACTTTTTCGGAAACATATGTTTCTACAAGTTAGGCATTCATTCTTAATGGTTCAGGAGCTAGGAACTGTCTTTGGAAACATATCGTTACATAAATTATGTGGTGAGTAATTTATATCATTTTTAATACCATCAATTAAATTTTCGAAATTAGCCGCCATATTGAAACTGGAGCTTTTTTGATTTAGCGCTGTTTGGAAAATTTGTGCTGTACATGCCAACCACATGATCCATATTATCCATCATGCATGGATTTGCATGGTTCGTGTGGATCATATGTCTATATATAGTTCATGTGGTTCGCGTGGATCATGTAGTTCGAGAGGATCTCATATGGATCAAGTAGTTAGAGGAAAAACCTAGAACACTGATAATGACAACATTAAAAACCCTCTTTGTCACTTTACTTGTTGAGTTAGACTACACACTATATAACTATTTACTTTATTTTAAACATGATTCGTTTGAACTGTACCAGGAAATATACTTTATTTTTGGTCATTAAAAAATAAAAAGAAGTACTTACTGGGTCATATTCTTCAGGAGTCCATCCAAAAGTCATGCATTGCAAAAGTACAATTAGTCTTTTAAATGGAAGATATACTCGTAATTTAAAAAGATAATGTTCCACAGAATTAGGTTTAAATAAGGATCCAATCTGTAGAATATCTAAAATTTTCTGAAAAGAATACCATTATTATTACTTCATATTATTGCTAGACGGTTTAAAACAAGAAGAAAGTTCTGTTTTTATTGTTACCCCCGGAGAAACGAAGCTCGTGTAAGCCCTTAATCTCGTTTGTTTGGGTCTTTGTTCTCTTTATGACTTTAAAGTGGGCCTACCAATTTTGATGTAGTTTTTTGTAAACGTTAGATAATTTCTTACAGGAGGCTTTTATATGCTGATTATGGTACTGAAACACCGAGCATGCATCGTCAAGATTTTAAATATTTAATATTATAGCTTTAACACATAAAATTAGATCTCCTGTTTTTCTTATTTACAACATCTTGTTAGACATATTGTGATCCACGCATTATTCTAGTTGGCCTCGTGCTATTTAGCACGTCTGTGGCGATTGTCTGTTATGGGCACGGTCTTACCAAAACTCTTTCATGTCAACTCCTTATCATCTTGTTTCTCCTGAACTGCCAACCATTCAATATTGCTCTCTTAGGTTGATGTGGCAAAATACTGAACGGATTCACATGAATATGATACTGGAAAGTCGGTTGTGTATTCCTAACCTTGGATCATCAAAGAACTTTGACTGGAGTTCGCATCATTTCATAATATAACCATGCCAAATGCTCAATTGTCAAGTAGTTAAACTTGTCATTACAGAAGCGAAATTATACGGAAACATATTGCATGTATTTGCAATGTTTATGACAATAAGTTCTTGTAACCCTCCGATCAAAGAACTTATACCTAGTTACATAATGTGTATTCGTTTGTTTGTCGCTGAGATTATCACCGTCTGAGGTATTTCAGTTGTAAACATTCCCGAAGTCCTGATTGGCTAGTCGATCTATTCACGGCTTTTACCTTCATAGTCGTAACATGATGTGGTTCTGTTTACACTTGTAATAAGGTGAAATAAAATAATAAAACAAATAATTTATGTTTTTGCTGTGCTAATATACAGGGTGTTTCACTTAAAAGTCCCCAGGCCATTATCTCTAAAACTAATAAAGATATTTTATTTTTGTAAATGGCAGATGATTGATACCAAAGAAAGGTTTAAATAACGGTGATTAGAATTTTTCCTCAACAGCACACAGAGATGGCGCTGCGATGCAAAATTATTTTTTGATGGCTGGAACCTTGAAACATAAGTCATGTGATTAAACAATAATTTGTGAACAATTTTGATGGTATAGAGAATTTACAAAAAACAAGCCGTTTTGGAGTTACATGAGTTTCTTTCATTAATGCCAGTACACGTGAATTTTCCTAAATCCCTATAATTTATTTATTATTTATTATAGAATATTGGTTACCAAACACTTTTTTTCAAGATAAGGAAAGTGATATAATACACTATCATAAAATTATGTTTATCACTTCCGGCCAAACCGGAACTAACATGATGAACCAATATCCATATGTTCCTACATATTACATTTTTTTTTCTAATAACGCTTCTAATAAAACGGCTCCCAAAACTTAAAGTAAGTAAGACAACAAAGAAAATACACACTAATTTAGAATGGGCTAAATTTATATTAACAATTCAGTAAAGAACGTAAACAAAAGTTTTATAAACAAACATTTAAAAACTATCGAAATATTATTAAAAATGAAATTAAACTAATTTCTTTCTTATTAGTAGGTACTTATTAAATTTCTTCATGAATACACGTATTGTACCGTTTCAGTAACTCTTCATTGCAAACTTTTTGTAACGTATGTCTATTTATAGCAGCAACACTTGCATATATTTTATTATACAAATCGGCCATATCCTCAATGGGTTCAATGTACACTACACTTTTTAAATACCCCCAAAGGTAAAAATCTAATGGAGTCAAGTCAGGTGATCGTGCTGGCCATCTGACTACTCCATTAGTACCAATCCATCTCTGAGGGTACATTTCATTAAGACAATCTTTGACTAGTACTGAGTTATGGGGTGGTGCACCATCTTGGTGAAACCAAATATTCTTCTGGTTATGAGCCTCTAATAATCCTGGCAATACATTTCTCAAAAATATCTCATATTTTCTTCCATTTAAAGTCCCATGGAATAGATATGGTCCAATAATATATGAATTTAATATTCCACACCACACGTTAACTCCAAAAGTTACCTGATTTCGGGTCATTCTCATCCATCTAGGATTATTTTGTGACCAGTATCGGCAGTTATGCTTACTCACAACTCCGTTGTTGTGAAAACGGCTTTCATCGCTCCAGAGCACATTTTTTAAAAAATTTGGGCATTCTTCAGAAAGAACTGAAAATTCAGCTAGAAAATGTAATCTTCGTTCATAATCACCAGGCCTTAAATGATGGATCAATTTTAATTTGTATGGATGGTATTTATTTGATTTTAATATTCTATGGCACGAAGATATCGACAGATTAGTTTCCGATGCCAATTTCCGGAGAGAACATTGAGGATTGTTGACAACACTATTTAACACCAAGGCTGTATTTTCATCGTTTCTAACTGGCCTATTTCTGTTACGAACAGTTTTCTTAAAACTACCCCAGTTTCTTAAATTTTTAAACAGCATGATAAATGTTTTTTTATCGGGTGTAGGTCTATTTGGAAATCGTAAACAAAACAATCGTTTTGCTTGTCGGGAATTTCTTTTGCGTTCACCGTATATTAAAATCATATTTAACTTATCTTCATTGGTGTATCTAACCATTTTTTAATTTTTTTTTTTATTGCCTTATTTGGATTAATTTGCTTTGAATTGTTTCTAAGTACACTATTTCTGTTTGAAACTATGATTGAAATGCACCAACTACAAACTTTGTTTAATAACTGTCAAACTTAAAATTAAATCAAAGCCTACTAATATCTCTTAAGTAGATTTTTCATTACCATTCTAAATTAGTGTGTATTTTCTTTGTTGTCTTACTTACTTTAAGTTTTGTGAGCCGTTTTATTAGAAGCGTTATTAGAAAAAAAAATGTAATATGTAGGAACATATGGATATTGGTTCATCATGTTAGTTCCGGTTTGGCCGGAAGTGTTAAACATAATTTTATGATAGTGTATTATATCACTTTCCTTATCTTGAAAAACAATGTTTGGTAACCAATATTCTATAATAAATAATAAATAAATTATAGGGATTTATCAAAATTCACGTGTACTGGCATTAATGAAAGAAACTCATGTAACTCCAAAACGGCTTGTTTTTTGTAAATTCTCTATACCATCCAAGTTATTCACAAATTATTGTTTAATCACATGACTTATGTTTCAAGGTTCCAGCAATCAAAAAATAGTTTTGCATCGCAGCGCCATCTCTGTGTGCTGTTGAGGAAAAATTCTAATCACCGTTATTTAAACCTTTCTTTGGTATCAATCATCTGCCATTTACAAAAATAAAATATCTTTATTAATTTTAGAGATAATGGCCTGGGGACTTTTAACTGAAACACCCTGTATAAACAGAACACAATAATTAATAGTAATAATAAAATTACTTTATTGGGAATAAAAGTTTACGAACATTAAAAGATGTAGGAGGAAACAGAAGAAGAAGTATTTTAACAAAAACTTCTATTTTGGTGTATATGTAAATAAAGATGCTTTACTACAATATGTTTTTTTCTCTAATTTTCTGTATATCCGGTAGTTGTGAATATTTGACCGACTAGGTAATTCGGTGAGCTAAAGGGTGTTATGGGTAGCATATTTGATCCCATTGCCTAACATTTTCAGCTTCTACAAGGTAATATTGGCTAGTAACGAATGCACGTCTGTGTTATTTGAAATACAGGGTGTTGCATCTTGAGAGGGACATAGCTTAACAGGAGGTAGAGAATATTAGTGGTAATCAGAACCTCCCATAGTTTCTCATTGGGTCTTCATTACAAAGTTACAGGGTGTTTTGTCATTTTTGGCAAAAACTATTTTTTGTCATTACTTTGACATGGAATGGAATAACGGATTTACATTTGGTACAGTTAATACGGTAATGATCCTTCAGAAGTACATGTGACACATGAAAAATATCCAGTTCCGGAGAAACATGACCCTGTATATATTTTTTTGGAATTTCTATACGATATTCGAAAAGAACACAAAAAATAAGCAAAATGGCCTAGTTTACTTTTTTGTTACACCTTTTTGGTTACTTAAATAAGGTGTTAAATATACAAGAATATGAATTTCAGAACGGTATTAAATGAAAGTCACGTGAAACAAATAATTCTGTAACTAAAATTTGCAAAAATTTTATTGAGCGTGAATGATTCCCAATTTCGGCACGTTTTAAAGATCAATTTTAGTAAAAAATGTAGGCCTAATAGATAATTGGGTATTAATTAACAAAATATTTAATCAAACAGGCTAGGAAGAAAAATTGTCTATGGTGAAAATTGAAGGTTATAAAAATATCTTTCATTTGCTTCCTGATTCTCTTAGATATGTCTACAATTGGTGAAGATATTAATGATTATATAATGCATCTTCTAAAAATTCTATTTTTCCTATATTTTCAATATAGATTTTCTCGAAAACTATGGCATGTATAAAAAAATTAGAAAGGGACTTTTTTTTTTTTAATTAGCCAAGATTTCTATTTCATAATGAGCAATTTTTTTATATCTTCAACGGTTAACGAGTTATCAGTAAAATAAGGCTCTTTCACCGAATGGGTGGTCTTTTGGGGGGGTTGCGCGGCACCCCCGAACTGATTTTTGTGGTTTTGTGATGTATAATCACTCAACTAAAAGTTACTGAAGGACAGTTTCAGATAAAATTTCTTGCGAGCTTCTGGTGTATTTTTTACTCACCGACTGGACTATCCAGGGTCCCAATAAAAACTCCCAGGCTTTGTTATTAGGTTAGATTATAATTAAAAATATTTGATATCTAGTGAGTATAATAACCCTTATACCTTATAAATTAAATACAATTAAAGTTTACCTTTGGAATAATAGTTTTGACATTTTTCAATTTCAATCACATTTGGTTTATTGGTGTTTCAATAGAACTGTATTATTGTAATTAATTATTGTTTTCTTTGTGAATATTTATTATTAAATACAAAGAAGATAAATTAAACATGATGTTAATTTATGGGGAATGTCGTAAAAATGCTTCAAGAGCTGTAAGTTTATATGAAATACGTTTTCCTGACAGACCTTCACCAGATCGGAAAACTTTTGTAAGTTTGTGTTCTAATTTGAAAAATTATGGAGATTTTAAGAAACCAAAAACAACAAGAAGAAAAAGAACTGCAACAGATGAAAATATTGCATTGGCATCAAGTAGAAAATAACCCAAACATGTCAGTACGCAAGTTGACGGAAGAAACAAATATTGCAAGTTCATTTAGTTCATCATTTGATTCCAGGGGACAATGAGCGGAGATTAGATTTTTTGGCGCAATTTTCAATTCTCAGTTGGATAATATGTGGTTTCATCAGGATGGAGCAGGCCCATATAATCATCACAACGTTCTTAATTATTTAAATCAAACACACCCAGGAAGATGGATTGGTACCAATGCAGTACTTAGATGGCCAGCTCGATCTCCTGATGTTACTCTATTAGCCTTTAATTTATGGGGATTTTTAAAAAGTGAAGTGTACAAAGAACCAATAGAAGACATGGCAGATCTTTATAATAAAATTTATGCTAGTGTTGCCACCATTAATCGGCATACATTATTAAAAGTTTGTAGATCTGACCTAATTAATAGGTGTACGATGTGTGTTAATGAAAATGGCAATAATTTTGAACACCTATTAAAATAGTTATTTTAATTTCATTAGTTCGTAAAAATTGTTTTATGTTCGTAATTGTTCTTCTATTGCTTAAATGTTTGAATTATATGATAAATAATATTTTTAGCTTTTTTTCCAAGGGTTACTTCAAATATATTTAATTCATAAGATACGAGAAATTCTCCATTTCCCCCATTTCAAAATTTCTCCCATCGAAATATTTCTTTAGAGCACAGCGCCATCTATATACTGATATATTAAAAAAACAATTATATTAAATAATTAAGCTCTATTTATTCTCTACAAATTGGCTTTTACAGAATTAAAATATCTCTATTCGTTTAGAATATATCCGGCCTGGGAGTTTTTATTGGGACACCCTGTATAACGGTTTAATTTTTTTATCCTATCCCGTTGAACAATTAGTATTTCGAGATTGTGTGTCGCGTATAACTCAGGAGTGTTAAATATAACAAGGAAGTGGTATAGCACAAAAAGAAGTCTATAATATGAGAAGTACTTTGGTTTTTACTTTTGTGTACGGTGATTTGTTCCAAAATATGGCCGTTTAAAAATATCACTCGACCGTTATAATATTTAAATTTCAAATATTTCGAAAATAATCAGCCTGACGTTAAATACATGTGATAAAAATTAGAGGTTTTAAAATTCTTTCTAAAGCGTATTTCTTATAACCCTATATACGACTTTAAAAATAACGAAATTATTTTCGAAACAATGAGTATTTTGTAATTCTTTTTTACTTTGGAATTTTTCTGCTTCTATTGGCCGTAGTTACATGTGTAAGATCCTTATTGGTTTTTGGTAAAACACAGTACCTATTACTAACATGCTCTAATTTTTTAGTATTTTAGAAAACATTACATTTTCAAATATTGAAGAATTTTCCTATTTTACTGGAAACATTCTCTTTTCTGAAATAACGGTAAAACTGTTCTATTAATGGAGAAACTTATAAAATACAAATTAAACATGCTTTATGAGCTTTATTTATTTATTTATTATTTTGAACTTAATACAACAGTGTTTCCATTATTTGCAGAAAAATAAATGTTTCAGTAAAATCGCGGAATTTTTCTGTAAATGAAAGTGGATATTTTCTAAAATTAGTGCTTTAGAAATACTAAAGAATTACATCATGTTTGTGATATTATTATTATTACTAACATTCTCCAATTCTTAAACAATAAGGATTTCTGAAATTTTTATTCTACGGCCAATAGCAGCAGGAAAACTTCAAACTAAAAAAAAAAAAAACAACAAAATACTCGCAGTTTCGCACATAATTTCGTTAGTTTTAAAGTTGTAGGGATATGAAAAAAATACGTTTTAATGAGAAATAAAGATGCCATCTATACCACGGCCACATTTCTAGAATAATTTACCGTAAAGAAATAAGGTAAATACCAAAATATTTGTCATTTTACAGTTTTATTTTTGTGCTATACCACTTCCTTATTATATGTAACATGAAAAATTTAAATTGCTATACCTATCTGTCATTTTTCATCATACAGCAAGCAAAAGAAATTATATTGAATTAAATTTTACCTAGTTTAAAAAGGTGTAATGATGCTTTATGATTTAGTGCGTATTTTCCAAGCAAAACGTATAAAAAAAAATCCGTCCCTGATAAAAAAAAATAAATTGCCTTTGTAATTTAGTGTGCATTTTTTAAGTAAAGGCGAAAAACCACAATTGAACCAACGTGCAGCTAGAGACTTATTGATTTCGTCAAAAGTAAGTATTTTTATAACCATTTCAAAAAATAAAAAAAATTGGACTACCCTTGCTGTTTTATGTTGAGGTAGATTACTTGTATAGTTGGCTACACATTCATAAGGTACTTAAAAAAGACAATAAAAACCGGTCACCAGAACATCAAAGTCAAAATCAGCGCTAACAAGGCACTACAGAGCCGTACTTCCTGGATATTAGAATGAACAAAATAATGCTAAAGATGTAATAATCGTTTTTTCTGGAGAAATTTATGACGTTTCGGTAAATTAAGAAACTCTATTTTGCATCAAGATAGGAATATCTTATGCATTCCCAACTAACAAAGTTGCTCTATAAATTTAAAATAATACTACAATTTAATTTTATTACTGTTAAATTACTGCTCTGCATAGGCTATTTTGTTTTATTAAAACAGCCAAAGTGATTATTTAGTTTTCGCAACTAAATCATCATATAAATAAGTGCTAATAATGTTCTTAGAGCTAAATTATAAAACATTTTGTAGAATTTGTTTTTCGCTGTTTTATGAACATCTAATCATCTACAGCAATTATTATAGGATGTTTTAGTTCACGGAGCAAAACTGATTTATAACAAATTTATGGTAATGACCCCCAGTACTTCTTGGTCAATTTGCGAAGATCTATAAAACTATTCTTTAAAAGTTTAGCTAAGCATTAATAAAACAATTTTATTAGCATTCTTCTTAACACAATATTATTTCTAAGAGCATATTGTATTCGGCTATAGCTGATAAACAATTGTTATATAAATGAAGCATACATTGCTCTCATAAAACACATAAAATAGTTAAACAGCTAAAAATTGCCCTTAAAGGCTATAATATGTTCTGTACCATTTTTATAAAAGTAGGTGTTCATGCGCCATATTGTTTTCTCATTAATAGTGGTCTTGTACAGGACTTTGTCATTTTAGGGCGTTCGCCATGTTCGATTTAGGATGACACCGCATAAATTATCGTATTCTACACGTGTACAAAATTTTAAAGCTCTAGCTCAATTAGAACTAGTCAAAATTTTGATTGTAAGGTTTGTTTAAATTGTTATAAATAAAAGCTTTTAAAATAGTTACATGTTTGAAAGTATACAGAAAAATACTATTTAATTACAACTTGTATTTTATTTATTTCATACTGACTGTTGTTTTCTGATGGGTAATCCGCGTAGTTGATTAAAAGGCAGTAGCGGGTAAAATTATTCGGAACAAAACCTTAATGGAAATTGCCTTTGCTTTTTGCAATACGCTTCTCTCTAATTACAAAAAAGCTGATATGTAACAGTTCTTCGGAAAATATATTTGTTCTATAAGTGTTTTCATAGTTATAAATATTATTTATAAGATGGAAACCATAATGTCATTTACATATAAGCTGTTTGTATAGTGGCCATTTTGGACTTTAACATAAAAATAGTTTAAAAATAAAAATTATTGAGATATAACCATTTTAGCAACAACCTATTACTTATTATGAAATATATTTGCGAAACACAATTGGTGCGATGCCACAAAAAGATCTAATACAAAAATTTGATTTTCGCTTTATATTTTTAATTTTGATAAATATTTGTTATTTTTGGAGTGCACAAAAATTTCTTTGCATATATACCACATATTTCACAGAAAAATTTCCTTCGCAGCCGAAAATTGCATCACTGTCGGCGAAACGAAGTATTAATCACGTATATGTATCGCATTTTCACTAAATATGTTGTTAATTATGCCGCCATGTTATAGAATCTATATACTTTTGTAATATCATAAAACTATTTTGAGAATTATTATTATCTGTAAAATCACCTAAATAATACATAACTTATGTTGTTGTTGCTGTACATAACGAAAAAGTATCAGTGGAAATAATAACACAATGCTTATAAAAATGTTTTGTTGTATCTGGAATAATTTTATAATTATCGTCTACTAATTCTTTTAATCCTACGCAAACGTTTATACAATTAGCAGCTGTGAGAGCTATAATAAAATAAATTAGAGAACAACATTATTTTATAAACTGTGCCCATTTTGCGTCTATAAGCGTTGTATAAACGTTTTGAAAATGTTTATATCAACAATCTTGTTTTATAAAAAATGTTCTGTAAACATTCTTTCAGCTTCTACAAAACATCAAATTGCTAGATGGGTCGGTAGACGCATTGGTCGTCCTTCGCGGTATTGACAGACAAATTTAAAATTCGGCACTGCTTATCTGGAGGAGGCGTGTTCCTATTTATTTATTTATATAGAACATATTTTACATAAGAGTAATGATGTTTTATATATTTGTTTTTTAACATAGTCTAGAAGATAAAACATGCCCCAGTCTCCCCTTGCATTAGCTCGGTCGGCAACTTTGAGTTTTTTATGTGTTTTATAAATATGTAGTCAACTATACTATAAGGAAATATAGTCTCCCAGATATAATTTGATTGAATTTGACTTACCTTAATTGGATTCGCGAATAGCGCAGCAGCTTTTAGTGGACCTGTTACGTCTGCCATGAATACCGGTGGAGCCATGCCTATGATAATTTTGAGCGAATTTTTGGCTTCAGCAGGTTTTAATGAAGCATATATCACTGAACTCGTGACAGCCATCGATTGCCCAATAAAAATAAGGTCTGACCTACCTGTCTCATTTTTAATATAATTTATTATGGCAGGGAGATCATACAGTCCTATTTCATGAAAACTAAAATGAATATAAATTAATAATAATAATAATAACAATAATACTTTATTAATAGGATATGCTAGATTTCATACATTTTTTTTACATTACCGTATATCAACGAAATTAATTACATAAATAAAATTTGACGTAAATCATATGCAGAAACTTAAATATTAAATAGTGATATTTGATAAAACGTAATTGTAACAACCATTTCTTAATAATTTGAGGCTTTCACAGTTTCTTACGGAAATTGGTAGTTCATTACACTGTTTAAATCTATTGTGAAACAGGTTAACTTGGCTAGATCTTGTATGTACTTTTGGAATATATTTCTCTTGATCTTGTGTCCTGTTCATGAAAGTTCCTCACGAAGGTACAATATTTTGATGTAAATGTTTTGGTACTAATTCATGTAATATTTCTTAAATAAAAGTCATTGTGTTTAAAAGTTATAATTTGCTTCACTCCCAGTAACTTCGTAGCATCAAGCATTAATTGTATATTTGTTACAGTTTAGAATAATTCGTAATGTTTGTTTTTTTCTGTAACTATTTATTTCAGCATTATTAAGTAGAACAAGAAGTTGGAATGTGTTTTATATATGGTTATTTTCTTTTCCTATATGTCCCATCAAATTAACATTTTTAGCAATTATTTTGGCAATATAAAGAGCATTAACGTTAACTGATCATCAATAATTACACCTAAATACTTGAATTCAATCAATTTTTGTTCTATTAATGGCTACTACTTGGTTATTTACTGTGTCTACTCGGTAGTATTTACTTTTAATTACCATAAACTTAGTTTTACCTGTATTTAAGCTAAGGCTATTCATATCCAACCATTTTTCTATAAGCTCCCTCTGTTTATTATGTTTATAGTCGAGTCTACATTATCACCAACTAAGTATATCAATGTGTCGTTAGCAATAGTAATAAAGTAATAATATAATTTAGGAATTTTGTAATGACAAATTTAATGTCAAAAAACTTGGTCATTGTCTTGGTTTTTGCATGAAACATCGTGTGAGTGGCTTTGTGCCTTTCTGATGAGCTTCAGAATAAGGGAGAAAAACGTTTCAAAGGCTAAGCATTTCCCAGAAACAGAATGATAGATTTAATGAAAATGTAGTCCATATGAATGAAAAATTTTCCAGCAAAAGGTATGTAAATAAATTCATTTTAGGCTTTTGTTCTCATTTTTAATTGAATCTTCATGACTATAGGGGGTTATGTGGATACTGGTTTGCTCTGCATAGCCGTAGGCGACTATGTGGAAACCAGTGTTAGAATGATAATTGTCAAATAAGAAAGACAAACTCATTTTAGGATTTTAATTACTAGCATAACTAGACTTCAGGTTATCGAAAGAATGCAAAGATAGTACGTCAATTTTAAAGACAGTTTTTCTTTTAGTTCTCATAGATAGTTTTTTTGTCCTGTTTGCAAAATTCTATGAAGAATATGTTGCATTACAATTATAAGCTAGAAATAAAAGAAAATTCCTACCATGGTTTAACTCTGGGCATAAGATCAAACGAACGGCAGATGTCAAGGAGCTAGATGAATTTACAAGGCTTAGGTCAATAATTAAATTGGATATTAAAACTGCCTATAAAAACTATACAGGGCGTGCTGAAAACAATATTAATCAGGATCCTAATAAATTCTGGGCATACATCAACAATAAGAAAGGAATGACAAATGATTCTAAAGACATGTATTACAATGACGAACATCTCGACAATCCAGAGGATATTGTTAACGCTTACGCAAGATTTTTTGAAAAATCGTTTTTAGCAAGTAAACCGGTGATCATAAATTCAGATGATAATAGCTTAAATACCAATATCATCAATTTAGTTTCCTCTTCTGAAGAAGACGTCCTAAAAGCATTTAAAAAAATGAACCGAAGCTCACCATGGCATTCCTGCATTTTTGTTGAAAGATTGTGCTAATATATTTGCCCATCCACTTAAAATTTTATTTAATTTTTCTATAAAATGGTGTTCTTTTCTGATATTTGGAGTTATTCTAAAGTATGTCCAACTTATAAAAAGGGCAACAAAAATGATATAACAAACCTACCAATCACTATCATTTGCAACCTTGGCAAAGCTTTTGAAATTTCGTTGCATAAATGCATATATCTGCATGTTAAAAACAGTATCTCCTCTCAACAGCATAGATTTATGAAAGGCCGATCTGCAACCACCAATTTAATATGTGCTACTCAGTATGTATTTGAGTCCATTGAGATGTAAGCTCAAACAGATATATTTTGATTTCACAAAAGCTTCTACAGGCTTAATCATGATATTCTTATTAAAAAACTGTCTAACATTAGAGTTTCACAGAATCTTACAGAATTTTTAAAATCATACTTGTCAGATAGAAAACAGTACGTCGTGTATATTGGATTCAGGCCTAATGATTACTTATCTTCTTCCGGTGTACTCAGGGGTCTGTTCTTGGGCCACTCTTGTTCAATATATTCATCAATTATACAGAAGATGAACTATATGTTCATTTTTTAATGTATGCAGATGACATCAAGATACTACATAACTCTAACATAAGTGACTACATTAAATTACAAAATAATATATTTAAACACGGTGTTTGGTGTGTCGAGAACAATCTCAGATTAAACGTGCAAAAATGTAACGGAATGACATTTTCCCCAAGGATATTATTTATACATTTTACTACTCTCTAGAAAACGAACCTTTAACGCGACCGTCCTCGTTTAAAAAACTTGGAGTAATTTTTGATAAAAAACTTAGCTTTGTCAATCATATAGACATGTTAATTGGCGACGTAAATAGAACACTTGGTTTTATTATTCGCAATGGGCGTGATATCTCAAATATCCCAACGTTAAAACTATTTTTTTTTTTTTACGATCTAAGTTAGAGTATGCGTCTCTTGTTTGGCAGCCCTGCTATAACATTCATAGTCTTAAATTAGAAAATGTGCAATACCATTTTCTTAAATTTCTATATCTAAAGACTCATCATGGTGAATATCCACCAATTGGTTTTCCACAAAGCGATTTACTTCAAATGTTCTCTATGAGTAAGTTTTCTGAAAAACGCAACTGCATAAATTCTTTAAAGAAGGTGATTCATTATGATATTGAATGTAGTGTGCTACTCCAGAGACTTAGTTTCCACATTCGGCGAATAAATTCAAGACAAAACTAAACTTTCTACATTGCTACAGCCCGGACTAATACTTTAAAATTTTCGCCAATCGCCAGTATGTGCTCTAGCTATAACCACAGCCAGCGTGATATCGACATCTTGAATAAATAGGAGATTCTGTCTAAATGATATATGTAAGTATGTACTTTTTTCTCTACCTTTGTTGTAGTATTGTTGTTTAAATTCTCTGTTCTCTAATAGTTATATTTTTGTTGTTGTATATCTTTATTGAAATATATGTTAGTACATTTAATCCATTTTTGTATGATGTATATGTTGTTTCCCATCTTGTAAGTGGTCTTGTACTGTCAGTTGGTGTATGAATAAAATAAAATAAAATAAAATGAAATGAAATGAAATGAAATGCAATGGAATGAAATGAAATGAAATGAGCTTATCGTAACTGGGACTAGGTTCGTTGGGTGTTGTAACTGACAATAAATAAAAATAGATAAAGCAGTAATTTATATAAAAGTATAAATTACCTAAAGTTCCAATACTTGAAGTCGGAGGTTGTAAGATTTACATGTTTATCGGAATAAAATGTACCTCTGTAACTTGGTAGCCAAACATCGTATCCTCGGTTAGCCAATAGAAAAGCTAAAAGTGAAATATAAATATTTCAATAACTGCCTACATGAAAAGTAATAAGTTAACTTGATGTATCCTGGGATTTTTCGGTCATCTATAAATTAAAATTCTTATATTTTCTTACGTTTCGCTTTTATTAACCATCGTCAGAGGAAAAACTACAATGTTTATATTAACGTACGATTATTTTATGTTATTTTACAATTTTAATTTCATTACTTACAATTTAAGAAATTTTTTGTTTACACTATATTAACATTTTACGTTTATTTCTGTTGAAAGTTTTAATGCAACTAAATGCTGAACAAAAGTATTGCCTGCGTTCTGGTCTGTGTTATGTATTGGTGGCTAGATATGATGAATCTGGTAGTGTAGCTGACCTCCCTCGATCTGGTCGCGCTAACACAAGCAACGAAACCAAATTAAATAGGTATTCTTCTAGAAACTGAAGAAAACCACCATCTTTCGACAAGGCAGCTGGCTTTAAATCACAACGTGAGTCAAACTTCTCTTGTACGTCTATTGAAAAAAGAAAAATACCATCCATACAAAGTGCAATTAATTCACGAATTGAATGAGGACGAGCCAGATCGGCGCTTACAGTTTTGTGAAAAGTTGGTGACTTTGTGCGATGAAAACCCAAATTTTTTAAAGAACATTGTTTTTTATGATGAAGCTACATTTTCTTTAAAGGGCATAACTGTAGGTATTGGTCACGCGAAAATCCTCATTGGACTCAAGAAGCCCATACACAGCGACGAGGCAAAGTAAACGTGTGGGCAGGTATGATTGGTGATCGTTTATTGGAGCTTTTTTTTTTTTAAGAAAATCTTACGGCCCCAAGATATTTACAGTTTTTGCGAGTTGAGTTAGTGCCAGCCTTAGCAGTTATGTTTCCGAACAATGAAGATGAAGATATTCCTACTGAAAACGTCTGGTTTCAGCAAGACGGGGCCCCACCTCATTTTGGGATAGCAGTGCGTCTGTTTCTAGATGACACTTTTACTGGAAGGTGGATAAGTCGTCGCGGTCCGATTGAGTGGCTCCCGCATTCACCGGATTTAACCCCCTTAGACTTTTTTCTTTGGGGTTACTTAAAGTCAAGGGTGTATTTTAACAGACCGGATACCATAGAAGAATTGAAAGACAGAATTGGCTTGGAGTTGAGACGAATTGCCCGTGAGATAATTCAGAACAGCGTGCAAAGTGTCTCACAATTGCTTATGTAAGGTATCAATCAATAAAAATATTTTTTTCCAAAAGAATGGCTTAGGTAATATCAATTTTCTGTATATCACCAGAAAGCTAAAGGAATATACCACCAAAAACAGTAAACAAAAATGTCTGTTTCCATTAAAAAAAAAAATATGATGACGTCATAACTCGAAAATCAATGACGTCATAAATTTTGGTATAGTGACAAAATGTAGCATTTACAAAACTAAAATCGACCTGTTCGAGGATTTTTTTTACAAATGACACATACCAAAGATATGAATTTTGTGCATTTATTTAGGTTCACACTGCATATATATTTTCACCACATATAAAATGTACTATAGTGTTCAAATGTGAATAATTTCTTAATTTTTGTTTATAATTATTATAATGAAACATATTCTTTATGGGATTTGGCAAACAGAAGAAAGAACTATGAGAACTAAAAAGAAAAACTATCTGTAAAAATATTAATTTATAATCTTTGTATTCTTTCCTGCATCCTGGCTAGCAATTAATTTTAAAATGAATTTGTCTCTTTCTTATTTGACAATTAAGTGTTTTCACAAATTTTGAATTCACTTTTACTGTGATGATAATGCTTTATTATAGTTAAAACACTTGAATTTTGAGAAACAGTCGAATAATATCTTAAAATAAGCCATTTTAAGTTTGTATTGAAATTTTTTCACCAGAAACACTACATCAATTCAGTACGCACTCATGACGCCATCAGTTATATTGTCAGTGTCGTTTTGTGTTATAAACACGTTATTTTGCAGATAAATTTCCTAAAGTAGCTTTTACAAATCCCGTATTAGGTAGACGTTACTTATTTAATCACATGTAAAACGTAATTAAAGTGAATAAAATGTTGTGTTTGACAATTTTTAAACGCGTTTTAAGAAAAGAATATAACCGATGACGTCACCGCGTGTTTTGCGTACTCGTTCAATGACTAAAACTTTATGTTATTTATTTGTTGAAATTTTAATTTGATGGACGATAGAATGCTGTTTAAATATCAATAAGTGGTTTAATATAACAAGTACTTCATTTTAATATTACCAAAAAAGCAAATTTGCACAAAGTGAAAACACCTAATTCTTATTGTAATACTAGTATCCCCCTGCGGCCGCACAGTGATAGGAAGTGCTACTAATGTAGACAAAATTCTCTCTGCCCTCCAGTTTTTATCGTTTTGTAATATATTTTTTTTAAATACTCGTAGAAAATACGGTACGTCAAAATGTATCTACAAGTGTCTTGATTTTTTTATTCAGTTTTTAGTAAAAATTGATTATTTATGGAAAAATAATATATTTTTGTAAAATATAGGGTGTTCGTTAATGACGTGCTAATATTTCCGAGTGTGATTGCTTAGGTCATTTTATGAAGAAAAGTTCGTATGAACATACATCCGCAACTGCTTAAATTTTTTGCTACAGGGCGTTGAAAATTTTTTTTAATGGTTATTTTTTAATATCTCACAAAGTACTTTAGATATTATTTTCATATTTGGTAATAGGATACAAAACCACACATTTTAGTTAGAAAAGTTATTTTATCGCTCCACTAGTGGCATCCCTGCGAACAGGTCCTCTGATATTTTTTCAAAAAAAAATGGTACGCCACTGACACTTTTGCATGTAGATATTTATCTTTAATAGCTTGGTAAATTCTACATGAAAACAGTATCTTCCATTTTTCTCGTCAGAAGCACAGTTCTTGTTTAAAACAATTAAATTCAAATTGAAACTAATTACAAAGGCACACATAAAAAAGTCGTCGATTCCACTGACCAGACCAATAATTTCCCTTGTATTTTGGCTCGCTGAATCCGAATCCGTTGTCAGCTTTGCAACACCACGTCACAATTTTTCTCTATCCTCAATAAATAGTTGTTGTTGTTTATTGAGGATAGAAAAAAATTGTGACGTAGTGGGGCAAAACTGACACTGAATTCGGATTCAGCAAGCCAAAATACATCGGAAAATATTGGTCTGGTTCGTGGAATCGAGATTTTTTTTGTGTGCCTGTGTAACTACTTTCAATTTGAATTTAATTGTTTTAATCAAGAACTGTGCGACTGGCGAGAAAAACACAAGAGAACGTTTTCATGTAGAATTAACCAGGTTATTCAGAAAAAATATCCACACGAAGAAATGCCAGTGGCGTACCACTTTTTTGATAAAGAATATCAGAGAATATGTTTGCAGGGACGCCACTGGTGGAACGATAAAATAACTTTTCTAACTAAAATGTGGTTTTGTATTCTGTTAACACATACCAAAAATTAAAATAATATCTAAAGTACTTCCTAAGATATTATAAAATAAAAATTTAAAAAAATCCAACACCCTGTAGCAAAAAATTTAAGCCGATGTAGACATCTGTTTATATGAACTTTCTTTCATAAGATGACCTAAGCAATCGCACCCTGAAATACTAGCACGTCGTTAAGTAACACCCTATATTTTACTAAAAATTTATAATTTCTCTATGGTCTAGACTATAAGCTGGGAAAATAAGTAAAAATGTTAAGGTGGAACCGAAAATATTCCTTTTGCCCGTTTTATGGACCTCAAAGATCATTCGTGGCTAGATAACTACTTGCCAACGCACCCCCCCAGAACGCCAAAATTGACCCATTTCTACCCCCAAATATTAGATGTTATCTGATTTCTTAAAAAAATTTAAATTAAGCTTCGAAAATTGTATCTCTGAGGTTTTTTGGGTCGCTGATCACGAATTCGTGGTCGGTTACCCGGAAAACTCAACCACAGACTGGAAAATCGTGAAAAGTTGGCCATTTTCTAGTTATCTTTATAACTTTTTATTTTTGACTTAAAAAATGTCTTCCAGGGGTTTTTTGGGTCGCTCAACACGAATCCGGGGTTGGTTGTCTAGAGAAATCATCCGGAGTCCGGAAAATTGAGAAAAGTCGGTCATTTTATTGTAACTTGATCAATTGTACTTTTTACTTCAAAAATGTTTTCTAGGAGGTTTTTTGGTGCTCTGATTACTAATCCAGAGTTGAATTACTTGATAAATTATCCAGAGATCGGAAAATCGAAAAAAATTGACTTTTTCGTTTTTTTGGATACGATAAAAACACTACAAGTTAAAAAATGATATTTTTTCAAAAATCAAGAAAAATGAAAAACTCATTAATTTTCTTGATACCTGAAATTGTACCGTGCCTGAAATAAATATCTATAAAGTTATCTTCAAGCGGTAAAAATAATTTTTTGAGAGGAGAAAAGGGAGAAGGGACCCTAAGTGAACCATTCATTTAAAAAGATATACTACGAACCTGAATGTGTGTTGCGATAAAATAATTTGAACAGGTCATCATTTCTCTCGAAGTCAACCGCATGTGTTTAAACGACTACATTCACACATATATTCTCACACATATAAAGATCATATAATCTCTATGCTCACACATGTGTATAAGTTTTTAAACAGGGGCCCTAATTGAACCATGAAAATGGCCAACTTTTCACGAATTTCCGATCTGTGGTTAAGTTTTCCCGGTAACCGACCTCGGATTCGTGATCAGCGACCCAAAAAACCCCTTAAAAGACATTTTTGAAGTCAAAAACAGTAAGTTTGAAAAATAACTAGAAAATGGTGAACTTTTCACGATTTTCGGGTCTGTAGTTTCTGGGTAACTGACCTCGGATTCGTAATCAGCGACCAAAAAACCCCCTAGATACCATTTTAGAAGCTTAATTTCAATTTTTTAAAGAAATCAAATAACATCTAATATTGGGGGGTAGAAATGGGGCAAGTTTGCCGTTCTGGGGGTGCGTTGGCAACTAGTTATCTAGCCACGAATGATCTTTGGGGTCCATGAAACATCGTGTACAAAATTTTTTCGATTCCGCCTTCTGTAACATTTTTACATATTAGGCCCTTTTCCCCAGCTTACAGCCTAGGCTACTATGAAAAATCCATTTTTACTGGAAACTATATAAAAAAATAAATAAAACTTGCAAATACATTTGAGGCACTATTTCTTACAAGCATTACAAAAAATTGATACAAAAATTGGATGGCAGAGAGAATCTTGTCCACAGTAGTAGCACTTCCTATCACTGTGGGTCGTAGGAGTCTTACATTCTATATATGTTCTGTGGTCTCAGTTTTGATAGTTTTGTTTCTTAAATAATGAATTAATACGAAGGCGTAGAAGGGCCACATGAAAAAAAAAGTCAGAATTCTGACTTTAAACTCAGAATTTTGACTTTTAACTCAGAATTGTGACTTTTGTCTCAGAATTCTGACTTTAAACTCAGAATAGTGACTTAAAACCCAGAGTTTTGACTTAAAACTCAGAATTCTGACTTATGATATGGCGCTGTGAGATGTATCCTGCAGCAAAGGATCATCATGCGCCACCTAACAGATATATGGCGTAATGCTACTTTTCTTATAGGCGGCCAGTCCATGGTAAATGATATGGTGCTGTCAGATGCATCATACAGCAAAGAGCCATCATGCACTACATAACAGACAGATGGCATAATGCTTGTAATGTATGTCTTCTTCTCATATGCAGCCATGTTTTTTCTAATAGGCAACACGATTGGTGACTGCAGCCATGAGTTTTAAGTCAGAATTCTGAGTTTTAAGTCAGAATTCTGAGATAAAAATCAGAAATTTGAGATAAAAGGCAGAATTCTGAGATAAAAGTCAGAATTCTGAATTTAAGTCAGAATTCTGAGATAAAAGTCAGAATTTTGAGTTTTAAGAATTCTGAGTTTTAAGTCAGAATTCTGAGATAAATGTCATAATTCTCAGACAAAAGTCAGAATTCTGAGTTTTAAGTCATAATTCTGAGTTTAATGTCAGAATTCTGAGTTTTAAGTCAGAACTCTTCATAAATTAAAGCCAATTTTTCTAATTTCTAGTTTTAACCTGTCACAAAATCTACACGTGTTTTTTGTTTCAATAAAAGTAAAAATGATAAATATTTAATAATAACAAATATAAAACAAACTCACCTAAAGATTGATTGTTTTGACTAACATATGTTACTGAATCTGATGTTAGAGGAGGCTGTAATATAACCACTCCTTTAGGTTCCTTTTTGGGTATTCTGAATATGCCAAGAATATAACCATCTTCAGTTGTCACAGTGTGATTTTCGTATGTACCGACGTGACGGGTTAAAATTTCTGTCTGTAAGAAACGTAAGTTCTAGCAATTGCGATATTTCGATTTTACACACTCAGGATTTCACATTTGACTTTAGAAATCTGAGAATGTTAAGGATTCATTATGTAAAGTAATTTAAATCTTATCTCTAGGGAGACATTGAGACCAGTCTAAAACCCGAGGGTTGTTAAATTAGAATTAATTTTATTTTTTATTTTAAAGCAGCCACTGCAAGAGATATTTCAGGAAGTGGTAAAAATTAATAGTTATATTAATCTTATCAATTAAGAGGGGCAGAAGGGTAAATTAACTAAAAAGGAAAGAAGCTGTATTTGGCGAGAAGGTTACAGAATCCAGATGCTCATTTTTTCGCTTAAAAAGAGATGAGGCACTCTAATGCTAAGTACAAAAAAGTTTAAGTTTTAAAAATTTTCGTTTTTTATTTGTGCCTGGTTCCCACCACTTCTCGAGGAGTAGACAAAAAAGTAAAACAGTAACCACTGAATCTGACAGCGAATTAAATTGCAGGAAAAAAGGTGGTATATAATTTTTCATGAAAATTGGCATTATCCAAGTTGTAACGATTTGATGATTGCGATTTTAGTATTAAAAAAAATTATATACAGTGTGACCCATTTTGAATGGAAACACCCCTGTAAAAATGTGTCTAATATCTTAATTTAACGGGGCTTTTTGAAAAGATAGGCCATCGAAAGCTCTACTTTGCGACAAAAATTTAGAGATAAATTTCAATTTTCAAGACCTACTATGATTTTTTTTCAATGTCAAAAATGGATAAAGTTGATTAGCGATTTTTTTTTATAAAACCTTACTATACCATTGGATTCAGAAACATCTCAAAATTTCGTGAAAAAATATTAAATAATGACAGATTTATGACAAAATCAATGTAGGTAATATTTTATAATAACTTTTACATGATTTTTTCTAAAAATCGAAGTAGCCCATGAAACATAAACAATAGAAAGATAAATTAAGTGGACAGTTTTAATAAATATTGTCTTTTTATTGAGTAATGACAGATAATAATATGGTGCCATGGAAAATAAATTTTAAAGTCAGACGTCAATCTTTAAAACATGCATATACTCAGAGTATATTGTTATTGAAATTATAAAATTGATCAATAATATTATCAAGAATTAGTTTATTAGTTTCAAGTTAAAATTATGGATACTCTAAACATAGTAGAAAAAATTGAACTTGTGCGCCTTAGAACAGATAATGACAGAAGTTTAGGAGCGGTCTGTGAGATATTTAATAATAGGCACCCTAATAGGCCCAACATCACTAAAAGTATCGTTTTTTAAAAGAAACAAAATTTTTAATGTGTGGCGCTGTGACAAGGCGTATTATAAGAACGGATAATGAACAAAGAATACCCAGGTACGAGCAGACCGTTTTAAATTATTTTAACAACAATTCAAACGCCAGTGTAAGAGCAGCTAGTTTAGATTTAAATCTACCTAGAGAAAATATTCGCCAATGCCTTAAAAGAATAAGGTAAAATCATTTAAACCCAAGTATTTACATACGTTGGAACCTGGTGATGATGAAGCACGGATGGAATTTTGCTTGTGGGCTCAAGGACAGTATCTTAATAACAGACATTTTTTGAAAACTACTTTATTCAGCGATGAGGAAACTTTTACCAAAAATGGGGTGGTATCGTCACAAAATTGTAGGTTTTGGGCTACAGAAAACCCAGAGTGGGTCATTAATTGTAAAAGACAATTTTCTCAAAAAGTTAATGTTTGGTGTGGGCTACTCAATGAAATAATCATTGGTCCTTTCTTTTTTGAAGGTAATATGAATAGCATGCAGTTTTTACAGTTCCTAAGAAACGAATTTTGGAATATGCTACATGAATTTTCAATACAAGAAAGAGTAAATCTACACTTTCAATTGGATGACAGCCCTGCCCATAATGCCTACTTTCCTAATCGATAGATAGGTCGAGGTAGCCCGTCAATTGGATGGCCACCCCGATCCCCGGACTTAGCACCGATGGACTACTTTTTATGTGTTGTTATGTGTTGTTATTTTGATTATTAAATACCCAATTATTATTACTTTCAATTGTTCATACATGTTTTTAAGTCAAATATGATTAAGTTTGTTTAAAAGACTATATTTATTAAAACTTAATTTATCTTTCTATTATTTACTTTTGATGGGCTACTTCGATTTTTAGAAATAATCATGTAAAAGTTATTATAAAATATTACCTACATTAATATTGTCATAAATTTGTCATTATTTAATATTTTTTCACGAAATTTTAGATTTACCCATTTGAGATATTTCTGAATTCAGTGGTGTAGTTAGATTTTATAAAAAAAATCGCGAATCAAATTTGTTCATTTTTGACATTGAAGAAAATCATAGTAGGTCTTGAAAATTGAAATTTATTTCTAAATTTTTGTCATAAAGTAGAGCTTTCGATGGCCTATCTTTTAAAAAAAGCCCCGTTAAAATCAGATAATAGACACATTTTTTACAGGGGTGTTTCCATTCAAAATGGGTCTCACTATATACAAAAAAAAAACATTTTAAGAAAAAGCTGTTATTTAAAAAACTGTACTAAATTTTTTCTTAAACATATATTTTTTTTACATAATTTTTTTTCGACACAAGCTCACTTTATTCTTGAACGATGTTCAATTTTTTTTTCTACCCTGTATGTTATTTAAATTGAAGCCTTTTTAAATGCACTTGAAATAGTTATCGGGCATGCAATAACTTTTGACGGTATTTAAACTTTGGTTGCGCAATTAAATTTTTTTTTTCATTTGTTGTACACCTAATCGACCACACTGTATATCCTGGGTGTAGAATCAGGTCATGCCTATCATAAATATGCACTGTCACCGGACTTATACACGTGTGCCAGATTTAAAAGCTCTTGCTTGCTTAGAACTGGTCAAAATTTTGATTACACGTCCGCCATATTGGATTTAGAATGACGTTACATTGTTTCTCGTATTTCACTCGTCAAGACCTTTCATTTGATACCAATTTGATAAATATGAGTTTAATGAAGCCCCTCGAATGTTCATAAATCGAGATATAATATTTTAACCTCAAATATATCAGAAACAATAATATAATACATAATTATTAAAGGTTTAAAATTTCCTTTAAAAGGATTCTCTGTCGCTAGAGCTTGAAAAACAACGAAGTCATGTGAAGAACAATGTGTGTTTTGTAATTATTTTAAAGAAAACTTTAGGGTTCCATTGCCGCCATTGGCCATATAATGAAAATATAAAAAATCCATATAGGCTTAAAGTATACACCGTGTGTTACTTTTCATGAGTATACCCTTGTATCTCTAAAATTAAAAAATGGATTTATTTCAAATTTGGGCAGACATATTAGACGTGTTTTGAGATTTTATGCTTCTTAGAAATAATTTCGAATACAATTTTTGATACTTACAGTGGGAGCGAACACATCTGGGTTGTAATAACAATTTTTGCTAAAATCTATGAAATAATAATCTTGGTAGTTTTTGCAAGAGTTGGGTCTGTCACAGTGAGTTTCCAAAATATTGGAAATAAATATAGTTGACAGCATGTAAACAATTTGCTTGGAAAACATTGTGCCACTGATAATCGATAATATAATGTATTGCGGTTACCATTGTCAATTGTGTATATTACACTTTACTCTGTTGCAACTATATAACTATCAATTAAATTGATAAGCTTTTTATTTGCTGCCCATACCGGAGCGTAGCACTCCTATTAGTCCAGGAGGTTGCGTTGAATTTCAAAAAGTCATTTCCTACCGACCGAAAATACTTGAAAACGCTAGTAGTCATTATTCTAAAAAAGAAAGTGAAGCTCAGCAGGCCCACTAGTGGGTCGTTGTAAGGGGAGGTAATGATGAAATAACACAAAAAATCCAAGTAATTTCCAACCGGCTTAATTTTTTGTTGCGAATGAATAGAAAAAATGCTTCAGCTACATCGAGAAAGTGCCGAAATGCTTCAACTGTACGTAGTGTAGAAAAAAATTGTTTTCAAGTGATTTCCTACCACATCAACTTGAAATATATGATAGCCGATATCATAAAAAGTGTGAAAAAGTTATTCAGCTGTATGCTTAATGGACTCTTTAGAGCTGAAGATGCTTAGCATCAGCTGGTACTATGAAGATTCCGCTCGCGGTATTGAATTCGAGTTCTGCACGGAAAAACAATTAGATCAGCTGAAGATGTTTGGCCCAGGATACGATCAGCTGAAGTTTTTTTTCGTAAAATAGATAATAATTATATTGAAACATATTCTTTATAGGATTTTGCAAACAGCAGAAAAATTAACTATCTATACATAAAATAAAAACTTTTTCTAAAAATATTTAATAAAATCTTTGCATTATTTCGATAACCTGAATTCTGGTTATGCTAGCAAATTAAAATCCTAAAATGAATTTGTCTAATTTCTTATTTGACAATTCTCATTCTAACACTAGCATCCACACAGTCCCCTACGGCCATGCAGAATAAACTAGTATCTACATAACCCCCTACGACCATGAAGATTTAGTTAAAAATGAGAACAAAGGCCTAAAATGAATTTATTTATCTACCTTGTCTTACAAATGTTTCGTTCTAATTTTCATAAAATCTATCATTCTGTTTCTTGGAAACCTTTTTCGCCTTTATTCTGGAGCTCATCAGAAAGACACAAAGCCACTCATAAAGATGTTTCATGCAAAACTAAAACAATTACTATGAATAAGTGTAAAATAATTATACTTGGCATTGACTGATAAAACAACCTCACCTATCTATTAACTAACTAGTATTAGAGCCTATATACTCATGTTTAAAATAGATATAGACATAGAGTATATAGGCTTCAATACTAGTTAGTTAATAGATAGGTGAGGTTGTCTTATCAGTCAATGTTAAATTTAATTATTTCACACTTATTCATAGAAATTGTCTTGGTTTTGCATGAAACATCTTTATGAGTGGCTTTATGTCTTTCTGATGAGCTCCAGAATAAGGGCGAAAACCGTTTCAAAGGCTAAGCATTTCCAAGAAACAGAATTATATTATGAACCCCGGTTTTCAGTTCAAGGTGGTCATCAACATCAGAAGTGAGATTATATTTCGGTTACCGAAAATATATATTATTACAGATTTAAAAATTATTGTGATTTTCAATGAAGTTTTAAGTACCTACTCATATATGTGTCAACTCGAAATAAAAGACATTTTTCCCTTTCTTTAAAATTCTGAAGTTGTCCTTATACTAACGTTCTAATGGTTTTAGCCATAGATAGATAGCTTTATTTGACTACATTTATATAAATAAAAAGAACATTTGTAGCAAGTCAAGTGGCTACCAGTCTGCGATAAAATTTTAAAAAGCAAAACACAAAACAATTTCATAATAAAAAATTAAATGTAACTATAAATATACATATAAATATCTAACACGCTCATTGTTTGTAAAAATGATAACAGACAATTGGAAATGCTTGAAGATAATAATAATAATAAAAAGAGAGACGATAAAAATAACAAATATTCCGTAAGCGAGTGCATGACAGTCAATTACATAAAATTAATTATGAGTAAGGTGCTCGATGGTATTTGTCAACAGAATAAAAACAGTGTCGTAGAATAAATTGTTTGATTTTGGCTTTGAAGGCAATTTGATTTAATTCTTTGATTTGCAGAGATAGATGGTTATATTGATTTAAATTGAGAGTTTTTAACACTTGTTGTTAACCTGTATTGGGGGTACTTTAGTAGTCGAACATAACACTCGTTCTGCAGACGAGTGTTATGTTCGTGGTAGTCAGAGTGAGTAGAAGTTGCAGACATCTCTATAGATTGGATCTCTATCAAACTAAACTATATATAAATCGAGGGAAGAGGCATAATGCCTTGCTCAATAAATATAGGTTGACAATGTTCTTTAAAGTTAACGTTTACGAGAATTCTTATAACTTTCTTTTGTAGACGAGAAGCTTTTAATGAATGGTGCACATTTCCCCACAGAACAACTCCTTAACACAGCTTCGAATCAAAGAGAGAAAAATAAGTATTTTTTAGTACATTGAAATCAATAAAAGATTTTAATTCCCTCATAAGAGAAATAATGCTGGCAAGTTTGAAATTTAAATGTTCAATGTGTCTTGACCAGCTAAGGTTATCGTCCAGATAAATTCCTAAAAGTTTCACATACTCACCCTTAGTTATACATTTATTGCACGATATCGTAAGATTTTGGGTTTTTTCTTGGTTGCGTTTTAGTTTATTTGATGTAAACCAATTTTGAGCCAATTTTACGCTATTTGAGAAGATTTCAATTAAACGATTGATGTTTTTACCTGAGCAGAGCAGAACGGGGTCATCAGCGAATATGATGGATTTATTAGGTTTTAATCATTGAGAGAAATCGTTTACATAAATTATAAACAACAGAGGGCCCAAGACGGACCCTTGATAAACTCCATGTATACGTTTAGAAAAAGTGAATTCTTGTTATTATAGACACACTGTCTGCGGTAAGATAAATATGACTCAAGAAGGGTAAGTGGTAGTCCTCTAATACCGGATAATTGCATTTTCTTTAATAGTAAGTCATGAGAGACACAATCAAGAGCCTTGGAGAGGTCACACAGAGTGATAGCTTTGTGGCTACCTGCCTCAAGACTCTCAACTATGTCATTCATGGCTCCAAGAACAGCTTGCGAGCTCCAACGCCCGAAGCGAAAACCAAACTGATCATAGCTGATAGGCGAATTTTTGTCAAAGTAGCTGGTCAATCTCTACCAAAATGTTTTAAAATATTTTCCCGAAAATGGGGTTGATCGATATAGGGCGGTAATTATCACCTTTGACCGCTTTGACACGAGGGCATTTAAGTGCGTCTGGAAACACTCATCGCGATGCAGGCATAAAAAAGTGAAGTTAACGGAGCAACAATAGCATCTTCGACTTCTTTAATTATCACAGGTCAACATTTTATCTAGGCTTGTGCACGAGCATCGGAGATGGTATCCCAGGGTTTTTGGGGTCGCTGATTACGATGAGCGGGTCGGTTAGGCTCCATTACGTCAAGTTCAAGGTCATTTGAAGGTCAAACGGTCAAAAAACCTTCCAAAAAATCTGAAAAAAATTCGTGGATATGTTTTTGAGGTCACTGAATCTGAGTCCGGTGTTTGTTTTTACCTTACATGCATTCTCGAGGTCATTCAAGGCCATCTCAAGGTCATTTAAGGGGGTTTTGAGACAAAAATGCTAAGTACCATCCGAAAAATCGGCTTATACAAATTTTATAAGTCCGGCCCAGAACTCGATTTTATTGCTGTTTCTTCGCCAATCCTTATATATGCGACACTAGTAATACTTAATTATAGCTTTTATGATGTTATATTATATGCAGTCCTTCAATAAAATTAAATATTGAAACCAAAAGTTAACTAATTTCAGAGAAATCTGATTGGTTAGAAATATTTCTTTAATTAAAAATTTTACCTTTTTTGCTTGACGAGCAGCTTCAAATGGGTCAATTGGTGCACCTACTAGTTTAATTTGCATTTTTTTCCCTCCATGAACTAGCTTTTCGTGCCGTAATCTATAATCGTCGTCAAACTTGCTACCACATTTTACACACTGAATTTTAACACGTTTTCTATGTTTTTTGGTAGTGTCAGCCATTTATGTATCTATCAAAAATTAGTGGAAAATCGAAAATACAATTATTTCTATAATATCAGAAATATACACTTCTGCTATTGAGTCATACACAGATGATCACAGGCTGTTATTTGTTATTCTATTGACGAAAAACTAGGTACGTACTAAATCCTAGTGTGCAATTTCCGCGGAAATTCGCGGTGTTGTACTTTTGATGAATCGAAGTGTCCTGTTCTCCTGTTTATTATATTATTACATTTCCAGCAATTATGACAGGATACTATAAATGCACATATACTCGTGATCAACTCTAGAGGCTAGAACAAGCAGATGTGGCCTCGCTGTTGCGAGCTGCTGTGTTTAGAGGATGATTTTAAGTCAAATACATTATACAAGATACAAGATAGGGGTTGCTCGACAAGCAATAATTATTTATCACATTGAGTTTCTATTGTTTTGAGTTTTTCTATGATTTTATATACATAATTGCCGAAAGCTGAAAGTGCAGAATGGTACACGATTTGCCGAATTGGCTTCAAACTTGAGGGGGTGTGACACCCCCCATGCCCCCCCTATATCCGGCCCTGGGTATAAATATCATTAATGCATAACATGGTAACAATCTCAATCTGCGAAATGCACAATTGTGCTGCCAGAGAACTAGAATACCTGCCTTGAGATGACCTTGAATGACCTCGACCAAAACATGTCCATGAATTTTTCAGATTTTTTTGGAAGTTTTTTGACCGGTTGACCTTCAAATGGCCTTGAAAATGACCTTGAAATGAGGCCGATTGACCTTAGATTCAGATTCAGGGTCCTCGAAAACGAACGTATGAATTTTTTCAGATTTTTCGGATGGTACTTAGCATTTTTGTCTCTCTCAAAACCCCATAAAATGACTTTGAGATGACCTTGAATGACCTCGAGGATGCATGCAAAGTAAAAACAAACACCGGACACGGATTCAGTGACCTCAGAAACATATCCATGAATTTTTTCAGATTTTTTGGGAGGTTTTTTGACCGTTTGACCGCCAAATGACCTTGAACTTGACGTGACGGAGCCTAACCGACCCGCTCATCGTAATCAGCGACCCCAAAAACCCCTGGTTACCATCTCCGATGCCCGTGCACAAGCTTAGATAAAATGTTGACCTGTATTATTTTTGCGTTTAGTTCATATACATCGAGAGAACTTGAATTCTTTAACGACCTTATTGCCGTTCTTACCTCATCTTCGGTGACTGGATGTAGAAAGAATGAAAGGTTACGCGTTTTTAAGTTGTGTGTAAAGTTAGTATTGTACTTTTAATTCAACTCGGTTAGGGAGTTTATTAAGTTCCCAGCCACTAATGTGAAATGACTATTTAAAGCCTCCTGGGAGATATTAGGGTTTAAGGAATTTGATCGAACATTTATTTCAAAATTAATAAATTTACAAGCGTCTCTTGCTCTATTGTCTGAATCATTAATAAAGTTGTTATATGCCGTTTTTGCATTTTTTATTTGAATGTTGTACTCTTTACGTAATGCATTAAATATAGAGTAATCCTCAGGATTTCTGGTTACGTTGCAAGCTATCCATCAGCCAACCAGGATACATGCACATCAGGTAACTACACAACAACCTTGCCCTGCGATATTGCCATCTAACATCTAATGCAGCTGAAACTAGAACTCAGGAGAGATAACAGCTAGTGGTGTTGTTCACTCAACCATGGTCTGGTCCATTGCCGTCTCGGCAACACATCAAAAATTCCACTAAACATCCATATCCTGACTAGGATTAGAAACCAGAACTCGATGGTTTCAAGCTCTGATGTAAAAAATATGAAATATTAAAAAGGTTTCGGTGGGGGTGAGAAGATTCCCTACACGTAATTTTTACAGGAGGTTGACAGCACCACACTGGTTTTAAACAAATTACTCAAAGATGATCACATTTTCGAAAAAGTTTGTCATGACAAAAAAGTTAGCTTATGAAATAACAAAAATAATGCATGAAGTAAATTTTTGCTTAGGCTTATAGTTGTCCAATACACTTAATAAGTGCATTTGAACGTAGCACTGAAAACGCCACGCTCTTCAAATTGTCATAACTCTGGTTTAAAAAAAACCTTTTAGCATGTACCTTGAACCAAATTAAAGCTTAGCTTAAAATTGTATTTTGACAAATTTTGATATTAAAAATGATACAAGGAAAATAATGGCAAAATTTTGATTTCGTACGCAAAAAAGTGCCGGTTGTTTGAATCCAGTATATTCCAAATTGAAAAAAAAAAATTCAAATCATGTTTCTTGTTAGTCCTAACTATTATGTATACGCTCAAATTTTTTTGACAGTCATGGATGCAATATCAAAAAGTCTTCACACTTAATGTATTTTGAAATGTTTTTGGCTTTAAGGTTAAACTAGATATATCATTGTTGCACATTCTATAGGATACTCTTCGCAGTTTCTTTTTTGTAAATAGTATCGATCCCTAACACAGTGTTATGAACATTTTTTCTCTACGACCAATATTGCCGGTTTAGAAATGTGCCGATCGAATGCAGTATACTCTTCATTTTGTATTTGCGAAGAGTATAATAACTTAGCAAAGAGACATCTTAGCTGAATGTTACTACAGACAAAAATTTATGGCAGTAAACGGAGGAAAGTGCTTCTTTCCTTACTTTTTTTTTTATCAAGGTAATAGCTTAGGAGTGTTTGAAGTTAACTCTTAATTGCTCGTTTGGTGGTAGAATCTCACAATATCTTCAATTGTTGGGCTGTTTCCCCGCGTAATTCTTTGTTCTCGGCATATTTGCAGCTAATGTGCTAATACTAGTGTGCTTAATATTGCCACACTTAAAATGCGATTTGTGAGAAATCTACGTGGTGGACATTTAAAAAAATAATTTTATCGTCTTCAGCGCGCCAAAACACAAGATTTTTTTTCAATTTGTGTAATTAATAACTTTTTTGTTTATTGATCAATTTTGTTCAGTTCGAGGTCTACCTCGAACTGACACTAATTCATAGTCCAAATTTCAGTACAATCGGAATTTTCATTCTTAAGTTATCGTGCTTACAAGAAACCTGACGGACGGTCAGACGGACAGACACATCTACGAACATTTTGAAAGTTGTTCAGAATTCGATTACTAATACAAGGATATGATTTTTTTTCTATACGAACGATATTCATGGTTATAGAAACGTGTCGATCAAAACCAGTACACTCTTAGTTTACGCATTTGCAAAGAGTATAATAATGGGTTTCAAATGTTGCATAGCTCGGTACACTAGCTCCTCAAGGAGCACAAACTTCTCATACCTAAAGCTCACAAAGAAAATTCCCCATTCAAACCAGTATACCAAAGAGTTTGTGTTCTTAAGCTATGAACAATGTATTGGACTTAACAGAACTTAGTACCTATTGCATATTTTTCTAAATTCATTTTTCATCTAGATAAGACAGACTGAAGAAAGACTTAGTATGCGACACTGGATACAATACCTGTGTTATCTGTCAGTAAGAGAATAAAATATTTTTAGTTTTATTTACATTCTTATTAGGCACTACAACTAAGTATATAAAAACAATAAGCAAATAACGATAAGATAATAGTTTTACCAACATGTTTAATAACACAATTACATCGATAATGTTAAGTATAGTAAATAATAAAATGCGATATCTTTTAAATGTAAACTACAATAAAAAATAAATGATTTTTTACTTCCCTCGCATACCGAAGGGAAGTATTGTATTCGAGAAAAAATCACCCTCCGAGATTTTTTCGGATTCTGACGTTTCAGATCACGTAGATTACGAAAATATAGGTTTTTCAATTCCGTCAGTCCGTCTGTCTGACTGTCTGTCGGTCTGTTTGTTTGTCTGCAGTTGACCCTACTGACAGCGAAGAAATGGTAAAATTTTCACTGGAAAATATACAGGGTGGACCGTCTAAAGGGAATAAATACCGAAAAACATTTTTTTTCGCTTAAATTTAAAATTTCCACATTTCATGACACGCTAATCCTATTTCAGAACAAAAATTTTTGAAAATTTTTTGCACCAACATTTTTGAAAAATTTGTTTCTACTAAAATAGATTTTTTTTCAAATTTAAAATTTCCACGTTTCATGGCATTCTAAGCCTAATTAAAAAAAAAAAAAATTGAAATTTTTAGCAACATTTGTGAAAATTTTTTTACTACTAAAATAGATGAAAAAATTTTTTTTTCTTTCTTCAAATTTAAAATTTCCACGTTTCATGGCATTCTCAGCCTGATTAAAGAAAACATGTTTTTGAAAATTTTTTTTACCAGCATTTTTGAAAATTTTTTTACCACTAAAATAGATGGACATTTTTTTTTATTTCTCCAAATTTCAAATTTCCACGTTTCATAGCGTTCTAAATCTATTTAAAAGAAAAATTAGATTTTTTTTTACTATTTTTAAGAAATTTTACCACCAAGATAGAATTTTTTTTTCTTTGTTCAGATTTAAACTATCCACGTTTCCATGGCATTCTAAAACTATTCAAAGAAATTTAAAAATGTTTTTGTAAAATTAAAAAAGAAATTGAAAACATTTTTAATCTATTTATCATTACTATAGAATAGACGAAAAATTTTTTTTTGCGCAAGTTTAAAATTTCCACGTTTAATGACATTCCAAACCAATTTCGGAAACAAAAACATGTTGTTACCAGGTTGGAAAAAAATTTAACACTAGAATAGATGGAAACTTTTTTTGCTCAAATTTAAAAGTTTCACGTTTTATGACATTCTAAACCTATTTCAGAAAAAGAATTTTTGAAAATTGTTTTCACCATTTTCACCAACATTTTTCAAAAAGATTTTACCACTAAAATAGATAGAAAAATTGTTTTATTTGCTCAAATTTAATATTTTCACGTTTCATAGCATTCTAAACCTATTTTAAAAAAATATAAAATTTTTAAATTTGTTGGATTGAAAATGTGACAGAAGGCAATAATATCTGGCATATGCACCTATTATACTTTTATTGAAAAATGTACAAGGTGGTCATCCCAAGAAATAATTCAGTCATGGTGGACATTTGTAAAGGTATTTGCGCAAGCCTGCCATATGTGGCACCTGCTATTTAGTATTGAACTTTTGCTGTTGGATGAGCAATGTGTATATTTTTTTGACCAAAACTTATCAAGTTTTCTTTGTACTAATAGCAATAACTATGTTCCGATTATTATTTTCAATGTCATTTCGTAATTATTAATTTTTTAGAGTGACCGCCATGCACAAATAACGAGGGAAGTTCTGTGTAAATACCTTTACCGATTTTTTTTTAGATTTTTCAAAAACAAAAAATGCGAATTTTCTTAAATACTTTAAAATGACATATCTCAGGGAATTCAGGTAATTCTGTCACAATTCTATAATCAATTGTTTTCACTGAATACAAATCATGATATCTAAATTTCAAAATGACCTACTTACTCCTTATAATATGTAGTGCAATAAAAATAATTTACTTAAAAAAGAGTTTGGGAGGTGTATTAAATGGAGGCTCAAGTTGATACTATACCAGGTGTAACAGGAATCATGGTACACCCCCTTTTCTCTTCTAGTTTTAAAGATAATTGATTGAAATTTAGGATCTACTACATACATAATAAACGGCACTTTTTGACGTAAAATTGATTTTTTTTCACTTCCGGTTTCGCCGGAAGTGACACTAAGTTTCGATTTTTAAATGGAACACCCTATATATTATTGCATTTTGCATAATTTTCTGAATCCAACGATGCCAAATAAGTGACATTTCAAACTTCAATATTTGTTATCATATAAGTAATTTTTAGTTTTCCATTTAAGTGTGCCATGACGGTTCCGATTTATTCTAAATGACCGTAAAGATATGAATGAAAAAAACTTGTTCAACTTTCCTGTTGCTTAAGTTTCTTCCGCAGCAGAGTCGCAGGGGCGGCTATCCCGTGTTAACCCTGTTACGGCCTTTCACTAAATCGTCTTTGGCACCTCCGTGTGTCTCCCTGACGCCGTCACTGGTGTTGTCACCGCTCACGTTAGTCGGCGCCGGTGGCGTCGCGGTGGAGGGTTAGAAAAACCAAATCGCAGAAGGTGGTTCAATGTCCACGACGTAAATGTCTACTTTGTGTTTGTGTATTTTAACGAAAATTATTGTTTATGAAGTGCCTGTCGTCCACAAGCTATCATATGATATAATTCCACAACATACAGGCTGAAAAATAACTTAGTAACACTAATAGACCCCGTAAGTTATGTTTACTTATTCAGATAATAATACGAAATATGTACCTACAATTTTATTTTATGTAACCAATTTTGTTGATAAAGGTAGTTAAAAGTTGTTTCTTGTTAATGGAAAGAAGATAAAAGTGTCTCATTACTAAGGTTACTAGGGATGTTGTTATAATGGTGTAATAGAGCACCCTCACCCCTTCTTTGTAGATCAATACGCGGCGGCCAACACGTGATTTTATCGAAAGATCGCTTTAGTTTTGGATATTTTTATTTGTATTTCATATTAAGGGCTGTTATATATCTACTCTTAATTTCGTTTGAATTAAACAACGAATTTAAATAACTAACCCACTAAATTGACCTACTTCTGTAATTATATTTACACTTGTTAATAACGATATTATCTAAAAAATATCCAATATGAATTGGTGTTTTCGGATTAATGTTTCTGGATTAATATCGGTTAACAAAATATATACTCCATTCTCCATCTTTAGAGACGGACACTAATGGTTCACTAGGTAATTAATTGATTACCTTTTTCGATTAATTAGTTCTTTCTTGTAATTAAATTACTTTTGCAGTAATTACATTACTAGAAGCAATTAGAGCACTTTACGAGTACTTTAATTAACACGAAGCACTTAGTTTAATTAGGTATTAGTTATTTTATTGATCTAATTGAATTTTTAAAATTCTTTCTAAAACGTGTTAGTTAAAATGGGTAAAATACTAAATAGAGTGTCGTTAAACTGCGAAATTAAAAAATGAATTCATTTGTATCAGATCTTTTGAATCGTGTAGTTATGGTCCAGCATTAAAAAATTTACTCATTAAAAATTGCCGCTTTTTACTTGGAGGTGGTTCCCACGACATTAACAGCCCAAAATGGTAATGTTTATTGTTGGGTATGATTAATAAGTGTCAAGCTGATTAGTTTTTACTCATTAATTTAATTTATTAAGTTTCCCCTGACAGAAGAATTCTCATATCACTTTTGTTGTCTGCCACTTCGAGCATATATGCTCGAAGGTATGTCATGATTTAAAGTTCAGGATGAATTGTGTATCTAGCTTATACATATGTGTCAAATTGCATGCTAGCTCGTGTTTACTGATGTACAGAACATTTTCTAATTTGTGCCAAATATTTGAACGTCATATTTTTTTACCGTGTTATCAAATTGATAAAACATGAAACGCATCTGTGATACTCAGGTCAATACATAAAATAAGTACTTTGTTTTTAAAAAAGACAAAGAAAAAATACTTGAAAAAATTACGTTCTCGGCCATGAAAAATTGCCATCTTGCATATACTATATTAAAATAGAATTTAAATAATAATGAACTGGGGATTGACAGAAATTTCATATAATAATTTTTAGTAACCCTTTCTTGAAGTTTTTAGCAAAAAATAACATTAATAGTAGTGGGGTCGATCTGGATTTCAAAATGACAACAACGTTCCTTTTGAGCTTTTTTTTGCGATATTGTAAAGTCGGAAAGTCGGACATACCGAAACTTGTGGTGACTAGCGTGGGCAACTCACGGATTGTGGAGGGCGGAGGGGTTAGGAGGGAATTTACATGTAAAGATACGGGAAATCAGTTTTTCGGACATAACTCGCTTAGTTCGATTCGGATCGGATCCAAAAATTGTATAGAATAAACATAAAGGGCTCGTAAATGCGCGTAAACTGAATTTTGATTCGTCGAAATCAGTCCAGCGGTTCTCGAGATTTTGCAGAGCCGTTCTCGCGTTTTTTGCGGGGAGAAAGCGACTCAGCGACTTGCTATTTCTTTGGCCAGTAGATAGGCGGGTCCAAAGTACTGTGTCCAAATTTCAAGTCGCTAGGTCGATTAAAAGGGGTGAGGGAGGAGAAAACGAAAATCAAATTTAAACTGCTCTAACTTCAGCAATTTTGACCACATTGAAACGTTAAACTCTCTTAAGTGAAAATAAAACGAATCATTGAATTTAACTTTCTTTAATGATTTACTAAAAGAATACACAAACAAAGGCAGAGCAATTGACATCAGGGTGTGAGTAAACTTTACAAAAATCTTCGTCAGAATAATTATGTAAACGTCCATCTGACATATAACAAAAGGCAAAGTAAAAATTGTACACATAATAAGAAGCCGTATACAGTAAATAATGAAAGTAAACTAAATGCAGTCTGGCCAGGGCGTTATAAACAAATAATTTTTACGATGACATAAGTAAACTCAGCTGTATTTCATATAGACACACAAAAGGAAAATATTACTAACTGTACGTAAAATTAATGACAAAAATGGCCCGATAATTAATAATTTCGACATAAACTGGTTCGGCAGTTGAACATTATATTTTTATGCCCAAAATACACGAGAGATGTCAAAATAACAGGACGGTATAGTTACGCCACCAAAACGAGGTTATTCACGCACTATATCTTCTCATGGGGTACGAGAAGTCTTTATCGAACGGCAACACTGGATACAATCAAGAATATCACTGGCCAAACGTGGAATGAGGTATTGAAGCCATCACTAATTCTGCATTGTCGCAATCGGCTTCAAACAGCAACATTAGCATCACGAGAGGCATACATAATATAAAAGTCTGTTGTACTTACAGTTGATTCGACGAAAACATTGCCTTGCTGTAACTATGGGCAATGCTACTCTATAACACAGAACATATAAACTAAAATAATTACTTTACTGATTCTGTTCGCAATTATTATTGACTATATACAGATATTTACAAATATATGGCGGCTTCTTAATTCTTACGGCCTACCGGCCAACCGCGGCATTGTGTATTAATGTTGTAAGGAAAGTGGTGGGGGAAGAAATTTTTTCGCCATCGAATGCGGATTTTTTTCTCTTTGATTTAAACCCGGCTAGGTGCGATCAGATGATTAGTAGGGGAGGGAGAGAAGCTCAAAGTTTTTAGCCCATAGAAGGGCAAGGGAAAGGGTTGGGGACTTCGGGCCGAGCTCATTTTCAAGTGCAATCAATTCTCTTTCAGAACTTTTTTACACGAGGGCCTGTACGTGCGTATGACACATTTATAAAATATAATATGTATGTAATAGTGTGCGACATGACGAATGAACTGAGACTCGGCCGATATATTACGGGCAAATAAGTAAAATGTCAGGACTACGTTTTTTTAAATGTATCAGGCGCGCATGCAAGCCCTAATGCAGTTAGAGCTTATATAAAAAAGTTCTGGAAGAGAATTGATTGCCCTTGAAAATGAGCCAGGCCCCTACCATTTCTCTTGCTCTTCTATGGGCTAAAAACTTTGCGCTCCCCTCCCTCCCCTTCTAATCATCCGATCGCAACCTGGCCTGACCCAAATCAAAGAGAAGAAAATTTCTTATCCGATGGCGAAAAAATATCTCCCCCCACTCGTTTCTTTCCTGGTAAAACATGACTTTTTCTAAAAAAAAAAAAAAAAATCGGTGTTTCTGCAACCATTTGTTTATTAATGCCGAAAATTATAAGCAAATGATAAAACGTTGTAAGTACCAGGAGTTTTAAATTTAGTTTAATTTTTCCCTCCCACACCCCTTCTAATCGACCTAGTTGGACACAGTACTTTGGATCCGACTATCTATTGGGGAAAAAATAGCAAGTCGCTGAGTCGCTTTCTTCCCCGCAAAAATGCGAAAACGGCTCTCCGTACATTCTCGCCGCGCCGCAGCAAAAAATCCGTATACAAAACCGGACTTTCAAATTGCAATATCTCGAGATCTACTGGGCCGAGTTCGACGAATAATTCAGTTTATGCACATTTGCGAGCCCTTTATTTTTACCCCAAACAATTTTTCGATCCGAATCTAACTAAGCGAGTTATGTCCGAAAAACTGATTTCCCGTGTCTTTACATGTAAATTCCTCCCCCCCCCCTCCTCCACCATCCTTGAGTCGCCAACACTAGTCACAAGTTTCGGGAGGTTTGACTTTATAATATCGCAAAAAAGTTAAAAAAAGACAATGTCACTTCTAATGATTTTGAGTGCCAGATCCCCACTATATATACAATAAAAATATTTTTAAAATAATCCTCGCGTCATGAGCTAAAAATTAACTTTATTTCCACGGTCGATATATGGAAGCTCATTTTACTTCCACATTCACGTAGTGAAGTGTAAGTACACTACTGGTAAAAAATTCAAACATATTTCTTGTTGAAATATGGTTAGAATATTGTCTAAATGTTATTTGTGGCATTATCTTAATTTTTTTCCTTCTTCAATTCTTTGGGAATTTCACTGCCACATGTATGTTTTCTTTCTAAGCGGTGCTAGGGGAATCTACAAAATATATCACAATTAACCAGTATGTTACTGGTAAAAAAACCTCTACGCCCGTGACGTTTACGTCAAAGGATCAGTTAAAGGTTGGTTTTGATAAATAAACAACACAAATAAGTATAAAAACTTGAAATTAAATATTTCGCCGACGTTTCGGAAATCTAATCTATTTCCTTTCTCAAGGCTTTTTTTGAAAAATCTTTTTTGCTGTGTATGACAAATACACAGCTCTAAGAATGTTTGTTATATTCAATATCCATAGATACTTACTATTTACATAGAACTGTTGATATAGTTAACAGTTTTTCAGTTTCTATACAATGTTAAGTTTGTGAAGTTCTTCTTTTAACATTGGCAGCCAAGTTGTACAGACATCTACGGAACAATTCGACACGCAATTATCCTCATTCAATAATATTATCGCGGATTCTTTTATTTTTCTTTTTTTGCTATCTGCCTCTTCTGTTAAAATTTTTGCCGAGTCCCAGTTTATTCTATGTCCGTTCTCCCACGCGTGTTCGCAGATCTTGGACCTCTGAATTTCATTTTTTCTGATATAATTTTGATGTTCGCCCAATCTTACACTAAAAGGTCTGGATGACTCACCCACGTATTGTTTGTTGCACTCACACGGACTACTATAAATGCAGTTTTTTGAATTTTGCTCGTGGTATAGGACGGTATTTCAAACAAGCAACACTTTAAGATCTATTCTGACAAAGACGAAACCAACAAACCACGAGCAAAATTCAAAAAACTGCATTTATAGTATTCCGTGTGAGTGCAACAAACAATACGTGGGTGAGTCATCCAGATCTTTTAGTGTAAGATTGGGCGAACATCAAAATTATATCAGAAAAAATGAAATTCAGAGGTCCAAGATCTGCGAACACGCGTGGGAGAACGGACATAGAATAAACTGGGACTCGGCAAAAATTTTAACAAAAGAGGCAGATAGCAAAAAAAGAAAAATAAAAGAATCCGCGATAATATTATTGAATGAGGATAATTGCGTGTCGAATTGTTCCGTAGATGTCTGTACAACTTGGCTGCCAATGTTAAAAGAAGAACTACACAAACTTAACATTGTATAGAAACTAAAAAACTGTTAACTATATCAACAGTTCTATGTAAATAGTAAGTATCTATGGATATTGAATATAACAAACATTCTTAGAGCTGTGTATTTGTCATACACAGCAAAAAAGATTTTTCAAAAAAAGCCTTGAGAAAGGAAACAGATTAGATTTCCGAAACGTCGGCGAAATATTTAATTTCAAGTTTTTATACTTATTTGTGTTGTTTATTTATCAAAACCAACCTTTAACTGATCCTTTGACGTAAACGTCACGGGCGTAGAGGTTTTTTACCAGTAACATACTGGTTAATTGTGATATATTTTGTAGATTCCCCTAGCACCGCTTAGAAAGAAAACATACATGTGGCAGTGAAATTCCCAAAGAATTGAAGAAGGAAAAAAATGGTTAGAATGTTATGAAATATCGAGATATTAAATTTGTCTGTCTGTAACTTTCTTTGTGCCCACGTTTTTCCTGAAACAGTCTAAGATATTGACTTGAAATACTATACACATAAGCATTATAACAAGATCTGGAACTTGATTATTTTTTGAACTCATCCGGTGATGGGTTGGCATTTAAATAGGGGTAAATAGGGGAAAATATGGGAAAACGGGAAAATAAGTAAAGCAAGCTGATAAGAGTACAAAAATGAAGTTTGGAGTACATACTAAAAGCCAAGCCGTCAGATTTCTTTATAATATTTTTCAACCCACCACACCAGTCCCGCTTAATTATTAAAGGGGTTGATAAAATAAAATTAAGATATTCACTTGAAATTTGGTACACTTATAGGGCGATTCAAAAGAAAGGACATTAACTGTAGATTGGGGTACCCCAGAGATTTTCCTAATAACATTTCTTTCTACCGTGCCTTATGGAAATTATTATTTAAAAAATCTGAGGCCCTCGCTTCTAGTATAAACACCAAATCCCATATATCTGTAATCTTACCAGCTTGCTTTACTTATTTTCTCCTACTTACCCCTATTTAACCCCCAACCCTCAACCCTTCAACGGAATCATCTCTAAATATAATCTAGTGCCAGATGTCGTTATAAAACATACGTGCATCAAATTTCATGTGAATATCTCAATTTTGTTTTATAAACCCCTTTAATAATGGGGTAGGGGTGGTGGAGGGTTGAAGAATATTATAAAATATTTTAAAAAATGTCTTGGCTTCTAGTACATACACCGAATTTCAAGTTTCTGTAGTCTTCCAGCTTGCTTTCTTTATTTTCCTCTATTTATCCCTAATTTAACCCCCATTCAACGGAATAATCCCAAAATAAATTCTAGTTCCTGATGTCAATATAATATATACGCATACCAAATTTCAAGTGAATATCTCAATTTTTTAATCAACCCCTTTAATAATGGGGGGGGGAGGGGGAGCAGGGGTGGTTTAATGGAAAATATTATGAAAAATTTTGATGTCTTGGCTTCTAGTACAGGTCCCGCAACCTAGCTTGATACTCGAAATGCGCAGTAGAGAACATGAGACTTCCGATATGGAACAGAGATGGAGAGCGCTGTGTTCCTAAGAAGAACACTCGGTGCTACAAACTTTTGAAAGTAACATTTTTAAAGTTTATTCTCTGTAGTATATTGTAATAAGAATTTTTAAAAACCGTTGTATTTTCCAATTAGACACCAGAAAATGAAACAAAATAAGATAATGAAAGAACCCAAATCACATAAAACACAACAAGAAAACACTTTTGTATGTACTCTATCGACGATGTAACCACTCCGCCACAGCTATGTGAACTAATCTGTCCCCACTAATTCACCTAAAGTCTACTGCGCATTCATCTCTCAAGTATCAAGCTACGTTGCGAGACCTGTACATATATCAAATTTCAAGTTTCTGTACTCTTACCAGCTTGCTTTACTTATTTTCCAGTTCCAGATCTCGTTATAATATATATGTGTACAATATTTCAAGTCAATATCTTAAACCGTTCCGGAGAAAACGTGCGGACAAAAAAAAAAAAGTTACAGACAGATAGACAGACAGACAGACAGATAGATCGACAGACAGACAGACAGACCGGCAGAACATTTTTTTTTGCTCAAATTTAAAATCTCGATGTTCCGTGACACTTTAAACCTATTTCAATAAAAAAAATTAATTTTTTTTTTACGATTACGATACTTTCAATCCACTACGTGGATGTGGAAGCAATTAGTTGACACTTTTCACGTGTCTGTGACGTGATCGATAATTTTGGGACATTGTTTTAAAAATTGATAGACCTTTCACAAAAGAATTCAGCGATATTATTTTTTTATTTTTTCTAGAAATGCAAAGAAAAACTTTCTTTTCTATTATGATTATTTCAATTGAAAACTTCGTTTGTATTACTATACAATAAATGTTCAAAATGTGCACCGTTAACATTTTGACAAAGACCAATACGATGTTTGAAACTATTAATTACATATTCAATTGTTATGTTTTTGTATTTCGGCTCGAACTCGTCGCTTTAATCCATCTATCATTTTTATTTTCATATGATTAATTTTCTTTACTAGCGCATTCGCCAAATCTGTAAATATGCTGGGTCGTATTAGCCAAAGTTTTTACTGTAAACTAATCTCATAATCTTATTAGTTGCTATAAAAAACTTTCCTTTTTAAAGTACCAATTATTACAGTGTTAACTTTATTTTCGGACGTAATTAAGAGTTAATTAAGCTGAGGGAAGACAGCTATCCATTTGGAATTAATCACGTGACGTCAGTCAGTTTACTTAACAGTCAAAATCAAACAATAATTGATGGAAATAAAAAAAAAGTTAAATTTTAGACAAATTTGATTCACTAACAATTCCATAAATAATAAAATTTACATAGATGACTAAATCGCAGCTCAACATATCACATGATTAATTCTACATGGAACGACTGTCTTCCTTCAGGTTAATTAACTCTTAATTAAGTCCGAAAATATAGTTAAGGTCAGTTGGGGTATCTGGGCCCAGGGGGTAACTGGGCCATGGTGTTTTTCGGTAGAATTTGTGGGGGTAATTTCACTTCAAGCAGTTGGCAGCACTGAAGGACAATGTCATCTCACTACAACAATTAGTCTCATGTTTCTGAGTGTTGTTGCTTTCATGTAGCAATTTTTTAAATTTTGTAGTGCAAAATTTTCATAGCAACATGATGTAATCTTGATTTTTATGAAATACTACAGGTTTACTGTATATATTATCAACGTCACAGTTAATTTACCATAAATTAGAAGCATGATATATCCATAAAATGTTATTGCAAGCATGTATTCTGTGTTAGGTCATAAGCTTGAGTGGGTGGCCCAGTTACCCCCACAATTTTTCAAAAATGGGATAAGTGGGCCAGTTAATGGGGGCATCTGGGCACGGCTGGGACCAAGTTACCCCAAGCACATTAAGTATGTTGTTTTTGTTTTTATTTATTAGGTAGATGTAGATCACTGCGCACAGTCACACAAAAAATAGCGATCTGAACCCGGGACCCGACATATTAATCCCTATGTATTTTGTTGAACACGAATCTGATGTCCGTTTAGCTCCATCACCCACCATTTTTTTGTAAATCGCGAAAATAGCCAAAGCGACCTTTTTATTTCTTTCGATTATTTTCGCGATTTACAAAAAGTTGGTGGGTAACGGAGCTAAACGGACATTGGATTCGTGTTCAGCACGTCGAAATACATAGGATTACTATGTCAGGTCCCTGGTGTAGATCACTTTTTTTGTGGGCCTGTGTTATTTATGCTTACTTGAAATTGGATGTTTTTTACATTTAATTTTGCCCTCTTTACTTTAACAGAAGTTGTGTTATTCCCAAATTTGAATAAATTTCCACCTAATTGTTATGTAGTAGTTCTCTTACATCGTCGACAACTCGAGTATGGTGTGGTTTAAATGACTTGTGGTAATTTTTGTACGAAGTTTACATGTTTACCAACACGCCCACTTACCCCAGTTCAAATAACAATCGTTTGTATGAAACCTAGACCCGTATGGTCCAGTTGCCCCAATTTCTAGGGGTAACTGGGCCCATCAGACTTTATATTATTTAATTATAATTATAAAGAAAATTAAATTTGACTCGGGATTTGAATATTATATATTTAAAGACTGTATATTGTACAATATATAAAAAATATTTTAGATATTAATATAACTTATTAGTGGTTTTCAGGCAAGTTCAAAGTATAATCTCTCGCTCAGGTTGTAAAATCATGGCCCAAACACCCCAAGTGACCTTATGACTAGTAATGGGTACTTTAAAAGGGAACATTTTATTTTCTCATCTTAATGAAATTCGGTATTCGCGAGTTTTTGATAACAACGAATAAGGTTATGAGATTGTTTTACAGTTAAGACATTGCTTAATATCTTCTTTTGGAAAATTATATTCATTTTTCTTCACAACGACGAACACCGCTGGCGGATTGTTCAATATTTTACCGTGACACTATCTCCTGATGGGTAAGTACCTTCCAGCCAATTTTTTTAAAAATCGCGTTTTTAATAAGGGAGCTGTGATACGGGAGTCATGAAAAGTAAGACATTCCGTATAGTCCAGCCAATGAAGAGGGTGTAGTCGACATGGTAGGGAGCAGAATTTTTGACTTCAGGGCTGTGCTTGGAGTAGTTAAGATGTAAACATACTAAAAGTTATCGGACGTACCGAAGTCCTTTTTTCGGTATCTCACTTATATCTCGAGAACAGTGCATCGCAGCAAAAAGATTACTGTATTTAAATGAAATTTGATAAAATTTCCTAGAAGAATGTTCCTATTAATATTTTTCAATTCCCAATAACTCTCGAGATATCCACTAGCGAAAATTGGAAATTTTCGAAAGACGGTTTTTCGCCTCAGTCCTTAGTTTTACAGCAAAGTTCTCACAGTAAAAGTTGTAAAGCATTAAAGTTCCTTTAAAATGAGTTATTATTTGTTATTTTATCTTCAAATTTTCAAAAGTGCAGCAATTTGAAATTATAGGGCAAACGAGATTCCGGAAGGAAACCGTACGCGTACATTGCAGTTTCTCTTAGCCTATCTCGAAAATGACAAAACAATTATTGAAAATGAAATCAACGACTATTACGAAGTGTTACAGAAAAAATAGTTGATAAATTTGGGAATGGATTAAGAAATATTAAACCAATTGTGATAAAATAGTCTTAAACTTATAATAAATAATAATGCTTTTTAAAAACAAGCATAGTTATACTTGATCAAGATAGTCATCTTGCAAATCAGAAAAGATAGTGTCTACATGAACTAAAAACTTATCCTTTGGCTTATTATTTGGGTCGGGGGATATTAATGAACGTCGATGCTGTGGCCCATCCGGTGTATGTGTGTGCATACATAATATATTCACATAATATTGTCTTAAAAGCTATCTGACAACTAGGTCAGGGAAAAATGAATAATAAAATGATGGATTGTGTGTCATTTAAGCTGAACTGATGGATTACGACAAAGGGCACTATTGAAATTTGATACTTGCCATTAAGAACACTGTAACTGACATAACTTGGGTTGCCAAATATAATGTGCTTAATAACATCATCTACTTTAGAAAAGTCTGTCTAATATTACTATTATTACATGTTATTCATAAACATAATTAGTAAAAAATATAGACTCTAATTCCCTAAATACCCTAAAAAAACCGCTGTCTAAGGAATCACTACTTCCACATCCAGATTTTTCATCCGTTACTTAAAAGGAAACATCTTGATTAGATTTGCACTCTAGTATGTGGAAATTATTGGTCATAGAATTTTAATAATATTTGGGGCAGATGTCATAGAAAAGTTTGAGGTATTGGTTTCTACCATATACGTTAAAAATGAAGTTTCTAGTTTACCCTACTTATTTTCCACTATTCTCAACCTAACACCTCCCACCTCTTCAATGGAATCATCTAAATCAGATATCATTACAATACATACGTGTACTAACTTTCAAGTGAATATCTAAATTTTATGTTATCAATCCCATTAGTAATGGAGGGAAGGTGGTGAGGTTTGAAAAATATTAGAAAGAAATTTCTATATACTAAACACCAAGCTTGGTTCCCAAATTTCTGTACTCCTACCAGCTTGATTTACTTATTTTCCCCTATTTACTCCTATTTAACCCCCAACCCTTCAACGGAATCATCTCAAAATATAATCTATTTCCATGTCGTTATAATACATACGTCTACCAAATTTCAAGTGATTATCTCAATTTTATTTTATCAACTCCTTTAATAGTGGAGTAAGGGTGGTGGGGGGTTGAAAAATATTTAAAAATCTGAGGTCTTGGCTTCTAGGACATACACCAAATTTCAAGTCTCTGTACTCTTACCAGCTTGCTTTACTTATTCTTTCCTATTTACCTCTACTTACATACGTGTACCAAACAAGCGAAAAATCGAAATTTAATTTTATCAACTCTTTTAATAAGAAAATGGAAACTATTATAAAAAAAAATCTGAGGCCTTCGCTTCTAGTATATACACCAAATCCCAAATTTCTGTACTCTTACCAGCTTGCTTTACTTATTTTCTCTTATCTATCCCTATTTAACCCCCAACCCTTCAACAGAATCGTCTCAGAATATAATCTAGTTCCATATGTCATTATAATACATACGTGTACTGAATGTCAAGTGAATATCTCAATTTTATTTTATCAACCCCATTAATAATGGAGGGAAGGGGTATTGGGGGGTTGGAAAATATCATAAAAAAATCTAAGACCTTGGCTTCTAGTACATACGCCGAATTTCAAGTTTCTGTACTCTCACCAACTTGCTTTACTTATATTCCCCTATTTACCTCTAAATAACCCTCAACCTCTCAACGGAATCATCTCAAAATATAACCTAGTTCCAGATGTCGTTATAATACATACGTATACCAAATTTCAAGTGAATATCTCAATGTTACTTTACCAACCCCTTCAATAATGGAGTAGGGGTGGTGGAGGTTGAAGAATATTATGAAAAAATCTGAAGCCTTAGAACATACACCGAATTTCAAGTTTCTGTTCTCTTAATAGCTTGCTTTACTTATTTTCCCCTATTTACCCTTATTTAACCCCCAACCCTTCATCAGAATAATCCCAAAATATAATCTAGTTCCTGACGTCTTTATAATATATGCGTGTACCCAATTTCAAGTGAGTGGTCTTAAACCGTTCCGGAGATCACGTGCGGAAAAAAGAAGGTTACAGACAGACAGACATATAGACGAACCGACAGACAGACAGAAATTTTTTTCCCTCAAAATTAAAATCTCGACGTTTCACGACATTCTAAATCTATTTTAAGAAAAAAAAAATTGAAATTATTTTTACAATTACTATACTTCCAATCCACTACGTGAACGTGGAAGTAATAATAAGAGAACAATGTGACGAAACCCAATAATATTTGACACGTAATTAATATAGTTGTCAAAGAACAAACCTGACATACTCTTAGTGAAAAATATACAGAACGATCAAGTTAAAACATTATTAATGAAAAAATTGCAATGAAAGACACCAATATTTAGAATATAGTTAACTCTCAAGGATGAAATTTAATAAACTTTCTGTGAAAAATGTACAGGATGTTCACTTTCGGAAATAACGAATTAAGAACCGATAGTAGAAAATAGTATAACTATTTTCGAGAAAGGAACATACTGTATTATTTGTGCAAAATATAAAGCTCTGTGAAGTTGCCCCCTCCCCCAAATATTTAAAATTAGAACATTTTTCAATGGAAATCGCTTGCTAGTCCCTTGCTTGTGATTGCTCGTCAGTTCCTTTCGTTTGCTCGTTGCTTAACATAAGAGAGACACAGAGGGGGTTGAAATTGATTCAGTGCCCAGTTCATTTGCTTGTGTTTGCTTGTTTATTGTTTTCGTTTTCTCGTCATTATTTACAATGAAAGAAGTAAAATAATGAAAGGGGGGTATTACCTAAATTTTCCTAACTAACACATTTCTTCGTGTTATTCGTTAGCTCGTCGTTTGCTCGTGTTTGATCATCTATTGTCTTGGTTTACTCGTCATTATTTACAACGAAAAAAATAAATAAATGTAAGAATTGTCTAAATGTACTTAACTACCTTCGTGCTATTTGTTTTCTTGTTACTGCTTCAGCACACTTCTCGTTTGCTCGTCAATTATAATTGAAAAATTGATCGAAAACGTGAGTAGGTGGGGGTGGCGCTATCAAAATGCCTCCAAAAACGATTTCTCTTGGCTTATGAATTGCTTGTCGTTTGCTTGTTATTGCTCATCCAATCTCTTCATTTACTTATCATTTTTTACTGAAAAATGGTCCAGAAACGTAAGTGGTTAGGGTGCTGCAGTCAAAGTGCCTTCAAGAAACGGTCTTATTAGGCTAATCGAAAGAGTGCATAATCAGTAATGAGCAAAGAACGAGCCATTGATAATACAGGAATAAATCGTTCTTTGAAAGCACCCACTAATGTTTTTGCTTAATTTTGTAATTAAAACTGACAAGAAAATGACAGAAGCGCATAAGCAGTGAGGGGGGGGGGGCGCATGGTCCAAAAAATTCACTTTCTCTGATCTCATTTTTCATAAGTATGTATTTGTCCAACTTTGATGGGCACTAGTATGGGAACGAAAAACATGCCTCTGGTCTCATTCAATGCAGAATATAATGCCCTACAACTTTTATAGGACCATGTTTTCGATATTGTGAGTCCTTTACGAGATATAACCGTAAAAAAGCAAAATACCCTTTTTGGGGGTACATATTTAGCCCCCACCACTTAAACACAACTCCGCCGAGGGGGAAAACCTAGGATAGTTATATTCGGCAACAAACGAAGCCATTAAAACAATAAAACCTTTTGTAGCAATTACTTTAGATTCGTCCAATTGTTTCGTTTTACACTACTGGTCTATAACGAGCAAAGGACAAAATGAGTCCTATGAAGAAACGTGCTAGTTAGGTATATTTAGATAACTCCACCCTTTCACTTTTTTGTTGAGCAAACGAACACTATAAACGAGCAAATACGAGCAAATAAATAGCACGAAGAAACGTGCCAGGTAGGTTATGAATAGTGATGAGCAAACGAAAACAATAGATGAGTAAATACAAGCAAATGACAAGCAAACAAACTAGGTACTGAAGATTGAAAAATTCAACAGTGGGGGGGCTGCTATCAATTTCAACTCCCTGTGTGTTTCGTCTATTTTAAGCAACGAGCAAACGAAAAGAACCGACGAGCAATCACGAACAAACGATGAGCAAACGATTGGCACTGAAATACGTTCTACTTTCAACTTCACAGGACTATATATTTTTTAAATTTTTTTAATATTGCTGTTGTGAGAGTGGAGAAAATGTTATATGCAATTTTAATAAGCAGTTTTGACCTATCTCGGACTCTATTGTTGCCCTCGCTGCGCTTAGACGTAGACAGTCCCCGACTGCCAAATATTACTTACTTTCCTTGTAACATAAATAACTATTGTTGCTAATTTGATCCTGTCAAATTATTTACACTGTCTTTCTGTAGAATTTTTTATGAAGATGTGATTCCTCAGCGAATAAAATATTTTTTTGTCGAGAACAAGTCGTTTTATAGGTATCAAACAATGACACCTTATAGTTAGGAAATTGTTTAAGGAATTTAAAGTCTTTCAAATTTCAAAAATGTGGTTATATCAAAGGTGTAAAAAGAATTAGGGGTATTCCTGGCTTCGCAGGCAAAATTCGAAGGACATCATATTCTTTAATTACAGATACTTATTTTTACTGTGTATAGAGTCCAAATTTTATTATAGTTGATCTATGAGTTTGGATAAAATATCCACAGAACTTACCCTTTAAGAGTACCTATTCGCTATTTAAATTCGAAGGGGGCGTTATAGGAAAAACATTTACGTTTTTTGTCTTTCTAACCCGAAATATATATCTATAACATATTGTGCTACAGACTTGTGACGCTCTTTACAAATGCCATAACATTCAAGAGTGGTTTGTAGTGTGTATATGAAACAGCGCCTTCGCCATATTTTGAAAAGTAAATTTTACGATTAGTCCAGAGAAAGATCATTTGTTTAAAATGTATCTGTAGACGTAGATGGTAATGACCTTACTTTGTTTTATACTAGTGCATTAGAAATTGAGGAATCTGATGTCTTAATAGCTATTTTTCCTTTGTTTTAAGAAAACCAACACTTACTGTTTATCTCAGACTTATTCTGGGTATGAAAAATGCCAAAATATAAGGGTGGTTCCATTAAAAAATAATTAACAACTTCGCGCAATGGAGGAAAATAATATTTGAAATGTAATAAGCACTACGGCCATATACAGAATGTCTAATTTTTCATGGCTCCCATGTCACAGCACCCTTATTAACAATGAGATTTTTTAAAATTTGGGTATAAGGTACTTACCCATCATGAGATTATGTTACGTTCGTTTTTATGACGAGAAATTAACTTAGTTTTCCAAAAAAGATATTAGGCAAAGTATTAACTGTAAAAAAATCTCATAATCTTATTCGTTGTTATGAAAAACTCACTAATACCAGATTTCAATATGATAGTGTACTTGGAGTTCATGTAAAGAAAATAAAATTTCCCTTTTAAAGTACCAATTATTACAGTCATAACTTTATCTTCGGAGGTAATTAAGAGTTAATTAAGCTGGAGGAAGACAGGTTTTCCATTTGGAATTAATCACGTGACGTTAGACAGTTTACTAAACAGTTTAAATAAAACAATAATTGACTTGGAAGTTAAAAAAAGTTCAATTTCAAATAAATATAACATTCTCTATGTAATTATAAGCACCATATGCAACTTTGACTAGATTTGATCGATATCCAATTTCCTGTTGGCCACCTCGGTGTGTCGATCTCACACCAAAGACTTTTACTCCTGCAAGTGAATAAAAAATTTAGTGTACAACAGGAGACCCCAGAAGACACAACTACGAGATAGAATAAGAGAAGCTTGCCTACAAATAACACCAGAAGAATTACGGAAAATCGTGCGGCACAACAAAAAAATTATAGAAAAATATATACACATGGATGTAGAATATGTTGAGCAAACTGCGATTTAGTTATCTATGTAGGTTTTATTATTTATCGAACTGTTCACGAATTAAATTTGTTTAAAATTTCCACGTCAGTTATTGTTTGATTTAGACTGTTAAGTAAGCTTGTCTTTCCACCAGCTTAAATATTTCTCAATTACGTAAGAAAGTAAATTTATGATTAAGTCATTGGTACTTTAGGAAGAGAAATTTGATATTCTTATTACGTGAACACTACCTTATTGAAAGTCGGTATTAGTGAATTTTTGATAACAAAGAATAAGATTATAGGATTGTTTGACAGTTAAAACTTTGCCTAATATTTTTTTTGGAAAATTAGATTCATTCAGGACGAACGCCACCGGTGCGGTAGATTTTTAAATATTTTACCATGAAGCAATCTCCTGATGGGTAAGCCTCTTCCACCCAAATTATAAAGAAATCGCATTGTTAATAAGAGAGCTGTGATACGGGCGTCATGAAAAGTGCGACACACTCTATACCGAGTAGTCACCCTAAAAAAATAAATAAGTAAGACACGATGTTCAAATAAATAAAATAACATTCTTATCAGTGAGAACAGTTTTATTGAATGTTGATAATAACTTATCGTAATACAAAACTACTTTTAGTTAAAAAAATATACAGCCGCACAACAGAAAATATAATTCGTAAATAAAAGTGGAAAGTTTTGTCCAAATACCTTCACAGATTTACATAAAATAATTGTATATTTTATATATTTATTGAAATTCGCCAAACATAAAAAAATACAATTTTTATCAAAAGTAGTCTATGCATGTTTCCTACTATAAGCATACATAATTCTACTTATTGAATAAAAGAAGATTGTAAAATAATTCTATATTTTTATTTCTAGGAAAAGGAAGAAAGATGTCGTATATCAGGACTATTATATTAATGTTTATATTCATTGCAATTCTTTAAAAGTGGCGCCGTTTAAGATAAAATTCAGCAGGATGTCAAAATCGAATTCTTCAACAAGAAGTAATTCGGTTGAGACTCCTGTTGAATGTGAAAATGAACTAGGAAGCCCTCTGAACAACGTACCAGCCATTTTAGAAACGAATGAGGGACAAGATATCCCTTCAAGTCCACCTCCGTCATATGATTACGTGCTGAAAGAGGTAAAAATACTGATATATTAATTTTTATTGTTCTTTAACAATGCGTAGGCATGGTTACATATATTATTTCTCGAATTACCTCAATGAATGAAACATTAATAAGTAATAGTACGAATATGTTTCAGAATTGATACTAAAAACACTTGCAGTATCGGATTATCAAAGAAAGCTGTCATTATCAAAACTACGCTCTCGTCTCATACACCAATGTACAACTACTTAAAGGCGGAGACCAGTGAAAGCCGACAGGTTTTCCGATGATTGAAGAATGATAGAGTACAATATTTATTTCATCACCTTTAGTAAATTTTGATATTTCTCTAGCCATATACGACTTCAAAGGTCCTGTATCGCTAGAGGAATTTATGAACAATTTCCGTGTATGGACTTTTCAATTTTTTTGGACAGTTGGATCCATAAATGCCTGTTGAGCCTTCAAAATAGCAACTATGTCACCTGGATATAACTTCTCTAGTATTAATTTTACTCTATGAAAGCGGCAATGATAGTATAGTTCTGCCCGTATCTAATAACCCATCTGGTGCATTAAGGGAAACTGTATTAATACTGGATATTAATTTTTCAACATTAGAATAGCACCGCCTAATATAGTATCAGAAATTCTATTACGTCCGTGATTCAGACATGTTACTTGAAGCACATTCTGATATGGTTTCTTCAAAATCCTTCCAACAGAAACCATCGGTTACACGTTATAATAACTTCCCTATTTCTGCATTTGTCGCCCCATTATTCTTGTAGACTTGAGTCCACAGCTTCTACTAGAGTGGTAGATCTATCTAAGTGTCCGAATTTGGAACAATTAATTTTCTTCCAATGAATACACTGCATTGGTGCTTTTATTCTTGGTAATTCAGACATATTCTTCATTCAGTTTCAAATTAAATACTACTCTTTTTGGCATAAAGGCCTAAGGCCATAGAGCCAGCTACAAATTAAATAAATAAATGAACAACAAAAAAAAAAAAGAACATGTATCTCACCTTAACAATAAGCATTATGACGTGTATGTCAGCCATAAAGCGAAGGATGTACAGGGGTCACAAAATTCTCGTCCAGAGGTCTTTCAGGGCATTTTTCTAACGCACAAAACAAGATCACACACATATAACACAAGGGTAAAACATAAGAAACAAAGCTAACTTATCAGTTTATTTCCATTTCCATTTCCAAAATACATAATGCGTAGGGGGGTCAGCCCTTAGGAAAATATGTTTTCTTCTTTTGTGTGGTGGATAAAACCCGTACGATTTAATCTAGTTATCTTTTAATGAGTGGAATATTATAGTTGGTTTTTGTTTTAAGATGTTGTATTGTTATATTCACGTCATCATTTTTACTAATTTCCAGACAAGACAACAGGCACAAAGTATGTCACCAACGAATCCAACAAAGGGGCCGGAGATAATGCACAACTCCAGCAAAGAGCTGTATAGGGCAGTAGCCAAGCAGTTCGGTATAACATGCAAGATGTCAGACCAATGTAGATGTTTCGACTGCCAAAGTCACTATTTCGACTGCGAGTATGAAAAAAACGAACAAGAGAAAACCGATGGTGGGTTAGGAGCTGGCACGCCAATGTTTATATCTGAAGTAATGCACGGGACTGCATGTAGTATATTGTAAGACTGGGTAAAATAATATTTTGTTCTTATGAAAATACTGACTAGAATAATTTTCATGTAATTTGTGGAAACTATTCGTTTTTAAGGTTTTATATATTCGCCGTATTGATAACTACTGTAGTGGAGTTTATTAACTGTGACTTCATATTATATTTATGCAACCTGAGTAAAACCGTCTTGACACTCCGGAGCCAACTTGATCATTAATAAAAAAATTATAATGGCGACATTCTTGAGGGTTGAAACAGTAAAGAATTTTTCTATTGGAAGGCATATTTATGAACTTTTCATTCACCATGCACATAACATATTAGATTGAATACAATTACACCACATTAGAGAAATTTTGTTATTATTGTAATAAATTATTGTTAAAACGGATAAAATAACACCCATAGGAGTAATGCAAAAAGTTAATACAAATAGTTAACATTGCTGCTTCTCTTATGTTTATACTTCACAAAGGTGAAGGTTCAGATAAGTTATTGTTTTACACTCGATATTAATTTTAAAAGTGGCGTTTCTTTCCATTTTACATTCTGAACAATTTATTATTTTATTACACACGCTAATATGAGGTAAACTGACATTTTACATGCAGCAGATTGATGTTATGTTGTGATCAGTGTAATCTCTAAAAAGATGTAACACTGACGTAAATTCACATTATTATGCGACAGCCTAGAGACGCCAAACGTTTATGTGACTATGTATTTTTGGTTAATTCGTGTAAATGCATATTTAAGAAATAAAATAACTCAATTGGTGCCAAAGAACATATAAATTTCAAGGATACTAGAAGCTCTCCATATTCCAGTGTACGGTGGGTCATAGTGTATATGTGTGGAATTAATAGGTTACCACACGCTGGTTTCTATACCATCTCGGCCCGACCACAGAATATCCTCCAGTCTGACCATTACAAGGTCCATGTAAATTGCTAATCGATGCTTCCCAATTGAAATTTGAATTATAAATTCATTAGAATATAAGATAGAGTCACTGATTATTGTCAATGGTTTATACGTGACGCTATCTAAAAACAATACCGGAGTATACTACGTGTATTGCTTGGGTACCTGGTTAGGAGATGTCATTCCAGTGTTCAGTTTAATAAATAGCATAGCCCAAATATAAATAAACGGTTTATTTCCCACCAACAGGTAAATGAGGACAGGGTCACATAATATACATTCGTTTTACTGGTTTCCGTATCTTTTACGGTCTCTAGACATTATGAAAATGGGTTCGAAGCGGACGAGAGTGTAATGTGATTATGTAGCTACTATTCGTCGTGGCGTCGATGTTGGCGATATCACCGGGGGTACCTGCCGGCCTGATATAAATAACCCATGAGAAACCCGGCTCCACACGCTGAAGAATTTCTATCTTCTGGTTTATATCCCCTCCGGCTCGGTGACGTCGTTTTCATGTGTGCAGTACCTCCGGGGGCGTAACTATATCGAGTAAATATCTTGTCAACACAACAAACTCCAGCCCAACGCGCTGCGGAACCTGGAGGCCGACTTACATTCTGTCCGCCGTGGTAACGCCACAATCGAGTACTATTACTGATATTAGCTCAGCTTAGCACGCTGAAGAACAATGCCAGAGAAGCATTGGTATCTAATGAATTTCGTTGCGCTTTTATATCCGAAATCCCCATACGTGGCCCACTTTGGGAGCGTGTGCAACCTTGGCCACGTGTGCAAATGCTGGCAGGGATAAACAGAAATCTTAATGTAATGTGACATGAATTTATGAATGTCTCATTACTATGCATATAATGTATAGAAGATTACATGAAAAAAATAGGTTACAAGAGCATAACAGCGTTAAAATTTCATCGAGAATCATGTTATAGAGATGTAATTTATTTTTCTTACGACGCGATGTCGTCGACCAATTATCGCCTCAAGCTACGTCGACATGATGACAGTCTACGACCTGGGTTTCTATCATTTATCACTAGGAACGGAACGAAATTAGTAACGACCTTAAGTATTGAATTTACTGACAAGTGAATATTACATCCCTTCTCAATATCAATTTATTATATTAGTGATAAAGTTTCCCTAGTGCATTATTATTGTAATATTCTAAGATGTCTGGGGCATAGTGAATGACGAGAAAAGTTCTTAAATATCTTTTCCAAGAAAGAAACAAAGTACAATTTTTTGCTGTATTCAAGCTCTTAAAAATGTTCCTTTTATGAACGTGTTATGAAGATCAAGTTTCAGTATGTTTCTACCGTAACAAATTTAATTTCAGTTCAAAAAGTTACTTACAAGCAAAACGTAACAACTGGATTTCCCTAGAATTCATACCCGGAGCAAACCAGATATCCACGACATACAGCACCGTAGCAGTCAAGCCTCGCAGTGAGTCACGATAGTTTTGCGAGGGTTTCATAACTATGTGACGTTACACTAATGACCTCCATCACCAAATATACTTTTATAAAACATTATTTACAGTAATTTTTCATAATTTACGTATCTTTTGCAGTTTTATAATATAAAGAATAACCAAGTTTAAAATTATTAAATTGTATGAGAGATTTTCTTTAGATAGGTCGTAAATGTAAATCCTAATTAATATTTTATAAAAGTTTTACTAAATGCCCTGTAATTATTATAATGTATAAAGACAAAAATATGATTATTTATAGATGGGCTCTTTTACCTAGTCCATTTAATGTGCATGCATAGAGGATGCGTACATTGTGAGATTGAATATTTTGTACTATTTTTCTACAAAACTTCTTTACACAATTATAATCATGTTTTTGGGGTCACAGCCAAGGATTTAATGGTAATTAGTACATAAAACAAGGGAGTTTTAATAGAGAGAATTATGATGTTTGTACCAAATTCGAGAAGCGCACAGGGGGGTACCTTGAAGAGATTCTGTGGCCCAAATAGAAATAAGATATTTATTGTATTTTAAATCGCTACATTTTGGTTTACATCACACTAAAAATGATTTGAAAAAGGATGGAAAATATTCAGTGTACCACTTGACCTTATCACAAGAGATATTAAGGTGGCCATTCCCTAGAAAGAGACATCCGATAGGGATATATCTATTATTTTTCATAACTCATAACTTTTATATCTTAGTACATATATTTTAAAAAACTATAAGAGTACCTAAGTAAAACTATAACAAGACTATTACTATGAATTTTCACTCAATAATTTTAGTGGTTTGCAAAATAGCTAGATTTAAAACTAGGAAATAGGGAGATTGACATAATTCTTAAATTTAAATCTAGCTATTTTGCAAACCGCTGAAATTATTGAGTGAAAATTCATAGTAACAGTCTTGTTATGGTTCTACTTAGGCACTCTTATAATTTTAATAAATATACATACTAAGAAAAAAAAGTTATGGTCAAAAATAATAAATATTTCCCTATTGGAGATCTCTTTCTAGGGAATGGCCACCTTAAGATTAGAAATATTTTAATACTTTTCATTATTTGATTGCCTATCCCTACTTTGCTGAACAGTAACTTTGAGTACACTTTTGTTTTTCTCTAAATCATGTAGGCTTTGATAGTTCAGAAAAGAGTTACCATAGGTAAATTGGACACATATTTATTTTAAAATAGGTAACTAGTTTCCCGGCCATTTGTTTTCATAACATTCAATACCTTTTGGGCCAGATGGTCGAGATAGTTGTGTTATAAAAGTTAAAATGTTTTAAATTAGACGCATGACATTAACAGACCAATTGTCGTTAAAATATAGGCCTAAAACACAAGCCACCAATGTAAGCGAAAAATATGGAAAAACTGTTTTCATCTCCAAATAGCACAATTTCTTTCATTGGTTATTTACCAGGTAGCAAAGTCAAGGTATTTTAGAGCTAAGTATATTATTTGGTTTTTGAAAATATTTTAAAACCAGGCAACTCTAGGTAATAGTTATGACTTTTGGATGGATGTTTTAAATTATAGCTCACGTTCGAATATCCAAAACAACTTATTGTTACGCTTGGTACCCTGGTATCGCCATTATAAATATAAGATAACAATGAAAGTAAAATGCTTTTATTGGTAATGAGTAAAGTAAAACGAAACTGAATTGTTAATCGGAAATCAGCATCTCAAAATCATTCTTTCCAGGGGTCATTCATATACTATGTGGCTTGACTATTTGATATTTTTTATAAACTATGTACCTACTATATATAAACTACATTTGTAACAAAATGATACTCTACCATCCCATATAGTGGTGTTACGAAAACAGGAATCACAGGTTTTTTTTTTAAATTTGTCCAATGTAATAAAAATTAACCTTTCAAAATCTGAAAATTAGTAGCGCTATTAACAATTTTGTCATTATCATCTCTAGATAATGCCAACGTGATTGGTGAAAGGTACGTGGAGTTTAGTAGTCTCTTCTAGTGTTTGGTGATTGTGGAAATTACTTAATCGTTTGTGTCACTCCATCGGATCTCACCTCCTCGAAAATAAATCTTACAGGCAAATGTATACAATAAGTTTCTACGAACATAGATACAAATTGTTAAATCATAATAACACAAGAAAACTAAATGTTTGGAAAGTTTAATCGAAGAAGCATTTACTACGTGCTAGATCACTGTCAAAGAGAAACGAGTAAAACACTACAGTTCTTCACCATTAATTATACAGGGTGATTCACGCAGGTCATTCATTAGAAGTTTTTCAACTTGCAGTTGGATTAGAAACTTAAAATTTGGTGTGCATCCATAATCGATCATGCCCGTTCTATCTAAAATATTTTCAGTCCTCCAACTATACAGGGTGTGCCAAAAATTGGTACCAACTTTCTTATTTTAAATAGAAACCTATATTTTTCTTCACATGGTTTGATTGGTCTTCTAATTTTGAGTTTAGAGAACCTAAGTTATGTTAACTTATCTATTACAGTTTTTGACATATGTCCAATTTTTTGAAAAAAATTGCCGCTGTAGTAATTTACGAACAAATTTGTATCTCACAAACCTTTCAAAATTATGAAACCAAATTTGTGAAGCAGTTAGCTGGAAGTCCAAGCTAACTTTTGATGTCCCATCGGTGGTCCCATTTTGTACCATATGGGCGCAGTCGATTTTCAAATGTCGCAATAAAAATTGTCAAAAAGTAAATTTTTTCAAATGGCACCGACTATTTTTTTTTCACACCATTCGAAAGAAAATTGAATTTTAGGGTGAGTTACTTAAGCATTCCCTATACTTAACTTCAAACCATATCGAGTTATTCAATAAAATCAAGAAATACCTTATCTTGCCGAGAGATTCCTTACTTCATCAAGTATGCCATGGAAACAAATGACAGTTGTAATAATTTTTAAAGAACAATATGGATTCTTATTTAATTACACAAAACACCAAGAAATTATTATTAACGAACAAGAACAATATTGACGAAATTCTGTCAGTGAAAACGGTGCACACGTTGAGCATTTGTATTGAAATAATTATTTTGTTAATCTGTTTATTTGTTGTTATTATTTATTGTTGCGATATTATTTTTGAATAAAAATTAAAATGAAATGATTGTTTCCAAAGCCTACTACCCTTGAGAAAAAAAAAAACATTTTTTTTTTTCAAAAAATGCCAATAACTCAAAAACGACTGTAGATAGACATACACAATGTTAATAAAAGTGGCCCTAAAATTCAATTTTGCATTGATTTCTGACGTCAGAAATGGTAGGCGCAAAGATGTGCTACGCAATCTGTTGAAAGTAGAATAATAGAATATTTGAACAAAAATATGGTGGTCACATTGAACATTTACGTCAGAATTTCGTCAACATTGTTCTTGTGCGTTAATAATAATTTGTTGGTGTTGTGTGTAATTAAGTAAGAATCCATATTTTTCTTTAAAAATTATTACAACTGTCATTTGTTTCCATGGCATACTTGATGAAGTAAGGAATCTCTCGGCAAGATAAGGTATTTCTTTCTAAGTTAGGTATAGGGAATGCTTAAGTAACTAATACTAAAATTCAATTTTCTTTCGAATGGTGTGAAAAAAAATAGCAGGTGCCATTTGAAAAAATTGACTTTTTGACAATTTTTGATTGCGACATTTGAAAATCGACTGCGCCCATATGGTACAAAATGGGACCACCGATGGTACATAGAAGTTAGCTTGGACTTCCAGCTAACTGCTTCACAAATTTGGTTTCATAATTTTGAAAGGTTTGTGAGATACAAATTTGTTCGTAAACTGCTACAGCGGCAATTTTTTTCCAAAAATTGGACATATGTCAAAAATTGTAATAGATAAGTTAACATAACTTAGGTTCTCTAAACTCAGAATTAGAAGGCCAATCGAACCATGTAAAGAAAAATATAGGTTTCCACTTAAAATAAGAAAGTTGGTACCAATTTTTGGCACACACTGTATAGTTGGAGGATTGAAAATATTTTAGATAGAACGGGCATGATCGATTATGGCTGCATACCAAATTTCAAGTTTCTAATCCAACTGGAAGTTGAAAAACTTCTAATGAATGGCCTACGTGAATCACCCTGTATATTATAAAAGAAAAACATATTAGTTCATTAACTTTTGTCCCAATGTTATCATCAAATATATCAAATTCTAACATAGAGGAGTTTATAAGTTAATTCAGAGTGTAATGTCTTAATGCAATTGTGGAGAATGAATCTCTTGGAGTCTAATTTCAACTATATTTATTAGGTTATCTTTATGACGAATTTGGAGAAGTTGGAGGTGACTTCTGTCTGTTCTTTAGGGAGGTATTGTTGGCTGAACCACAAGTTTTGACACGCTTTCCTGCATTTCGTTCCCATCTTGAAGACAGGTTGAATAGAGTTACTATACTTGCGTGTTAAACAATCTACAGTCTATAAGCTCTCTCGGACTCTACATCATATTTTACAACATTTATCTAAGATTTATTCTCACCCTGTATGTGAGATGTTGACTATGATGGTCCCTAGTCTTTTAACAATAAATATTTATTTATACTCATAGTTAAGTAGCATTCCAATTATTTAGTCTCTTTAATTATGGTCGAGAAGGGTTTGAAGTTGAAGTATGTTGATGTGGGATGTAGTGCCTATAAAGTCAGCATATCCTAATTCTAATCATCATTTATCAGAATCATATACACTATAAATAACTTCTTCGCTTGAATTAAAGATTGCAGATTTTGAAAGTGCTATTTATTGAAGTAATTTGATGCCATTGATAATGCCATTTTCATTTATGTCACTCCTGATGGCGAAAAGATTTTAGGTTTCAGTAAAGAATATCTATTTCTTCTCATATATGTAACGTTGGCCTATCTCGACGACAGGTCAATTTCCGACACCAGATGTGCTACCCCAATCTGGAAATATTGTTGAACCTATTCTCTTAAGAAGAGCAGAGATTTCTTAACTGCGTAACACTTAATGGCGAAGGCAAGACGCAATACTCGTCTTATATTGCATAGCTTCCGCGTATATACCAATATATAAATCGCTAGAAAGTGGGACAACATCGGCATTTATTTGGAGGTCACCCCTCCAAGCAATAACCGCGATTGACGTTTAACTTGTCGTATTGATATACAAGTATGGTTACAACGAATCTGCATTTGCCCTGAATATAAGATATAAGATAATTTTTCTGACATTGGGTGGTGCTTGAAGCTTTGACTTTTTTAAAGTCGGGAATGAAAATCCGTAATCTTTAATGATTTATATGGGGTTATATTCGACCATAACAGCTTTCTGATCAGATTTAAGTAGATATAAGAGACTTGTGTTTAGTTCGTTGGCTACTTAAAGGGACTTAGTTGAGATTAAAATTGTTCAAAATAGACAGCGTATATTAATACGAAGTGACAACATTTTCTAGATAATGCAAATTTATAATTATATTTCAGCCTCGTCTCATAAATAATAACTGTAGTCCCATACTCCTGCACTGAACCACACGTTGAAAGTAATAAACAAAAAATCGGGCTCTCCGTGACTAATGCTTGCTATCTGTCAATCGCTGATTAAGTATTTTCATTCTTTATTCGTGTGCTGTACCATACGCACCTATATAGGAATGTGAACTTACAGTGAATTAAAAATGCCAAAAATTTCAAAGAAAAGACGTAGAAGTAACAATGAAAGTGATAGTGGTTTAAATAGAAAGATTCGAAAGTTAAAAAAGAAATTAAGTAGACTAGAATATAAAAAGAAGAGAGATAAGCCGGATAATGACAGTTCAAATAGTGAAAGGGAACGAAGTGACGTTTCCACTGAAATGGAAAATGATTGGAGGAATATTCCATAGACATCAAGACGAACACAAGATACATATTATCCTTCAGGCTCTGAGGATGGAGAGATTGTTGAAGGTAAGTGCAAAATCGGCCTTATTTGTGAACATAAGGCACGTAATACCAGACTAGTATCTTGAATGGTAGTTTATGCTTGTGACAGCATAGTTTACAATGGTGTAAATTGTAACAATAACAACAACAGTACCTCCTTGTGTCAGCACTACAAAAAATGAATACAGCATTATGTATATTACAGAATGTGCTTGTGATTGCATAAATAACAGAGATTTAAATAAAGAAAAGATAACATATAAAAATTTCTCCAACCCTTTAGAAAGTCATGAGACCTCGGTGCCCGAAGACGGATCTAGGGAATTAAGTGAGGACGTTTTGGCTCTATTGGGTGTGAATGTAACAAAGAAGAACACATTAGGAGTTCCCTTGCAGGCGGATTTAGCCGATAGATGGCTAAGCATAATGAAAAATGGCTTATCCGAAGAGGAAAAATCATCACTTCTAAACAAATATCCCCTCCTAGTAACTGTCATTTGCTTCGAGCTCCTAAATTAAATCCCTTGGCCTCAGCGGCAATTTCGGATTCGGTAACCTGAAGAGACAGCAGATTACCAGCACTGCAAATGCAAATTGGAGTAAGTTTATCAGCTATTGGCCAGGTCTTGACTTCAATGTTAAAGGAGGAGGCTCGGGAGGAGGGGAATGTAGATCGAAGCCGGCAGTATATCCAACCCTTGAGTGATGCGGGAAGACTATTAGCAGACATTCATCATGCGGAGACAATGTCACGTCGAGAGCTGGCTGCTTATAATTTAAATAAAGGTTTTAAAGGCACTCTAACTGAAGCTCCATTAGATGAATGGTTATTTGGAGCCGACTTAGAAGAAAGAGTTAAGGCTACAAAAGATATGGAACGTGCATCCTTGCAATTGAAAGTTCCGAAAACTAACCAAAACGCGAATACCGAAAGTAGATGTACAGGTTAGTGAAATTGCAGTGCGATTAAGCCACTTTTATAGTAACTGGTGCAAAGTCACTAAAGATAAAGTTGTGTTATCTTGGATAAAAGGTGTAAAATTGCCTTTTTCTAAAAATCCTGTTCAAAACAATGCTCCAGGTGAACAAAAGTGGTCTCTAACTGAATTTTTTAATGTTCAGTTTTCTATTCAGCATTTATTGACTTTAGGAGCTATAAGCAGAGTAAAACCGAGGAAGGATCAATTTCTTTCTCATATCTTCCTAACACCTAGGCCAGATGGTTCTAAGAGAATGATCTTAAATCTTAAGTCACTTAATATTTATATCGAAACATTTTATTTCAAACTGGGAGATTTTAGAACTGTCTCAAATCTAATTTGTAAAATTTTTTTATGGCAACCTTGGATCTAAAGGATTCCTATTTACTAGTTCCTATCGAAAAATTAGACAGAAAATATTTAAAAATTTAATAATGTCATATATCAGTATAATTGCATGCCATTTGGTTTAAGCGCTGCTCCATACATATTTACAAAAATAATGAAACCTGTTGTGAAGGTTTTGAGAGAAAAAGGTTTTTTATCTGTTATTTATTTAGACGATTTACTTCTATTAGGCGAAACAGCTGAGGTGTGTAAAACTAACGTTAAAGAAACCATTAGACTATTAAAAAAGCTAAGGTTTGTGATAAATAATCAAAAGAGTAAATTAACGCCTTGTCAGACGATAAGATATTTAGGTTTCGTATATAACTTCGTTCACATGACTATTTCTTTACCTATAGAAAAGAGATTGAAAATTGTTTCTTATATTGAGAAATTCAATAAAAAGAAAACTTGCAAGATAAGAGAATTTGCAAAATTTTTAGGAGTTTTAACATCTGTTTGCCCAGCAGTGCGATGTGGGTGGCTATATACAAAATCCTTTGAAAAAGAAAAAATTTTAGCCTTAAGAAATATTCATGGGAACTTTGACAGCACAATGAACAATCTTAGAGAGGATTTTAAATGGTGGTTAAAGAATATAATGCATACGGAGAATTCGATTAAACCAAAGAAGTTTAGATTTGAAATATTTACAGATTCATCAAAAACAGGTTGGGGGGTTTATTGTTCCGGTCAGACTACACACGGATTTTGGACAATAGAAGAAAGGGATTTTCATATAAATTACTTAGAATTATTAGCTGTATTTTTGGGCCTAAAATGTTTTGCCAGGGACGCATCACACTGCGACATCTTATGCAGAATAGATAATACAACCGCCTTATCATATATTAATCGAATGGGAAGCGTACAATTTGATCATTTAAATAGTTTAACTAGAGAAATTTGGCAGTAGTGCCAAAAGAGAAATATTTATTTGTATGCGTCTTACATTAGATCTGTGGAAAATCGAGAAGCAGATTTTGCTTCACGTATATTAAACAACGATACCGAATGGGAATTAAGTGATACTGCTTTCCAAGTTATTGTCAAAAATTTTGGGTACACCGGAGATAGACCTTTTTGCTTCCCGAAACAACTATAAGTGTAAAAAATTTGTTTCTTGGCTAAGAGACCCAGAATGTTATGCAGTAGATGCATTTACCTTACATTGGGGAAATTATTTTTTCTATGCTTTCCCTCCGTTTTCTTTAATATTAAAGACATTGCAGAAACTTCGGCAAGAACAGGCCCTAGGTATCGTAGTGGTACCTTTCTGGCCCTCACAACCTTGGTTTCCTTTATATATGTCACTACTAAATACTAAACCACTATATTTACAACCAGATCAATATTTACTTTCTCTCCCGGACAGGATACCACATCCCCTATGGAGAGATCTTACCCTGGTTGCCGGGATCTTATCATCAGAGCGCTTCTAGCAGGAGGGGTGCCAGAAATATCTATAGGCATATGCACAGCTTCAATTACCAATTCTACACTTAGGCAATATAATGTGGGTTTAAAGTTGTGGTGGCAGTTTTGTTCAGACAGATATGGACGTTCTTAAAGTAACGGTACCATTATTACTGACATTCTTAACTTTTCAGTTCAATAGAGGTGCGTCGTATGGAAGTTTAAAGAGCTATCGTTCTGCTATCAGCCAGATAGCGACACCAGACATAGCCCAGGATTTTAGAGTAAAAAGATTTTTTAAAGGGGTGTATAGCTTGCGTCCGAGCTCTACAAAATATAACCTTACCTGGGATCCGGAGATAGTCTTAAAGTTTATTCGAGAATTGCCAGAAGCGATGAGTTTAAAGCTTGCAGTTTTGTTAGCGCTGGCCACAGGTCAGCGAGTTCAGACCTTAGCAAATATAGAGTTACACAACATTATTAAACAGTCGGACGGTATTATTATTAAGGTTAGCAAGAGATTAAAGACATCTGGACTGAACAAACTACAGCCTACGTTGCAACTTCCATACTTCCACCAAGACAATAAAATATGTGTGGCCACTACACTAATAGAATATTTGGAAAAAACAAAACATTTGCGAAACCAATCTACAGATAACTTGTTTATTACACATAAAAAAAACCACATCATAACGCCTCAGTGCAGACAATCGGTCGTTGGATTAAGACTATACTTAATAAAAGTGAAGTAGATGCGTCCATATTTTCGTCTCACAGTACAAGGCATGCTGCTACGTCGTCAGCGGCTGCCAAGGGTGTTAGTTTGGATACTATAAGAATAGCTGCAGGGTGGACAGAAAAGTCCAAAACCCTCGCTAATTTTTATCAACGTCCTATAATAAAAGCCTGCAATTTTGCTAGGGCTGTATTGACTAGTAAATAATAGATGCATATATAATTATACGTTGGCTAGATATACCTAATTTAGATTTAAATAAAAATTATTTTCTTTATAAGTTATATATATAATATGTTCAATTATAATATAATTATTTTTAGAAGCTGTATTGTATAATACAAAAACATTACTTTCTACGTTGGAGTTGCAAAATTTTGTGAATGTTATTGCAATTTATTAGTACATAATTAAATGAAAATTTGCCGTTTATATCTCTAAACATCTACAGTTATTATTTATGAGACGAGGCTGAAATATAATTACAAGATCAAACGAACTTACCTTAAGTGAAGTTCGATCTTGATTATATGAAGCCTCGTCGAAATAAATAATATCCCACCTCTCCCTCATTACACCCCTTTCTCAAAGAATACAGCAAATTTTCTCTCATTATACTCTAAACAAAATGAAAATACTTAATCAGCGATTGACAGATAGCAAGCATTAGTCACGGAGAGCCCGATTTTTTGTTTATTACTTTCAACGTGTGGTTCAGTGCAGGAGTATGGGACTACAGTTATTATTTATTTCGACGAGGCTTCATATAATCAAGATCGAACTTCACTTAAGGTAAGTTCGTTTGATCTTGTAATTATCATTTATACTATTCCTTTCAATTGTTTCATAACAGTTGTTACTAGTTTGATACTTGATTCAAAACTACATTAAAGCTGCATAACTATATTAAGTTCTCTTTATTTCAGTTAGCAGTTTTACTACTGATTTTCACTAATGACAAAGCCAGCTTTTGTTTGATATGTAATCGATTTTAAACATTTTCTTTTAAAATGCCTTTACATTGACAATGAGAACAAGTTTTATAATTGCTAAATTTGAAGTTTTTGTGTTATTAATCAAGAATTACATTTTTCTATCATATTTTTTATTTCATTGCAAATTGTTCGGATACAGCATATTTAAGGCTGTCTGTGTAACCTTTGAAAAATATACGTTAAAGCAAATTGTAATTTTGAAAATGTATGTAATATTCAATGTATATACATATAAAGTAAAACTGTATTATAAAAAACATAGGTGCTTTCAAAGATCTCATGTACTAACCAAAATATATACATGGTGAACTGCTTTATAGATAAAATTATATTTTCAATAAGAAATAAGACATGCTCAGTAAGTATAATCACAGAGCTGCAGGGTACAACTTTAGTTTGTTTACTGAATATGTATAAACCACAATTATTACAAAATTCTTCTTCATATTTTCAGGTTTGAAAATGTTTATTGTAAAAATAAAGATAAGTATGTCAAATAACTGTTGCTAATAATTTAAACGAATTGCTTGCGATAAGCCCCAGCAGAAAAACTTGATAAATGTTATACCATCCGTAACTGTAGTTTCTGGTTTATTGGCCTTCGTCAGTACGAACTAGGTAGGAGGTTTGTATCTGAATTTATAAATCAAATATAAAACGGTTCACCTTATATAGGAAAATTAGGAGGATATGTGTGTAGATAAGCTTTTTAATAGAAAACAATCGAAAAAATGTATGTTTGTTCACATTTTGAATTCCATAAATGTCTTTTTCGGTCTAATAAATATTGAATTACCTGAACTAGAATAGAAAATAGCTGTTAACAAAAATATTTCCTTAACATGTCTCTAGGGGTAAAAATCTTCTTGAAAATTCAGGATATCTTGTTAGAAAGAAAGAAATGAGGCCGTACAGTTTATAACGGTTTATAGTGTAAGCCAAATTACTTTTTTGAAGATAATATTGTAATTGTTTTAATTGAAATTCTCTGCAAAATAGACTGTCTTAAATTTTTGTTTCAACTAAAATTTTGAATTTGAATATGAGTTTCTTGCTGTTGTGGAATTAAGCATCGGCAACGTTAACAGTGAGTTAACATGAAATTTCCAAGCTTTGCGCTCGTTATTGGTGCACAACATTCAAGCGTAGTGGTCAAAACCACTACGCTTGAACCAATCAAAATTGGTTTCTTCCTTGATTGATCTTTCATTAATCAAATATCCAATATATTCAAAAGGATCTTTTCTGGCATTTTCTATCCCACAAAATAATGGAGCATGTATGCCTTATTTACAAGTTTCAAATTCATACAAAGCTACCCAGCTTCAGTAAATCTGTTTGTAGATTATATCTTCACTAATATCCTTTTCAAGCTATCTGTCAATATTATCTTTACACCAATACTCTACAAATAGACCATATTAATGGGACTTAGCGGACGATGCGACGTCAAGAAATATTATCTGCTAGTAGTAACTGACACAAATTTTCATATGGTTTCTGGAGTATCAAAATGAAATAAATTTTGTAATATCAGATTTTACTGCACTCTAAAGAAATATATACTATGCAACATGATGCATAGCTTTAAAAAAACTCATTGTAAAATAGTTCAGTTCTCTCAGTACCTAAATGAGCACAAGGCATATTGCTTTAAGAATTTATTCATCCTTTTAAAGTGAAACTTATGACCTGTTATTTTTAAACAATTTTTGTAAAAAAATCTAGTCCATGAAACTAAAAATAAACATGTTGCATCCCCACTCTCTACCATGTGATATAGCTAATTACTTTGTACAACCCGAACCACTGGGTCTATCAAGTCACTATAATATATGCGCCATTATTTCTAGGCTATGATGGGTTTCACATTATATTTTTGGAGAACTGATATAAAATTCACATAACCTGCAAGATTCGCCTATTTTTAATAACTACAGGACATTACCCGGCACATCTGTTAGTAAAGTTTTACTACTAACATAGGTTAAACAAAATATATTCACTTTATGAATCAACATTTTTCAATGTAATCGTCCCAATATGTTCATCATGGTTGTTAATATATTTTTAAAATCTTCATACATAATATGGTTCATAGTCCTCATGCATGTAATTTTTTATTTCCACTTAACTATTTCCCTTAGGAATTGTACATTAAACATGAACACATGTATAGCAGGAACAATTTCTTGCAAATCCCAATATGAAACGAATAATCGCAGAAAGTTAGGGCTATAAACTTTATTTCCTTTTAGTTTGGTTTTAAGAACTTGATTGTGACGTGAATTTTATAATCATATTAGTTCAAATTGACATTAACATTAAATAAGTTATGTTAGAGGGTTCTCTAGTTGACTTTATTTGACAATTACTCGTTTAATTTGAATTATTTTTGTAATTCTTCTGTTAAATATACAAGAAAATCAAAAATTGCCTACAATACCTACGTATTAACAAATTAAACAATCGTACCAATGCATTTATTAATGGTAAAGCTTGTAAAATTGCATTAAATATCTAAAATTAAGTGTATAGTATAGATTACGTGTTTGGGAACATATTTTTCCTTTATATTGTCTAAATGTCAATTGTGAATGTCTCTTAATTGTATCGTTCTCTTTATCGCATACGTATTTATCCACTTCTAAAAATAATACCTAGGAATTGAGTCCTTTACGTGACTCGATTTGACGCTTATTTTCGCATGACCATAGTTATTTGTGCGTTAATAATATGCGTCAAACTGCAGTGGTGAATTTGAAATTACGTTCTCGTTCTGGAAAATTGTAATGTAGTTAAACATTTTATATTATAATAGCTAATTAACTTTGTACATCTTGTAACTAATTGAAAATGTTTACTGTGTACATTTCTGTTCCACTTTGGTATTGTCATATAGTTTACTTTTAAATTTTGTAATTAAAATTCCTAAGTTTTATTCGCATGCTTTATTAATTTTAATAATTCTTTAATTATTTTATTAATTATTTCTGTGAAACGTTAACTACAACAGAATTTTTGCTCTGTGCTACAAAACAATATCCATTTCCAGGCATATTTAGTTTAAATAAGCAACATTTTTGGTGTAAAGCACAATTGCACTTGGAATAGCTGATTACAAAAGACCAGCCCAAAGATGGCAGACTTAACTAATAAGCCGGAGCCACTCGAGTTGCGTCACATGCCTATATATATGCTACCTATTTTGGTTTTAATGGAACTTTACCCATGGGATAATTCTTGATAAATTTTTTAGTAATTCTTTCCTCGCTACTTTGATTAAAATTACTTTTAAGCAAAATAGTGTATGAAGTAGATTTATTGGTATTATCTACAGTATGTCTCACGTAAAGTAAAACAATGAGGTCTTGATGGAAAAAATCCTTTTGAGGCATTTCAATAAAAGTTGTTTCTAAATTTATTTTTTTGAAATAATTTACACAAATGAAAAATAAATACAACCAAGTCTTAAATATTGTATTCTATGAAACCTCCATCAGCCCTAATGCATGCCTCAATTCGCTTTCTGTTATTGTTCTTAACATATTCATTTTTTTTTTTAGAATTTAAGTAAATTTCGGATTCGGAATTTTTTGTTAACAAATTTTTTTTATTAAAAATTGCCTACTATGATTTTTTTATCTTTTTCATACAATTTAGTATCGTAGATGGCCTTGCAATTACAGATGGAAAGTGATTTTTTGGCCTTAAATAGACCTTGGTGACCTCTATCTTTTAAGATCAATTTGATTCATATCGGACAAGAACAAAAAAATTATTACGCTGATACACCCTTAAGTGAGACACACTGTATGTATATTGAAATATAAATTAAGACGAAATGGTACATTTTCATGAAAAGATTATGGAAATCTATTAGAACAAGCAGAAAAAAATAGTTACGATGAGAAAATAAAAAAACCAGATAATAAAAATAAAACTATGTGGAGCATTCATAAGGAAATTATTGGTAAAAATACGAGGAACCCAGCAAGCGTAGCAAATGATTATAATAGTTTTCTCATAAACGTATTACCTGAATTATTGAAAGGCGTTGATAATGTACCATAATAGATTAAAAAATAAACATACAAGTGGTGATGATAATATTCCCACAAGTATTATTAAATGTTGTACACAGCTTATAAGTCAACCAATATAATGAATAATTCTTTTAAATATGGTATCTTTCCCGATCAGCTAAAACTCGCATTAATTAAACCCCTCTATAAAATGGGCGATCCAGAAATGTTTGAAAATCATAGGCCGATCAGTGTATTGCCATCTTTCTCTAAACTCTTTGAGATGGCAATGTTCGATCGTCTTGTGAACTTCATGATATCATGTGGATTAGTAAGCAACAATCAACATGGATACATTAAAGGACGATCTATAGAAACAGCAATTTTTCAGTTAACTGAAAATATTTTAAAAGCGTTTGAAGCAAGTCATCTGTCATTAGGAATATTTCTTGACCTATCAAAAGCATATGATTGCTTAAATCATACATACCTTCTTGAAAAATTGGAAAAATATGGAATACGGGGAACAGTATTAAAATGGTTCAAATCTTACTTATCAAATCGGACACAAAAAACAGTCATTATTAACAATGGAAAAGAAATAAAATATGACATTAAAGAAAAGAATATAAGCATTCCACAGGGTAGTATCACAGGACCGATTTTGTTTATTATTTACATGAACGATCTAGGTAATATAATAAATGAAAAAAATAGTCCCATTATAAATTACGCCGATGATACGAATTTATTAATTACAGGAGAAAATTATCCTGAGATAATAAACTTAAGTAATACCTTAATGCTGAAAGCAAAAGAATTGTTCACAAAAAATGGATTTGTATTTAATTTTGAAAAAATGAACATTATCCTATTCAGAATACTACAAACAAAAACAGAAACACCTAAAACTGTAAATATTTTAAACGACAAATTAAACATTCAAGAAAACGCAAAATTTTTAGGAGTGTATATTAATGAACATTTACACTGATCAACACATATAATATATTTAGGCAAAAAACTGAATGCAATTTGTTACAGCATTTGGATTATCTGTAAATATTTAAAACAGAAATCATTACTTTGCGAATTTTTAACCTAGCACGAGATTTGGAATCATCTTCTGGGGAGATAACAATATCCAAGAGATATTCATAACACAAAAGAGACCTGTAGAGGGGGTTAAAAAAACAGAATTTCAACTATTATTGGAGTATAAGTGTATGAATGTTTAATGTTTGTTTTTAAAAATAAAGATATAGTTCACAATTCATAATATTTCTTATGTCTATGAAACACGGTATCGGCTAACAATAACGGAAAATAATCCACAATATATGTGTATAAGGCTATTTAACAAACTACCAGAGAAATGGAACAAAAATTGAGAGAATAAATAAATTTAAAAAAGAAATTAAAAATATGTTGATAGATTTAGAGCCCTATAATTTGGAAGATTATTTTGAAAGCTAAGTTAGGTTAGTGAACTTTTTTTTGACGATATTTTATTTTTGATATGTACCTTTGATTGTAAAGTGTAATATCCTCTTTGAAATAAATAATGATAATAATAATAATAATAATATTTATTATTATTATTATGATCTCTCCAGTCAAGTTTACGTAATAAGTAAATTCGCGTTTTATTAGTAGCTAGCAAAGAAAAATGTTTTCTATTATCTGTTGCTTCCTCTCAAGTTGTTTTTAAAATAGGATAAATACGTAGATGGTGAAAAATGCTGAAAGGAGAAAAGGAAAAACAATTTTCATTTCTGTACTTGTCGATTTCATTTAAAATATAATCAGTAAGATTTAAATATAGTATGATAGCCTCGTTTTGAACATCAGTCACTCGCGAGCTTTTGGCTTAGAGTACCATGAGTTTCTACTTTACTAGTGGCACTGGACAAATAGGTTGTTCTATTTTTCGTAAATTCATCAGCAGTACGTACCAGGAATTGAAAATTATAACAAGGAATTGAAGTATAACCACAGGTCTACTGCTTTGCTATTTGCTTTTGGTCTAATACCTAATATTACAAATTAGTTTAGGGAGTCGATATATATCTGCTAATATTAAAAGGATGCGCTGCTAAATCATAGTAGGACATCATAATGATTTAGTAGTATAGTTATAAGTGGTTCCTGACGCTCAGACGTTGTGTTTATAAATTTGATAAATCAATCGCCTAAATACTGACAATCCCTTATCGAAATAATATTTTTCCAAACACAAAAGGAGGGCCAAAAAATATTTATATTTGCTAGAAATGATGTCGTAAAAGAAAATATTATGGACACTAGAACGTTAAATATTTCAAGTCAATTACATTTAACAACATGTTTTTATTTATCTGCTTATAATAACAATGAATTTCTCTATTATGATCAGTAGGTAGGTATATAGAACTTATTCTGCACATTTGCATTCCAGAACCATTCTTTATATGAATATATAGCCTTCATAGTAGTATAATGTTCTAAAATGTCTGTATATAAGTATGTTAGGATATAAGAAAAAATATGTGTACATTAGGAAATGTAAAACAATTATAAGAATATGTGGGAGTGTCTGTCCTAATTCAATATTTTCATACTATGTAACAAGTGTTAACAATGTTTCTATACTACGGAAAATAAAGTGAAATATTGCGATTATTTCATTTTATTTTGATCAATTATTATGCTGAATATTTTAAGAGGGGCGAGAAAAGTATAATGTGTATCAAGTTTAATTGTTCGCTTTTATCATAACTGTAAATACAACATTTTGTGTGCATTGTTGGCCAAACAAGATACCTATTCGTTCTCGTTGCTCTTAAAGATAATTTTAAAAAGACAGGGTGTCTACGAACTGATTAATTATTAATAGATTAAGAATATTAAAGTGTTAATTTTTAGTTATAGTTACAACGAGGAAACAACCTATATCATTACACAAGACCAAAAAATGTGTTTAAGATTGCTTTAGTAGTACAAATTCGAATGTTTATGCATAAGGCTTTCTTCTGATTTAAAACTTAAGCATTTATAATTGAGGCAGAACTAACCATTGTAATTTATAATTATATGATCGTCGTGAAGTTTGTGTTCCAAATAATGTAAATTTAGGCCTATTTAGGTATTTAGGAAAATATATTTATACTGGAAAAGCACCGAAGAATATCTTGAGCACTTATATTTTGTGTGTTATATTTGCAAAGTGAATTTTCTGTTAAAAGTGTTGTAAAGTAGGCCTATTTAGGTTAATATATATTTGTAATGGAAACGCACTAAAGGATATCTTCAGCACTTATATTTTGTATATTAAATTTGCAAATAATCGTGTGATATTTTAAGTGTGTATGTATGTTAAAATGTAAAAATAAAAATATATGAATGAAAATAAACAGATCTTTATTGTCTTTCATCTTGTGCAGTTATGTAATTTTAAATAAGACTACAAACATGCAGTAGTGAAATCAGAAATAGAGGTCATACGAGAATTAAAACCTTAAAAAAGCAAAACACTTAATTTAAAATTTAAAAACAAAGACCACTAAGAATTATGAATAATCTTGAATAAAAGTAAACAATAATAATAAACAATAATATACTTAAATGATAAATAATAATATTGTCGTTGTCGTTGCTAGAAAGCAGATATCCTCGCAAACATTTAGGTATTATTTGACGTCAAGACTACCTAAATTATGTATAATAAATTTAGTCGCAAAATTTGAATTAACCATGTTTTGGTAAAATTTACGTTGACGCTACATGGAATCGTGGAGAATAGGACGACGTCGAAATTAAGTTATATCAACTAAAACAAGTAAAATTACACAAAAATCATGCTTATAGTCACAAGGTATATTTGGTTACTAATACCTGTTTAGGTGAGCTTTTCTTAAATTCAACGTCAGTTCGACACCAAGTTGACTAGTTTTAGGTAAAATCTACGGACGTATGTGAAATTGAAAAATGACACCAAGCGAGAAAAAATAAGATTATAATATTATTTGGTATTTTTCTCTATAAGTGGTCGAACTATTGTTGTCAGTCACTTACAAAACTGAAGAGATACCCAACTCACAATAAGATACAAAATGAATGTCAGCAACTAAAATAAATAAAATTTATAAGGAAAGTATTTGCAGTCCTCGCTTGTTGAAATATATGCGTCGAAATTTTTTTTGTGAATAATTGCAGCTGTACTTCGTGAAATAATAATGCCCCTTCAAAATATTCGTCTATGAGGAAATTCTTATTGCCAAATAAAAAAATTACTGTAATAGTTTGAAACGAAAACATGCTATACTTGTTAACTATGAGTTTACAGGTATAACTGTGTATTTCTGTTACCTTTTAGTCAATTCTTTTCCATACACATTCATTTTATAAATTTAAAATTGGAATCATACTTTAACTGCATTGAGAAAATATAGTGTTTTGTGCTAATTAGACCTCCAAGTTAAAATGACTACGAAAATCTACGTATTTTATAGATAGACATTATCACAGAGGTCAAGTTACCCTAAAATTTACGACATTTTGGTTAACTTTTACCTATTCACTCTGATGTTATATCAAATAATTACTTGTAGGTAAATATAATTTATTTATGTACTAGTGCTTTGGAGGCTCGGCTGGCATTGGACAACGCCTTTTTATTAAAATTCTATGACACATTATTTCCACATCCTAGAGTGCAAATACAGTCAAAATGTTTTCCTTTAAAGAAATGTGAATGGGAAATCTTGATGTGGAAGTAGGTAGTGATTCCTTTAGGAAGCAGTTTTTTGCTTTTGGCATACTTCATTTGTATATTGGCACCACGAATTATCTAACTATACTACGGAAATGGCTTCTCTTAAGAGTGGGTATGCCGTCTAAAAATCAGAAATAAATTACTCTCAAACGCCGCCCCGTCCGCGACTAATTATAATTAGACCATTGCAATTACGAAATTTGTAGAGGCGAAAAATAGAAGAAAACATATCAATCTAGGTTTGTATCTTTCTAATATTTTGAAAAAAGATGGTAATAATTAATAAAATTTGTTTTAATTAGCAGTAAATTGCGAGATTTTATGATTTTTAAAAAAATATTTAGAATCAAAATATGAGAAAAAGGATTCGATACAAACCTTCATTCATGTTTTCTGTGTATCGTACTATTTTTATTTTTCCAAAAAACATAATACTTTTTGCAAAAACATGTATAGCACGGAACCGTGCAAAGGCACATTTTGCAACAAATGTTACACTGATACGAGCTCCCTCTGGATTTATTATTGTTTAAGCTCCGCCCTTCACCCAGAATTATTTTATGAATGAGAAAATATAACGAGGGAACGAAATAAGAAATTAAACCAAATCATTTCTAATAACACGGGACGCCCAATAAAATGCCAAATTCCATTAATTTACTATTATACTTAACAGGTACTCTACTCTTTGATTATACTACAAGTACGGAATTATAACAATATAGTAACTAGTTATATGTAGCTACCCATGCACTAACAATAATGTGTAATTGTGTTTCAATTCTTCTTTATAAAATGGTGGTATGCTGGTATATTTGAAAACATTTATTGGACAATACAATTGATACTAAATTTTAAAGATGTGTTCTTGTCGTAAACACATGAATATAGAATTATAAGGGGCGATGCGATTTGCAATGAAACACAAAAGTAAAGCGCACATTTTCCCATTTTCTCATCAAGTCACACGCATCAGTTTGTTGCATTAGACCAAACAACAGGATTTTTTTCATAATAACTTTTATTTCTGGGAAAAATAGAAATAAATGTTTGGGATAAAAACTGTCGGCTGTAAAGTTATCTATCGATCTGTCAAAATAATAAAATCTAGGCTCAAAATGTAAAAAGAAACAGAGAAACCAACTTACTCCTTTAAACCCGAAAATATTTTCCAGAAAAAAGCAACTTTCGTGAAAATTTAACAAATCAGAGCTAAAAGTATTGTCCAGAAGGTGATGTGGACCGATGTTGAAAATATTTTTTTGTTGAGATCGCGCACCAATGTAGACGTTCTAAGACTCAAGTTGCAGGTTTTTATCTCTGCTTTCAAAATTTGTAGAGAAAACATTTTTGAATACAAATTTTAGCCATCTTTTTTACTTTCAAAATTTTGCAAATTTTTAGAATCGCTCTGACATTCGTATTTAAAAAAAATGCACTATTAAATTTCATTGATACAAATAATTGATGCTTTGGATTTTTAAAATCTAACCAGTAAAACCAGAGATATCCATATTTTTGAGAAATAACCTACTATGTCTAAAGTTATTAATGATATTTTGATGCGGGGTTTAGTTTAAAACATCTACCATTAAACTGTTGTCTAATATAAAAGCAAATTTGTAAGTTCTCCCCATCCATATATTTTTTAAGAAAATATGAATAATAATTCGTAAAACTAAGTGTACACCAGGCAAGTTATTTTATATAATACGTGCTAATATGTGACATGTGCTAAGTATATAACACTAGTTGATCAAATCGAGAACTACTACTCCTAGAAAGTAAAATTTCAAATAAAAGCTTGCCTTTATCCTTAATCTTTATTTATTCTCGATATATTTACTTGTTACTGAATTCGAAAAATTGGAATTTGCTTGCTACATTTACGTCTGCAAATTTCAGGTTAGGGTTGTAAAGAAATTCTTATTTTATATCAAAACAGTACCTGAGAGGTCAACCACTTGTAGAAATTACACGAACTGCCGAGGCTGCCTTTTCCTGCGGCGCCTGCGTAACTCCAACCAGCCGCACTTGCGGGGCTTTCATTTATATGACCGCCACTGCCATGGCTGCCGACAGCCTGCCTAAAATTCGGAGAACGAGTGCCGACGGTGGTTTACCTCTCGATAGACAACTACTGAATTTCATAATGATCCGTTGAATAGTTTAATGCTTATAAATAATTACTTATCACTGACTTTCTGCGAATCATTTCTATTATTCTCGGCGTCTATTGGATGTATAACAATAATAATTAAAATTATTTTTTTGTTTAACTTGCTATAATTCAAAAAACGAAAACATTAATGGATCTCAATTCACTACATATTTATTAATGAACTGTGGTAATATGAAGGTCAAATTTTAATAATTGTAAAAAATACGTTTTTTTTCAAAAACCATGTCGATAAAATGTGAGTATTTGCAAGGATCAGTTAACGAACGGAAAACCCTTTAAGTCTATGCTGAGAAGAAATAAAGATGGAGACACCTTTTTTATTTGAAACTTTTTTTCTGTTTAACAGTTACTAAGAATATCGCGTATAGACAAATTAGACCAATAAATAACTAATACTATACGCATAACACTTATTGGATAAAACAACTTGCGTGGTGTATATTTTTGATTTTAACAATGGTTGCTAATTTTTGTTTATTCGTAAACTAGCATTATTTGAGGGAGACTACAAAATAAAAAGTCCTGAGGAATCCCCTGAGGATCCAAGAGTTTAAATTCTGATTTGTTGAATGATGTGACAGCTAAAGCTTTACACATACGAAAACTAAACAACATTAAAATGTTAAGTTTTCCATTTAGTTATAAACAAGAATTAGTACTATAATAACAAACAAGACTGCAGCTACGGACACGTATTTCGGAGTTATTGCTCTTCATATATGGCACATGAGGTACGAAGGTACAAAATAGAGTACCTACAATATACTGTGCTTTCCTATCTTTTTTGGTCTTGCTTTTAACAATATAACAATATTATTTATGCCATGCTACGCTGATGAGGAGCAATAACTCTGAAACGTGAGTCCGTAGCTGCAATATTGCATAGGTACCATTAATTTTTGTTTATAATTTTTATCGGACCTCATCAACTCTTATTCTTTTTATTTAATATCATCATTTCCTTATTGACGATTATTATTAATTAATGCAGATTACTAATTATTGAATATCTTTTCCATTATGCAAAAATATAGATATACTCGTATACTCCATATTACAAATTAAAATTCTAGGGAAGCATAATACCTAGCCGTATAAATTATAAATACTGTATTTATTGAAGGAATAATATGTTAAAAACGCATTTGGGTTGGAATGATAGGATAGATGTGTCGGCATAACCTTGAGCTTTGGCAGGTAGAATTTATATACAATCATGAACTAATTTCGAGCTTATACGTAAGTTGAATCGCGGTCATTCATTTATATTTACTACTACATAGTACTACAAATACATAAAATAATATTTTATCGTTTTTAAAGGACCGCCCACTGTAGTTTCCCTTTCACCTCCCCTGTTGCAAATTTTAGCAGCTTATCGAGGCATACCTACTCTTAATCACTGAAATAATTTTTAGATAGTAACTATACCACCTACCTAATTGTTAAAAGAACCTAAATAATACGAATTTTACAAATAGGTTAGATGGGTGTTAAGTTCTGAATTACCGTTTTATAGTCAAGTTGACTTTGAGGTCGATTTGACAGGTTACTGCTACAAAGAGGTTTAAAATTTATTTCTTCAGAGTAATTTTAATGTTTGAAATTAGATCGATAAGCCAGATAGAATTTATCGACGTTGTCGACCTAATATTACTTCAAATTAGTGTAATAAAACTAACCATATAAGTTGCTATTTAGCTATACATTACGTAGGATTTCGAACAAAATCTACCTAGGAAGATATTCGACTATTAGAAACATTTTTAGTCGTTAAAACAGTAAATACTACCTAACTATATTAGCCATCTCGGCTTTGTTGGAAATTTACCCTTGAGGTCATTTTTGGTAAATTTTTTTAGTAGTTCTTCACTCGCTTCTTTCTTTAAATTTGCTTTCAAAGTCATAATTACTTTAATAAGTAAATTTATCTTTTCCCAAGTCGAGTTGGAGCTAATTTTAACAAAAATGTTTGCTGGGATATAAAATACAGAACTGATAGAGACGACGTGTTATTGTAGATGATCCTATTATCCCGCGTCTGATGGACACGACAAGGATTTTATATTAATTAGGCCGGAGCTGTGTCGCCGCTACGATATCTATCAACTCTACTCACAAAGGGGATTCAAGTTACCCTTCAGACTCCCCAAGACGAAAATAGACAAAATTATACTTACTGTGATTGCTACAGTCTGCTCTCTCCGTCGTAATCGGATGTCCAACGGTGCAATTCTACTGAATATATCTTATAATTAGCCCTTTCTCAGAAACACTTCTTAATAAGTAAGACCGTCGATGGATTCTCTGAGTATTCGGATAGGTACAACAACGTGACGGGATCAAAGGTGACCCGTAGTAAGTAGTTATCTGACTCACGCCACAGAATCGCACGTCGGTCGCCAATCTTATAATTAGTGTATCAATAAGAAATCGAATTCAAAATATATTTTCATTTATTGAAATAATTAATAAAATATAAATATTCAACACCTAACTAATGTATATAAGGCAAACATCAGAGAGCACCACTACTTGGCAAGCCGTTACATTCCGTAACTCATCCAGCGTCGAGAGAACTATAACTGTATTTGATGATGATTGTTGGGTAAATCACTCGGTTGTGCTGTTGCACCACATCTGAGGGTTGATTACTTGAGGAAGCAGAAATAACCAGGATCGCAATATTTACAAGTATATTTACAACTGAATTTTACAAGGTTCGGTGTGTATCACAAATAGTAAGTGTTTCTTGTTTCGAGTCTACATTGTAACTGAGCTTGTGAGGGTAACAAAGTATTTGTATTATCTACCTATAATGACCAGGACGGATCAAAAAGGTTCACATTAATAATATTGGGTATAATAAATTAAATCTAAGCAATTTGTATAACAATAACAGAGGATTAACGTAAATTTGCTTTCTACAAATTTTAGTACAAGATACCTAAATTCTAAGAACTTATGAATATTAAATGTAGTGCACAAATGAACAATAATATTTAAGAAGGATGTTTCAAACCCTAATAAAACTTAATTACAATATTAATATGCACTTACATTATGAAATAAATAAATGTACAGATCAATAATTAAACGAATGTGAAATATTATTTAAAAAATAAATAAATAACTAAAACTAGAAGCGAGGGTCCAAACAATAACAACTGTACAAAAATATTCAGGCTCGACTCCCAGTCAGTTAAGATGGTAAGATGTATGTCGAACTTTTTGAAAATTATTCACTTTTAATTTTGCAGTGAAATTTTCGAATTGCTTGAAATCTTTTCAGGATGCTTAAAGAAACTATTTATATTAGTTCAATGATTTTCCTGCTTGCATAAACGTACTAACGACATTGAACCCAAATATACCTTTCTTTCGTCGACTCGCCTTTGAGCGACTACTATGGCGATTCCCGTCTGGGCCTGGATTAATGATATTTTGGGTCTATCGGAATCGAGTCTCCGACTTTGAATTTTTTGACTATTTTTATGGACGTTCTTGTGGTTCGGACATTGAGTATTCTCCACGACTTTCAGAATAATTAATTATGTATTTTGGTTTTTATTGGAAAAACCGTCCCATTGATTTTTTCTTAAATTTTGACAAATAAAATAGCTACTAGCTACACCCTGACTGAGAATTTCGCCCTGTGCAATCCTCTTTGTGGTACTTTCAAAAAACCAAATTCGTGGTACTTTCGAAAAAATTAATTCGTGGCACTTTCGAAAAAATGAATTTGTGGTACTTTCGAAATTTTTGTCGAGCCTGGACAATTCTCTTTGTTGTACTTTCGAAAAACCAAATTCGTGGTACTTTCGAGAAATTTGTCGGGTGGAGCGATTTTCCGCCCCGTGTATCTTGAAATTTGAAAGTCAATTTCTTGCTACTTTCGAAATCAATTTTTTCAGATTTCGATGAAAGACAATGCCAAAGGTGGTTATCGGTCTTTTGTACAATGATAATGTTTCAGAGTAGATTTTTTTCCATGGTCCATTTTGGTCTAAATTCAATTTCTTAGTAATTTGGATATTTTTAAAATGGATCATTTTACTGGGTTCAATAATATTATCACAGCTATTCCACTTAATATTGTCTGTAATTGTTTATTTAAAAAAAAATTTCTAGAACGGAAGTAGATTCTATTCCGAAACGTTAACTTCCTATAGCTTTGATTTTGAGTTTTTAGTTTATAACATTGTTCTAGTTTATATATTTTTAGGTGTGAGACTTTTTGAAACAGTCAAGTACTCAAGAACCAACCTCTATCCGTTTGGCGCAGAGGTTTTTTCATTAAAATTTTTAAATATTTTTCAGTGGCAAAATACCCAATAAAAGGTAACAAAATATTTCACTTAATGTTGCGTAGCATGGCGTCGAAAAATTAATGTTCGCTATTTAATGCTTTAGCCCTATTAAAACGCTGCAGGCGAGGGAGGCGAACAAGTCTTTCAAATAAATTTTTGTTCGGGGTCGCGGCGTTTCTCGGTAAATCAAATTTATAATTTCAAGTGGTCCTACCGAAGGTATTTCTTGCATTAAGCACCAATATTTTTTTTATGAACTGAGTATTCTAATGCATTTTCGCTGCAGCGTTTTCGATTTCTGGCCATTTCCAGAAATATTGAAAAACGGATTTTACCCCTATGACCGATCGAAGGTGCAAATACTTCAACGTGTATTATATAAACATGAAATGATAGTTAACATATTTTTTACTGCGTCTAAATGTTTAAACATGCAAAAATATGTTTGCCAACTCCATAGAAAAATACGTTTTTTTTCAAAATGTCATATTTTCTAAACCAAGGAGTATTTCAAGGTTTGTTTAATCTAGAATTGTTTGGGAGACTCTCAAATACACGTATGAATGCGTAATGATATCGAGTCAACTGTGCATGACATAAAACTTGGTGTTCCACAGGGATCTGTGCCAGGTCCATTACTGTTTTTTTTTATTCATCAACGATCTCTCCAATTATATCACTAGAGGGTAATGTAAAATGTAAAATGCTGTCTGTGACCTCAGCATTTGATGCGAACGCAACAGACTGGTATTGAATAAAACCAAAACAAAGTGTATTAATTACTATATAAGAAGAGGTATTCATAACAAAACCCAGACCATTGATATAAAATCTTCGGAGACAGTAATGTTCCTAGGTACTTGTGTTGATGAGAGATTTACCTGGAATGCACATATTGATGATGTCTGTAAGAAATTAAATAGGGCGTATTACGCCATTTTGCAAATAAAAGATGTCTTAAATGTTCCAGGGTTGCTAAGTCTTTACTATGCAATGGCTCACTCGCACATTTCTCTTAACTTGAGGTTGAGGAAGAGATTTCAAGCCTGTTTTTATAGCTCAATGGATGTTTTTATGGTGAATTTTTATTTGCACCCCTTGATTGATAGTGACATACAATTTTGTTGTTTTTTACATTCGACACCAATTTAGTCTTATTTAACATTAATTTCTTGTTATATAAAATGGTTTTTTATTTGTTTGTGTACAGGGTGTAATGTTATATGTTTTAAAATCGTTATTTTGGATTTCTGTTTTATATGTGCTTTTTATACAGTTTTTATTTTCTATGTATTTTTCGACTTTTTTGTTTATATTTATATGTATTTTTTGACGTTTCATAACTGTACATGTACAGCTACATATATTATTATTATTATTATTATTATTACTATGCAATTCTGAACCAGTGAATTTACCCCATTCATCCCTTAAATCCACCCCTATACTTAACTCGTGCCTTCACGCAGTATTTTAATATTATTTAGTGGAGTGACAACAACCATTCCATGCGAATTTGCGTTCTACCGCAGCTGAGACTTGAACTCAGCAGAGATAACAGCGACTAGACATGTCGTGCCACTCAACAGCGGTCTAGTCCAATGCTACCGTCTCGGTAACACATTAAAAACGTCACTAAATATACATATCCTGGCCAAGATTCGAACCAGGACTACGTGGTCGCAAGCCAAACACCTTAGCACTATGCCACAGAGCCTATTAAAATTTTACTGCAGTTAAGAAAAAGCAAGGGGAAATTACTACACTCAATTTTTTGTCCAAGATAAATATGTATGCTAGCTTGGCCTCGGACAGGCAACCCGCCCAGGGTGGCAACCGGAACTGTTTCCTTTAGGGAGGACAGTGTGAAATTGGCTACTGGGTGCAGAATGTTTTCCCGCCAGGCTCCTTGGGAGAAATTGACTACTTTGTGGACATATTCGAAGCTCGAGGAACCCTACTTACAACTTATAATGTGAAAGGACTCTTATAGCCCGGAGAAATTTGTCGGCTAGTGAAAGAACTTACAAACTCAAATATCAAAATACCAGGTCTTTTCGAGATGCATCACAGGAATTACAGCTATTTTAAAAATTTCTGGATCAGGCCTCGGATGTAGAGTTATCAGTGGTCAACAGTATCAAATTGGGTACAATATATGCACCCACGATAGTTGAAGGGGACTAGTTAGAAGTACTATATGAAGATGTAGAAACCTTCATCATCATCACCATCAGTGGCGCTACAACCCTGGCTGGGTCTTGGCCTCTTCAAGGATTCGCCATCCGTCACTATCTTGGGCTCGGTGCTTCCAATTGATCACTCCTATGTTCCTCAAATCCTTTTCTACCCCATCTATCCATCGCAGTTTTGGTTTGTCTCTTCCTCGATTTCCATAGGGCTTTTGCTCTTAGTATTCATTTTGTGCTCTGCCCATCAGCTTTATCGCTTTTTCAATACCAGCATCTTCATACAATTCGTACAGTTCGTGGTTGTATCTGCTTCCCCATAATTGGTTTTCTTGAATGGGGTCAAATATTTTTCTTAATATTTTTATTTAAAAAATTCCCAGGTGGCTTTCATCTAGTTTGCTCACGATCCCGTTTCGGAGGCATACGTCTTAGTGTATATTATACATTTAGATTTTCGTGACAGATTTAGTGACTTTAGTTGTTTTTCGACTCCATAGTAGCACCTATTAGCTATACGTATTCTTTGCTTTACCTCTTCCTCGGTTTTTCTTTCATTATTTACCTGGGAGCTTAGATATATGAACTCCCATACTATATTATAGCTGTTTACGGTAAGATTTTAACCTACTCTATTTCTTCCGCCTGCGTTTCGTGCTAGAACTATCGTATTTGTTTTTCGTTAGTTTATTTCTAAACCCATTTTGTGCCACCTTTTCTGCTTCAATAAAAGCCTCTAGCTATCCCTTTTTGTTCTATGTATAATGTTGTTATCGTCTGCGTATGCAAAAATTTGGACCTATTTTGTGAATATTGACCCAGACGTTTCGATTTTTGAGTCTCGTATTACTTTTTCTATGCTATCTTGAATAGTAGGCATGTGAGATCATCTCCTTGCCGCACTCCTATTTGGGTTTTAAATTGTTTAGATATTTTATTTTGAATCTTGACTGAACATACTACTTGCTCAATTGTGAGTCTTGTAAGACATCAGATTAGGCGGTGTTTCTAGGTCTTGCACTGCGTTATATAGTGTTCTCTATGGTCACTTGCGATCTGTATAGGTGCTTGTAAGAAAATTTGGCAGTGGAGAACTACATGAAAGTGAAAAAAGGATAATTCAATTCTGTCTAGATATGTGTCACAAAGCGACGCTCCAGTGTAGTATCTTCTTAAATTTTCTCATTTCTTGGCCACAGAGAGAGGACAGTATAGAACGTTTAATTGTCCAGGGGAAACCAGGTGGCAAGAGATGAAGAGGAAGACCACCATATCGTTGGGCTGATACCACTAAAGAGTTAATGAGAAAGAGCGTTGGTGAGGCAGCCCCGATAGATGGCGTGAGGCTGTCGGATATGCTATACAGCAAAGGGAGGCAGAAACAGAAGAAGAAAAAGAAGAAGTCTAGACAGCACCTACAGACAGTTAGTTAATACTGTATTTCAACAACGTTCACGGCGGCGCCTATACACCTGTGTGTCATCTGTCGGCAGATTTCGAAATCAGTTTGATTATATTATGATAGGAAACCGATCAAGATCTTAAATAAAGTTCTGTAAAATTTTACTTGGCGCTGACTGTGATTCAGATGACCAGTTGTTCGTGTGTACCGTCTCAGTGAAACTGAACATTTGTCGAAGGCAAATAGAGAATCGAATAAATTAGGGGAACACATAGGTGAAGTCAGTCTATTCATTGACGACGATCAAGAGCCTTGTGGGATTTACTAAAAGAGAACCATATGAGCAGCAACGGAAACTCTTACTGAAGCACAAGTTAGGAAATCTGAAAGCTAAAGATATCAACATTGCTTTGGAATCGGAAGAGTACATCAGACTAATGCGAAAAATTCAGGATCTTTGCCGAAGAGATAAGAATTCTTACCAACAAGATGTTTAAAAATTTGGAGTCACATGCTGACCACAATAATATCAATTATCTTTTCCAAACAGTAAGGCCCTTTACGCACAAATTTAAATAAAAAAGTGTTCTATTAATAGAGGGAGATCTGGCTGCAAAAAACCTGGCCGATCGGGCAACAGAATGAAATGTTTTTTAAATGTTAGTACTCACAGTGACCATAAGAAAAATCATTGTGTGCCTGGGTAGAATTTGTTCACAAGTCTTATATGTGGTGTCTACGGAGCAATTTTCCTACATCAATCATACCAATGGTTCATTACTGTACCTATCTAGTAACAGCTTGAAACTAGAACCAAATTAAAGTTAAAACATTGTTATATTAGAAAAAACATGTGTGCCACGTCTGTGCCTGTTCGAACTACCTGACACAAAATTTTCTGATGCCTTGGCACAATTTTTTTTTATTATTATTTTATTTTTGGTTCATTACTGTACCTATCAAGTAGCAGTTTCAAACTACAGCCAAATTAAAGTTTAAACATTTTTCTATTAGAAAAAACATTTGTGTCACGTCTGTGCCTGTTAGAAATACCGGGCACAAAACTTTCTATTTCTCAAAGTCTTATGGTGTTACTAACAAAACCCATTACAGTAGTATTCAGGGATAAATAAATAATCATCCAATAAACAATCACAATGATTGCAAAAAAGTAGTTTTCATTTATTTGGATATTTTACAAAGTTGTAGCGGCCCCTCTCCTTCTGATGTTAGTAGAGGGAGCGGTCGCCCTTTTCGGTGTACTCTATCTCCGAGAGAAGTCCCTGAGATAAACGGGCAACCGAAGAACCCCCGCTCTTGGCTAGCTACTTGCTGTGAGTATGCAAGGGTTTGTTTTACCTTTCGTGTGACTTACCTAATTACCGGAGGAAAGTACACTGCACAATTAACCAGTGCCTGTCACACAATTTGTTCTGATGAAAAGAAGGTGTATAAACAAAAGATTTAATTGTTCGACGCCACTTGTAGCGTATGACAGATACTATCAAACCCCATTTTTATTAGAACAAAACTCCTAGAGGTAAATTCAGATAGGTAAATGTTGTTGGCAGCAGTGCTGGACAGCGTCTCTATGTATCTTCTTCTAATATTATACCTCTCAGTAGCATAGATCAAGCATAGTAAAGTAGTAAAGTATAGGACAATACAATTTACAACGCCTAAACGGTCGTTTCCAAAACTAACCTGCGCGCAGCATACCTGTGAAGAGCACCTATAAAGATAGTAATACCATAAGACTTTGAGAAATAGAAAATTTTGTGCCAGGTAGTTCGAACAGACGCAGACGTGGCACACATGTTGTCTCTAATATAAAAATGTTTAAACTTTAATTTGGTTGTAGTTTGAAACTGCTACTTGATAGATACAGTACTTAACCAAAGAAAAATTTAAAAAAAATGTGCCAAGGCATCAGAAAGTTTTGTGCCAGGTAGTTCCAACAGGCACAGACGTAGCATACATGTTTTTTCTAATATAAAAACGTTGAAACTTTAATTTGGTTCTAGTTTCAAGCTGTTACTAGATAGGTACAGTAATGAACCATTTGTAGGATTGCTGTAGGAAAATTGTTCCGAAGACACCATATACAAGACTTGTGAACAAATTCTGCCCAGGCACACAATGATTTTTCTTATGGTCATTGTGAGTACTAACATTTAAAAAACATTTCATTCTGTTGCCCGATCGGCCAGGTTTTTTGCAGCCAGCTCTTTGACTATAAAGACTCCAGCTCTAAAACCTAAAAGGAATAGGAATATTGAGATTTGGTGCCAATACTGCGAGAACTGACTAACCAGAAGCAGAGCGTGAGTGGCAACTGGAATAATTATTATTTTTATTTACATGCAGCAAAATCGCAACAAATTACAGTTTTAGTAAAAAATATTGTATGGTATACGTGGTAAATGAGATTTTACTTTGTTCTTAGGGTTGTAAATGTTGAATTATTTGTTCTGCAATAATTTCCATTATTGCATTAGTTCCCTAAAATGTTACACAGATTATTTTCTCAACTAACAGAACAAAGAGAAGTATCTAAAAAAAGAAACAAAAGTTGAAAATAAGAACCACCTAGTATACACGTTGTATTTTAAGTAATGGCGGAGGATCCGGGGTTTCTAAAAACATTTAAAGACATTTATTCTTTCCTTCCCACAAATTGAGTCATTAATTAATTCTATACAAGTATATAGACAGTAAATCAGAATATTACCTGGGTAATAAGTTTCATATAGTTTCATATACTACCGTAAGACCGTAAGACTTTTCACAATGTGGAAAAGGCCATACTGTGAATTATATTACTGAAGAAATGAGTGCGACTTATCTCGGTTCTCAGGGTAATTCGTTAAAATCCTTAGAAGAAGGCTTCTTTATTTTAGTCTTGGAGTAGACGAGACAGAATAATTATTTTAACTTACCTTAAATTGCCATTATGCCATTCTCCGCTGTACTTATCACTATTAACGCACTTTCTCTGATATACGTATATGTTTTAATACACTTTTAGAGTCGACCTCGTTATGTGTGTGTTTATCAAAAGGCTACCTCGGGATAAGATAGGTGAAATGCCCCTTGACACGAATTTTGGAATAAACTTGATAAGATCGTTCCTTGGGCCTGAAAAATAAGATCAACAGTGTGCGTATATCAAAATTACCCCTCTCCCCAAGAGAGGGCCCACATCAGTTTTTATTTTTTTTACAAAAATGGAATCAATTTAAAATTCTGAAAAAAATCAGGCTTGTAGTAATCCCAATGACCTATAGCCTCAATTTTTTGGGGCTCGATTGGGCCCCACTAAGGCCCTTAAAAATATTTTAATAAATTTTCAAGTCCAATATTTTTGTAATAAAGAATATGAATATTTTTGATATAGAGAGGATCGGGAAATTTTATTTCATCACAATATTTGTGACCAAATAACGTAGTTTAGGCATGTCCAAACCCCGTGCCCAAAATTGATTTTTTTTCATTTTCTTTAACGAAAACTCACGTTAATTAGATAGGACGAATGGCTTTTAAAGCTTAGGTAATGAATTAACCCCTGTGGCAAAGGACACTCTCCTGGGATCAATATTAAGCCCGTTGGGTTGACCCCCTAGGGCCCAAAGACCACCTTTCTTAGTAAAAAGTTTCCCTCTTGGGATCAAAAGTCATCCGGCATCAGTGAATAGTCTCCTAAAGAGCAAGAAGGCACGCACCGGACAAATACCCCCCCGAGGTAAGTATTCTTTATGATCTACAAGAAATTAAAGCCAAAATTAAATTTTATTGTAAAAACTATTTCAGAATTAAAATATTTCAACACTAAAAATAATACATATCTAAGTATTCAAAGATATATGTACATTGTTTACGCATACATTAGCTGTACCCACACATTTTTTAAATTGAGAACTTAATTTCATTTGATTATTAGTTATTGCCTCCTCATAAATATGAAATTAATATTTAAAAAAATAAAAATACAATTAGTATTAATTGTGGTGATAAATCCCTATTTGAATGTTGCAATACAACTTACAATATTGTAAAGTTAGCCTGCTTGCTGTACATGCTATATGAATATTGACCTGGGGGGTTACTATTTACCAATTCTGGAGGCCTTCTTACCTCGGAGGGGGCTTCTTTGGGCGGCCTTTGACACCAGGGGATGCCTCTTGACCGCTGCTTACCTTTTGGCTCTATGGGAGACTATTCAACTGTTATGAATTACACCCCCTTGGAAAAGGAGATGGTACGCCTATGCCTATTGATTGTGACTGGAAGCCAAGAGAATAAAACGGACTTTTCTGGAATGTTGGAGAAGATTCTTGATTGCTTCTAGATGGATCTAGAGATTCAAATTCGGAGTATATAAGGCGCGATTACAAGCGCGGAAGGGGAAGTTTATTTGAGAAGTGACACGTTCGGGAAAAAGTGAGGTTAAAGTAAACAAAGTGTATTTTGAAGTATTGTATAGTCAGTAAATTGTTAAATAAAGTGTTAGTAGTGTTTAATCTCTTGTTAAAATTATTTAGAACCCAAGGATTCATACAGGGTGTTTCCTAAAAGGTGGAAATCCGTAACATTTTGGTGTCGGAAGCGGAATTTTGACAAGAGGATTTTTTCGGGAGTGTTGGGAAGACTGGGACAGTATTCTCGGAGTTAGTGCTAACACAGGAAGGACTAATTTACTGGACATTGTTCGAGGTTTATTTTCGAACAGGAAAAATAGTGTTTAAGTGCATTTTTGAGACATTTTTGGAACATTTTGTTGGACATTAGAGGTTAAGTGACAAAGACTCTAGATAAGACTTTTTCGTGCCGTTTTGAGGGTTTTCTGGACAGTCCCATTACCGATAGTGACGTAATTATATTAAACTTATTTGATTTCAACGTAATTGTATGCCGGTAACGACCAGAAGCATGGCATCCGAACAACAAATGCAGGACTTTATGGCCCAAATGCAAAAGATGATGATGGATCAGGAAAGAAAGCGCCAAGAACAAGAACAAAAACGTCAAGAAGAATTAAGAAAAATTTTTGAGGATCAAGAGAGAAGACGTCAAGAGGAAAAACAAGAAGAGGAGAAACGACATCAAGACGAAGAGAAACGACGTCAGGAAGAATTGAGAAAAATCATGCAAGACTTGGACATTAAACAACAAAATGAGAGAGACGAACTAAGGAAAATTATAGAAAGCCAACAGAATGCCATATTTGCCGTCACTGAAGAACTTAAAGATAAAGTCGAGCAAGAAGTAAGCGAAGTGAAAGAAAAAGTAGACAAGGTTGAAGAGAAAATGCACCAGGTAGAAGGAGAAATTGACCAGCTTAAACAACAGTTGAGGGATAGAGGAAACCAGCAACTGGTATCGTCAGGCCAGCGATTAAAAATTCCCTCCTTTGATGGTCAAAGTTCCTGGATGACTTACAAGACACAGTTTGAGGCAGCAGCAAGTGCAAACAACTGGAATGACGAAGAGAAGGCTAAGGCATTAATCGTGGCTTTAAGAGGCCAAGCGTTGGAGTTGCTCCAGACAATTCCGGCGGACCAACAACGTAATTTTAGAGTTTTAGAAGCTGCCTTAGATCTACGATATGGAGATCAACACCTTGCTCAAGTATACCAGACCCAGCTGAAAGTGCGCGTTCAGAAAGCTGGAGAGAGTCTACAAGAATTTGAAGCTGCGGTGGAAAGACTGGCACACTTAGCTTATCCTAATGCGCCAAAAGAATTTAAAGAGCAATTGGCAGTGGGGGCATTCCTAGACGGGATAAGGGACGAGGAGATCAGGCGAGTCCTCAGGCTATCCCGACATAAAAGTAGTAGTGAAGCCTTGGTGCATGCATTAGAGGTAGAAGCCGTCTATAGGGATACTCCAAAGTCAAGAGTGCGGGCTATGACGCTTGAAGAATCGCAGCCAGAAGAGAGAGACCAAAACCCTATCTTGAACGCGATTCTCAAAACGAATAAAATGATCGGTCAATTACTGGCTCAATCGAATCCTCCAAGAAGACAGGAAAACCAACAAAACAGAGAAAGGCCAAGTGGAGGTATTAAATGCTACAACTGCGGTAGGATGGGAAATATGAAACGAGACTGTCGACAGCAGAACTCGGACAGACGAGTAAATGCTGTAAATGTAGAAGAGCAGCAGGAAAACTAAAGATAGCCAGCACCAAGGGGGCTGTGCTGGCTAGGGAACACGGTGCCCCCAGAGAAATAAAGATTTCCCAGCTGCGAAGAATTCCAAGTAGTCTGCTGTTGCAAGGATATGTGAATGGAAGAAAGTGTGTGTTTACTGTTGACACCGGCGCTACGTCATCAATAGTGCGGCCAGGGTTTATATCAGGCTTGCAGATTAAGAAGAAGCAAAATGAAGTAATTATTCGGACAGCCACGGGAGACAGGGCTGCGGTCCATGGAGAGGTCAATTTGGAACTGCAGGTTGGACGATTGAGATTCAATTACAAGGTCATTGTGGCTGACATTACAGATGATTTCATTTTGGGACTGGACATCATGGAAGAGAAGAGGTTTATTGTTGACGTAGGGGAGCGAGTCTTGAAAATTGGGAATGAGGAATTTATCCTGGCAACCGCAGATGACCAATTCCGTAAAGCAAGGCTATTGACAACAAAGACGATTAAGATTCCTGCTCATTCGGAACAGATCATCGATGCTGCCTTGGAAGGAAATCCTGGAGGCTACCATGTTGGCCTGGTGGAAGGTGACGAATCGATTAAGTCCCTAACCAATATTGTTGTGGCAAGAACTTTAACCCGGACTAAAGATAAAATCCCAATTAGAGTCGTCAATTTAAATTCCCATGCAGTAACAATCAAAGAAGGCAAACCGATTGGCTCCTATGAACCGGTCACATGGGTAGCAAGGTGCGAAGAACAAACGGAGGGAAATTCATCTACAAATATAGACCAGGAAGTTTTGACCTTGCTGAGCTCCCAGTTGGAGCATTTATCTGAGGATGAACGAGAGGAGGCGCTCAAGTTCCTGGAAAAAGAAAGTTCAGTATTTGCCAAAAGTACGGAGGCCCTTACAAAAACAGATATAGTCCAGCATCGGATAAATACTGGTGACTCACCTGCTATTCGACAACAACCTAGGAGGCTTCCGCTAGCAAAACAAGAAGAAGCCTCAACAATGATAGATAAGATGCTACAAGATGGAGTTATTGAGGAGTCAACAAGTCCCTGGTCATCGCCAGTAGTTTTGGTTGCCAAAAAGGACGGAACGTTAAGATTTTGTGTCGATTATCGAAAATTGAACGATGTGACGAAGAAAGACAGTTACCCATTACCCCGGATTGATGACACGTTAAGTACATTGGCAGGCTCACGGTGGTTTTCGACGTTAGACCTTAGGAGCGGTTATTGGCAAGTTGGACTTCATCCTGATGATAAGGAAAAGACAGCATTTTCAGCAGGCAGTGGTCTTTACCAATTTACGGTGATGCCTTTTGGACTTTGCAATGCTCCAGCCACGTTTGAACGATTGATGGAATTTGTACTACGAGGGCTAACCTGGAAGACGTGCCTGGTTTACCTTGATGACGTGCTGGTTATGGGACGAGACTTTACAGAACATTTGAAAAATCTTCAAGAAGTATTTGGACGAGTAAGGAATGCACACCTGAAGTTGAACCCGAAGAAGTGTTTACTATTTCAGAAAGAAGTTAAATTCCTTGGGCACGTAGTGTCTTCAGAGGGAATACAAACGGATCCCGATAAAATTTCTGCCGTACGAGATTGGCCAAGGCCATCTAACGTTCATGAAGTACGAAGCTTCCTTGGCCTTTGCACTTATTATAGACGCTTTGTGGAAGGGTTTGCAGACATTGCGAAGCCATTACACCGGCTAACAGAAGAGAAAGTTCAGTACCAGTGGACACCGGAGTGTGAAACAGCATGGAGAAAATTGAAGGCAGCTCTATGCACTGGTCCTGTACTAGCATACCCACAACAGAATGGACTTTTTATTTTAGATACAGATGCCAGCAATTCTTCGATTGGTTGTGTGCTGTCTCAAATTCAGAACGGAGAGGAAAGAGTGATCGAGTACTTCAGCAAGGTGCTCTCCAAACCAGAACGAAACTATTGTGTAACCAGAAAAGAGTTATTAGCCATCGTCAAATCAGTGGACCATTTTCATAAGTATCTCTATGGACGACATTTCAAAATCAGGACCGACCATGCTGCGTTGAAATGGCTGTTGCAGTTGAAAACCCCGGAAGGTCAACTGGCTCGTTGGATAGAACGGCTGCAACAGTACGACTTTAAAATCGAGCATCGACCAGGAAGATCTCATAAGAACGCAGACGCTTTATCTAGAAGACCATGCAAGGACGACTGCAAGCACTGCCGCCATGTGGAGAAACAGCAGGGCACGGGAGTAGTCAACACTATTAAAATAGACGTTCCAGATGATTGGACAACTGAAGCCCTGAGACAAGAACAACTGAACGATGCAGAGATTGGGGCTATATTGAGAGCAAAAGAAAAAGGAATTCGACCAGAGTGGAAGGATGTTTCAGACAAAGCAGTTGGATTGAAGGCTTTGTGGGCACAGTGGGACTCACTTAGAGTTATGAACGGGTTGTTAAAAAGAGCATGGGAGAGCCCGGATGGAAAGCAAGTTGCTATGCGTCTAGTGATTCCCAGGTGTCGAGTACCGAAAGTACTTCAGGAAGTGCATGATGGAGCATCCGGCGGACACTTCGGCGTTAACAAGACCCTGAATAAAGTACGTGAACGATTTTACTGGGTAAATAGTCGTCAAGATGTTGAAGCGTGGTGTCGTAATTGTAAAATTTGTGCAGCCAGTAAAGGACCACAGACTAGAAGTAGGGGTGCAATGAGGCAATATAACGTCGGGGCTCCTTTTGAGAGGATTGCGATCGATATAGCCGGACCATTCCCAGTAACCAAGGATGGTAACAAGTACATACTGGTTGCCATGGACTATTTTAGTAAATGGCCTGAAGCCTACGCAATTCCGAACCAGGAAGCGGTTACTGTCGCCAAAGTCTTGGTAGATAACTTGATATGTCGGTTTGGTGTACCCCTGGAGCTGCATTCAGATCAAGGGAGAAATTTTGAGTCAGGGGTATTTCAGCAAATCTGCAAGTTATTGGGAATACACAAAACACGGACGACAGCCCTTCACCCGCAATCAGATGGAATGGTGGAGCGACATAATAAGACTATGAAAGAACATCTCTCTAAAGTCGTTCATAAAAATCAACGTGACTGGGATCTCCACATACCGTTTTTCCTCATGGCATATAGAGCTGCTATCCACGAAACTACAAAACAGACTCCGGCTCGTGTAGTATTTGGACATGAGATAAGACTGCCATGTGATTTGATGTTTGGAACACCAGGTGGAGAACGGCTTCCTGTGAACAGCTATGTAGATGAAGTGAGTGAACGGCTAAGGAATGTCCATGACTTAGTTAGAGACCAAATCACCATAGCCAGTGACAGAATGAAGGCTCGGTATGACCGTAAGGGTAGTTCAGAAGGATTCAAGGCAGGAGACCTGGTTTGGCTGTACAACCCACAGCGGAAGAAAGGAAGGTCACCGAAACTTCAACCGCCTTGGGATGGACCGTATACTGTTATTACCCGAATTAATGACGTCGTCTATCGAATTCAACGAAGCAAAAAGTCCAAGATGAAGATCGTGCATTTGGACAGGCTGGCGAAATACATCGATGATTCTGAGTTGCCTGATCGGGACGATCAGGCTTAAGGAGGGGGCAGTGTTATGAATTACACCCCCTTGGAAAAGGAGATGGTACGCCTATGCCTATTGATTGTGACTGGAAGCCAAGAGAATAAAACGGACTTTTCTGGAATGTTGGAGAAGATTCTTGATTGCTTCTAGATGGATCTAGAGATTCAAATTCGGAGTATATAAGGCGCGATTACAAGCGCGGAAGGGGAAGTTTATTTGAGAAGTGACACGTTCGGGAAAAAGTGAGGTTAAAGTAAACAAAGTGTATTTTGAAGTATTGTACAGTCAGTAAATTGTTAAATAAAGTGTTAGTAGTGTTTAATCTCTTGTTAAAATTATTTAGAACCCAAGGATTCATACAGGGTGTTTCCTAAAAGGTGGAAATCCGTAACACAACCATGTCAGGTGACTTTTGACCCCAACAGGATAACATCTTACGAAAGAAGGTTGTCCTTGGGCCACAGGGGGGTGCCTCAAGGGGGTGACTTTGAATTCCAGGGGAGTGTCCTTTTCCCCAGGAGTTGATTCATTACCCAAGCTTTCAAAGCCACTCCTTCTATCTAATTAACGTAAATTTTCGTTAAAAAATGAAAAAATTGAATTTTGGGTCTGACGCACGGTGTTTGGAAATATTTAAACTACCTTAGCAATTGCTTTATTTGGTCGCAAATAATGTGATGAAATAACATTTTCCGCATCTCATTATCATAACAAAAATATTCGACTTTAAAACATTTTAAAACGTTTTTAAGGGCCTTAGTGAGGCCCAATAGAGCCCCAAGAAATTGAGGTTACTGTAATATCCTTTATCTTTACATTTAATTTACTGAAAACTGTAGGATACTCTTCGCAGTTTCTTTTGTAAATAAGAGTTTTATACATTTTTTGTTTAATTACAAAGCAACAAAAACATATTTTTTAAAATTAAAATAATTAACTCTTTTATTTATTGATCTATTCTGTTAAAAAAACAATAGGATCTTTCCACTAGCTAGCACTAACTGACTGTCCAAATTTCAATACAACCAATACAATTTTCGTTCTTAAGTTATCGTGCTTACAAGAAACGTGACGGACGGACGGACGGGCAGACAGGCGGACGGACATACAGACAGGTAGACGGGTAGACATTTTGAAAGTCGATTAGAATTCAATCACCAACAGAGTGATATGAAAATGTTTTCTCTACGAGCGATTTTACCGGTTTTAGAAATGTGCTTATGAAATGCAATATACTTGTATTTGCGAAGAGTATAATAAAGAACAACTAATAGGTGGAGAGCCGGCTGTACAGATTTCCTATGAATAAGATACATGAAAAACTTTGTGTGAGCGAGTGAGTACTGCCACAGATATAGAGTATAGAGTATAGAGTTTATTTTTAGCGGTTTACTTTTAGCGGCAGATTGACTACTAGCGCTTCAGTGGGGCATTTCCGAATTAATTCCTGTGGCTTTTATACTCATGTGTATGCGTCGATTTGTTTTCTTTCTGATTTAAAAAAAATTAAATAATTGTTTGTTGCCGCGACTGTCATATACAGTAAGTACAAACAATTCCGTAGTGAGTAAATGTAATGTTTGAGTAAATGTTATTTTTTTGTTGTGTTAAAACATTTTTTTTGCGTAGGTGAGATGACATTTCATTTTTTGTAATACATTGTATATGTGACTAAACAATTAATTATTAATACTCAATGAAAATTTACCGTCGTTCAGAGTCTAACATTGACTTTTCTGTAGGACCCTCCTTTGAGTAACAAGATGGAGAAATTGATGGCGCGAAACGAGGGCTTAATGGATGGTCCAATTTTGTATTATCTATAAAATGTGCAAATCTTTGAGCATTTATTCGGTTGCCATAAAGATCCCCCTGAGCTATAAAATTAATTAACAAAATTAGTATTTTTTCCGAATATTTTGAATTGTTAACTACACACATATCTTGTATTTCATGCTTTGATCCACTTTTCCCTCTGCTCCAGTTTATACAGACTTGTTAAACGAGATTTTCATTTCGGAAAAAATTCCCGATCGACGATTTTTGTTCAAACGTGTTCAGAAAGATGTGGAGAACAAAATATCAAAATGCCACCCCGGGAAATTACGAGGAATTTTTTTATTAAACAACTTAGGTGCAAAAATACGATTTCATGAATAACTTTTTAAATTCAATTTGTAGGAAAAAACTGACAGCATCATCGGAAAGAACAGATAATTTTTTTACGAAAGAAACATATAAGACAAATATTTGTCGAATTAAAGTTGAGCGAGCAGTAATTTGTTAAATAACACTCCAAGTCGTGCTACGTCGCGCGTCGGCCGTCCATCGCAATGAAATAGGCTTGCGGGAGCACGCGCGCAGTACATAAGTGGCTATAACTTTTGATTGGCAAAAGCAAATGATGTCTAGTTGGACATCAAAAAGTAACAGTTTCTCGAAGTATTACGTGTGTTTCAATAATACTAGTCAGTTTAGATTGAAACGTTTTGTTACTGTCGTTACAATACTGAGAGTCACGTATTTTTCAACGTTTTAATGTATATTTCATTAAAAACAATAAAATAAAAATAAAACCGAGGTGCAGTTTTGAAGACTAATACCTAAGCTTTCACCTCCAAAAGGTGGGATTGTCAAAAAAATATGTCTTTTAAATCATTTAACTTTCTTCATACTTGAATTTTCCGGTATATTCGTTACAACATTAAAAAATCATCTTGGAAGGAAACAAGCACGAAAACTTACAATTATCGCAGCATAAACCAGTGATACTTATAATATATATTCAGATTTAATTTGATCACCTATAAAGTGTCGATTTCACTTTTCAAAACTTTAATATTAACGATCAAAGTTAGATGCTCGTAGCGAAAAACTGCTTTTTTCGAAAATTGACAAACTTTGAAAGCCTAGATTTTGTGAAATACATTTTTCTAATATTTTCTTAAAGATGTACTTATTTTAGATAATCAATTTAAATAGGCTATCCATGTATTTATTTTTCCTTTTTCAAAAAATTATTCATATTTCGACGAATTTTATGAAATAATCGAAAATTCATGCAATGCTCCACTTTAAAGTGATATATGCAATAATTAAATTACTCAAATAATTATTACAACACACGTGATACTTCCAGAAAATGTTACTTTTTAATATCCAATTGGTTTTATATCATTATTTGCTTTTGCCAATCAAAAGTTATATCCACTTATGTACAGCTCGCGCGCTCCGCCAAGACCATTCCAGCATTATTTCCCGCGTCAACGGACGGACGACGTAGCACGACTTGGATCATTAATTAACAAATTACTGCTGTCCAACTTTACTTTGAAAAACACATATCATATACACTTCTTGAGTAAAATTTTTTGTTCTTTCCAATGGTTTTGTCAGTTCTTTCATGCAAATTTAATTAAAAAAGTTATTCATGAAATATCGCATTTTTGCACCTAAATTGTTTGACTCCCATATGTGGGAAATGAAAAGAAGTACATATTATACATCATATTTTTAATATTATTCGATCTATTTCCACAGTTAACCACGCAACAAATATCTCCGCACGATTTTTCCATGGCATTAGCCGGAGGTTATGTTACACAATAACAAACGCTAAACTGCTGATTTTGACAATGTCAGTTGTAGCTGCGGCGTTCCCAACACTTCCCACTTTGGTTGCATTAAAGTAAACCCAGAGATTTCCGTATTTTTAAAAAGCTTATAATAAAATATTTATTAAAAATATGGTTTCTCCTATTCACGTACGTGTGGTGTAAACGACACAGGAATTAACTTTCTACTTGGCCACTACGAGCGCTAACTGTCACGTACAGATAAGCTCCGCCTTTCTACCGCTAGTGTATACAGGAAGCCACTTTTCATATAAGCTTATTTTGCCCACGTCATAGAATTGTGACGTCACTTACAATCACAATTTTTTGTGCCATCAAATACATGAATAAAACTTACGTCAAAATGTAGGTTTAAAGGTATACATTGGGATTGTAGTGGGGTGCCAGGCTTAATTTGCCCGCAACCTTGAGACACCCTCGATTAAATTTTTTTTTGTGTTTTCTTAAGTCATCGAAAACACGAATAATTTCTAACGTTGGAAATGTTTATGTTCGTATATGGGGGTCGAGTTACCAGTTTTCGTTCAAGGTCAAAAAACAGCTGTGTCGCGGTCGAGTGAGACTGTCGTATATGCAACGGCTGATATATGCAAATGTAATATGGGCTGCATATATCACAGGGGGTCAAGTTACCAGTTTTCATTTAAGGTCGAATTACAGCAGTGCCGCAATCGAAAGTGGATCGTAGCTGTTTCTGGACGAGGTGAAGCCGACTACGGAAAAATTTTATGTTTTATGTATGGTGTTATCATTTCTAATGTCCCGATAGTTGCAAGAATTGCGAAATCTGAGAATTTTTTTAAGCTAAAGTAGAAGCTATCTAGTTATTAAAAAAATAGGGTGCTTCTTCTTATTTGCCTGCATTCTCCCATTTTGTCGTCACTTCCGGTAAAATTCCATGACGCGTGTAAAATTTGCTTATATGAAAAGTGGTAGGTCTGGGTAGTACTTACTCACTCATACACGGTTCTTCGTGTATATTATTCATAGGAAATCTGTTCAGCCGGCTCTCTACCTATAACTAAAGATTTTGAACAATTAAGACATATTGAGTAACTAGTTACGCCACGAATCTACTTTATCATGTAAACGAAGAAATAAAGCATTAAACCATCCCTCATTTATCTCTATCATCTTATCAGCTTAAGAAGGGACCAAATTGATTTTAGACGATTTCTATTGCCCCATTGTTACCTCTAGAGTCGTCAGTAAATCCAATAACCAGCTTCTACAATTATTGCAATCCTCTGACAAATTTGAAATTCCAATTTGTTTATCTAACAATTTGAATATATATAGCTAGTGCTCAGCATCAAAGGAAATTCGCAACTTAAGTGTCGGATGGTTAAATTTCAACCAATATGCAACGTTAACATTTTCTAAGCCACACTCAAAAGACCGAGTATTGAATTTACAATGGCCATTAATTGCTTTTCTTGTGTCCTTGTTTTGTAGATGCTTATCTGCGAGCAGGTCGGAGATTACGTTAACTTGATATTTGTAAGCAATTGCATATCAAATACTGAAACTATTTCATGTTAAGTGATTTTGAAATTATGTGGTAGTTATACGGGCCTCTCTTGAAGACAAACTTCAACATCGGAATGTAGTCCGCAGATTTGCTAGTGTGTAGGTACGTTACTGCATGGGAATATGTTCGCATCCAATATAAAAAGCTCTTATAAGAAAATGGAGTTTGGGTGGTATCATATTTTGATACTTAATGGAAAAACAACGGACATGTATTTTTCCATTTGTCTCAATTATTTTTATTTTATTTTATTTATATACCATCTGACAGTACAAGGCCATTTACTGGATGGGAAACAACACATCCATCATACAAAAATTACTTAAATTTACTACATTTCAGTAAAGATATACAAAAAAAGAAAATATAAATATTAGAGAGAATAAAGAGTTGAATTTATTTACAATAAAAAGAGAGAACAAAAAATACATATACGATTTAGACAGAATCTCCTACTTATTGAAGATGTCGATATCACGCTGGCTGTGGCTATTAGCTAGAGCACATGCTGTAGATTGGTGAAAACTGTAAAGCATTAGTCCGGGCTATAAGCAAGGTAGATCTTTTGGTTTTGTCTTGAATTTATTCGCGGAATATGGAAATTAAGTCTCTGGAGTATCTCACTACAGTCAATATCATAATGATTCACCTTTTAAAGAAATTTATGGCAACATCGTTGAGTCTTTCAGATAGGGTACACATTGAAAACATTTGAAGTAAATTGCTTTGCGGAAAACCAATTGGTGGATATATACCATGAGACTTTAGATGTAGAAGTTTAAGAGTGGCGTTGCACATTTTCTAATTTGAGACTATGAGTGTTATAGCAGGGCTGCCAAACAAGAAACGCATACTCTAGTTTAGATCGCAAAAAAGAAAGATATAACAGTATTAACGTTGAGATATTTGAGAAATCACGCCCATGCGTATAATAAAATCAAGCGTTCTATTTACGTCGCAAATTAACGTGTCTATATGGTTTTGATAAAGTTTTTTGTCAAAAATTACTCCAAGGTCTTTAAACGAGGACGGTCGTATTAATGGTTCGTTTTCTAGAGAGTAGTTAAATGTAAAATTAACATCCTTCGTGAAAAGTGTCATTACGTTACATTTTTGCACATTTAATGTGAGACTGTTCTCGACACACCAAGCGCTGAGTTTAGGTATATTATTTTGTAATTTACTGCAGTCATTTATGTTAGAGATTCTATGTCATCTGCGTACATTAAAAAATGAACAACTAGTTCATATGCTATATCATTGATGAATATATTAAATAAGAGTGGCCCAAGAACAGATCCCTGAGGTACACCGGAACAAGATAAGTAATCAGTAGACCTGAATCCATTAAATGCGACGTACTGTTATCTATCTGACAAGTATGATTTTGAAAAGTGTGTAAGATTCGGTGACATTCCAATGTTGGGCAGTTTTTGAATAAGAATGTTATGATTAAGCCTGTCGAATGCTTTTATGAAATCAAAATATATTACATCTGTTTGAACTTGCATCTCAATGGACTCAGATATATATTGAGTAGCACATATTAAATTGGTGGTTGTAGATCGACCTTTCATAAATCCATGCTGCTGAGAAGATACACTGTTTTTGACATACAGATATATGCAATTATGCAGCAAAATTTCAAAAGCTTTGGCATAGTTACAAATGATAGTGATTGGTCGGAAATTTGTTACATCATTTTTGTTTCCCTTTTTACAAACTGGACATATTTTAGAATACCTTAAGATATCAGGAAAAGAACAGCGTTTTATAGCCAAATTAAATAATATCTTTAGTGGATGGGCGAATATATTAGCACAATCTATCAGTAAAAATGCAGAAATACCATCCGGCCCCATGGTGAGCTTCGGTATCATTCTTCAGAATAGGAAAATAAATTGATGCTATTGTTATTTAAGCTATTATCATCTGAATTTATGTTGTCCGGTGCACTTGGTAAAAATAAGTTTTCATAAAATTTAGCATAAGCGTTAACAATATCCTCTGGGTTGTCAAGATGTTCGTCATTGTAATACATATCCTTAGAAATATTTGTCATTCCTTTCTTATTGGTGATGTATGACCAGAATTTATTAGGATCCTGGTTAATGTTGTTTTCAGCTTGCTCTGTATAGTTTTTATATGCAGTTTTGATATTCAATTTAATTTTTGATCTAAGCCATGTAAATTCATTTAACGCATTGACATCTGCCGTTCGTTTATAGATATTTTAATATTTCTGCTTGGATCTTATGCTATTAATAATTTCAGAGTTAAACCATGGTGGAAATTTTCTTTTATTTTTAGAGATTGTAAATTTTGGTACACAAATTGTAAAAATTTTAGTTAGCTTATCATAAAAATGTTGGCAGACAGATTGTAACTTCTTTATATTCATTTAGAAGAGACCAGTCTACCTCGAGTAGTTGCTGATATAATAGGGGAAAAATTAAATGAACTGGTGTAATTAGCTGGGAATTTCTGATTAGAATTTTTACGACTACATTTTACTGAAATCACAAGTCCGGGATGATGATTATCTTCTTTTAGTACTTCTAAGGATTTATCAACAATGCAATTGATGTTACATAAAATTACGTCGAGCAGTCTATTGTTACTGTTGTAAATGAAATTGAATTGAGTGAAATTAAAAAAAAATTATTATCGTGTGCTATAACTTCTCCACTAAAACAGCCTTTTGAGACAAATGATGAGTATGCAGGTGTGTTAAAGTCACGTATTAATAATATATCGCTATCATAGATGCAGTTTAGAGACCCAATCATGTCAAAAATTATATCGTATTCTGCAGCTTTGATATCAGGAGGGATATATATGACGAATATGTAAATAGCGGTAGAAACTAACCATGAGCTTGAGTTCCACTGTAATCCAGTAGCTAGGTGGCTTCTTCAGAAACTCATCGTTACAAGTATTTACTATGAGTTGGTGAATTATATTAACAACATAAATCGCGGTAAAATAACACTTTATTTTAACCAACAGTTTATTTATGGAAAAAAAGACATAACTTGTAGGTGAGCGGTATACCTTCAAAAAGACGCTCGGAAAATTAACCTAAGTGACCTCGAAGTTTCGACAGATTGAAATCTTTTGTAGTCGATTTGTTATTTTATTGTCAACAAAAAACCTTATTAAACTTTTTTTATTCCGATGGCAGGTAATTTGTTATTAACAAAGAGGTTGCAGCTTAAAAATAAAAGAAGACATCGTTTTCCAAACATATAGTTTTTTTTGCTGTTTGCAAAATCCTATAAAGAATATGTTTGATCACTTTTTATCTTTTGACATTTTCTTCCAAAATTTTTGAACTGCAGGCGATTAAAAATCGTAAAATAACCAAAAGTGGCCATCTTTGAAAATATATTTCTCAGCTTCTACCAAAGCTTCTTAAACTTTTTTTCTTTGGAAAATGATCATCAATACTTATGTTTTAAGACCATATTTTTTACATATTTCACCTTTTTTGGTACTTGTGGTATTTGAAACCAAAGTTGCATGAAATATTTAATTTTTGCCCGATAGAATGAAATATGAAGGTGACGGGAAATCGATCCGCAAATCTTTTTTAATTACTTGGATGTACTTTTCAGCAATCAAACATATTCTTTATAGGATTTTGCAAACAGCGGAAAAAAGAACTAGGTATCTATGAGAACTAAAAGAAAAACTATATGTAAACAGTATTAATGAAATCTGCATTCTTTCGATAACCAGACTTCTAGTTATGCCAGCAAATCAAGATCCTAAAATAGATATGTGCAATTTCTTATTTGACATTCTCATTATAACACTAGCATCTAACATAGTCCCCTACGGCTAAGCAGACTATCTACATGACCCCTTACGGTATGAAGATTCCGTTAAAAATGAGAACAAAGGCCTAAATTAATTTATTTACCTACCTTGTCTTAAAACATCATTATAAGTGGCTTTGTACCTTTCTGATGAGCTCAGAATGAAAACATTTTTAAGATGAAAATTTATAAACAACGAATTGTCATGGTTGACGGCCAAAAAGCTTTGAGAGCGATAGTAGATAATCTTCCGAAACGTTAACTGTCCTTAGTTTTCATTTTCAGTTTTTAGTTTATAACATTGTTCTAGTTCATATATTTTTAGGTGTGAGACATTTTGTAATCAATCAAGTATTCAAGAACCAACTTATGTCTGATCCATCTAGCGTAAAAGTTTTTTCATTAAAATTTCTAGATATTTTTCAGTGGCAAAATATCCAATAGAAACCATGTATAGAACGACTTCCTTCTTATAATTTAAAATTAAAGACGTTCATATTTAATTAATCAATTATTTTGTAAGCATTCAATATCATACATCATAATCTCATTTTTACAACAAACTTGACTCTGTATTTGAATCTTGTGTACCTAAAAAATCGACTTCTCGTAGCGGCAGATATCTTCCGTGGTTTAATGGAAGTATCATAAAAAACATTAGCCTTAAAGAACGTCTTAGGAGACAGTATGCAAGAACCAGTGATCCACTTATACACAATAACCTCAAAAACATCAGAAGGGAAATAAAATATGATACCAATTTAGCCTACAGAAATTTCATGCAGAACTCTGAAGATAATATAAAAAATGATCCCAATAAATTTTAGGCTTTCATCAAAAGTAGAAAAGGGTCGGCCAGTGTATCTGAAGAGATGTTCTTTGAGGGATCTTCGCTAAACAATCCCTCCGATATATTAAATGCATTTGCCAATTATTTCGGTCAATCTTATAATCAGTCCTCATTAGATATCGTGGAATATCACATTGAGACCGATATAGCTAACAATAACCCTATTGTTAGCATAAACTATTTCAGTGAAGATGAGGTTATTCGGGCTCTAAAACGAATTAAACGCAAAATGACGACCGGTCCTGATTCCATTTCAGCATTTTTATTAAAGGATTGCGCTATCATCTTTGCATATCCTCTAACTTTAATTTTTAACTTAATCTTAAAAAACTGCCTACTTTCTGACCTATGGAAATATTCCGAAGTATGTCCCATCTTCAAAAAGGGAAACAAACTAGATATTGAGAACTTTAGACCAATCTCTGTAATTTGTAACTTCTGTAAAGTCTTAGAAATATTACTTCATGATAGAATATATCATTCAATTAACACCAAAATCTCTATTAATCAACATGGATTTATGAAAGGGCGTTCAACAACAACAAATTTATTCTGTGTAACTCAATATATTTCTGAATCCTTAGACGAACGTGGGCAGGTAGATGTCATATATACCGATTTCTCCAAAGCGTTTGATAGACTTGATCACCAGTTGTTACTTAATAAATTAGAAAAAATCTGCTTCTCATATTCTTTGCTCCTTTTGTTTAAATCTTATTTAATGAATAGGAGTCAGTACGTTGCATTAAATGGGTTCAAATCGATCGAATTTGCTGCCACATCTGGAGTTCCCCAGGGATCTATTCTGGGGCCTTTGTTTTTTAACATATTTATTAACGACATAGTGAACGAAATTAATTTGCTTCACCTTTTATATGCCGACGATCTAAAAATGTTCACAGTAATTGATGAAATCGATGACTGTTTTCAACTTCAGACTTCTCTTGACAGAATAAACACCTGGTGTACAGTAAATAAATTATTCGTGAATCCTAGTAAACGTTCTTTAAAAACATCACCTTTTATTTTTGATTACAGGTTAGATAATGTCATACTTCAAAGACCTATAACATTTTGCGACCTCGGCGTAACTTTTGATAGTAAATTATCCTTCACTGATTATATCGATAGCATTGTGTCTGAAGCCTCCAAAGCCCTTGGATTCATCTTTCGTACTAGTCGAGAGTTCACTAATACTGACACTCTGAAAATTCTTTATCAATCCTTCGTCAGATCGAAACTTGAATACGCATCGCTAATTTGGAGTTCCAGTTATGATGTTCACAAGATTAACTTGGAGGCAGTTCAACGTAGATTTCTTAAATTACTGTGGTTCAAATCCAGTGATTGGTTTTCCGCAAAGTAACATTGCTTGAAAGATATTCTATGACTACTCTTGAGGATAGGCGTACGTACTTTTCTCAAGTATTTTTGTTTAAATTACTACACAATGATTTTGACGCACCCGAAATAATTAGTAAGCTTAATTTTCACGTTCCCAGATTAACCTCTCCTAATCACCAAGTTTTCTATTTACCTACGCCGCGTACCAACGTAATAATAATTTACCTTTATATACGATTTGCAGTACTTCTAATAAATTATGTAGCGACTTCGATATTTTTAATTGCAGCCATAGTGACATAAAACAAAATGTTCTAAATTAAATGACCAGTGAGTGTCTTTGTTTTTCTTAATTTACTTTGAATCACATATGTGTATATTGCTGTGTATCCACACTGTGGAACACTACCTAAGTATCGTGTTTGAAATCATAAATAAAATTCACAAATTTGTATGTATTTTAGGAAATAATCATAACAGTTTTACTTTAACGGATCATACAGAAGCAGGAATATCTGTGGTTTATTTAATTGATTCAAGTTCACTTATTCTCAGCGAGTAGGATGCAGAGAATGAAACTTGATATTGAATTAGAACAAAATATTTAAATAAACATAAAATGAAGTTAATTTAGTTTAAAAAGGTTATTCTAAATAGTATATAATAAAACATGAACTTATAGAGAATCACAATCTCATTTAAAATGAGTTAGAATGAAATTGGAAAACAAAAAGTAAATTTATAAAATCTGACATTTATGTCAAAAGTTAGGGCTGAAAATCATATTTTGTGTAGAAACACTGTAAATCTACACAAAATGAATATTGAATGAAAGACTATTAACAGTAGTTGCATTGCAGCGTGATTATTTTAGAAATAGTAAGTCCATATATTACAAAACACTGAATGACATTTTAAGTTTTCAGATATTTTCAAATATCATTGCAGAAAGGTGTTTTGTAAATGATATTTCACATCATGCAGAAAGAAGGGACTAATAGTATGATGTTAAATGTTTGTTGGCGTATCAATTTCTTGTTTTAGTTTATAATATCAGTATTCTGTCAGTATGTAAAACTGCAGTACGTTTTTAACTACTAGCATTTTGTGTTTATCATTGCTAGTCATCTAAATGTATGAATTAGTATTTATTTGAGATTGGAATTGTTAATTGTAGTTATAAGTAGATTTTAAGAAAGTGTATGTAATATGTCAATATATTTCGAGTAATACAATTATTCACTTAATCCTGAAAAGTAGAATAAGAAACTTATTAGGAAAATTAAAGAATTAAAAACAGTATTCAATTAATATAAAGAACAAACAAAACTGAATAGTTTAAAAATTAAATTAAAATTAAAATTTGAAATATTATATCAAAATAGAAAAAAACAATGGAAATATTGGAAATTAACCCATTGAAACGACTAAAAATAACAAATCAGTTGATCATACACCGCTGAACAGCGAGCTGCGAAAAATATTCATCCAAGAATAAATAAATAAATTGAAAAGAAAAGAAAAGTGGTGAATAATTTGAAGGTTAGGATATTACAATCCAGATATATTGATATCAAGAATAAATTGTAAAAGTTGATTAAATATAAGAAGTGAGTATACTTTGAAAGTATTACGAAGTAGATTATCCGGAAAGCAGATTTAGAAGAGGGAAGTATTTGTTAATCCAGTTAGCAAATTTATATGGTGAAGAAATTTCAAACGTCAAGCAAGTGATAGAAATACTTCAAGGAAATCTTGAAAATAAATTGGAGGTTAGAAACAAACGTCAATCCAGTAAAGAAGAAGAAGAAGAAGCCTTGAGAGGTTAAAAAGTCAGTCAAGTGACATAATATTTCAAGGATCATAATAACCAGTTAGAGGTTATAATATAACATTACTCGAGTCGAAAGAAAGACAAGGTAAATCTTTACTATATCAGAAATCCATGGTACATATTTATTTTAAATAAAGGCCATATTTATCATTTTAGTTAAGTTAGATTTTGTTATTTAAATTTGTTAATTACATTCCAAGTTCAAATTTGTTAATAAATTAATACTTTGTTCGTTCAAATACTGAGTTTGATTTATTTAGATTGTTATCTTGATCGATGAGCATTTATTGAACCGACTTCGTTGGACCTTGAGTAAGAGTCATTCTATAGATTGTAGATAGTCATGCTAATGGTGTTATATAGTCTATAATATTAACAGCTTTTGAGAAACTGTTTGGCGCTCAATAAAATCATTTCAATTTACTTTCAAAAAGTAATTTCGAACGTATATAAAAAAAAAAATAGATAGCAGAATATAGAACAATATATGTATATATAGTTTTTATATTTAAACATTTCCCATGTTATTTTTTTCTCTCTCTTCGTATCATTAGTTATTCATAGTTCGTACATTTAAGTAAATTTTTTCTTCATTTTACTTTCTTTCTATGTTGTTGTATATTAGGTAATTAATGCTTTGTATGCCTTTATTCCTGTTCTGTAATTGGATATCTTACCTGTTGAACAGTGTACGTAATAAATAAATAAATAAATAACAGGAAATCTCCTATAATTTTTCTGTTATACCACGAGTTTTGTTGAAAGAAGTGCTAAAGAAATCTCAATAAATTAAATTGTAGTCCTTTTCTATTTACCTCTAAATGGAACTGTTTGCGATGGAAAAATAGTATGTTTTAAGTCTCTGTGTACTAATTCGTAAACAGAGTTTTCCTCCAGCTACAGGTGTAATAAAATCCTGAAAGAAATTAAAACGTCAGGATGGCTTAAACTTTAGAATTCAATTTATGTCGAGCGAACATTTATTGCTAGTAGCAAATTTATTGCTCATTTCTCTTTCTGCCTGCCTCTTAATTGATATAGGACTTTCTCACTGTGTGGAATCAATTTAATATTGCTAATAGTACTGCCTCTGATATAGGAATTGTATTTTTTACAGTAAAAGCTTCACTGAATCTAATTATTAATTGACATATATTCTGGTTCAAGCGGAAGTTCTGTTTCTATGTTAGCATCAAACTACAAAATGCGTCCAGGAAAAAAATCAATTAATAAAAAAAAAAGAAACCTTTCATGGTTAAGATATCATAGAATACTTTGGTAACAAGGATACAAGACATACAAGCCCGTTAGTCTCCATGTTGTTATTAAAAATTTCTGAGTCTCCTTGAAAAGTCATAAAGCAGTAATGAAGGAAGATACCAGAACAGAAAATGTTAAGGTGTAAAACGTAAGAATTTTTTTAATTACACCAGGGAACTATCTACGGAGGATTAGGGTTACATCTTTTTAAAAAAACAAATATATGCCATACAACAGAAAGTCTGGTCTGTTACATGTTCATGTTTGAAATAAAACCAGGCAGTAGGTAAACAAAGTTAAACTATTTAAACTGTTCTTTTCCTATAAATACCTGATTTTTAACTAGGGTTCGAGGAATTAAAACCATTAAAGTTCTTTGAAAATAAGCTTTATTTATTAAATAGTTTAGCATAAGGTATTTACTTTATTTTTAATCTACGTGTTATTTAAAAACAATACAATACTTATATACAAAGACACATTAATACAGTACATAAGTGTATCGTTTATTTATATCAAATAAGTCCTTAACAATGCTTTATATACAGACTTTTCAAAGTAGGATAGTAAAGACACCAAATCCTCTGAAAAATATTTAAGATGGGATGAAATGTTATACACATCAAGAATATTTGCGTTAAATTTTATCGCAATGTTTAATGAATTTATATATTTTTGAATCAAAACACGTTACAAACTTACCCAAGATATTTACAATTCTTAACTATTAACGGCTATAGTTTCACGTCTCTTTGTGAATTAATTCTTATATGGTAACCATAGGCATATTTCTTAGTAAAACATTGTTCTTGTACATACACAGTATACACACTTCTTACTGTTTATTTCCCTTCAAACGCTTCTTCTTTGTGTGTCTGATGTACATAACAGAAATCTTGAGCATTATAATAACTATAAAATGTTAGGAAATAATATACGAGAATCAGTGAGAAAAGAGAGAAAACCCTGTAAATAGATTTCAGGATTCAATCTGGTAGGTAAAATAAGCTACGGAGATATGTATTCTCCAGATTTGTGACGTTCTTCTGTGGAGCTGCTCAAAGTCTAGTACATCAATTGCTTACATCCGCTCAAAATTAACATAATAAAAAAATTCATCATTCTGGTATAGAAGAGTGTTTGAAGAGAACATGTCACTAATTTACAGGAGTACTTTTCAAAATGAAATGCTTTCTTATTCACTTCAGTGACGTCAAGTTGTTTAATTAATAAACTATTTCGTATCTAACTTATAACGCTTTAAAATATTTATTATTATGGTGTATCTTATATACAGGGTGTCCCATAAGTAATGGTACACAATGGCAAATTCCTTACGTAAAAATATTGCGATTTAACTAAACTTACCTTAGTCCAAAAGTTGATATCAACAGAGATACAACGGTGTCAAAATAACATTTTTGTGTTCGTTTTTTTTAAATAATTTTTTTTAAAATTGAAATATTTCAACAACATTTAGTTATTGGGGGTTTCTTAAGGCAAAGGATTCAAATCTGTTTATAGTTTTGCTGTTATTTGCAGATGGCGCCACCTACGGTAGTTTCGTCCCGTGTATCCGTCATATATCTTTGGCGAATTTTTTAAAATTTTTTCTAAATAAACAATTCCTGTTTTCCTGTTTTTTCTACGTCAAAAAGGTGTACCTGCTAAATGTCGCTACTAGTAACCGTCTTCGAGATATTCGGTTTTAGATTATTCGATGCACCAATTTAAATTATGAATTAGGGATGTACAATTTTTCAAAGTAGGTTTTGCTTAAAAAAAAAACATAAAAGACGCTTTCAAAGTTAATATCTGTCAAACCTACTTGATGTTTGTCAGCATATCTAGTAAATATTAAAGTTTAAAATGCCAAGGCACAATTTATTTTCAATTGAAGAGATGCGCGATATGGTTTGCATATACACGCAAGAAGATTTTAATGGACGTGGAGCTCATCGATATTTACTAATTTATCTAAATAGGAGTCAGCCGGATTTTAAGTTATTTCATAATATTTACAGTAGATTGGGGGAAACTGGTTCATTTCGTCCTAAGTGAGATGTCGTTGGACGCCCAAAAGCAATCACTGTGGAAAAAGAGGAGGAAATCTTGGTTCTGTTGCAGAAAACCCAGAAATAAGTACGAGGCATATGGCTGCTCCAAATTGGGTTAAGTATATCATCGATTTCAAGGATTTTTCATGCAGAAAAGCTTTATCCGTACCATTTTACGCCTATTCAAAGTCTGCTGGAGGCCGATCTTAATGCCAGGTTACAGTTTGCCATTTCTGTCGTACCCAGCAAAACAGAGATCCAAGGTTTTTAAATAAAGTGTTGTTTACGGACGAAGCCACATTTACACGGAGAGGTGTATTTAACTTTAGAAAAAAACATGTGTAGGGCATAGAAAATCCCCACGTAGTAGCCGAAGGCCACTTTTAACATGAATTTAAAGTAAACATTTGGTGTGGAGTTTTTGATAATTTTCTTTTTGACCGTATGAATTACCACCTAATTTAAACGGTGCATTATACTTAAATTTCTACAAACTCAGCTAGGCGAGTTCTTGGATGATGTACCAGTAAGAGAAATGTGTTTTATGCATTTTGTAATACCGGTCAGAAACTATCTAAATACAAATTTTCCTGGTAGCTGGATAGGTCGAGGGAGCAATATGCCGTGGCCTGCGCGGAGTCCCGATTTTAATCCGTTGGATTTTTGCATATGGGGGTACACGAAATCTCTTATGTATCAAGATTCAATAAATAATCGAGAAGAATTACTACAGAGAATTAGAAACGCAGCCGAATCGTTTCAAAACGAACAATTATTATTTAAAATAAGGCGCTCATTTAATAAACGCATCGCCAAATGTATTGAAGTAAACGGAAGTCACTTCGAATATTTATTACCAAAGACGGACTTGTCTTTTTTATTAATTATTGTTATTTATTTATTTATTTGGTTTTCATGAAAATCTGTAAAAGGAAAATTTATTTGTATACGCTATATTATTCTGCAAATCAAACAATAAAAGATATTTTAATTAATTTAAACTGGTTGCATCGAATACTTGAAAACCGAATATCTCGAAAACGGTTACTCGTAGCGTATACCTTTTAACGTAGAGAAAACAGGAAAACAGGAATTTTTTATTTAATTTTTTTTTTAAATTCGCTAAAGATATACGACGGATACACGGGACGAAAACTACCGTAGGTCGCGCCATCGACAAATAACAGCAAAACTATGAACAGATTTGAATCCCTTGCCTTAAAAAACCTCCAATAACCAAAATTTGTTGAAATATTTCAATTTTTAAAGAAATTATTTAAAGAAAACCAAAACAAAAATTTTATTTTGACACCCTGTATCTTTGTTGATATCAACTCTTGGACTAAGATAAGTTTGGTTAAATCGTAATATTTTTATGTAAGGAATTTGCCATTGCTCTGTGTACCATTACTTACGGGACACTCTGTATACAAAGAGTAGAAAATTAATAAGAGCATTTAATTGTTACACTGGAGTCATTAATACTACTTATGATAGAAAACAACAACATTTTGCTTATGTGCGCTTAAAAGATTTACCACGAATTTATTATAAAAAGATCAAGTAAACATTGTCGTCTGAAAACATTTTTCTTCGATTAGAAATAATAAAAATAGTATAAATAATTAATACCTAAATTTAACAACTATTAGAGCCTCATATTTAGGACAACAAATCTATAAATAAAATCAACGAAGTTTCTTGAATTTTTCATAAAAAATATGTTATAATACAGCGTGCAATCATCTGACACATTTGTAAAAGCTAGTAGAAATTATCAATCCCGCTTCTTAGACCTTGGCAGACAAAAAAAGTGATATGAGAAATTTTTTCGCTGGTGGAAACTTCACTAGATGACTCTTGAAAGTAGACATGGCTTCATGGTTGGTAACTTGGTAGAATATTTGTATAAAACTGATATTTTTTTATCGATTACTTAACACACAGTGATATGATTGGCATACACATCGGTTGGTGAGTTCCAGGGGCAGAAACTGTCAACCCGCGAGATATTTCACTGTAATGAAACATATTCTTTATAGGATTTTGCAAACAGTGGAAAGAAAAGCTATCTATGAAAACTAAAGGAAAAACTATATATAAAAATATTAATGAAATCTTAGCATTCTTTCGATAACCTGACTTCTGGTTATCGAAAGAATGCAAAGATTTCATTAATATTTTTATATATAGTTTTTCCTTTAGTTTTCATAGATAACTTTTCTTTCCACTGTTTGCAAAATCCTATAAAGAATATGTTTCATTACTATAAGCAAACAAATAATAAATAATATTTCACTGTGAATGAGAGATTTGTAACAAGTTGATTTTTTCTTTGTCGATTAATTCCTCTCGGTAATCACGAAAATAAGGTTAGCATACATATCAGTTGGTGCCTTTCCAAAGGCAGAAACTGTTAATATGCGAGATATCATACTGGGCATGCAGATTTATAACTTTGTGCTATTTGCTTATAGATATATGCCTCAGTTGTGTTAGTAATGCAATGGTATTTGCAGACAAAGATAGTGGTTCCTAAAAAAAGACATAAAAAAACATTTTTTTAATTATTAGATCTGCTTCAAGTTCACTATTTGAATTCTCCAGATAATAAATTTTGTGCAATTATATTTTATGGAATTGTAAACTCATTCTAAGATTCTCCATTTTATGTACCATTTTTTAATAAATGAATTAGGAAAGAATGTCAAAACCCGAAATGTTTTTTGAATGTCTACATCTAGAGTAGTTTTCATTAATAAGAAAGAATTTCATATTAATTTCGTTATCCGCCATTTTCTAACGTAATGGATTAATAATATGTCTGACTGATAATTTGTTAGGTAATTGCACGCTAGTTGCTGTACGTAAGTGTAATCCTACATCAAAACAATTTTCGTCTTTTTCTCGTTCTCTCATTGTTAACAGTAACAATGGTTGACTTTTAAATTAAACATTGTTTTAAAAACGATCACAATATGCAAATTTCAAAAAACTGGTGCATCTTACACTTAGTGTTGCCAAATAACAATATAAATAAATATTACGCAAAGTATGTTATAATCAGGTATAGTTTATAAACTAAGTAACAGTTCAGATTATCATAAAGTATCAAACATCTAAATTATTTTAAATGTACTCGTACGGTATATGCAAATTCAATTAACCTAGTTATATCCTAACTACTTACTTTACAAAAGTCAGAAATACCATTACTGTTTAAAATACATCTTACAATTGTACCCCAAAAATGTCGCCTCTATATTTAGAGAAATGCTACTAAAATCAGCCTTTGTTCGTTATTGGATAGAACACGATGAACTGTGATCCACTTCCACGACGCATTCGCTTCCTGTCGGGAAATCAATTTCCTCTTCGAAATCAAAATAGTGACACTGAAAAAGAGAAATTCATTAATTTCAGTTCAATCGAGTTGTAATCAAGTTATCCCATCCATTCAAATGCTTTATGTAATGAATATCAGAAGCTACAACCAGTGTTTTAGGTTTTACATAACTTTACCTGTTAGACTAGTATTTGTATACATATACTACCTATATAAATTAATTATAATGCTGTTGAATTAGACTAGAATCATTATGGAAAGGAAAAATTAAATTAGTGAATATTTTTATTTATCTTTAAAAATAGGTTATTCTCAAGTCGACGAGTTCCCTGCATAGTGGAAAGAAATTAGTCAAAAAATTGATGAAAAGTGATGTAATCGGGAAGTTGGATTTATTTATCTTTTTTATAAATGAAAATAAGCCGAAAATCGAAAAAAATTGCAGAATCGGGCTGCGGCTTCGCGAGAAAAGCGCACAAAAGTGCATTTTTGAAGCCTGTCGGGTGCATCGCGACGCTATTTTTTAAATACCTCCGCCTCTATTGGTAGTAGGAAAATAAAAAAACTAAGATATTCGTAATGAATAGACTATCGAATTGTTGGGGTATAGTTACATTAAAAGTAGGATGTACTTTTAAAAATCTAAATTCCTCGTTTTTGTTTTACTAATAATGCAATACGTGGGGTAAATATCATCAGATCTTTACGAAAATCTGAAGAAAATATGTATTTTTATATTGTAAATAAGTACGTGATTAAGTTTTCAAAATAAAATTTCAATTTTTATGGCCACAATTCACCATTTCCGAAAAAAATTAAAACGCTTGCCTTTTAATGAGAAATGGTCGTAGGGTAAACTTTTTTAACTGTAGGTTGTTTTATGTATTTTTTTGTGAACTTACGCCAGAATCTGTTTATCAAGTTAAAATGTTAAAAAAAATTTGGATTCTAATATGTACGAATCAGTTTGTGAAATAGAAGAAGATATTTATGATTCTGATGATGCAAGTGAAATAGTGATTTAAATGACTAATTATTTAAAAAAAGCCAAGATTATTGTATAAAGTCTTTAGTTTTTAAGACGATTTTAACCAAATATGGTCATTTATTATTGTGATATTTCATTTTCGTTTTCAAATACTTCAATAAAAGTATGCTAAAACTTATGTATACTTTGTATTTTATGTGTATAGTAAAAAAAGTAAATATAATAACACATCTTATGTACATTCGAGCATCAAGCAAAGATGTGTTTAAACAATTATCCTTATCAAATAAATTATTCTGTCATAATTTATAGTCACAGTAAATTAGCAATTCAAATGGCAAATAGGAGAAATAATTTATAAAGTTTTAAAAATTTGGGTGCAGACTCTTAATAGACATCTAAATACAGATCAAAAGAGTTCCCACCTCTCACGAGGGTACTTCATCCCCTTTTTGCTTCAGAAGCCACCCTCTTACGTGACCTGGCGCCCGTTTTATGATTTTTCTCAAAAATTGTTACTCTGACGAGGAAAACGAATAGGACCTAAAATATTTGTTAAGAAATTATACATCATTTATGTTTATTTTCCTATATCCAGCCCTAATCTCACAAATGATGTTTGCAATTGGTTAATGCTGGTAAAGATAAGACAAATGTGTTAAAATTACAATGGTTTTAGAGAAAAATTAATATCGGTGCTTAAAACTAAACAGCGGATTTTGGACTACATTTGATTAACCAACTGATGGAAAAATCCAAACTGTTATTAAGGAAGCCTATAATAATCTCACGCCACTTAGTTGTCGTGGGACAGGATGTTAACCTTTGCATTCTCATAATTGCTCTTTGTCCTCTTGATAAAGACATTAGATTTTTAAGAGATATTCAAGGAAACATCAAGGAAAGGGCATATAGTTCTCTCGATTTGCAGAATTCGGAAGTCCTTTATAACTGTAAAAGAAATATATTATTTGGTCACGCATTCAGTGGATGCGATACTACATCAGCATTTTTTTGCAAAGGAAAAGTACAGAATGTAAACTTGATAAATACTGGAAGTGATCTGGACGATGCTTTGTATATATTTAACAATCCATCATCGATGAAACCAGACATTGCACGAGTTGGAGAAAAAATCACACTAGCTTTATACAAGGCACCTCGAACTGTTACATCATTAAATCAATTTAGATTCATTTCATTTAAAAAAATTGTTGGTCAATCTAATCAAGGAGTGGTATTATCAAGACTACCACCTACATGTGCTGCTTTAGAACAACAGTCGTATCACGTTTTTCAACAAATTTATTCGTGGCGTGGAGAAAATTTGAAGCCTAATGAATGAGGTTGCAAAACAACCAGCCAAATTTTGGTGCCAATTCCTACAATTGAGATACCAGCTCCTATTTTTATTCTTCAATTAATATCGGTTGTAAAAACGGTTGCGGAAAACGATGCGGTTCTGCTAATGTTGGATTGAAGTGTTCAACAATGTGCTTCAATTGTTATGGTCAAGGATGTCTTAATTCAGTTGTAGAGAAAGAATTACCTGAAATAATTCAATTATTGAATAAACAATAGTTAGTTTTTAGTAGAGTAGGCCGCAAGAGGAAACCACCTAAAAAAACGCGCTGGGAGTTCTACCTCAGCGATGGTGTGGAAACGGGCTCGAATATAAGAGACATATTTTCTGTAGTCATATTTTTTTGCCCTTTTAGCCAGGTTTGTGTAGGAAAACCTGCTTTGCATGTAATATTTTTCTATGGCCAATGCATTTCCAGATATTTGTCACTTTACTCGTTTTTGCCTAACTTTAGCAACACATCCTAATTTTTCAAACCATATTTGTGAGAGTTGAGTTAAAGATAGTAAAAAGTTTATGTAACATAAATGATGTAGAATTTTAAACCGAATATTTTAGGTCCTATTCATTTTCCTCGTCAGAGTAGCAATTTTTGAGAGAAATAAACTAGCGCGAGGTCACGTAAGAGGGTGGTTTCTGAAGCAAAAAGGGATGAAGCACCCTCCGGATAGGTGGGAACTCTGTTGAACTGTATTTGCACATCTGTAAGGTGTGTTCGCACCCAAATTTTTAAAACTTTACAAATTATTTTTCCTAAAAAACCAAATTTACTGTGACTATTAATTGAATTTAGTTTTGTGCAAAACTTATATGACAATCTAGCATAAAAGATACGGTATATAAGAAAAAATGTCAAAAAAGTGAAATTAATTGTTTTTCCATTTAATTAAAAAAATTTTAACTTGATAAACAAATTCTGGTATATAAGAAAGCACATAAGAAACCTACACTTAAAAAAAACATTCATGCTAGGACCATTTCTTATAAAATGGCAGGCGTTTTAATTTTTTTCGAAAATGTTCAATTGTGGCCGTAAAAACGATTTTTTATTTATTTAATCACGTATTTATAGCATAATAATACACATACATACAAGGTCTGATGATTTTTACCCCACGTATTGCATTATTAGTAAAAAAAGAACATAAAGTTGGACTATTTGAGGTTAGAATGTCTTTTAATGTAATTATACCTAAGCAGTTCGACAGACTAGGTATTCATTTTCGAGTATTTCAGTTTTTAAAATTTTTCCATGACCAATGGACCCAGAGATATTTAAAAAATAGTGTAGCGATGTACTCGAAATACATAAAAAATGCACTCTCATCCGCTTTTCTCGCGAAGCCGCAGCCCGATTCTGCAAATTTTTTCGGTTTTCAATTCATTTGCATGCATAAAAAAAATCAACTTCCCCATTACATCACTTTTAAATTCAAATTTCCCTCCCCTGCCAAGGGTGTGTAATAAATTAGGTAGATATTGGGGTAAAATGGTTAGGTACTTTTGGATATTTTTGTATAAATCATTTCATTACATCAGTTCTAAATTATGTAATAAGCTTCCTCAATCAGATACCGAGAAAAGAACCGTACAAGCTTCTGAATCTATTGTGACGAAAAGTTTGCTTAAAAAGTGCTGCTATAGCGTCGACGAATACTTGTACGACTCATTAATTTTATAGCTATCCCTATGAACACATAAAATTTATTGATTGTAAGATTGTATAATATCAGTAACTTTCTATATTATGTTTTATGTCTCTTATTTAACGACTTTTAGATTTAGAAGGTAATTGTCAGTGTTTGTATTTACTTTGTGAATTTATGATCTGTTAAAACACTTTTTACATTGTTTTTTATCATTGAATTCACTGATAATTCAGTGATAAAAAACAAAGTAAAAAGTGTTTTAATAGATCATAATGATTGATTATCACAGTAGCAGCTTCGTCTATCCCTTTTCTATGATTTTACTTGATATTACTTAAGATTTTATGACTCATTGAGACAAATAAATAAATAGCTCTAAATAAATATACTGATTATTAAAGTAAATTTAAGAGTAATTACATAATTAAATAATACTTTTAGAAGTGACTCAGTTAAGCCACATTTGGAGCGGTAAGAATATCGCCAAATGCAAAAAAATTAGGCTAGTTACCGTTAGATTCCTCCACGTTCTTTTATGCCTCTGAAACATGAAAAACTACAGAGTAAAACAGCTTTCGAAATATGTCTGGAAACGTTTGTTACTAAATTAGTGCAGTAAAGAAAGACCAAAAAATCTATAAGGTATGCGTAATTTTGTAGCAGCAAAATTATGATTTCATACATTTTAGGGTATCACCAGGAGTAGTTTTGAACTTGAAGTTTTTTGAACAGCGTTTGTTTAGTTAACTAGGATAAACTGGTTAAAAAGCATTTTTTTTTATTTTAAAGCCCAGGAATGTTAAGAGTTCCGATTGGCTTAAACATACACCTTTGATGATAGCAAAAGACCCTGAAATTTTGGTGCCCAAATATTGAACCCTGTGGACACAAATGAATTTGTTATCGAAAATTTGAATTGTCCTCCACTTTATGCCATTAAGTCCAAAATGGATTGTTTTATTTTCAAACTGTAGATCTCAATGCCAGTTTTCCGTTGACATTAAAAAGTTTTCTTCTTAGGTCATGTTAGCCACTTTTTTGTATTCATTTATAAATCAAATAACAAATGGATTTTTTCGGCCATTTTGAAAAAGTATGTGGACGAAAATTAACTTTTTTCTTTTAAATTAAATTTCTAAAAATTTCCGTTCTTTTCTAAAAAGCATTTTTAAAAAAATTTTCCAAAATGCCTGAAAAAATCCATTTGTTGCTATTTGGCTTATAAATAAATGCCAAAAAGTGGCCAGAGACGACAAAGAAAGAGAACCTTTTTTAATTTCATTGAAAATACATTAACAGTTAGCCAACATGGATTTAGAAGTAGGAGGTCAATAGAAAGTGCGAGTATTAAGCTATTTGATTTCATCTATAGGGAGGTGGATAGAGGAAAATACATTGTATCAATCCTTTTTAATCTCTCTAAAGCCTTCGATTCGGTAAACAGGCATATACTGTTAAGTAAATTAGAATATATCGATATAAGAGGTAACATCCTTGATCTAATAAAGTCGTTTATGGATAACAGATCCCTTATGGTGAAATATAATGAAGCCTACTTTGCTACACAAGCTGTTACCCTAGGTGTGCCTCAGGGATCCATCCTAGGACCTCTCGTGTTTTCAATTTACATTAATGATCTACCGTCACATATTACCAAAGGAATTGCAGTTATGTATGCGGATGATACAACTGTGTGTATCTCTGCCTCTAATATTGATGAGCTTAACTCTGATATTAATACAACCTTCCATGAGATGGGTGCCTGGTGAGATAGTAATAAATTGATAATAAATGAGAATAAAACAGCATTCATACATTTTAAACTTAGAAGAAATATATCACTTGGCGATATTCCTTTAAATGAAAGCACAAAATTGTTAGGTACATATATTGATAGCACACTATCGTGGGAACCGCATAATGATCTTGTGTGTAATAAAATAAGTAAAGCGTATTTTGCCATTCATTAATTAAAAAATTTTCTCGGCGAGGAGGATCTAGTGAATGTGTATTATGCTTTGGCCTACTCGTGTATATTCCAGAATATATCTCTTTGGGGAAAATCCAGTGAAGTATTCAGAGTGTTTGTGCTACAAAAACGCTTAATCCGACTAATATACAAACTTAAGTGTAGAGAAAGTTGTAGAGATACTTTCTTTGCCAATAAAATAATAACTATACCATGTGTCTACATATACATGTTTGTTACATGTAAAATACAATTTGCATGCATTTCACAAACTATCTGAAAATAATGGGTACAGTACAAGGCATGGGAATCTATTATCTATTCCTCAGCACAGGACCTCGACATTTAGATGGTCTCTTTACTATAATGAGACAATAATGTACATAGCCTATCCGATAGTATCAGAAGTCTAAATTTTTTAAGGTACAAGAGTGAGGTTAAGGACTTACTATTGAAAAGTGGTTACTATAGTGTATATGAATTTCTTTATAGATCTACAGGTACATAACTTGTAATGTATAGTTTTATAATTTGTTGTTTGTGTTACTGATGTAATTCGATCCTTCTTGACTTTGTCTAATATGGCAATTACTCAAATTCTGTATTGTTGTTCTTTTGCTCTTTTTATATGTTCTTGATATTTATCTACACATAATTTTTATAACTATATATTTCTTTTTCTTTGGTTTTCCTGATTTACCATATATACATATACTATACCTTTGCAAACGGTGAATTAAATTATTATTATTATTATTATATAAAGCTGGCATGAGATCTACATATTGAAAAAAAAATGATCCACTTTCGACCTAATGGCATAAAATGGCGGGCCATTCAAATTTTAGATAACAAATTCATTTGTCTCCACAGGGTTCAATATTTGGGAATCAAAATTTCAGGATGTTTTGTTTTCAACAAAAAGTATATTTTCTGAAAGTTTGAAGCCAACTGGAACTCTTAACGTCCCTGGGAGGATAAAGAAAATAAATGCCTTTTACCCAGTTTATTCAATTTTGTATGTTATGTACGTGACCTAAAACCAACACAGATCTGTTGGAACATTAGATTTTGGTTTTTTGCTTATTCCGATCGGACCTCTGGAATCGGAGCCCATTTTTGCTTAAAAAACGCTGTTCACCAAATTATTTATAAAAAAAAAACGCAATAGGCTTTGGAAGTCGAAAACTAAGATATATACTCCTGGTGCTACTCCAGAAGGTAATATATCACAATTTTGCAGTTACAAAACTATGCATATCAATATCCTCTTTTTACTCTACTAATTCTCTGGACAGCCCGATTGCATCAACGTTTGACTCTTCAAGAAAGATCTATTCTTCTAAACTATCTAATTCTTTGTTGACATCAATTTGAAAGAGGACAATATAGATAGAAAATTGATAGTTTAGGAAAAGCCAGATGACCAGAGAGGAAGAGCACGTCCTCCAAGACGTTGGACCGTCGTCAAGAAGCTGAAGAGAAAGAGCATTGATAAGGCCGTGCGCTCAACAGGCAACCGCAACAGATTGCGTGAAACGGTCATACAACGAAGAAAGGCAACTAGAATAATGCACTGATCGTCTGTCAAGGCTCTGTGATGTAATGTAGAAAGTAAAGTCGAGACAGTTTTAGCATCTGAATTGATTTTATTCCCGTAAACTTATTTTTTCAATACCAATGAAATCTTTTGGGGTTCTTGTTGACTTTGATGAATAGAATACTTTTTATACTGAATATGTTAGTAAATATAGACTGCATTTGCTTTAAATAACATTCATAGTGATACTGTGATTATTGAACAGTATAATTAACATGTTAATTATAAATTAACATCTGATGTTATTAAAATAATATAAATTGGTTGAATTGAAATTCTATCATTAATGAGAAATAAATGTTTCGCATAAAATGGACTCAGATGGGTAGAATATAAAACCGAAATTATGAAGAACCAGATTATGAAATCTGAATGACATAACATTACATGAATTAATGAGTGGAAGGTGAATTCCTATAGTAAAACAGTGTAATTTGAACGAGATGAAGAAAATCGTGTTACAATTTCAGCTCTTAATTGGATGGTAACGCAAGATTTGGTGGAATATCTAACTAATTACTGTTTTCACAAAAAAATCACCTAGCATTAATTAAATTATATTTTAATGAGGGACTGAGCTTACACGAGATATGTATATATTTGTGCGATGAAAGGGCGTGGATATTTCTGAGGATCTGCCTGAATTGGTATGTAATTAGAAAGGGATAACGAATGTTAGAAAACAATATACATACTGTTTGTTTAATCATCATTAAAATACATTCATATTTTTACTTTCTGTATAAATTATTCCTTTCCTTTATACAGGGTGGGGCAATAGTGTGTTTATATACACAACAAAATAATCTCAAATCTGAACCCCAAGAATATATTCCATTGGACACAGAGTGCTCCGTCGAAGAAAAAGTACGTATGTACGTGCGGAAAATATTACGTAAGTGAGTCATCAACGTAAAGCTTTGTGAACATAAACATTACGTTAGAAGGGGCGAATTCGAAAAGTCCAAGATTTGTGAACACGCGTCGTATAATAATCGCATAATCCAATGGGACTCGGAGAAGATATTGGAAAAAGAGAGTAACGGAACTAAAAGAAAATTTAAGGAATCCACGATTATCTTATTAAACGAGGATAGATACGTTTCAAATTAATATGACAAATATAATTTAATGTCTCATGTGACTATGGAAATACAACAAACTGTCATGATTGACGGCCAAAAAAGTTTTGAGAATGAAAGTAGATAATCTTCCGAAACGTTAACTGTCATTAGTTTTCATTTTCAGTTTTAGGTTTATAACATTGTTCTAGTTTGTATATTTTTAAGTGTTAGACATTTTGTAACAATCAATGATTCAAGAACTAACCTCTGTCTGATACATTTGGTGCAGAGGTTTTTCATTAAAATTTTATATCATATTAGTATTTTTCAGAGGCAAAATATTCAATAAAAAGTAAGAGAATTATATAAAATGTACTACGCATGCACACAGAAATAAATATGTACTCATATGTAAATACATACCTACACATGCAAATCTATAAACAAAATAAGCCATCTTATATATGTAAAGAGGACTTGTACACAACAATAGAAAATCACAAACACAAAATATATCAATGTAATTTAATGAGACGAATATATAAACTAATGAATAGTTTCAAAAGATGAAATTTGTTTGAAAAAAAATTCTGTATTGTATACAGTTCATTTGCAGAAAATATATTTTTAATTTAGATTTAAACGTACGAACACTAGATGAGTTCTTGATTTCAAAATGTATGCATTATAAAATTTACACTCAGTATAATGAAAACTTTAGGCGTCGAATTGCAGTTTAAGGCAGAGATGGGCATGTGACGTGATTGTCATCGTGTCATGTCATGTCACGACGGGCTCGTGTAACATCGAAATAGAAAAACACAAAAATTTTCGTGAATATGCTTGAATAAAAATTACTCGTGCGTGAACGTGAATTAGCTATGGGTGCGAAAGATGATTTGACCGTGTCACGTTTGATCACGACATCACAAAAGAAAAATTCCTCATGATAATTCGTGCGTAAGTGAACGTGTATGTGTGAGTTCGTGGTCGAAAATTTGGGCCGTGCGTGAGTCTACTTCAACATATACAGTGTGAACCTAAAGAAACGCCCAAAATTCATAACTTTGGTATGTTATTTGTCAAAAAATTCACAGATTTCGCAATCCTTGCAATCATCGGGACATTGGAAATGATAACACCATACATAAAACATACAGTTTTTCAACTTTTTCCGGAAATAGCACGATCCACTACAACGCTGTATTTCCACCTTAAATGAAAACTGGTAACTTAACCCCCTGTGATATATGCAACCCATGTTACATTTGCGTATATCAGTCGTTGCATATACGCAGTCTCACTCGACTGCGACACCGCTGTATTTCCACCTTAAATGAAAACTGGTAACTTGACTCCTGTGATATATGCAACCCATATTACATTTGCGTATATCAGCCGTTGCATATGATAGTCTCAGTCGACCGCGACACATTACTTTTAAATAAAGAGATATTATTATTGTCACTCAATTTGTACAACAGACAACCTATATCAGTTAGTTGCAATTCTAACACATCATTTATTTGGAAGCAGGCACCTATTTGTAGCAAGCTGTACGCTTCTGTGTTCTATCGTCAGCATCGCTGTACAACTTTTAGGTAATCTCCCGACACGGTAGGTAATAATGTAATTGGCAAGCGCAGCAGCCTAATCGATAGTAGCGTGGCATTTTCGTCAGCCGTCTACAAATTTTTGCTTGAATAATATAAAGTCATACATTTTCAGTCTGTGGCGTCAGACGCGAATGTTATGTAATAAATTTAAGTAAAGGCAGGTCAAATTTTAATTCGCTACTTATTGATTAATTAGTAAACATTAAATTCAATCGCAAAACAAATTATCTGCCAAGGATATCTTTGAACAAAAATAATTTAGTGTCATTGTAAGTGTTGGCCAGTTTATTAGCATTTTCTAGCTCGAGCAGTGTATATATACATGAGCGTACAAATATCGGATGCGCAGTGGATTCATAAAAAATAAAATCGATTACAACAAATCTCAAGAGTAAGTGAGCCTACTGGTCTTCTCTCTACTGTGCCGCGACACCGCTGTCTTTTGACCTTGAACAAAAACTGGTAACTCTACCTCATATACGAAAACATAAACATTTCCAATGTTAAAAATCCTCGAACAGGTCGATTTTAGTTTTGTAAATGCTACATTTTGTCACTATACCAAAATTTATGACGTCATTGGTTTTTGAGTTATGACGTCATCATAATTTTTTTAAATGGAAACAGACATTTTTGGTTACTGTTTTTGGTGGTATATTCCTTTAGCTTTCTGGTGATATGAAAAAAATTGATATTACCTAAGCCATTCGTTGTAATTGTGAGAAAGAAATCATCTCCATTGCTTAAATTGCGACCCTCCAACCATTTGGCATTGATCAAGACGGGTGTAGACACTTTGCACGCCGTTCTGAATCATCTCATGGGCAATTGGTCTCACGGTGAACGCGGGGGCCACTCAATCGGACCTCGACGACCTATCCACCTTCCAGTAAAAGTGTCATCTAAAAACTGATGCACTGCTATCTCAAAATGAGGTGTGGCCCCGTCTTGCTGAAACCAGACGTTTTCAGCAGGAATATCTTCATGTTCATTGTTCGGAAACATAACTGCTAAAGCTGGCACTAACTCAACTCGCAAAAGTAAATATCTTACGGCCGTAAGATTTTCTTAAAAAAAAAGAGGTCCCAATAAACGATCATCAATCATACCTGTCCACACGTTTACTTTGCCTCGTAGCTGTGTATGGGCTTCTTGAGTCCAATGAGGATTTTCGCGTGACCAATACCTACAGTTATGCCGATTAAAGAAAATGTAGCTTGATCAGAAAAAAACAATGTTCTTTAAAAAATTTGGGTTTTCGTCGCACAAGGTCATCAACTGTTCACAAAACTGTAAGCGCCCATCTGGATAGTCCTCATTCAATTCGTGAACTAACTGAATTTTGTATGGATGGTATTTTTCTTTTTTCAAAAGAAGTACAACAGAAGTTTGACTCACGTTATGATTTAAAGCCAGCTGCCTTCTCGAACGATGGTGGTGGTTTTCCTCACTTTCTAGAAGAATATTTAATTTGGTTTCGTTGCTTGTGCTAGGGCAACCAGATCGAGGGAGGTCAGCTACGCTACCATTTACCATTTTACCATTTAATTTGTTTTATTCTTGTTAATATGTTACAGTTCAAGCCTTAAACTAATGTATCTCATTTATGTGATTACTTTTTACTTATATATTCCATTGTAGTATAACAATACAACATATAAGGTGTCGTTGTTATGACAGGAGAAATTAGTATGGTTATATATATATTAAAATAAAATATTTCTGTCAATCACCTCTGTGAATCCTTATTTTCATAAGGATAATAAACCAAACTGCAAATAATTGCGAGCCTGGCCGCGTTAAGTATAGAAATCACATTCTACAAACAAAACGCTTTGTTTTGATTTAAACAAGCACCAGCCGAAAGAATTATTCCTAATTAAAGGAAACTCTCGTACCAGCACCATATATATATATATATATATATATATATATATATATATATATATATTGCTGCTTATATCACATATTTCTTAAAAATTACTATGTATTTTCTTTTATGGATATTTCTGATGAAATTTTAGATAACTAGTTTTTATGGAGTAATCTGATGGTTTGAATACATTTAAGAGAATGCAGGGAAAATAATATAAAAAAAAACCTGCTTTAGAGAATGGAGTCGATTTTGATAAAAATATTTTTTGTTGTTGTTTATTTCTGTGATTATATTGTCAGCGGGTTATGAGGAGTGGGAGGGGAGAGGGTTTTTGGGGTTTTGTTGGTTTTTTGTCTGTCATGTGAGTTTGGTGTGTTCACTTATAGTCACCGTCTTTCAAAAAAAGACGGGTAGTCTCTGGTGAATTAATTTGTGAGTGTGTGTCGGTTCGTCGTGTATTCGTATTTGTGTTAAGTCTGCGGTCACAGCCGATTGTTGAATTTTGGTTGTGAAAAATTTTTGTGAAATTTCGTCCATGTACTCCCTGATTAATGACAGGTTAGTAGCTCTGTGTAATTCAACAATCGGCGTGTATCTGTTTGCATTTGTTAATACTCGTACTATCTTATTCTGTGTGGTCTGTATCCTCTTACATTGTGTGTCTGATATTAAGTTCCATGCAGGGCATGCATATGTGAGTATTGGTCTGAAAATAACTTTGTACATTGTTAATTTATTATTTACAGATAGTTTGCTTTTTTTGTTGATAAGAGGGTACAGCCTGCTTAAAGTCGCGTAAGTCCTGTTAATTGTCTGAGTTACGTGAGGAGCAAAACTCAGTCTCTTATCCAGGGTCCCCTAGATATTTGACTGAGTTTCTCTCCTCAATTGTCTGTCCGTCTATTTGTAGTTTGGTTATAGTTTTAATGTTAGTAAATTTTCTGTTAAATGTTATAGTCTGTGTCTTATTGTTATTTATTTTTATCTTCCATTTGTGAAAGAATTGTAGGAGTTTTGTCAGATGATACCGTACTTTTTGTGTCGCGGTTTGAGCGTAAAAAATCCGTAAAGCACGGCATCATCTGCGTATAAGAGGAAGTTGGTGGTAGGATGGGATGGGAAATCGGAGGTATATATATTGTATAGGGTTGGGGATAATATTGCCCCCTGGGGGACTCCCGCTGACAATAATTTTTGGGTGGAAAATGAGTTGTTAACAGAAACCATGATTGATCTAGATTTTATATAGCTTTTTATTAGTGTGATTATGTAATCTGGTAAAGCAAAATTTTTTTTTAGTTTATAGAGTAGGCCATTGTGCCATACTGTGTCGTAAGCCCGTTCAATATCTAACATTAAAAGAACTGTACATTGTTTTTTATTATATCCATGGTAGATATCTTGTACCACCCTGCATAGTGCATGGGTGGTACTGTGTCCTTTTCTAAATCCAAATTGCCGCTCTGGTATTAGCCGTTTTTTATTTATGATTTTATTTATAATTCGTAGTATTATCCTCTCGGCTAATTTAGACAGAGTGTTTAAGAGACAGATAAGGCGGTAGCTAGAGGGGTCGTGGGGTGGCTTATTTGGTTTTAGAATCGGTATGATGATTCCTAATTTCCACGCTGACGGAAAATACTGCAGTTTAATCATTGAATTTATGATATAAACTAATTGACATATCATTTTTTTTGGTAAGTTTTTAAGTATAATATTTGGTATGTTATTAGGCCCGGGAGCTTTATGATTAGGAAGTGTTTTTATAATACTAATTATTTCTGTGGGATTTGTGATCATTTTACTGTATTTGTTTGGGGGGATGGGGACGGTGTAGGGAGTTGTTTGTATGTATTTGGTCACTTCGTCGTGGAATGGTGAGACGTTCGGTGATGCTGTGTTATTTAGTTGGATTGGGGTAGCCAGTATTTCTGCTTTTGCTTGGTCATTATAGTAATTAGTGTTATTGTGTATTATTGTGGGAATAGAAGCAAATGGTCGTTTTAATAGACGAGACATTTGCCAAAGGGAGTTGTCCTTTCTCGACAGGGCTTGTATCCTGTCGTTCCAGGACTCCTCCCTATGTTTGGCTAATTTATTTTTTATGTTATTTTGAATATCAATCATTCTATTTTTATCTATGTCTCGTCTATTATTCTGCCATCTTCTCCGGATACGGTTTTTAAACGTAATTAAATTTAGTATTTCCGGAGGAATAATTTCGTTCCTGGGTTTATATATTTTTTGTTTTGTAGTTTTATTACGTGCAAAAGTTATTATATCAGTAATACTGGCTACCTGTTCATCTATTTCTTTTGTAGATTGAATATTTGAATTGATTGTTAATTTATCGTTTATATGCTTTCTGAATTCTTTCCACTTTGTTGTTTTATAATCATACGAACGTCTCACACATTCGTTGTTGTCAAAATCGGGAAGGGTAAATTGGACGGGGTTATGATCAGAGGATAGTTGTGGGAGGGATATAAGAGTTATAATGTGGGTGATGTTCTTGTTTAAAATGATATCTATAGTTGAAGGTGTCGTATTATTAAGCGGGTAGTGTGTCGGTGTATCTGGTGCCTGTACTGCAATATTATTCCTCAACGCGAAATCGTATACTATTCTACTATTTCTATTGTTTCTTGTGTTATACCAGGACGTATGCCTTGCATTTAAATCTCCGGCTATTAAGACTTTATTTGCTTGGAAAAATTGGTTCAAATTATTGTTAGTTATTTTGTATGTTGGTGAGTTGTATACCCCTGTTAAGATCGTCCCATCTGGGAGACCGATGGAGACGTTATCAATTTCAGATTGTATAGCCGGTAGGGGGATGTGGGGTATGCTTTTATGTACCAGCATCGCCACACCCCCGCCACGATTTCTTAGTCGATCTTCTCTATATATTTTAAATAAAGGTATTTTAAATTTGCGCGAAGGTTTTAATCTGGTTTCTGTTACTATCATAATTTTTATGTCTTCTTGCTTTAAATATAAAGCAAGTTCATTTGTTTTGTGGATTAATCCGTTAGCGTTCCAGTAGGCTAACTTAACCATCTATTTTATAATTTGGTAAGATGTTTATTGTGAAGTGTTGTAAAATTTGTATTTTTTCAAGTGGTTCTGTTGCATTTATGAGTAAGTTATTTAAATGTGATATAGCAGCAATTGTTTCTTGTAGATTTATTAAAGAGTTTAATTTATTCATTTCCGATAATAATAGTTTAAAATCTCCTGTCATACCTGTGGCACCTTGGTTTTCGGGATACTTGGCATTGAAAACATCACATGCTTCCTGATGAGTTTTCATATCCAACCATCATCAAACGTTCTACGCGTTCTCTTTCACGTAAACGTGGCATTGCATTCACTAGTTTTACACTGTCTCAGAAGTGTTACAAAACTGAGGTTCCACGCCTGCCAGGATAAAGAGTTATCAATGCTTTATACAAAAAGGCCTGTATCTCTCTGTTGTTAAGGTGATTGTTTTTTATTATTTTCTTTGTTTTGTTTTTTGTCAAATGTTTTCATGATAGTTAAAACAAAAATGTAGGCAACACGATTTATCAGTCCATAAGTAAGTGGAACATTACTCGTAAATTTACGAAAGGTACGCTATTTTTACATAAAATGTCATTTTTCCAAAAGAATGGCTCAGGTAATATCATTTTTTTAAATCACCAGAAAGCTAAAGGAATATATCACCAAAAACAGTAAACAAAAATGTCTGTTTCCATTAAAAAAAATCTATGTTGGCATCATAACTCAAAAACCAATGACGTGAAAAATGACACATACCAAAGATATGAATTTTGTGCGATTCTTTAGGTTCACACTGAATGTTTCGTACGTGAATGTGATTGAACAAAATCTTAAAAGTCATGAGTATGAGTGAAAGTGAGTCAATATTGACTCACGCACCCATTTTTAGTTCAAAGAAGAAACGATTAGGTGACTTTTCCTTCCAGGCAGCCGCAACATGAACCTACATATGGAGGCTAATTAGAATATTGCGTATAAGGACGTTGTGAATAAGAAGATGTCATTTTATGTAGCTAAAGCAGTATTATCCGCTGAAAAACATTACCAAAAACAGTAACATTTTTAGACGGTTGCGGAAACCATACATTTCAATCTAAAGTTTAACTATTTTGTATTTGCTCCCTGTAAATGATCTAATTGCTGGCGCTGAGAACAGATACGTTTATTTACAAATTGTGGCATGTGGGAACTGTAGCCTGTTCTATATCAATGTTTAGAAGCCAAGCGGCTTTGCATTAGCAATGCTGGTAAGATATGTCTACTGCAACAGCGCTAACAAAGACAAGTTTCTACTAACTCAAACAATACACAGACATTATATAATAGAAATAATGAAATTTTAGTAGATGTGTGATGAAATAATGCAGTTATAAAATATAACTGTAACTGTTTGAATATCTGAAGGTGTTTGTGAACATTTTAAATTAATGTTTCTGTTTAGACAAAGCTAATAAAATAAGAGGTAAGCAGCATCATTGTCGAGTGTAAAAATTATACATCCAAAGCAAACTTCATAGCAAAATAATTATTAGTCCACCACGTGGATGTGGAAGTAAAAGTGAAACTACAATAATGGACTCACGCATAATTTATCCAATACAATATTCTTTCACTGAACTGCCTGGAATTTATATAAGTTTACAACATAATATTTATCCACGTTGTCCCTTGAAATTACTATTAGAATCAAAGTCAAAAAATGTATCAAGTATGCTTTGGCAGACTAAATTAAAACAAACGAATAATAACGAGCGTTATCGAAATTTGACATGCTAAGGTCCATCTCAATCTGACAAAAATAAGGAAATTGAGACTCAAAAATGATCTCGTTGACATCCAGTGTACGATAAACTAATGGAAAATCATTAGATCATTTCCCACCCTTTTTTCTTTAGACGTTGGGAATGGCATCAAGTAAATGAATGCAAATAAATACATTCATGCACACTAGGCTGGCCATTATTTTTCTACTTTTAAAATTTGATCGTCTCGTCCCTCAAATTATTATTAGCGACGTCAGGGGTTTTAAGGTGTCACTAAATGTTATAGGGCTGAATTTTTCAGAATAAGTAGTTTTGTTGGTGTAGAATACGATGAAAAAAAGTTTATAGCTATAAGGTGCCGGCGACCCCTAAAAAAATCTAATATATTGGCCGAACTTCGATTCTTGGCCAAACTTGAAAAATAAAAACAATATATGAAAAAACTAATAGCACTAGGCGATAGAGGGGGAAATTTCACATCAAAAACGTATATGAAATTTTTTTGTACAATCAAAAATGTAGGCTCCAGATTTTTGTAAACACACGAGAATGGAACGTGGCGACACATAAGTACGGTTTGCGAAGTGTGCGTGGTCACGGACGTGCTACACTAAATTTGTTGTAACTTTTGAAGTAATTAATGAAATTGAGTTCAACAAAGCTTAAATGAAACGAGAAACATGTCGCTATTGGATTATCATATTTTCAAATATAAAAATGAATGTATGTAGGAATAGTACATATACGAATTCGGAACATATAGAGATTTCTTGATGAAATCGGTAAAAGCTTTACCATTTCTACAATTTTTAAGATAAAAATCTGAAACTTGCACATATTACTCTTGAAGTAATGTATAAAACTGATGCAATGAGTGAAAAAAATCTCAAAAATTTATTTTTGAAGTTGTACCCTTCCAATGTATTAAAATCTTGAGAAAGTGATAAAATTTGATACGTATAACTAATTTGAACCACCTATTACTTTGGTTTAAATCGCGTTATCAGATTTCTGTCTGTGCTATTTTTAAAGCGTGAAATGTGTACTTTAAGATTTTGTAAGGGGATTTACCTTAAAAATTGAATTACCCTTCTTTATCTTACGAAAATAAAAGAAACATTTTTCCTTTCTCCAAAATTCGTGAAACTAAGGGTAAAATAAACGTTAACAAGTTTTATTACAAAAATTATTTGGCATACCTATCCATCGGATCTTTTTATACATTACTTCAATAGTAATACGTGAAAGTTTCAGATATTTATTTTAGCATTATAGAAATGGTAGAGCGTTTATTGATTTCATTGGAAATCCCTTTATGTTTCGAATTCATATATGTACTATTCCTACATACATTCATTTTTATATTTGAAGATATGATAATACAATAGCCACATGTTTCTCGTTTCATTTAAGATTAGTTGAGCTCAATTACATTAATTAGTTCAAAAGTTACAACAAATTTAGTGCAGCGCGTCCGTGACCGCGCACGCTTCGCGAGCCGTACTTATGTGTCGCCACGTTCTACTCTCGTGTGTTAAAAAAAATCTTTAGCCTACATTTTTGATCGTAGAAAAGAATTTCATATATGTTCTTGATGTGAAAATTCCCCCTATATCGCCTAGTGCTATTATTTCTTTGATATCTAAGACCATTTATTGAAGACGAGATGTTTTTATTATTAAATATTAAACTCAAAAATAAAAGGTCATCTGGACCAGACGATGTATGTTTTTAATTAAGAAAGTCTTAAAATTACTGGTGACACCATTTACTTATCTAGTAAATATGTCTTTTAAATCTGGAACGTTTCCAGAATCCTTAAAAGTGGGTAAAGTAGTATCAATTTTTAAGAAAAATGATCTTCATTCTTTAGAGAATTATAGGCCAGTAGCAATCCCATTCCGTTGCTTTAAATTACTTGGATATTGTTATCTTGACCATTTGTTAAATTTTTTAACTGAATTTATAATTTTCTCCGAGAAACAACATAGTTTTCGTTGTGGAAAATCCACTATAACAGCTATATCTACATTTTAAAACCATATAATTCAATATATTGAGGCAGATGCATTGATTTCAGCAGGGCATTTGACATTGTTAACTGTACTATATGCTTATAGGATTTGAGGACAACCGTTAAACTGGATTACTTCATTTTTAACCAATCGTCGATAGTATGTGAGTATACAACATGTTAGTGAAAATATGGTATACAGAGCTAGTTCTGAATGCTCGTTTTTAAGTATGGGAGTTCCACAGGGATCAATATTGGGCCCAGTGTTATTCATATTATATATTAATGAGCTCGACTGAGTTTTATGTAATAATTTCTTTTCGATGTATGCTGATGATCTTTCATTTCAGATCCTATGCATAATGTGTTAGAAAGTAAATGTAATAATGTTGTAGAAAAGATATCTACGGTTTTCAATCAACATCTGTTGTGCTTCAACGCAGATAAAACTCAGTTAACTCTGTTTCATAATAGACAGAAAAAATGCCAGTCTATTTCTTCTCAGGTCCATGAGTCGATTATAACGAGTACCCATGACAGTATAACATTTTTGGGTTTACATATCGATGAGTGTCTGACTTGGAAATCACATGGTGAACATCTAATTTCCAAGCTAGCATCAATTTAATTTTTATTTAATAATATTAAAACCGTGCTTGCCGGGGAGCAATTAGTTAATTTATACTATGCCCAAGTGGAGTCTAGATTAAGATATGATGTGTGTTTCTGGGGGAACTCCACTCTGTCCCAGAATGTTTTCATTGCTCAAAAATGGACAATGCGATGTATAGCTCGTGTTTCTAGTAGCCACTCTTGCAAAGGGATCTTTAGAGAATATAATATATTAACTGTACCATGCTTATACATTTTCGAAATGTGTGTTTATGCTTATCGAAACAAGAATATGTTTACTGCGAATAAAAATATTCATAACGCAAATACGCGTAGCAAGGAAGAGTTTCGAATACCATATGCAAGACTTAATTTAACCTATAATTCTCCAAATTACATGGCACCAAAATTGTTTAATAACTTACCCTCTGAATGTAAAGTAGCTAGAAACTTACTGAATTTTAAAACTAAGTTAAAATTGTTTTTGTCTAAATGTTTTTACACTGTATGCGATTTTTTACCTAGATTTTAAGGTATATGTTATACTTGACTATTCCTATACAACTGTAATGTTGTCTTTATGGAAAATAAATTATTATTATCAATATTATATTTTTTTTCAATTTTTCGAGTTATTGGCCAAAAACCGAATTTCGGCCAATATTTTCAATTTTTTAGGGGTCGCTAGCACCTTACAGATGTAAACTTTTTTTATCGTATTCTACACCAACAAAATCACTTATTCTGAAAAATTTAGCTATATAACATTTAGTGACCGATTTTTATCAACTTCTGCCTCTGACAACTGGGCTATATAAGAGAAAAAAATTTGCAATAAATTTAGAGTACCTAGCTCAACACCTTCGCGTGCCACAAAAGGGGTGAATTTTTGCATGATTACTAATGTTCACTCGCAAAATATCACATAAAGCAAAAAAATTATGGCAAAATGTAATTGTTTAAATAAATTATTATTGTTTAAAAAATTTGATTAACATTAAAATATTAATAATAATAATATACACTCATGGACAAAATTATCGAATATTTTAAATTTTCCCAATTCTTTTGTATTTATAAATTTTAATGAAAGAAAACCATTACACAAGAAAGAAATAGTTTATTTCACACATTTTAAGTAAAGAATATTAAGTTTTCATTAGCAGAAAATCCTAAAAAAAAAAATTAATGCAAAATGTTGTAAAAATTAAGAATAATTTCTTAAATGCTACCACGTTAAGAAATTAGTCTTTTGATTAGAATAATAGGGCATGGTTAATAACGAGTATTCCTACCTCGAATTCTAATGGCTGCTTGTATCCTTCTTGACATACTTGAGGAATTGCATTCCATTCATATTGTGCTGAAATTCGAAGTTCTTCTAGGGTATTTGGAACAGGATTTCTTTGTCGTATACGACGCTTTAGCTGATCCCACATATGTTCTATGGGATTCAAGTCTGGACTATACGGTGGCCAATCTAATCTTTGAATCTGGACTGCATCAAGGTAATTAGTCACTGTGCCAGCTGCGTGGGGTCGAGCGTTATCGTGCATAAATACGAACCTATCGTATCCAATGTGGCCCACATATGGCTAAACATGATCTTGGAGAATGTTTTAGATATACCAGTCACTAGTCATTCGTCCAACGACTTTCACGAGTTCGGTACGTCCTTCCCAACTAATACCTCCCCAAAGCATTATGCCGCCACTTCCAAAACTAACAGTTTGTACGAGATTGCAACTAGTGTATCGTTCCCCAACTCTTTTATAGACATGATTTCGTCCATCTGGCTTCCATAACTGTATTCTAGTCCCATCAGTGAATAGAACATTTTTGTAATTCTCGATATTCCACTGAATATGTGCTGTGGCAAATTGTAATCGACGAGTTTTGTGATTTTAGAAAAGACGTGGAACTTTGGCAGGCCGTCTTGGCTTTAAACCTACCTCTCTTAATCTCTTAATCTTCGTCTAACCGTTTTCGAACTAACATTCACTTTTTTGAGGTGTGTGGATGTCAGTGTGCGATTTCGGGTCGATTTCCAGTCTCTTGATACTTGTTTAAAACATTCGATACTGTAGATTGACCTCTCCTAAGACGTCGTGCGATATCTGTTTGTCTATATCCTTCCTTATATAGGGTTACAATTTGTGCCGCTTCAGCTTCACTGCAGTATCTATCTGGTGGCATATTTTTTTAAATAGAGGTAAGAACAAATCAAAATCACTAACACTTACTTTAATTCACTACAAATAACTCAATTCACTATAATTCTTGAATTATATAAAGAATTTACAAATGACAAAACGTGCGTTAGAAAATATACGCCATTAAAATGAATTAAACGTCAAAATATTTTAAAACAAATGAATATATTTACCTACTAGATGAATAACATCAGCACATATATAAATTTACAACGACGATTTGAAACCATATTCAAGTAATAGTGATAACAAAATTATAATATTCGATAATTTTGTCCATGAGTGTATCAACACAAACTGAAATGTGATTAAATGAATTAAAAATAATTTCTGTAATGGCAACTAAGTAATAATAAAATACGCGATACTCTACTTTTGCGTTCATGAGATCATTTTGAAGTTCAATAGTTCTTGTGAGGTAGGGTTTGAAAAAAACTTACTTATATGTATTCCTTAGACAAAATAAAGAAAAATGAAAATGTTACAAATTTATGGCAAAATGTAATTGTTTAAATAAATTGCTTAAAAAATTTGATGGACATTAAAATATTAATAATAATATTATATAATGAAATTAGTTAATAAAAATTTGTGCAAAGAGAATATCATATAAACGATAACAAACGTCAAAATTATACGATATTTTACTTTTGCTCTTATAGGGTACTTTGGGGCTCTATAAAAGAGTCTTATGATGCTTTAATTAAAAATAAAATTAATTTGCATTCTTTATACAATTATGAAGGGAAGACTTGTGTGCGAATTTTACTACACAACATTATGACGATTCTACCGCAAATTTACGAAGAAATGTCTTTTACCCATAAGAAATACATAGGAAAATTCACTCCTTTTGTGATACGGGAAGGGGTTGAGACAATCGCTCAAAATTTAGTGTGATTTTTTCTTCTTATAGTAGAACACAATAAGTGGGTGAGAGGACCACATAAAACAAATCCACACCTATAGCTAAGAACCATCCTAATGCGCACCTAATAACTTTTAAAATACTCACCTGACATTCTAAACATTTACAGTCATCAGTTTGTGCACACGTTAGTCCTAATATAGAGGCAGCCTCTTCATAAAGATCTATACTACTTCTTCTCGTTCTACAACTATCCAGTGTCCCACTCGAACTGGCAAGCGGGCATTTACCATCATCTTGATAACTACTACTTGATTTATGGTTTGACTGATCCAACGAAGGATTCTTCTGTTTGTTTTGAACGAAAAACTAGAAAATAATAAACAATTAAATAATCAGTGTATGCACATCGACAAAAATGGAACAAAGATAAATTGGCATTTCTTTCTTATGTAATGTTTTTTTCCTAACAAATTTGAAGGTCTAGACATCCATTGATCTATTGTAATTACACAAAAGATATTCTGCAAGATCATGTAATACCTTTCTCTCCACATATCGGAGAAAACTTCCTCTTAATTCAAGACGATACTCGTCAGTTTCAAATAAAAAAACCGCTGCCTAAGGAATCACTACTTCCACATCCAGATTCTTCATCCAAGTCGTTTTAAAGGAAACATCTTGACTATATTTTCACTCTAGTATGTGGAAATTATTGGTCATAGAATTTTAATAATATTTGGGGCAGATGTCATAGAAAAGTTTGAGGAGTTGGTTTCTACCATATACGTTAAAAATGAAGTTTTTAGTTCACCCTACTTATTTTCTACTATTCACCTCCCACCCCTTCAATGGAGGCATCTCAATCAGATGTCACTACAATACATACGTGTACTAATCTTAAGTGAATATCTCAATTTGATGTTATCAATCCCATTAATAATGAAGCGGAGGTGGTGGAGTTTAAAAAATATTAGAAAGAAATCTGAGGCCTTGGTTTCTAGTATATATACCGAATCCCAAATTTCTGTACTCTTATCACCTTGATTTACTTATTTTCCCCTAGTCGCTCCTATTAACCCTAACCCTTCTACGGAATCATCCCAAAATATAATCTAGTTCCAGATGTCGTTATAATACATACGTCTACCAAATTATACGTGAATATCTCAATTTTATTTTATCAACCCCTTTAATAATGTAGTAAGGGTAGTGGAAGGGTTGAAAAATATTGGTAAAAAATTTGAGGTCTTGGCTTCTAGGACATACACCGAATTTCAAGTTGCAATACTCTTACCAGCTTGCTTTATTTATTTTTCCCTAATTACCTCTACTTACCCCCACTCCTTCAACGCAATCATGTCAAAATATAATCTAGTTTCAGATATAATTATAATACATAAATGTACCAAATTTCAAGTAAAAATTTAAATTTAATTTTATCAACTCTTAATAAGGGGGTGGGGGTGGTGGGGAGATGGAAAATACTAATAAAAAAACCTGAGACCTTCGCTTCTAGTACATACACCGAAATTCAAGTTTCTGTAGTCTTACCAGCTTGCTTTACTTATTTTCCCCTATTTACCCCTATTTAACCGCTAACCCTTCAACGGAATCATCTCAAAATATAATCTAGTTCCAGATGTCGTTATGATACATATGCGTACTAAATTTCATGTGAATATCTCAATTTTATTTTATCAACCCCTTGAATAATGGAGTAGGGGTGGTGGGGGGCTGAAATAAATTATCAAAAAATCTGGGGCCTTTACCTCTTGTACATACACCGAATTTCAAGTTTCTGTACTCATACCTGCTTGCTTTACTTATTTCCCCCTATTTACCCCTAAATAACTCCGAACCCTTCAAAGGAATCATCTCAAAGAATAATCTAGTTCCAGATGTCGTTATAATTCATACGTGTACCAAATTTCAAATGAATATCTCAATTTTATTTTATCAACCCTTGTAATAATGAAGCAGGGGTGGTGGGGGTTGAAAAATATTATAAATCTGAGACCTTGGCTTCTACTATATACACCGAATTTAAAGTTTCTGTAGTCTTACCAGCTTGCTTTACTTATTTTCCCCTATTTACCCCTATTTAACCCCCAACCTTTCAACGGAATCATCTCAAATTATAATCTAGTTCCAGATGTCGTTATAATACATACGTGAACCAAACTTCAAATGAATATCTCAATTTTATTTAATCAACCCTTTTCATATTGGAGTAGGGGTGGTGGGGGTTGAAAGATATTATAAAAAAATCTTAGGCCTTAACTTCTAGTACATACAAATGAAAATATATTATAATTGATATAAGAAAGATTTAAACTTATTTGTGATAAGTATTTTGTAAAAGTTTGAATAATTACTAGTATTTTCTGGTAATATATTTTCATTTGTTTCTATTGTTATAGAGCTTTTACAGTTCCAGGAAGTTGCATTTGCATATAATTATCTAGTACATACACCAAATTTCAAGTGTCTGTTCTCTTACAAGCTTGCTTTACTTATTTTCCCCTATTTTCCCCTATTTAACCCCCAACCATTCACCGGATTTCCTCAAAAAACAATCCAGTTCCAGATCTCGTCATAATATATACGTGTACAAAATTTCAAGTCAATATCTCAAACCGTTCCGGAGAAAACGCGCGGACAAAAAAAAGTTACAGACAGACCGACAGACCGACAGACAGACAGAAAATTTTTTTCGCTCAAATTTAAAATCTCGACGTTTCATGACATTTTAAACCTATTTCACGAATAAAAATTTTTGAAAATTTTTTTGCGATTACTATACTTCCAATCCACTACGTGGATGTGGAAGTAAAATAGAAAAGTGTTGATGGTTTGCAGAGATGTTTAAAAAGATGTTGTAGATTGATTATGGGGTCGCTCAGCTCTTCAACTCTTCTTCAGCTCGAACCAATAGAGCCTTTGAAAATCGCCCTGCAATTAGTTATTGCCCAAGATTTCCAAACTTTTTACAAAGCTTGTGATTTCTCCTGCAGTTAATTTCCTTATGGCTTCAGGTGTAAATGTTTAGGCCAAAAAAAGACCGAAGAGAGGCCATCCAGTAGTGTGACTAGCATTTGGTTGAGATAATTAGTATCGGAATGATAATCAGTGGGGTTAAGTTTTGTACACAGAGGAGAGCCTTTTCTGCGTAAATTCGATCGATGGTAGGGAAAGAGTATGCAACGCCCAGGAAAACAAAATTCACAATTATATTTTACTCCTACTCTCTCTTCCGGCGGAAGTTCAATTATGGTGTGGAGTGGTGAATTTCAAACGGCACACACAGACTTGCTGGTGATTGATGCAGGTACCTTAATTGTATATGGGTACATAAGAAATATTCTGCAAGATCAAGTAAGTGATACCTTTCGCTTCACATTTCGGTAAAAATTTCTTCTTAATTCAAATAATGCTTGTCCACATATCGCTAGTTTAGGCTAGTGCCAATACCTTTTTGAAAAAAAAAAAACTACTTGACCAGCCGGAAAATTTAGTTAAGGTTATAATTAACAGAAAAAACAAAAATTAAACACTAGATAATGTGAACTTATGGAATGGGGGTGCTGTTTAGGGGTTGAAAGTGGTATTTTTGCAATTTTCGGCGAAACTTGACCTCCTAGCGGAAAACATCTCACAAAAGTTATAGCTAAAAAAATATATGAAACTTTCATATGAAGTATTTTTCGATTTAATCTCAGATTTTCCGAGAATTTGGCGGAAAATCGATTTCTAGGTTTTTTATTCTATCCAGGCTCATTTTAACTGTTCAAATGTCTACTTTAAAATGGTCTAATGTTGATAGTTTATTTTTGATGACACCGCCTAAAATTGAGAAAAATAAAAAAAATGACTTTTCGGATCATGAATTTTTCAATATTATACATTATGTTTCAGTTATTTTATTTTTTATGTAAATAATGGCTTGAGTTTCAATGACAGAATTTACTTCAATATAATATTACTAAAATTGAATGAGTTTAATAGAAGAAAGTGGGGAAAAACATTCTGAAACTTAAGTTTTTCATGGCACTGCACCCTACCGTACTGAAAGTCGTAAACTAGAGTTAAGACTCGTCGGCCTACGGTGCATTTTTATTAACGTATATTTTACTATTTTTTCACTAAATAAATAGTATAACGATGAGTAATTTGTTTTAGGTATAGTTGAATGAAATAATTTGAATACATAATTGCTAAGCAGAACAATTCATTTATTGCCATTTTTTTACAAATCTTGATTCGCTACATCTTCAGAAAAACATTGTTTTGTCATTTTTTTTATAAAACATTTATGAAAAATAATTAAATTCTAATGAATTATCTAATGCATTTTACATTGTGGTTGTGCTTCTTCTTCATCAAAAAAACTTTCAAATTCCGAAGAATTTTCGAGATTATCGACGTCTTCGAGCTCTTCAATTTCAATGTCAAGACTATTTGCTGGCTCTTCACCAATAATCTCTTCAGAATCACTTATGTCTTCCAATATTTCTTTATCTCTATTTGAGTAGTTCTCATGACAATTACTGCGTAAATTGCCGTGTTTTTGGCAGCCACATCTTTGTGTATTAGAACCACTGTCACAGCTGCAGCTAATACTTTTTAATAATATTTCGGCAATTAAGTCTAAACTGTTTGGAATAAATTTGGGCACAAGTCTAGTTTCTAGTCATTTTCTCGGAAAGTTTGAGAATGGGCTGAAAAACAACTTACATGAAAGTTTTATATTTTTTTTATTAGCTACAACTTTTGTGAAGAACACTTTCAACCCCTAAACAGTACCCCCATTCTACATTATCTCGTGTTTAATTTTTGTTTTTCTTTTCATTATAATAATATAAATTTTCCGACTGGTTCTTCCTTGCCTGTTGCTAATTTTTTCTTTTTTTAGAATTCAAAATCCGCTTTGGCAGCCTAGTTGTGCAACTGACTTTTGAGACCGAGTGGAAGTGCTGACAATGACTTGGCCTGCATGTTTCCCGGAATGGAATTGAACATGTATGAGATATGCTACACAGATGACTTAGGTCATCAATTCCTGCTGTCTAAAGCATAGAAGAAGCGAGAACTGCTCTAATTCAAATACGGGAGAATTTGCCTTAAGAAATGTTCATGTAAGTGTGGGAAGAAGGGTAACTACAGTCATAGGGGCTCATGGGGGTCCCAGGCTATTGAAAAAATAATCCTTCTAATTTTGCTTGAAATTCACAACAAGTCGAAATGTACTATTCAATTTTTGCAATAACGCTATATTTTGTATCGAGATTTTGTAAACAGACTTCAAAATGGCACGAGGCGTTGCAAAACAAACTGTAATTAACCAGTTCTTAATTAACCTTCCTCCTAAGAGATTGGTTCAGACTAGTTCGAAGAAAGAAAAGTGAAGAGAAAAGTGCAATTTAGTCTCCTTTACTTTAAATTTGCCGCTGAGTGTATGCAAATATTTAGAAATGGCTCGTCGTATCTTTACGACACAGAAAACAATAATATATAGCGCTTCCGGATAAAAGAAGAATGTGTTAAGGCAGAGACAGACGAAAATATGGTACGCGTCTCCTTTATTATTTATTAGAATTTAATGGAAATTATATTGCCCTGCGTCTTTAGCAAGGAAATTAAATGAGACGAAAATTTTGATATAAGTGGGCAGTGACAAGAAACAACAATTTTAAAACAATATTCGCAATAAATTAAGCTAAGTATTCTCAAACAAATTTTAATTTACACAGAAGTCAAGATAGACAGACAGTTTTTATAGAAACAATCGATTCTATTCTCGTCTCTACACAACTGTGCAATGAGAAGGATCATAAAGCATCAGGATATCTAGGCATCGAAGAATATTTATAGAAAATTAATAAAATGTTCTTCTAGAATATCAATTTGAAACAAATTCGTCGTCGGAGGATATTTTTTTGTTTCAGTCGTCTCATTTCTTATTACACTCACCGTACCTATTACTATTACATAGAAATATCATTAATTTAGGCCCTTTTAATCTACTTTAAATCTTCTTAAGGAGCAGGTGTTTAATTCGACACGTAAAAATGTTTTTTTATATTAGTTCAATCATCACTCAGGCCTGGCTTAAGCGATTTCTATGAACTCTCATGCAAACTGTAAAGTATGGCTCCCATAATAGTTTCATTAAGTCATGTCTAGTATAAAATAAGCAAAAAGTGCAAGAGGTTTTTTTGTAGAAAATTGGGCAAAACCGTTAGTGATAATGGAAAATGGTTCGTAACAGTTTCTTTTTGTAAAACATAGGGTGCAGTTGCTCAGGGTGGTTTCATGGTAGTCTTTCATCAAGTTACGATTAGCTTACAGTTGGCTGGATCATCAAAAAACTGACAACATTCAAATTTCGCCGGAATTGCATATAATTTTTCTTATAAATTCGAACAAAAGGATACTTTAATTTATGATGCTTTTCCATCACCCGGTATATCATAAAATTCATACTTGATGCATAATTAGTAAATGAAGTTTATACAATCCAACAGCTGTTTAAATTTTTCATTAACTAACAATTTTCATCCATTGTGTGTATTGAGAATTCTCTTTTTTTGGAAAAAAAAGTATTATCGGTTCGTTAGCAATCGCCGAGTCGATCTAGGATTATTATTATGTAGCGAGAAGTAAGATAATAGACACCTAGTGAATAACCAAAATCGAACTTTACGTTTCAAATGGCTTTGTCACTGATAGTCTAAATAAAGACGATATTTATATGGTTTTTGGTTTGATAATATTTTCCGTAACCATTTTTTGGATCTTTTCTTTAGAGGAATTTGTTGAAATTATGAAACGTTTCTTTTGTGCATGGGGCTCATAACACGAGAGATGAGTTTTAATTTTTTACTGTCTATTAAAATATGATTCCTATAAAAGTTCTCTCCATATTGTTTCGTTATGTTGTATTTTAGGCGTTTTTTTTTAAATTAAACATTCGTTTTCAGCACCCAAAAATACATAATTAATCATGGTCTAGATTGCCAGATCACAAACTTTTTTCTTTTTAGATCTGTGCATAGACGTTTGTGCACAGATATAGAGATCTCCGGATTTTTTATAATATTTTCCATTACCCCTACCATCCTCACTCTATTAGTAAAGGGGTTGATAAAATAAAATTGAGATATTCACTTGAAATTTGGTACGTATACGTATGTATAATAAAGACATCTGGAACTGAATTATAAATTGAGATGATTCTGTTGAAGGGTTGGGAGTTAAATAGGGATAAAGAAGGAGAAATAACTAAAGCAAGCTGGCAAGAGTACAAAAATTTAGGATTCGTAGTACAAACTGGAAGTGAAGGCCTCAGATTTTTTTATAACATTTTTCATCTTTCCGCCACCCCCATTTCATTATTAGAGGGGATGATAAAATTAAATTAAGATATTCACGTGAAATTTGGTACACGTATGTATTATATCGACATTTGGAACTAGATTATATTTTGAAATGATTCCGTTCAGAGGTGGGGGGTAAGTAGAGGTAAATAGGGAAAAATGAGTAAAGCAATCTGGTAAGAGTACAGAAACTTGAGATTTGGTGTATATACTAGGAGCCAGCGTTTCAGATATCTTTATCATATTTTTCAAACCCTCCACCACCATTACCACCCCACTAATAAAGGGGTTGAAAAAATATAATTGAGATATTCACTTGAAATTAGGTATACACATGCATTATAATGACATCTGATTGAAATAATTTCGGTAAAACGAGAGAGGTATAGTTGTAAATGATTATATAGTGCGATGCAAATAATAACGAGTTTCGAATGACTTGTATTGTTTATAATGAGATACATATGGAATTTTTAGGTAAAGGAATATCCTTCTCCGTTCTTCCTTTTTAAAATTTTTATCGTGATGAGTATTTAGTCCTAGAGAATATCATACCCCGCTGTTCCAAATGTTGATTGAGACAGATATTCAATTATAAGGAATATGTTACCCCCCGATCGAGAAGAGAATAATATTCAATTCTAAAGAATACTCTACCTCGCTCTTCGAACTTTTTATAGAGATAAATAGTTTATTATTATGAATGCCACCCCCCGCTCTTCAAAATTTATAGTGAAGATTGGTAGGAGTTGTATGTTATACAACCCCCCGGGCCCTGGAGCAAGGCAATAAGATTCCAGAAACTTCATTTTTGGCGTATATGGCTACGCGCTGACTAGAGACTTTTTGTTTCCATGACATTTTGTCATTGTGATGCGGTGTCACTTGATGTCACCATATCTGTTCTCATTTGCGTCAAATTGTCATTGTAAACGCTAGTATAAGTGATGTATTTCGAAGATATCCCAATAATCTGCGCTCTTGAAATACGTCGGAAAAAATGAAACGTAAAAAACGACACTGTGTCACGTCACCCTCTTGTCACCGACATCCGAAAGTTTTTGTCCCATGATGTCTCGTCACCGCAGTGCGGGTGTTACCATCTAAGTGCGCTCACTAGGCAAATTTTTGTCACGTACTACATGTGAATTTTTGGTGTATTGAAAATAACTAGGTTATTTTTGTGAATGATGGCTTCAACAATACCACATATAAATGCCATATGCGACACTGAAAAGGACAGAGATATTTTGTGCAACACTAGCAGAGATATATCCAGGTTAAAGAGCCGAGAGTCATACGCATAAACAGTTTAGCTGCAATAAAAAATTGAATTTTCGTAAGACGTACGAATTTCACTATTATTTTAAAATAAGCGTTACAAATGATACAAATAGGTAATGTAAGGAATTATGCGATGTAGGTAAATGTATTGTATGATGCAGATATTATAATTATATTCTATTACCTACTTCAGTCAGGTACTAAAATTCCGATTCGGATTATCCGAATCATCCCGAGCGTATTTAATCTTGACGTGTCAAATCCACAGTAAAAGTCCGAGGTCATCGGCGGCATTTCTGCTAGATCAAAGGAGTGTCACATATGGGATTAATATGTGACAATACAGCAAGAAGACATAGATAGGGAAATACTGATTGAAAGTCCTTATAGACATTCGAAAATAATTAAAAAACTTTATATTATGTTGGCGCCGCATCACGATGACAAAATGTCACGGAGACAAAAAGTCTTTAGACAGCGCCTAGCCTATGCTAAGGACCAACGCCTCAATTTCTTCTACATTCACGTAGTGGATGCCTAGCATCGTTTTATAAAACTTGTGTGAATCAATATTGATTCCTAGATTCATGTTCTCGTATTTTTACGAAACCCATTTTTTTGTGGAATATTAATGTAAAGCCTATTACAATTACTCGAGTTGTATAAGTATTTAAATTTTTTATCCGCAGCTTAATAAAAGTTCTAAAACTTTTCTTTATTTCCGTCTCCTGTACAATTTGTAGATTTTGTAAATATTGTGCCGGGCTTGAAAGTTAGCCAAGTTTCCAATGCCTTAACGAAGCTTGCTAAATTGTAACTTCTGTAAAAATTTTTAAGACATTGCTCCAAATATTATTATCCCTGACCAATTATTTCCGCATACTAAAGTGAAAATATAGTAAAGAAGTTTACGTTTAAAGAGATTTGGTGGAAAATCTGGATGTGGAAATAGTGGTTCCTTAGGCAGCGCTTTTTTTATGACATCTGCCTCAATTATTATTAACATTCCATGACCAATTATTTCCTCATACTAGAGTGCAATTATAGTCAAGATGATTCCTTAGGCAGCGGCTTTTTTAGTTTTAGGTTTTCTCCATTTTCTTTTCTAATGTATAATTAAAGGGTACATATTATTATAACATATAACATGATAATCATGTTTGCAGAAACATCACCCAAATCATAAAAAAATACGATTCATACAGTCCGTCGCCTTGTCGCATTCTTATTATATTATGGATAACTGAACAAGACGTGCCTGTATAATTTAATAACCTATTTATTTCATGCAACAGAACGGCAAACCGGTTAGAAATGAAATATATGTTCCACAATAAATGCACAATGTGTTATCTGCATTTTACTTTTGTCAGAACTTTGTTTCCTATTCAAATTGGATTTGTAGCGGATAACAGATACATTGTTTTCTAAAAATTTACTTTGTGGCCATTTGTTAGCAGACATTCCTTTGTTTTCCGTAGCCTGCTCTGATTACCATAAAAATATTGCATACATATTTCATCGGATAATGCAGATTTTAAGAATATTCGTTCTCTTGAAAAATGGCATCGTTATATCATAAAATATTGTTCGTGTTATTGAGATCAATGATATATTTAGTTATTAAATTCAGATGTAAAGTCAGTAAATTTAACTATATTATTAATAATATACGTCATATTACTGTCACCGAAAATGTAACAAAATGAATGACAGGGGCAGGGGGTCCAGAGAATAAAACTGAAAGTTCTCTCAAAAGGAAAAAAAATCGGAGGTTAAAACCAGCACATTTTTGTGAACTTAAATGACAGTGCCACCTGTTCAATAAGAAAAAACGTTAAATTAAAAACTTTAGGAAACCTCCGATCCAAAAATAAATCTTAAAGGATCATATGAAATCGCCTATTTTTAATATTATATATTGATTTATACCAAATATAGCCAAATTATACGATATCCCTAATCGTATAGGGATAGTCAGAGAGTGTTAAAACCACGCCTATTTGGCGAATTGATAAAAAGTATCGTTTTTCTACTTTTTGCTCCAAATTTGGAATGTGCATTACCGAGCAAAAGTAAATTATTCTCAACCCTTAAGGGGGTAAAACCACCCCTATTTGGTAAATTGGTAAAAATTAATCCAAATTGGTTAATTGTTTGTTTAAATAATGGCAAAATACTGTCAAAATTTTCAAAAGTTTAAAGTATTCTTCATTTCATGAAACGGGCTCTTACATCCTTGCAACTTTCAGAAAATATGTCTATTATAACGCTCAATGTAGGTACCACAAAAATTTCATCGAAAAATATTTATGCGTTAACGAGAAAATTAATTTGTTTATTAAAAAGACCTTAAATGTTTAATGCTATTTGACCCTATTCCCAATAACCAAAATGACTCATCTCGGCTCATTTCTTTTCTCGAGACTTATATTTTATGAAACTGTTGTGGGAATATCATTTTCTTATATTTTAGACCTCCTAAATGGCGTGGGAGAAGTATTATATTCTTGGAACATGTTTTTTCCGAATATCTTAACAACAAATTAAATAATCGGCATATAACTTTTATATCTGAGTTGTTGGTAATTTAACGCACATTAAAAGTATTGCTCTAGCACACTTAAAGGCCAAGATAATTTTTTTTGTTGAATTCGCCAAATGTTTATTTATAAATATTAAGGGTCGAAATTGATATTATATCTAGTTGAATACTTGAATTTCGTAATGAAACATTCATAAACAATAGGAAATGCAAACACCACAGGCTCTAAACCTAACATAACCTAATTGGTGGAGTCACAAATGAGCAGAAAGGAATATAGTATATGCTCCAATCCTAACATAACCTAACAAGTCTAGCCATAAACGAGCAGAAAGGCATAAGCAACTAACTCGAAACTTAACATAACCTAATGGCGTTAGCTATAAACGAGCAGTAAGGAATACAGTTCAGGCTCTTTACCCATCATAAGTAAATTGGTCTAGCCCTAAACGAGTACAAAAAAATGTTTAATCAAATCCCTTTTATCATCACCCAGAGCTAACAACGTGGACGTAGGGGGATATAAAAAAACAAAAAACAAAACTAAATAAAAAAACAAAAAAAAACAAAACACTAAAAACTAAATAAAAAACAAACAAAAAATGGATCTACCTAACCTGACCTCGTAGATCAAAACGGATAACGGCACTGTGTTAAGCACGTCGAAATCCTATAGAATCAGCTATTTAGGTCCGATTTACTTGTATATACAGGGTGTTTGGTGCATCGTGTGCCAAATGGAAATGGCCGACAGAAAGGGTTATCTGCTATCCTTTCAGGCCCCTTAATACTTCCCATGCCCTGCGGGATTTTTCATATCGACCATTTATCTTTTTAATGAAAAAAATCCCAAATTCTACATTTAAATTCAAATTATAAAAAAAGTATTAGGCGTAGACTGCGAATTTCATTTTTATTTTGATGTGTATTGTTGAAGGGTTCTTTTAAATCCAAAATTACTGGCATTAGTCATCTAGTTGTTTTCTTATTCACTCGGAAACTTTCGGAATAGATAAAATTTAAATTTAAACTTAGATTTTACATGTCTATAAAAAAAAACTCAGAGCAACCGGGATCTTCCAACTCCCTCAAAAATTCTTTAATCTATCCTCTTGCTAGTGATCTGCCACATGTCATAAAAATCTTTTAATAACTTCGTGAATTCGCTAAATTAATGAATCGGGTCACAAAAGGCTAATATTCAAAATCCCGAATAAAAAATTACTTTTGCTTAAATTATGCATGGGAAACAGGTAAAATCTGTAATTGTACCGAAAGCTGTTTCTATGAGTTGGACAAGAGGACAAGTTCCTCCCTAGTAGCAACCTCCGTCGCGTACACGAGCTCTTTGACACGACCTCGGACATAAAATCCAATGGAGTTAGGTCTGGGGAACGTGGAGGCCATTGAATAGGGCCATCCCGCCCAATCTACGCATACGCCTAGAGTTTTTCAAAATGACGGCTGTCCCGCGCACTGGCGATTGATTGTAAGACAATATCTAGACAATGTGTTCCCAATTGCGTGGATTGGGCCGGATGGCCCTATTCAATGGCCTCCACGTTCCCCAGACCTAACTCCGTTGGATTTTTATGTCTGGGGACGTGCCAAGGAGCTCACGTACACGACGGAGGTTGCGACTAGGGAGGAACTTGTCCTCTTGTCCAACGCATAGAAACGGCTTTCGGTACAATTAGGGAGGAAATATGACTTCATACAACAACTGTCGAAATACGAAGCAGATGTCGGGCCTGCATTCACAACAGAGACCAATACTTTGAGCAAGATTTTGAAATTTGTTTAATAAATGATAAAAATGTAACGGTTTCTTTATTTCAAGAAAACCAATGAACAGAAAGAGATAGAAGATAGATTTTACTTCGCAACAGTGAGATAACAGATTTTACCTGTTTGCCATGCATAATTTAGGAAAATATAATTTTTTGAAACATTTTCTTTATAGGATTTTGCAAACAGTGGAAAGAAAAGCTATCTATGAGAACTAAAGGAAAAACTATATAAAATTATTTTTTTTTTTATAGCCGTCTAAAGTCTAAGTTTAAATTTAAATTTTACCTATTCCGAAAGTTTGCGAGTGAATAAAAAAACAACTAGATTATTAATGCCAGTAATTTTGGATTTAAAAGAACCCTTCAACAATACACATCAAAATAAAAATGAAATTCGCAGTCTACGCCTAATACTTTTTTTATAATTTGAATTTAAATGTAGAATTTGGGATTTTTTTCATTAAAAAGATAGAAGGTCGATATGAAAAATCCCGCAGGGCATGGGAAGTGTTAAGGGGCCTGAAAGGATAGCGGATAACCCTTTCTGTCGGCCATTTCAATTTGGCACACGATGCACCAAACACCCTGTATACTCATGACAAAAATTATAGTATTTCTTGCTAAACTCAGAAATATTGTTTGCGCCATATATGGTTATCTTTCTTTATTGTTACTATTGGTTTTTGAAGATTTTGGATAGCTGGTCCGTTTTACTCAATCTTGCACCGCTGTCCAGTTACTAGGGCACGAATATAGGCAGAAATTACCTATTTAGCACTTTTAGGTTAGGATTTCTCCAAATTGTGACGTGATGGTGCAAAATTGTGACGTGATGGCGCAAAACGGTCAACGGCATCATGTTCAGCACGTCAAAGATCTTCGGAATCAGTTGATTGGGTTCAGAAAAAGAAACCTTGCGGGCAGGCCCGGATTGGGCCGGCGAGTTACCGAGTAAAACTCGGTGGGCCGATCGCTTCGGTGGGCCGGTTCTCCAAACTAAATTACATATTAAATAGGCTGAGAAATCTCTTATCGCAAAATCACTTGGAAGCATTTTTATTTATGTCGATAGAAAAGGACATTTTTGTAGAATTAAAAAATGATGCAATCATTGATGAGATTGCTCAAAGAAGTTCTAGCCTTAAAAGTTTATTATTACTTTAGTTAGATACTTAGATATAAGCATTTTGTTTTGAATCGAATTTATTAAGTTTTTACATTGTTCCTATTATGAGGATTTTAGTTTTTATTTGTTTCTTGAAACTTTTATAACCGTTTATTAACATGTCAATACATTTTTTATTTGTTTTTACGTTTTTATCTGCTTTTTAGCGAGCCGATGGTCTAGTTTAGTTCGCTTTTATCCGGTAACCGATCTCCTTCTAACGCTTTACTCCGAAAAGTATCCTTGTGAAAGTCTATATTTTTTTATAAGTGGATTTTTCATTAAAATTCTAAGGTGCCAGGAGAACGCCTGCGGCGCCATTTGGGAAAGCACAGATTATAGATCAGCAACTGGTGGGTCAATATAAGAAATCAAACTCAGGCCGAAAAAATATCCCAATCCGGTCCTGCTTGCGGGTCAGTGATATTTATGATTTCATAGACAGATTTTTATAATTATTAGAAGTGAGGCAAACTCAATATTTTCCTGCGAAAATATTATGTTCTGGTTCACTTTACTCTTTATTTTTTCGATATAAAATTAATCATTTTATGTTCTTTGCCTCACCTATGAAATTAATTGGGTTGCGATAATCTTCCTCTTTAACTAGGAAAACGAGGGCACAACATTAATTAAAATTTTATAATTAAATACACTGAAACCCCTAGATGCTGAAGGGATTAATCACGTAGTAACTATATCCTAGCATATGCATGACAAGATTGCTTCGTATAAACTGAAATTTACTGGGGTTAAAAATGGGGATTATTATTGGAGAATATCATGCTTGGAAACGAATATATTTTTAATAAAGTTTCAAAATAAAATATTTCCTATAAAAAATAATTTTTAAATTGTAAAAACGCTGTAAATAATTATTATACTGTATATTTATTGCATTCGATCGGCACATTTCTAAAACCGGTAATATTGCTCGTAGAGAAAACAATTTCATATCACTGGTTTGGTGATCGAATTCTGAACGACTTTCAAAACGTCCGCCCGTCCATCCGTTTGTCTGTATGTCCGTCCGTCTGTCTGTCCGTCCGTCACGTTTCTTGTAAGCACGAACTAACTAAGAACGAAAAGTCCTATAGTATTGAAATTTAGACAGCAAGTTAGTGTTAGCTAGAGGAAGAACCCTATTGTCTTTTAACAAAATCGATCAATAAATAAAAAAGTTGTAAATTTTTGAAATTAAGTAATAGGCATTTAAAAAAAAAACTGCGAAGAGTATCCTAGAATGTGCAACAATTATATAACAAGTGTAGTAAATCGGCGAAGAGTATAATGGTTAGCATGTTTATTCTTGAGAACTTCATTAAATCCGTAACTCTCCAACTGATGCAGTGCACCTGCCTTGTATGCTCTACATTTCTTATAGTCGAAATCATGGAACGGTGGAATACTCTAATAGTTATTAGCGTTAATAGTTATTAATTGTAAATATTTGTAATTAAAACTATAAAATAACAATGCCATTAAAATAGATACATTTTTTGATAATTTCTCATTTGCAAATTACAAAGTGTGTGTGTTTTTCATGTGATGTGAACTTTCTTTCATTAGAAGAAAAAAGTGAAAAAAAATTCTTTCTTTTTTATTTTTGGTCTTTTTTCGACAGGCACCCCCCTCAAATAAAGTAAAACAAGACTCCTCTTTCATAAAAAGTTGTTAATAAACAAATTAGAGTCACTCACGCAATGTCACTTTTATTTCCAGTTCGGGTTATCCGATCAAGGTCTTTCTGGTCTCAAAATTTTCCTTTTTGAAAGCACCTTCATATGCACAAAGCACCATTTCGATACGCTTACCCAGAGCCGAGATATTTCATTTGGTAATTTGCAAAATAAATTTAAACTTTAAATAAACAAAAGCAAAAAGTTGCATTCGTTCAGACTTCTATGGGGGTTATGCCCGACATCAATATTTATCGTTTAAAGTTGGTTTGAAGTCGATCAAACTATGGAAAAAAAGGTTATTTGCTATTTATTAAAAAAAATTATGCCAATTGTTTAAACAATTAAAATGTATTGAAGATATCGGGCCAAAAAAATGGTATATTCTTTGGTATAAAAGGCATATATTTGGAAAAAAACAATATCCTGACTTCATTAATTTCGGAGTAAACAATTTGTTACCTATGAAATTTATTTTGGCTACAACAAATGAACGGGTTGACAAAATGAGTTGTGCCTGGCCAAACGACGCGCATTGAAAATACTTTTCGATTAAATCAAGATATTTTCGGATCCGTCAAACCGTTTTCATTTTATAAAATGAAAACGAAAAATATTTTGTTTAAACAATTATTTAACCATGAAGCTCGCGGTTTAGGAACATTTTTCATAAGAATATTTTGTTCCGCGGAATTTTTCCTATGGGAATCCGTGACTAACTCAAATGGTATAGAAAATTTTTGGGAAAAATTCCAGGCAGACTCGCCTAATACAGCACAAAAGATTGTTCAAAAAAAGTCTTGAAAAAGGAAACAGATTAGGTTTCTGAAACGTCGGCGAAATATTTCATTTCAATATTTTTATACTCATTTGTATAATTTGTCAAAAAAGCAACCTTTAACTGATCCTTTGACGTAAAAGTGATGAGCGTAAATGTTACCAGTAACATGCTGATTATTAATTAATAGTCAATTAAGGGTTTCACTTCTAAATTCTCAGCAACAGCTCCGATTTTGGTAATTTTTTTAATGTGTGTTTTTTAATAATATTCAAAATCAGAAACATTTCAAGTGGCGCAAATAGTTATGTCACTCCTTCTCGGGGCTGGAAATTGGTACACTCAAAATCAAGCAGAAATTGATAGGGGAATGCAAAGCAAAAAATGTTCTATGAAGTATTTTCGATAAATCAATATTTTTCGAGTTATTGGCGATTGAAAATGTAGAATTTTCATCCAAAACATGCCTGTCTTAGAGCGATTTTTCACGAATAACTTGTTTTATCAAAAAGAAAACCATCAGGAGCAAGAATGAAGCTTATAGAATAACAAATCGATTGGTTTGTTATCGTTAAAAACCAATACGAATGTTTTGTCAACGGTACTGCAAAGAGCAAGAGGGTGGTCCAACTAAGTGCACTGCCTCAGTAGCTGAACATTTGAAGAGGGTCTATTTCCAAGTTCAGTTGTGGCCTGGGAATAATATAATCAAAATATTCTAACGCCGATCAAAATGACTCAGCCTCCAGTTCAACAAAATATTCTGAAATCACTATTTAACTTCCTTAATTCTTAATACATCTAATTGCCTCAAAAATCATTTTGCAGGGAATGTCAAGGACTACAAAATGACTCATTTTTGGACCCGTATTTATGGCGCCCCTAGAGGCGAGTGGGGGGGGGGGTTGAAAGGTGTAACTTTTATGTGTCATTTCCTATGATATCCTGAAGGCCTAAGCCAATTCTTAGCGTCTTTCGCCGAGAATTTTTCATTTTATAGGCGCTTTGTGAAATTTTCAATTTTTGCATAATTTTGAGTCTAAAATGGCCTTGTGACTTCTTTTGGACCATAGGAAAATTGTAACTTTTTGTACATGGCCTCAAATATAACAAATGTTTTGCCGCAAAGTACACCAATATTTAAATTATCCGCGCTCTTTCCTGTATCAGCAAAAAATTTTAACTTTTTTTTTATCGACGAGAATTGTACAGACTATCGTATACCGCAGTTGTTAGCAGGTATTCATTCGGTTCAAAAATATTTATTATTCCATGGTCCCGGGCCCAAGATCAGGCCACTTTCGGCACTTTTGACCTCCGACCTACGGTGTTTAATATAATATATTCCCACAGTATACCACAATTGTTAGCAGCTATTCAAAATTAGTCGATTATGCACACTGGCTCTTAAGCTAAGAGATTGATTTTCTACGAATATTTAATTTTTAACAAACCAGAAATTATTGTCTCACGTTTCTAAAAAATATGTTATATACTTTAACTGCTAGCGATGAAAAAATTATTTGTTTAAAAATTAGCGTTTTGTGGAAGACAGTATTGCAGCAAGAATAACTTTAGACGATATATAATTTGAAAGGCATTATACTAAAGTGATCTAATTTCTAGAGATTTATGTCTGCACTAAATGTTGGAAAAGTACTCACCTCTAAAGCTGGATTTACTTTTTGTTTTAATTTAAGCCTGGGTTTGTATTTGAAGACATCTCTACCAGCAGGCGGTGCAAATAAATTCGCTAAATCCGTGCTCTGAAAATAAAATTATTGTCGAATTAACGTATTGTTAGTCCATAATACGATTTCTTTTACATTATTCACTCAGCACATCATCAGTAGAATATTGTGGAGGCATTAATCTGAGCGAAAACAGGAGATCTCCAAAGTAAGGAGAGTAACACTCTCTCAAAGTTCCTTAATTATAACAATTTTTGCACATAGCCGGTGCACAAGTTTGTAGATGAATTTTGTTTTTAATTTTGTTTCAACAATTTGATGTATAATAACACAGTGCAGTAGAGTTTTATTTTTATTTGAGTAAAATTCATAACAGTACAACTTTCAAAGAATAAAATTGATCAAAACGTAGATTAACTAGCTAACCAGAGTACTTTTTTATTTGCAAGATGAAATACCAGCTTTTACGTAAAAAATGTTGTAATAATAGGGTAATATGGATCGAAAGTCATTTCTCGTAAATAACATTGGGTACTCATCGATGTGACCCCTGCTAAAAATTTGACAGAGAATTAAAAGTCAGGAAAAACAGCTTCTCGCAAGTATCTCGTCATAGGTATATTAGTTCTACGACAAAAATAGTTATCATGAAATTTGTAGCCTAGAAAATTAACTTTGCTAGAGCTACATTATACGGTATAATGAAACTATTTAGAATTATTAATTAACATCGCGCACAATTTTGTCATCAAAATAAACGTATTAATAAATAGTGACTGTTTTGTAATTGAAAAATGCAGAAAAAGATGTGGAAATTTAACTGTGCAAAACGTCGTGATTTATTGTATAAGGAAATTAATTAACAGATTTTTGTCCTATATCACTAGATACACAAATGCTTCAATTTGGAAAATTTTATCAGATAAAAAAATCTGGTAAGTTTTTATATGCATCCGTATTTAATTAGAATTTACAGTTCACACTGGTAGTTTTACTTCTAAAAAATAATGTACTTCGCAAGAGCTTTCAAACAAAAGAAAAATTAGTACGGCTAATGGCGGCCATCTTTAATGAGCCACCAGTTTGATGTTCTACGCGAATTTTCAAGTGGCTCCCTATCTGGAAAGTTACCTTTTGGCATCAACTATGACCACAGAAAGTGGCACATTCCATTCAAAAAGTGCAGCCTTTTGGCTTTTTTAGTCATGTACTCGACGTACTGCTATTCAAATTGAAGAGATTAACACAGAAATTGTCGATATTAAGCCAATCGATGTTATGGGAGAAGAAGAAACTTAATTTGTTGATCTATAACAAGGTAAACATCGTGTCCACACTGGGATACCGCAATTAAAATAAGCGTTTTGTACTCTACCCCGAGGCCGAGGTGGAAAATGGCGCATAATTTCTGAAATACTTAGTACACGACAACGGTAACTTCTACGAAAGAACTTTTAAACCCCATTTTGGAGATAATGTTCCAAGCTATAAATTTCATAATAACTATTTTTGTGGCACGACGAGATATTCTCGAAAAATTGTTTTCTCTGCCCCTAGACCTTCTGTAACTATTAGCAGGGATCATATCGATGATGAGTCTTTTGACGTCCATACAAAAATTTAACTTGCTGTAAATATCTCTGCAGAAAAATCCTGATGTCTCTGTTGCTTAACTTGTCTTATCTTACTAACGTACTGTACCAAACCTTTTTCTTTAAAGAATGAATAAAACATTTGCCAACACCACAATAAATGAAACATATTCTTTATAAGATTTTGCAAACAGTGGAAAGAAAAGCTATCTATGAGAACTAAAGGAAAAACTATATATATTCTTTAGTTCTCATAGATAGCTTTTCTTTTCACTGTTTGCAAAATCCTATAAAGAATATGTTTCATTACTATAAGCAAACAAATAATAAATAATTCACTTTTAAACCACAATAAATAGTATAAAGGATATAGAATTAGTGAATGAGTTGTTATTGCGAAAGAGAGAAATCTAGCGCTAATTGAAAACGGAAACAATTAGTTAAATGTGCGATAGTTACCTCATTCTTCGTGTTGGTCTCCAAAAAGTAAATATCTTTGTGAGCAGAGCAGTTTATTATTTCCCCTTTCATTGCTGGAACAAACAAACAAACAAAAGGTCTTAATTTATTAGGTACATTGAAAGCAGAATTGTATCGACAGTATTCACGTTTCTTTTCAAATAAAAAAAAACCGGTTATCTTTTCTTTCAGCAGTAATAAAATATTATATAGGTTGTTGCCGAAACATGATAGAAATAACACAATAGTTATACTATATGAAAACTACAAAATATTTAATAATGGATAAGTACATGATTTGATTAGAAATAAAATACATGTAAAAAAAAACCTTTTAAATGTAAGCTTTCATAAAAATGTACTAGTAAGTGGAATCGGTGCAAACGTATGTTAACAGAGTTAAGTTCAAAATTATCAAATAGAACAAATAACGTCTTTTTATCAACGTTGACATCCTAACTCAAAAAATAACACCTATCTTACCCCCATATGGAAAAATCTGGAATTGTGAGTTATGGGAATCGAGGAGGCCATGTTGTAGAACCTCCCCTCCATATCCAACGATTTCAAAAGGTGGCGTTCAGGTAATCTCTAGTTATCATAGCATAATGAGGCATAGCACCGTCTTGTTGGAAATAGACTGTCATGAACAAATTATCCTGTTCAAGTTGAGGATAAAGGAAATCCTCTAACATGTTCAAATATGACAAGGCACTGACAATTGTACTGTTAAAAAAAAGGGCAGTAAATTTTTTGTTTTGATACCGCACAGCAAACTGCCAGTTTTGGAGAGGACACATCTGACACATTGATGGAAATTTCTGGAATTTTCTGATGCCCACACTCTACAATTATGTTTATTCACCTTGCCATTTAAGTGAAATAATGCTTCGTCTTACATGATTAACTTATCACGAAAATGCCTATCACTTCTACGTAAATTAAGAATTTTTCTAAAAAATTGTACTCGTTTTGGAAAATCAGTTTCCTTTAATTATTGATGAATCTGAATTTTATTAGTATTCCACTTTAGAACATTTATCATAACAGTTATGAACTGTAGTTTTCGGAATACCTGTTGCGGAAGAAATTTTTCTTGTAGAAGAGGAAGGATCATCTTGTGTATTTCCAATATTTCAATTGCATTATTAAGCCCATTTTCTAATTGCATTTTTTGTTGGAAGTTCCTTGTTAAACATAGTTTCTAAATATTCTTTGTGTTTAGTGTAAGTAAAAAGGATTAGACACTTATCTTTTCCACATATAGTAAACAATTTTCTTGTAGTAACTCAGGCACCCGAGTTACTAATAAACTAATTTGACATTTAGAAGTGATGTTGTTTTTTATTTCCATGGCCTACTTGAATTATTATTCTTTTCGGAGCATTTCGAGAAAACGCAGTATTCACTTTAAAACCTTATAAAACCATCTCCCTATATAATTTCGATGATAAATATGGAACTTTCCGAAAGGGGAATCAATGGACTTTCCAACTGTAAAAAAATATACAGGGTGTTCCATTTGAAATAACAAAGTTGCCTTATCCCCGAAAATACGCTGTCATTTCCGGTTAAACCGCAACTGAGCAAAAAAGACAAATGCTCAGGAAAGAACTTATTAAAATTAGAAGAAGACTGGCGAAAACTAATTTCGGAAGGGACAAAATATAATGGGGCACTCGGTATTTGTTTCATAAATTTGAAGTTACCATTGTTAACATTCACTTGTTTACATTTTAATAGGGCTTTGTTTTTTTATTTATAATTTAAGATTTCAGTTTAAGTGGACAAACATTTGAAATTGAATAAAAGAGTGTAATAAAGAAAAGAACTTTCAAATCAAGATGTAAATTGCCTAAAAGCAGGAAATTTTATACACAATTTACTAAATTTCGCTATCACTTAAATTTCTGCCGGAGTCGCCGGTGATACAAACGACCTCTTTTTGTATACTTCGTTTCTTGGCTTATATGGCGCATTTTCTATGGATTTTATCCTGAAATATTATACTGTCCTTAATACTACATACGTATGAAAAATTTGGAGATAATGAACCAAGTGGAATGTGTTCAAAATTTACTTCAAGGTATAAAACAAACTGATTTACTGACTAACAAATATGTGATGTTGAATAAAAGCTTGTAAAAATAATAGAACAAAAGTGAAAGAAGCTTTTTAGCTTTCATTAAAATGGACTAAGTACTAAAATGAAGAAAATAAATATTACGTGATCTGAGTTCGATAAGTGGACCCAGTGCGGATGAGTGAACGTTAATAAAAGTAAATTAAAAGCTTTAGGGTAAGGTATGTACAGGAGTGTGCTGCATGCATATTATTATGTGCAATTGTTAATATCCCATTAGGTCGTATTTATAACAACTTGTGCCTGGCGATGGCTCCTAATGCCATTGAAAAAAAATTGTCTTTTTCTGGCATTTGAAAAAATTATTTGCCACAGAGTACATTAGTTAAGAGAAAATGGTGGATTGTTAGCACTTAGTAAGTGAGTTAAATAGACTGGGAGTTGAACATTTAAGTCCCTTAATTCGTTATTATACTCGCAAATACAAAACGAAGAGTATATTGCATTTGATCGGCACATTTCTAAAATCGGTAATATCCATATGTCCATCTGTCTGTCTGTTTGTCCGTCTGTCCATCCGTCACGTTTTTTTGTAAGCACAATAACTTAGGTGGCGATTTCAAAGATAGAGTCACCCGATAGGAAAATATTTATTATTTTTGGCCATAACTTTTTTTTCTTAGCACGTATATTTAGAAAAACTGTAAGACTACCTAAGTATAATCATAACAAGACTATTACCATAAATCTGCACTCAATGATTTCAGTCGCTTCCAAAGTAATATAGATCGAAATCTACGAAATAGGATGACTAGAATAATCTTTTTTAAATGTTACTGTCTCTCTCTTGGAAATCTCCACCTTAAGAATACAAAATTCGATTATATTGAAATTTGGACAGTAAGTTCGGGAAGAAGAAGAGCCCTATTGTTTGAACAAAATTGATCAATAAAAAAGTTATTAATCTAAATAAAGAGAAATTGCTAATGTTTTGTAATTAAACAAAAACTATCTAAATCTAATATTATTTACACAAAAACTGCGAAAAGTATTCTATAGAATGTGCAACAATTATATAGAAAGTGCAGTAAATTGTCGTAGAGTATAATGATTAACTTGTTTAAGTCTAAGAATTATTTAATAAAAAAATAGCATAATTTCATCAATGTTGATGATTTCATAGGTGTTTGTTCGACAGAAATATAATTTTTTTAATGCATATCTCGCGACAAGCTTTCAGGTCAGGTCATCAACATTTTTATCGGCGCCATTGGCTTCAAAATAGCGCACGATCCTACGATTTATCTTGGACTGTTTGTTCATTAAACTAAGCGATGAATGAAGACATTAACTTACATTTAGTGATTGCTAAGAACATTTCTGGTTCTTCTGGTTTAAGACATTTTTAGCAAAATCCCACCATCATTAACAAATTAAAATTGTGGAAAGATTGTTGATCGACTTAAAAATTTGTTTATTTAAGTTTAAAATACATGTATTGTATTATTAAACTCCTGCTTATAGCCCAATCCTCACGGGGGATTTGAACTAGCATTAAATAATTCTTATGAGAAATGTTGATTTTTTGGTAGGTCTATAGTTGTAGAAAGGTGTTTTAAAAAGTTGTCAAGGCCACCGTGGACGGAACATAAAACAAAATGGCGTCAAGCTTAAACAATTATTTTTGGGAAATAACTTTTAAAATACGAAAAATACAGTAACTTCCAGATACGAAAATTAAAGAGCACACATTTTTAAGAAAGAAATATGCTCCCAAAGAATTTCGTATATATAACAGTTCACCCGTAAAATAAGAATCAAACGATGCCTTTTGCCTTACGTTTCGGTACAAAAACTGCGGTAACTTTTGAAGAAGTAATCGGATCGTAATAAAGAAAAGAATAATGTAGAGGGCAAAGATTCAGCTGTCATTACTATACAGGGTGGGGTAAATGTTTGGATATACCTGATTTCTGGCTGAACTACAAGTTATATTACAAAAATAGCAAAAGTTTTAGTAGTGTCACGTGAAAATCCGTGGGTTTCAAGAATTATAACAACGCGATAAACACTTTATTGATTAACTTACTGAAAACTGATAATTTTAATAAATAAAATACACTTCTTACTGACTAAAATAACCTTTAACAATGTTTATTATCTCATATTTCCATTTTATATTTACGTCGGATTTCTAACCTTACTTGTCATTCAAAACTTCTTTTCTCCCGCCGTGGATCTGGCCTTACATATCCAAAAGTGATTCTAGAAATCTTCTAGTAAAGTCTTGAACATTAAAGATAACTCGATTCTTTTTTATAAGCTTCTAGAAAGCATATTACTACTATCTCAGAGATGGTGTGCATGAGCCCAGTTGGGAAGACATGTTATTGCAGTTACCTACACCATTGCTACTTCACCACTCGTGAACGTTCAGCTCCAGCCCCTAGGAGGCGCAAGCGCGTTACAGTAGTATTTTTATTCTATTTAGTGATGTACTTTAATTTTCAACAGCTATCCTATTTTTGATGATAACTTCTTTACCTCTGGAGTGATTTTATTTGGAAAGTCTCATAATGTAGGCATTTCAACTGCGCACAAAGAACCTATTCGTCACTATTTACTACGACAGATAATTTTTCCAGTATTTTAAGAAAACTGATTTTCCGCTCTAATTGTTGACAAAAAACGAAGATGCAAATAAGTTTTTTTGACTCATGAAATAGAACTTTCTCCCATTACCTGTCCCAAAGCCACTTTGCAAAAACATTGCGGCTACTAATTTATATACGTCAAAACCTTTATTTGCTTGGTTGTAATAGTGTTAATACCTAAATGTTAAAAAAGGCTTCACCTGTGCGAACGGCAGCTAGTTTTTTGTTGGAGAGCGTAGGGCCGTGGATCTTGAGAGTGTGGACATTCAAAGGGTGCCACCTGCTGGATACTAAATGCAGTGATATAAATAATTTTTCCAGCCAGGAACAAAATTAAGTTACTAGCAATCATGCGATGGAATTATCAAAATATATCGATAATGTCAAAATTTGCACTTTACTTTAAAATCTCAAAATATAAGCAAATATCAGGTGCACTAGTGCAAATAACAGGAACATGAACATTTATTACAACACAGGTGAGATATACAACAACCAAAAATAAATAAATAAAGTTACCTAACTTGACCTATACTCAACGAAGAAAATTCTATATGTTTGCTCTAACAAAACTATTCAAGTGATTTAAAATTTCTTTGAGAGGTTCTTTCGCAACCATGAATCGTATATTATACACAACGAGTTATAGTTTTCAACAGTGAATTAAAAGACATTACTACGAGTTTATTTGTCACTAAAGTGTGACGTAAATTGACAAAAAATCATGAACTAATGAATTACAATATTCACTGTGCAAACTCAGATGTTAATGATGATTTAAAATATGTATGTCCCTTTAAAATATTTCATGTACAATGTGGCCAAAGGCATACTAACTCCACATGGTACCATGCAATATCTTTACAATAAGATCTGAAAGGGTTCCAATATTCCACACATAAACTTAGCATTAAATTATGATTGCAAAAATGATAATATGATTTACTTTAATGTATGAACCAAAAAATCACTGAATAGATATCTGTACTTCAAAAATATACAACTAAAATGAAACAAAGATACCTGACCAGAGCCTTGGCATTTTCTGTGACTACTGAAGCATGGCCTGTCACCACTTCCTATACGTACTCGACGTTGGCTACGACTACAACCATAAATGCATGCCGGCACCAGACTTCCTGCATTAAATTTCTTAGAGACTGCTGCGAACAACTTCCCAAGCCAAAGCTTCTCTGAATCTCAGCCAGACCCACACATAACCAAACTTCTAAGCAATAGACTTCTCCCTATTACTACTCCTCTAAATATTATGCCCCATATAACCAAAATTACTGCACCAACCAGCTTGGTCCACACATTAACTACTCTGCTTAATAGTCTAAGCCATATATATGCCTATCCAAACATATGCCTAACCAAACATAGGCCCATCCAAACACTCTCATATAGAGAGTATTACACAACCTCACGAAACACGTGGCGTCAAAACTTCAAAAAAACCAAACGAATCATTCCTGGAATTGACAAAACGCTCACCGCAAAGCGGTAAAGATCGTTGGGTACATCAAATCAAATCCAAAACAATGTTAGCGATGTAAAACCCAAATTCTTCAATACAAAACCGGAACCGCTGCCGTTCTCTGTATCGTGGCTGTCGAAACCCCAGACCCAGACCGGAAATCTCCCACAGTTCTCAGTGTTGCCAACTTGAGCACCTAGAGAAAACTTTCTCTAGCCAATGAAAATGCGCCAACAAAGGACTCAATAATCAAGGGACTGAATTTCATAATTATGTACTATCTCAAGTACAAGAATATGCGATTGACATCATCACTCAAACAATTCTTAAAGAAATCATGTTAACTGGATGTTAAAATTTTTACAATATACGACACGCTATGCCCTTCAAAGTACGAGTGGTTGCATACTTCTCTACTCCAATAAGTGAATTAATTAGAGTCAATTTACTGTAAATAAATTGAAATTAGTTATGTAAGTTTTTTAAATGCTACAAGGTCTAAATTAGGATCTACGGAGAACGAAAGATAAATATTAGTTGTTTCAATGGTATAAAGTAACATTTTTTGTAGCGGTCGAGACATACAGTGAGGACGTACAAAACTTCCGACGAGTATTTGCATAGAATTCAAATTCGGAGAAGCCTCTAAGAGCCGTCCGAGGTGGCGCACGCAACAGACGTACTTTTTTTAAGTGAGTGTACAGTAAATGTTTATTTTACAATCCGATAAATTTTTCAAAGGTTATTAATATTTCTGTGATAAATATGCACGGGAAACGCTAATTTTGCCGTTCGCACGTTGACCGACAATTATGTAACTTTTGTACTTTTCTACTACTAAAAACCTAACAACAAACCAAAAGTTATCATAAGTATTATTTTTTTCTAAACTTTCACTGCTAATTTTTCCCTGGAAACTGCGCTATATCTGTAAAGGGAAATCTATTTTGGGACGTTATCTTGTAAAATAATTGATGTTTTGACTGAAAGCAGCAATGTCATCTTTTATTAACGTGTCTGACACGATATTTTAGGGGTTGCTAAGTTTAAAGTTTCAAACTCTTGTATAATGCATAAGGCACTTAAACTTCCAGAAAACTTAACTTTAACAAAACAATTTGCGATCTAATTAAATATTTAGTAACAAAGTTGCAGAGATATATAAAGCAATAGATGATTAATATTCATGAGTTTGATTGATATACGTGGAGGGCAGAAAGTGGTGCATATGATAAATGAAATTTGAGTTGTAGTGGAGTCAATAAAGCTTGTTACTAGATTTTGAAAAAAAATGTAGTATAGGTTTTGCATTTTTTCGGTGGACCATTGAAATCCGAAAAAAACGTCGGATGGATGTGAAAGTCATATCTATCTATTCGAGAGCGAATTTAGAAAATTCCGTCCGTCGGTCAGTCGGTCTGTCGGGTTGTCTGTCTGTCTGTCTGTCTGTGGGTCTGTCTGTCACGCCCAGCCCCCCTAATCTGTTTTCGGATTGCGATGAAACTTGGGTGGTTAATAGGAGTTCTTTAGAAAACCTTAACGCTGGAAGCTCGGCTCCGCTGAGAAACCGGAAGTACCCGATATAGACGTTTCGAGTTTTTCGGGAGAAATTGAATAACACGATAACGGGTAGTCGGATCGAGGTATTCCAAAAAAGAAATGGTGCCGCTGGTAAAGCTCTACAAATAGGTATACCAGAGACTATGTCCAAAAACAAATGAAAATTGATTTTTTTTGCAAAAAACTGGTTTTCTCGAAATCGGGCTAGGAAGCACGATACCTGTCCAGAATATTAATCGATTTCGATGAGACTTGGTGGGATTAAAGGTTCACGGCCACAAATGAAGCCTATTGCTGGCGGCCCGAATCCGTTGACCGCAAGTATGTTTTCCAGGGCCGAGTATGATTCTTCTAAGAAATGAATAACTCCCGAACTGAAGGTCCGATTTTGATTTTCAAAAATGGCAATTGTAGGGCTCAATTAGGTCTATTAGGTGAAGTTTGTGAAAAATTTTAAAAAACAAAAGCGAATCTACAAATCCTGGAAAACTTGATTTTATTGATAAATTCTACACATTTCGAACAGTTTCCTAATAAAAATGGAAAATTAACTATTCCGTCGATCAATCTCTATAATCAATAAAAGGTACGGTCCTTTTTGGACAAAAGATCTGAAATAGAGTTTATTCGAAAAATTTAATATAAACGAGTTATTTAAGAAAATGCATTCCATAGAATTATTTAAAAAATATTTTAAATTGATAAATTATCCGTGCGATAGAGGTGCAAAAAAGCTCTACAAATAAGTATACCAGAGACTATGTCGAAAAACAAACGAAAATTGATTTTTTTTGCAAAGAACTGGTTTTCTCGAAATCGGGTTAGGAAGCACGACAACTGTCCAGAATATTGATCGATTCCGATGAGACTTGGTGGGATGTAAAGTACCCGGCCACAAATGAAGCAAATGTTGGCGGTTCGAATCCGTTGACTGCAAGTATGTTTTCCAGGGCCGAGTATGATTTCTCAAAGAAATTAATAACTCCCGAACCAAAGGTCCGATTTTGATTTTCAAAAATGGCAATTGTAGGGCTCGAATAGTTCTATTAGTTGACGTTTATGAGAAATTTGAGAAAATAAATGCGAATCTACAAATCCTGGAAAACTTGATTTTTTTGATAAATTCTACAAATTCCGAAAAGTTTCGTAATAAAAATCGAAAATTAACTATTCCGTCGATCGATCTCTATAACCAGTATAAGGCACGGACCTTTTTTGACAAAAAATCTGAAATAGAGTTTTTTCGAAAAATTTTAAATAAACGAGTTATTTACAAAAATGCATTCCATAGAATTATTTAAAAAAATACTACAAATTGATACATTCTCCGTGGGATATAGGTGCAAACAAATAATGTAATGTTATATTTAAAATATCATTCATTTCCTTATTTTCATTTACGAAATAAAAATAGAACCGATGCCCTTTCCGTGTTTCAAAATGTAGTTAGCTTTTACTTTATTCAATGCAAAAAAAAAGAAAAATAAAACATGTCAAGCATTGAGTCATCTTGCGACCCTCTGCTGAAAATGTGAATCATCCCAACAAATTGAATAAAAAGCATATCAAAATGTAGTTTTTTTCACTTGTTACCTTGGAATTCTCGTCTAGTATTTGTATTCTCATGACTTCTGTGCTATTTTGTAAATAACTATGTTGACTGTTTATTTGTGAGTGGTTTTGGGAGTAAAGAAATAAAGAAGTAAACACAGGATGTGATAGAGAATCAAATTCTAAGAGAATGGTGATGTACGTTTTGTTTATGAATTATTTATTGAATTGGTATTGCCTAAGTTATAAAAATTTGAAGATTTCTACAAGGAAAAATTGTTACCTCGTAAGTAATTAAAAAAAACAAATTCTGTACGATGAATAGTTAAAAATATGGCAGTTTAAAGATTGATACTCGAACGTTCATAAGTCGAGATATAATGTTTAAATCTCAAATATCCCAAGAACAATACGACCAACATTAAAGTATTTTGTAAATTTTCTAAAGAAAAATTCCGGGTTTTCTTGTTGCCATTGGCCGTAGAATAAAAGTTAAAAAAAACGGTTTTTCTTAATATACAGTATTAATAACATGCAATTTTCTGGCGTTTTAAAATAATGTATTTAAAAAAAACATTGTACTTTAAATTAAATAAAAATTTATCAATGTTCCTGGAAAAATTGAGGGACAAATCGTAAGGGAAATCTGATGTACATCCAGAAGGAAATCCGAGGAAATCTTAAGGAAATTTCAAGGAACTCAAGGAATATTTACTTTGTTGCAAGTAATTTAAAAACTATTGCATTAAAAGAAATATTGCCAGAATAAAAAAATATACTTTATGAAGCAACATTTAATAGTAATTTGAATTATGTTGGACCAACGCATTGCCCAATTATAGCAAGATTGAAAGTACATATAGCGAATCTCAAGTATGGAAAAACTGAAAAAAATATAGTGTTGCTCAACATGCTTTTGATAAGAATCATATAACAGATATTAGTAACTTAAAGTTATTTAAAATTGCAACTAATAGACAGCTGGATGCTTTTGAAAGATTAGAAATTGAAAAGTATATAAATAGCATGGACAGTGACAAAGGATTAACCCCCACTAGTCGACTTAATTTATTATTACGTCACGGTTAGACGAAGTGTGAAATGCTCATCGAGTGTGGGTAATCGAGTTTCGCCGATCGTGTTGGCATTATCACGACATGAAAAACTCCATTTCACTAAAGCGTTACATCACCCGCTCCAAGAAAAATGAGTAAGAAAGCAATATGTTCGTCGATTGTTCTTATTTAGAATAAATTATTTCTCCTTTCCGTATTCCATTGTTTTTTATACAAGGCCTCCTTAACTATTCCTAACACTCCTTGACGTATTTAATTAACATTTGTTGCAACGGCATTTTAAAACGTTTAACTCAATGATGTCAAATGTTGAAAAAAATCTCTTACATAATTTTGAAAATTTTGAGGGTTTAAGAAAATTGCAGTAGGCCATACACCGCTATCTGTAACATGGCAATGTAGCCCAAAAATACAGTTATCGGCACATTAAATAACAAAAAAGTTCGTTCGATCACAAAAAGTAACGATTTTATGGACCCCTTAAGTGGGACACGCTGTAGATGAGTCTCTTCTAAATAATAATAACAATAATAATATTTATAATATAATAAAGTTAATACCGCTCAAACAACAAAAAGAGCGAATTCTTGAGTCCAGTAAAATAAATATATTTTTCAAAAATGTCTTGTTTTCAGGATATTCGATGGTTCCGAGATTTATTAAAAGTCCTGTAGAAGTGTCACGTATGAGTATTTGTCTAATTATCAGAATAAATGAAAATAATTCGGAATAAAATGGAAAACTGTAATTCACTTGTTTGGTGCAACTGATATGTTGTTGACGAACTATCTCTGGCGCCAACCCTCCTTGCGTTGGCGTATAAAATAATAACATAAAATCTGTATGCGCTTGTTCTTGGGTAAGCGTATTGATTTGTTTACAGTGATTCCTAATTTAAGATTAATAACACTGAACATTTCCGCAAAGTTGATAAACACCAAAATATCCAACAACTATATTACGAGAGAAGAATTTGTATTCTGAACATAAAGTAAACTAATTATATTTTCATTAGGTGGAGAACCGGCTGTATAGATTTCCTAAGAATGTGAGTGAGTAAGTATTACCACAGAGATACAGGGAGCCACTTTTCATCTAATCTAATATGCATAGCTCTGAGGCCATTGATCAGCGCTTGCAAAATGGACGTAATATACACAGATTTTTCTAACGCATTTGACACCCTTGACCACGCTATATTACTTCAAAAAATGTCCTCCTTCTGTTTCTCCCAATCCTTGCGTGTATTTTTTCAATTCTATCTCTTAGGTAGAAAACAATATGTCGCTTATAGTGGGTTTCGGTCTGTCGAGTACGTGGCAACATCAGGTGTTCCGCAAGGATCAATTCTGGGACCGTTACTTTTTAATATATTTGTAAATGATATTGTGGAAGTTATTAAAACCGACTGTTTGCTCTATGCGGATGATATCAAACTTTTTAGGACTATTAGTTCCATAGCGGATTGCAATTTATTACAAAACAGCCTCTCCAACGTATCTAATTGGTGTGTTCGAAATAAGTTAAACTTAAATGTGCCCAAATGCAACGTTCTGTCCTACACAACAAAACTCATGCCCACCACGTTTAGTTATAGCATAGACAACGTGGAACTCCAAAGACCCGTGACATTCAAGGACCTTGGAGTAATATTTGATAAAGAACTTTGCTTTGTATCACACATAAATAACATAAGTACAGAATCTTTTAAGATCTCTATTCAGATCAAGCAGAGAGTTTAACAATGTTGATACTCTAAAATTACTTTACTTTGCTTTGTCCGGTCCAAACTTGAATACGCGTCACTTATCTGGAACCCTCATTACGTAACTCATGTTAATAGCCTAGAAAGAGTACAAAGGCGATTTGTAAAATTATTGTGGTTCAAGTGTGATGAAGTATACCCATCAATTGGTTTTCCACATCTAGAACTCTTGAGTAGATTCTCTATGGACACTCTTGAGAACAGGCGGGTTTGCTACTCTCTAATATTTTTACATAATCTAATACATAATAAGATCGATTGCCCAGAATTTTTAATAAAATTAGAATTTTATGTCCCATTGAATACTCGGATAATGCAAACTTTTTATCTTCCCACTCCGCGCTCTAATAGACTTAAATTTTCTCCTCTATTCTCAATGTGTCATAATTAGAACAAACATTGTGACAAATTTGATATTTTCAGCTGCACTGTTAATTCCATAAAAGGTTTATATAGCTATCGATTTTTTGTTTTTCTTTGGATTCTATTTTTATATAGTTTTATTATTATGCTTATCTTACAATGCGTATTATTATATTTCTTGTCTTTGATATTTGTTTTTCTTCAGTTATAATATTATGTTATTTTTAGGAGTACTTTATATTTCTTTAATGTATATTGTATATACTTAATATTTTGTTTTTATGTATCCGTCCTGCTAAATGGGAATCAAATACCTCACAACCGATAACTAGTTTTTAAAAAACAATAATTTTTCAAAGATGAAATTTATATTTAATAAAATGTTGTAAGTGTTACTTGTTACAAAGTTAAATCAGAACTAAATATTTTATATGGAAGCAAGAGTACAATAATTATGCAATGTCAGCGTTTAACAATAAAAGAGATAAGCTTCTAGCAGCATTGGCTAGTTTATACAGGGAGGACCTAACATAACTCCTCCATCCCTAAATTGAGGCACATTTTATGGGGATAAAAATGTCCGAGTTCTCGCCTGGGGTTGTTCACTCGTGGTTGGCTCGCTCGTAGTAGGCGTCGGGGTTCCAATTCTACGTTGAATATATCTGTAGGTGAAATAGAGTCCTATGGAGATTAATATAATGTATATTGGAATTATCCAATAATTCGTCCATGATTTTTCAGCATACACGAGGTTGACTGGTCCAAGTTTTCGTTGTTGTTTTTGGAGTTCATGGATTTTGTCTAGTTGAACATCTTCTATAGTAATTGTTGGTAAAGTCGCCACAGATGACCTGAGGGGAATATTGATCTCTGGCAAAAGCATCGGTTGACCATTGGTGATTAGCTTTTCGTTAATATAGTTGTAGTCATTGGTTTGGAATTGACATCCGGGTGGTAAGGTAATTAGGTAGTTTCCCTCTAGTGTTGTGAAATCGGTACGTCCACAGATTGTTTGAATTTTGGTTTCATTTGGGAATATAATAATATAGTGTGATTCATCTATTTGTTGTATTACATTTTGTGCGATTTGTATGGGTACTTGTTGACAGCTTTCATAGGTGGATCCTAGTTGCAGCAACTCGAAAATACAGTCTTGATTTCTCGTTCCATACATCATGTTATTGTTAGGGCAGTAGTAATTGGGGTGTAACTCGATACAAGGTACCGATGTATACTGGTAGAAATTCTCATTCATTATCAGATATGTATTTTTAGGAATGATAGTGGTAGAGTTCTGGGTAGGAATAGAGTATAGGTGATAATAAGAAAATGTCTCTGGGTAGACTATGGGAAAATGAATTATGAAAACAATTTTTGTTCCTGAGTAGTAAGCTTCGATTTCTAATAAATCATAGTATCGATGAGTATTATCGGAAATATGCGAAAAAATTAATTGATCACTAGAATAATATCTTACAATGGTTTGTAATATAGATTCAAGCTCGTCAATTTTTACAATGCTGTTGTGAAGTGTTCCCAATCTAGCAAAAGTTATTGCATTTTCTATATCACTTAATAATTGCAAAATTATATTTAGTGTTAAACTAAGTTGATCTAAAATATTTCTGGTTTCTAAATAATCGTTGAACTCAAAAATGAATTTGTTTAATTCACTTCGTATTTTGTTCAGGCCAGAAGTTATTACTTCTTGATTATTTTTAATTAACGTGATTGTTTTATTGAAATTATCAATAATCTCGGTGGTGAGAGAGATTTCTTTGTTTAATTTTTGTACAATTTCTTTTTGATTATTTTGTAAGTCATGGATTGCTTGATCATAGTGAGCAGCATCATTTGCATCTAAATTACCTGATATACTTTTTATGATAGTGCCAAGTCCGTCAATAAGACCACGTTTAACTCTGCCAGTTGGACTTAAGGAGTTAAATTTTTGTTCAGCTGAATTTAGTTGGTACACTAGGGCACGATCAAAATTGTCTAATTCAAAGAAATAAGGATGACTCAGGCTATCTTTTATAGCAAGGGTGACATTTGCATATTGTTCTTTAATTATTTTAATTTCGTTTCTGATAGGGTTCAAATCATAATAGTGAATGAATGTGTGTGTCTTAATTTTTGTCTTGGCTGTTCCCAGCTTGTACGGGAGGACGCCCGGGTTCTTGTTGAGGTTCGTTATTGATATTTCCTGGAGTATGACCGTCGGCATGGCCAGGATCAGGAGGCTCAGGTTGCTCCTGTAACAATTTCTTTTTATTAGCCCGTGGTCTTCTTAAGTTTTGTTTATGCAAAACATTACAAACTGTTTTTAATTTAATGTTTTTATTTGGGGCAACTTTTTCTTTAGTGAATTTGGGGTTTAGTTTATTTCGGTTTTTAGTAGTAATTTTTCTATATACATCCGTGTTAGGTTCATAAGTTAATGGGTCGTGTCGGTCCTGTCTCTCGTTGGTACTTTCAATGACATGTTCTTTTTGTTGATGTAATTTTTCATTTAATGCTTTATAAATTTCTTTAGTCGTATCGCGATGTTCTTGGATATAGTTATTTATCAGTTTTTGGTTTAAATCAATATTGAAAGAGTCTTTAGTGTTTAAGTGCCCGTTTATGATGTCAATCGGTTTTTGTTTTGTTGCCGAATGAATCGAATTATTATAGCCTAGTATTGCATAGGGCATTTGGTTTAAAATATCGATTTTACCTTTATTTATATTTCTAATTACTCGTAGGTGTTCAATAATAGTAGAGTGAAACCTCTCTATTGGACCGTTGGACTGTGGGTTATTAACTGTTATGTAGTGTATTTGAACTTGGTGGGTTTTGAAAAATTCTCGGAGTATGGAATTTTTTAATTCGGTTCCATTATCCATAACTACTAATGAAGGTAGACCATGGTGTGTCATAAAAATTAAAAGTGCTTTTACGATCTCAGTACTTAACATTGCTGTCAAGGGGTAAGCTTGAGCGTATTTTGAGAAGGTGTCAATTATTGTCAAGAATTTTTGTCCTTGTGCTTGAAATGTGTCAATGTGTATTACTTCAAAAGGTTTAGATGGTGTAGGTGAAACCATTAGTTTTTGTTTAGGGGGGTTTCTATCATATTTATTGGTTTGACATATTTCGCAATCATTAATGTAATTTGTTACGTCGGATTTTATTCCGGGCCAATAGTATGATCTTCTTATACGCGTTTCAGTTTCTATAATGCCACGGTGGTTGGTTTTACCCTCGTGATAATTTTTTATAGTTGTTGTTTGATCGTCTTTTTTAATTATGTCTTGTAATATCGTATTGCATTTTAATATTTTATACGCGGCGTTTTTAAATGTTTTCCTCAAAATTTCATAAACTTGTGGTACGTACAATTCGTTATCGAAATGAATGGCATACGTAAATTTTGGGTCTAAATAATTTTTGAATAAGTCAATTATATCCGTCTCTAGATTATTAATAGAAATTTGAGCATAAAGTCGGTTTTTTGATGGAAATAATTGTTTACATTCCGGTTTGGCAGGAGAGTGAAAAACAAAGTTTACTTTAACTTGATGATCGAATGAGTTTAAGGATCTTTCTGAAGTCGGCATTTCTTGAATTGGATCTTCGTGGCTTGTATGAACGGTGTCTCCTTCCTCCGGGGTAACTTCTTCGGTTTCTTCTGCAGATATCGTTGCTTCTGTGTCGGTTGTAGCTCTTCTTTGTGTTGATGGTTCCTGCTCTTCTCTGACGTCATCCATTATTGGTTGATCACTGACGTTTCCTATTATTGATAGATTATCGGTGTTTTCTTCATGTTGAGATTTGGTTAGAAATTCATTGAATTCGTCCATATATTGAAAAATGTCCTTTGTGTGGATTTCGATACGCGACAGGGCGTCTGCATTGGTGTTACTTTTTCCACATTTATACTCAACTTCGTAGTCAAATTCTTCCAGCTTGAGCCTCCAACGAACTAATCTCGAATTTGGCTCTTTTAGCGACATTAACCACTTCAGGGGTTTATGATCGGTTACGATTTTGAACTTTCGTCCGTATAGGTACGGTCGGAAGTATTTTGTCGCCCACACGATGGCTAATAGCTCTTTCTCGATAGTGCTGAAGTTCTGCTCAGAATCACTTAACGTTCTCGAAGCAAAAGCCACTGGCTTATCCTTCCCAATTATTCCTTGTGATAGGATTGCGCCTACAGCTACGTTACTGGCGTCTGTGGTTAGAACAAAGTCCTTTGTAAAGTCTGGGTACTGCAGAATAGGTTCATTTGTCAATAATTTTTTACAGTCTTCGAAACATTTTATAAACTGTGGAGTGTGCTCTATTTTTGCATCTTTCTTCAAACACAGTGTTAGGGGCTTGGTAATCCGCGCGAAGTCTTTTATAAATTTTCTGTAATAACCAAGTAATCCAAGAAATCCTTTAATTTCTTTTGTTGTTTTAGGCAACGGAAATTTTTCTATCGCGATGATCTTGTCCGGGTTGGGTTTCACTCCTTCGGGTGTGACGATATGACCCAAATAAGCGACTTCTTTTTTCAGGAATTCTGACTTGTCCAGTTGAATTTTAAAGTTGGTTTCTCTGAGGCGTTGGAATATTTTTGACAGGTTGACAAGGTGTTCTTGCAAGGATGTAGAGTATATTATAATGTCATCTAGATATACCAAACAAATTTCATTTTGTAGCCCACGCAGGATGTTGTCCATGACGCGTTGGAATGTGGCGGGTGCATTTTTGAGGCCAAATGGCATCCTGACATATTCATAATGTCCGTTCTCTACGTTGAATGCTGTTTTGGGGATATCTTCAGGGTTCATTTCTATTTGATGAAATCCACTTGCCAAATCAAGCGTCGAAAAATAGTTGCACCTTCCTAATTTATCCAGTACGTCGGTTATATTAGGAAGTGGGTATCGGTCATCGATTGTCTTCTCATTCAATTTTCTATAATCGACAACGATTCTCCATTTCTTCTTCCCAGAAGCGTCGGCTTTCTTGGGCACAATCCATATTGGGGATGACCATGGGGAATTGCTTGCGCGTATAATTCCTTGTTCAAGCATCGAGTTTACCTGGCGTTCCACTTCGGGTTTGTGCACAAAGGGGTACCTATATGATTTTGTATATACTGGTATTTCGTCCTTGGTTTTTATACAATGCTTTACCTGGTTGGTGAAGGTTAATGACTGATTTTCTATGTGAAAGATATCCGAATATTTCCTACATAATTTAAGAATTTGTTCTTTTTCTTCCGAGTTCATGTGTCCGGTTCGAATCAGATTGTCAATATTAATTTTATTATTATTAATTGGGGTGCTTACGTCCGCGTGGTATAATTCGTAATTGTTTTCTACGAATGGAATTGTTCTAATCGGGTTTGTTAATGATAATGTGATTTCTTTATCCGTTTTATTAGAAATTTCTACAACGGCGAATCCGTTTTCTGCAATTGATAATGATTCGGGTATTTCACAATTTTGTATTTGTTGGTGGGGGATAATTATATCACCACTGTTTTGGTTAACAGGTATTTTCGTTACAATTCGAGTATGTGGATTTATTTTTACTTTTAATAAAATTCGTTGACCTGATTCTTGATAGCGAATTGGGATTGTACATTTAGGGGTTATTAGTTTTGAATTTACGAAATCTAGCTGTGCGTTCAAAAGTTTTATATTGTCAAGCCCTATGAGCCCGTCGTAAATATTGTGAAAATTGAATAAATAAAATTTCAAATTATCATTTTGATTAAATTCTGGAAAAATTGGAATTTCTGTGCAATAATTATGGGAAGATGTTTGAAATATTGTAGATACAACAAACGGTTCATACGAAATTTTATCGTAGTAATATTTTGAGGCAATTTCGGGGTTTAAAAATGATTTTGTGTATCTATTAGAAGTTTTAATGGTGGATTAGAGATTTGAATGTACGGTAGCTCTTTTTTGTCTGTGGACATGTGATATTCCACTATGTCTCGTTCGTTGGACTGAAGTCCTCCTGAAAATTTTCGTATTGGTATTCCTCGTCAGGACACGAATATTCGTATGTCTGTTCTTCGTCATATGAATATTCGGGTGTCTCATCGCTCGGTTGATTATCGTAATGTTCGGTTGTGAACAATTGTTCCGAAATTTTATTAAGTTTTTGACCGTTATTTTGAAAAGAGTTTTGATAGGTTCGCCTAAACTGAGGATTCGTGTTTCGGGTGGAAACACTCATTGGCGTTGGTTTATTTTGTTGTATATTGGTATTAGGCTTCCAAACATTTTGTGGTCTGCCAAATGTTTGTGAATTTGTCGGAAATCTTTGCGGTGGCGGATTTGGGTGTCTTTGAATGTTAATTGGACCGCGTGGAAATTGAGAAAATTGTTGTTGTGGAACATTCATTGGTCTTTGTTGAAAATTTGTTTGCGGAAATGGGGGATTAAAGTAATTTTGCGGGTATTGATTTGATTTAAAATTATAATTTTGAGCGTGTTGGGTTGTTGGGTTTCTATTAATAGTTAAATTAGGCTGTTGATTTGACCGTTGGAGGTATTTAATGTTATCCTCCTCGCTAATAAATTGTAAGGCTTCGGCAAGAGTCTTTGGTCTCATTGCACGAATTGTGGCACCTAAAGGCTCTCTTAACCCAGCTAAAAATGTAGTTAATGCTTGTTTAGTGAAGAAACTCCTTTTACACTTGCCTTCCGCAGCGTCGGAATGCAAGTCGATATAATTACAAATTGTGTTTAGTAAATGGAGTACTTTCTCGTGATATTGGTATGGGTTTTCGTTTGGTTTTTGCCTTAAGTTTACTAGGTCTTGATTTAAACAATTTTCATCCCTCTGATCACCGAAATTTTGCAATAAAGTCTTTTTAATATCATCCCATGTAGTACCGCCATTTATAGCAACAACTTCTTCTGCCCGACCTTCTAATTTATTTAAAATGCCATTTATCAACAGTGTATTTTGGAAATTGTCAACATTGGTACGATCGTAATAATAAGTTAATATTGATTCGGCAGAGCTAATAAATCTATTTAATTTATTGGGGCTTCCATTAAAGTTTGGAATAACCGATAAATTTTTTATGTCTAGTTTTGGTAGTGGTTGTTGTGGTTGTACTGCCATAGTTAAGTTAATATTAGAATTACAATTAATATTACAATTACTAAGCTTCTTTGAATTTTTTGAATTTATTTTTAACTTATTGAAAAAATTTGCTAAATCTAACTCTAAGTCCAAATTGTTTTCACAAGCGGAATCAATGGAAACAGAGGAGTCTGACATGAACTTAAAAGTCTACTTACAACATCGGCACGATGTGCATCTGCCTGCTAGTTTTTCAAGTAATCCAATTTGAACACTTTTTGGTTGCACCTGGTATAGTTTTTTCACGGTTCACTTTTCGTTGAAGAGTTGAAACTCACAGGACTGTCCGAATAATGGATTTCCCACGAAATATCCGTACGACTGCGCCAATCAAATACCTCACAACCGATAACTAGTTTTTAAAAAACAATAATTTTTCAAAGATGAAATTTATATTTAATAAAATGTTGTAAGTGTTACTTGTTACAAAGTTAAATCAGAACTAAATATTTTATATGGAAGCAAGAGTACAATAATTATGCAATGTCAGCGTTTAACAATAAAAGAGATAAGCTTCTAGCAGCATTGGCTAGTTTATACAGGGAGGACCTAACATAACTTGGGTTATACCTGTTGAGCAGTGTATGCTAAATAAATAAATAAATAAATAAATAAATAAGCAAATTTTGCCCGCATCATGGAATTTTGACGTCACTTCGGGTGACGATTTTTTGTGTCATCAAATACATAAATAAAACTTACGTCAAAAAGTAGGTTTTGAGGTATACAATGGGCGCCAGGCTTAATTTGTCCGCAACCTCGAGACACCCTCGATTAAAGTATTTCTTTTGTGTTTTCTTAACTCATCGAATACATGATTTTTTTTTTAAGTTAAAGTACAAGCCTTCTAGTTATTAAAAAAATAAGGTGCCTCTTCTTACTTGCCTGCATCCTCCCATTTTGACGTCACTTCCGGTAAAATTCCATGACGCGGGCAAAATTTGTTTATGTGAAAAGTGGCTCCCTGTAGGCCTGCGGTAGTACTTACTCACTCATACAAAGTTTTCATTGCGTTAGAATAAGGTACGCTTAATAACGTTTAATGTTTTACAGAGTTGCCCAGTAGAGAACATTCATATCTATTTATACATTCCATTTATATACCGGGTGAATCACGAATTGCGCTCGCCCCGATATATCCTAAAATATTTGGAATAGAAAATTTAAATTTGGAGGCCTGTAATAAATGCCATCTTTTCAATAAAAAATCAAGTTTGGTGCACATCCGGTTTGACCGGAGATGCCCACAACTTTCGATTTTTAAATGGAACACCCTATATATTTTTACATTTTTGGAATCTAGAGGAAATTTTGAATACAGTACATCCATTTTGGTCACTTTTTGATAAACATTAAAAATGTTATTAAAAATCTATTTCTGAATCCAGAGTGCTGTGGTGCCCAAAATATATTTTAGTTTGTGTGCTACGTTACTATAAAAATAAAAAGAGCAATATGATTGCATTACTTAATTCTCTAGAGGCGTTTAAAATTTTTAAATGTGATTTTTACCCACGAACTCGGTTTTTTTAAATGGGAATTTAATCGTTCACCAACATTTTTAAATACCTCATTTTCATACGAATCTAATGATACCAAAATTTTGAAAACCCGCTCAGAAATATTTGAGATTTCAGCCAAAATACAATGCAATCAAGCTTTTAGAAACATGCGGCTAATAGATAATAGATTAGTGGGCTTTGGAAACTAAAATGGCACATTTCTGTGTAAATCTGGTAACCTAATAACATTGGAAAAATCATAGTAGCCATTGAATGTAATAAAACAATATCAGCTGTCAGACAGATACAAAATAAAGCGTTGAGGAAATCTCTTTGAGTAAAAATTAAAGAAAATTAATAATTTTAGTAGAAATGAAAAGGTCGATATGTTACTGATATATGGAGAGCGTCTCAAAAATTCAACTGCAGCTGCAGAACTGTATAAGCAACGATATCCCAACAGACGTCATCCAAGCAGACACTTGTTTGCCAGAGTGGAACAAGAATTAAGAAACGAACCCAATCAACAAGATGACCATCAAACATTTATTGTAAGTGAGGACAAAGAAATTGATCTATTAGGATTTGTGATGGTACACCCAACAACATCAACAAGGGAATTGTCAATGAAATGCGACATTAGTCAGTCTTCGGTTTGCAGAATTTTAAAGAAACATAAGTTTCGGTCTTATAAATACCAAATACACCAACATATTTATGGAGATGATAACGACAGGAGGCTAGTATATTGCAACTGGTTCTTAAATGCAGTACAACAAAACCCAGGTTTTCCTTTTCATATTTTATATTCAGATGAAAGTAGATTTACGAACCAAGGTATGTTTAACAGAAATAATATTAGGTACTGGGCTCAAGAAAATCCGAGGTTGGTAGGGCGGGGGAATATTCAGGAAAGATTTGGGTTTAACTGTTGGCTTGGAGTACTTAGAGATCCAATAATTGGACCCATATTTTTTGATGGAACACTTACTGGCGAACGATATTTATTCTTTTTACAAAACCAGACAGCAGAATTTTTTGACTTACTTCCTCTTGCCTATTTACAAAATATGTTTTTCCAACAAGATGGTGCTCCCCCACATAATTCCAGAAGAGTGATGGAATATTTAAACAACTTGCATGGTGAACGCCTTATCGCAAATCAAGGTCATATCAGGTGGCCTCCTAGGTCACCTGACTTAACACCCCTCGACTATTATGTATGGGGCACTCTCAAAAATAAAGTTTATAAAACTTCTTCAAATACCCGTGAAGAGCTGCAAAATAAAGTTGTACGGGCTCTTAATGAAATAACGCCGGCTGAATTGCGTAGAGCCATTCAAGCAACTGTACGCAGAGCCGAATTGTGTATAGAAAAAAATGGTGGACATTTTGAACAATATCTATAAATGTCAATTTATGGTTTAATTATATTATTTATTTTAAAGATACCTACTGTTACCTAGTTTAAGTTTAATTGTTCAAACGGAATTGATTTTTATTTATTTATAGGCCCGATATTTATGTTCATTTAAATAAAACTCTGAAAACTGAACTGATGTCGCATTCTATTGCAAATGTCCTTGTGGATGTAATTGTGTTTACCTCCACATACCTATGCTAAACTTAATTGTAACGTTCCTTGCGCTCACAATTAATTATTAAATGTTTGATAGCTCAAGATTGCCTATAACTACACGAGTCTGTCTGACAGCTGATATTGTTTTATTACATTCAATGACTACTATGATTTTTCCAATGTTATTAGGTTACCAGATTTACACAGAAATGTGCCATTTTAGTTTCCAAAGCCCACTAATCTATTATTATCTATTAGCCGCATGTTTCTAAAAGCTTGGTTGCATTGTATTTTGGCTGAAATCTCAAATATTTCTGAGCGAATTTTCAAAATTTTGGTATCATTAGATTCGTATGAAAATGAGGTATTTAAAAATGTTGGTGAACGATTAAATTCCCATTTAAAGAAACCGAGTTAGTGGGTAAAAATCACATTTAAAATTTTTAAACGCCTCTAGAGAATTAAGTAATGCAATCATATTGCTCTTTTTATTTTTATAGTAACGTAGCACACAAACTAAAATATATTTTGGGCACCACAGCACTCTGGATTTAGAAATAGATTTTTTAATAAAATTTTTAATGTTTGTCAAAAAGTGACCAAAATGGATGTATTGTATTCAAAATTTCCTCTAGATTCCAAAAATGTAAAAATATATATGGTGTTCCATTTAAAAATCGAAAGTTGTGGGCATTTCCGGTCAAACCGGATGTGCTCCAAACTTGATTTTTTATTGAAAAGATGGCATTTTAGTCGGGTAATAAGGCCTCCAAATTTCAATTTTCTATTCCAAATATTTTAGGAAATATCGGGGCGAGCGCAATTCGTGACTCACCCGGTATATCTAATAGTTACATTTAAAATATATAACTCCTGGTTCTATTTATTGCACTTTTTATATATTTCTTTAATTGTGTTCGTAATATGTAGTAAAATAATTGCACGTAAATCAATCATTGGCACCGTTGCAATTTCTATCACAGGGTGTATACATAACCTGGCTTTTCCTTATCCTGAGATAATAACATAAACTTCATACAAATTAACAAATAATAACAAATCTTTCAAAGTGAACGAAAACTGAGGTTATTTATATCTACATTGTTTAGGTATGTCACTTACAGCCGCTTTTATAATCGCAAGTTAACTTACATGTTAGTTGACTCTTACTTGGTTAACTACAACTTTACCGACACTTGCGTTTTTCAATATAAAGTTAAGTGATGATTTGTAAACGAGAGGCTATGAATAATATTTATAATGTTGGTACTGGAATAATGGGTAATATGCATAAAATGTATGAATTTTTGTCAAAGTCACGTCTGCTATCAAATATAAATGTCAGAAGCAATTTATGAGTTAGTGGTCTATTATTAAGTAGGTATTATTTAGTCTCGATCTATTTGAAAAATCTCTTCCATCGTAAGCGAAATATCAAAAATGATTTTGTGACAGTTATTTTATAGGTTATAAATTGCCAGTAAACTGCGAACTTCTAGTTAACCCACACTTCATCTGCTAGTAAAGTTAACTACTAGATAACTACAACATTGAAAATGCGCAGCTATTGTAAAACCCGATTTCTATAAAAACCTGAAAGTTAACTCCGATTGGAAGTTAATCAGCGATTGTAAAACTGGCTGTTAGGGCCATTACTTTCGGTCTCTGTTAAACTTTTACCATCTGCCAAGTCATTGAGGGCGGGTTGTATAAAGCACAGTTAAGCTTTAACTAGAGTGGTTAGTCAAATTCGTGTTGTACAACAATGGGTTAGTATTAACTGCCCGCGTTAAAGTTCAATTTCTTATATTGCCGAAAAATAGGCGGTTAAAGTGAGGTAACTGTTGAATTATAACCTCGAAAACAAGAAAATTTAAAGTATCAGAAATTGCTGAAATCATTAAATCAGTTAAGTCAGTTAAATTTTACCTCCGGTTTGTTGTTAACCGATCGGTAATGTGATTTTTATACAACTCGCCCTTAAAGTACAATTGTTTCCATGTTAACTGAATCGAAAGTAATGACTGTTAAAGTCAAGAAAGATGGTTTAAAAAACTCAAAACATGCCAAGCCGTAAATACCGGAATTCCCTATTTTCGAGCTAATGCGCACGTGCAGCAAAATGTTATATTTTACATTTAACATATTAGCAAAGTTAAATGGCCTATAATCTCCCTATTTACTAAAAAACCCACAGGAACTCATTGTCACTCCTATGTTTCACCCTCCTACGTCTGGCAGGTAGGCGATTCACTCAAACATTGTTTTCTTTCCGTAAAGAAAACGTTATTATCTCTACGAATGCAAAATTTTATCCAGTCATGTATTTTTATATAATTGAAGATTACACAGGTTTACAAAAAAAATTAGGTTGTGATCGGGCGATCTAGACCATGATTCCTTATGTATTTTTGGAGGCTGAAACCGAATTTTCAATTTAAGCAATTTTTTATGGCGCAGATTTCGAGTAAATTCCGGTTTGTACTGTCAGATTTTTTAAATTGAAGATTCGGTTTCAGCATACAAAAATACTTAATAGACCGGCGGTACATGACCAGTTAGGTACAACGTTTTTAAAATGCATGCCAATCATGCTTATGAATGTAATTATTATGGATATGCTAGAAATGCTAATTTTAAGCAGTCGTCGCGGGTAGAAGGGTGTGCAAATCGATTTTCCGTTTGCATGGAAAATCGATGTCAGTGAACGATTTTAAAATGGATGCCAATAGTGCCAAATGAAAAGCCGCGAAAAAAAATCCTGCGGAAACTTATTGGCATGCAGTTTTCGTGCACGAAATTTTGGTGCGCACATTAAATCGTAAAATTTTTTGATATCTCCGAACGAAGTTAAAATGCATGCCAATATGTTTTATGACAAATTTGCACTGTCAAACGATGATTTACCTATTGGCACGCAGTTTTATAATGCAGAACGTTATTAAAACTAATTCCTAAAAATGCAAAAAAATTCAGGTCTCTCCGAACGACTTTAAAACGTACGTTAATCAGTTTTCTGAATAATTGGCACTACCAAAAGACGATTTACCGAATGAAATGCAGTTTTCTAGTGCAGAACGTTATTAAAAGTTATTCCTAAAAAATACAAAAAAATCCGGTATGTCCCAGCGATTTTAAAATACATGTCAATAAATTTTATGATAAATTTGCACTTCCAATCGACGATATACCGACTGGCATGCAGTTTTCTAGTGCAGAACGTTGATAAAAATTATTCCTAAAAACGGAAAAAAATTCAGTTATCCCTGAACACTTTTAAAATCCATGCCAATATATTTTGTGATAAATGTGCACAGCCAAACGACGATTTAATGATTTGCATGCAGTTTTGTAGTACAGACCGTTATCAAAAGTTATTGTAAACTGTGCAAAAAAGTTCAGGTATCTCTGAATGTTTTTAAAATGCATGTCATTACAGTATATTTTACAATAATAATAATAATAATAATAATAATAATAATAATAATAATAATAATAATAATAATAATAACAATAATAGACTAAGGGAATTATTTGACTCAAACATTTAGCAGGTTTTAATAAGTCATTCATCAGTCATCAAAATATAAAAATTTATTTTTATTCAGCGTCCAATTCCATAAGCATGTCTTCATTAGCATCATCTTCGATGTTAAAACCGTCATCCTTCGGAATATTTTGATCATCATACCTATCGTCATCGTCGTTGTGCTCGTTATCGTGAAATAGTAATTTGTGCTTTTAATCACAAAAATTTATTAACTAAATAGGTTGTCTCGAAGAGCCGATATCGGGCGAAGGTGCGAGCGAGACGGAAGCAGTGACGGCTTTGGGCGACCCTTAGCCGAGTGCATATAGGCAAATTTTATATAGGGAGCCAAAGATTTTGGGTACATTTTTCCTTGCTTACTTGAAAGGGTCTTCAATAAGAACCTTAACTTCCAATTTTCGCATTCTTAGCGTCATCCAATCCGCCTCCATCTAGGATTTTCTTATTTTTTTAATCGCTCATACCTCGCGTTCTAGTTATCCCACAGCAATAAAACTGGCGCCGTTGGTAAATTGACTTTATAGTTAAACTCTCCGAAGCACTGAAAAAAATTCATTAGCCACCGAAGTTGAAATAAGCCCTCTCGCCCATTTTCCCCGCGCGTAACTCTTTTATTTTAATTACGCTTTGCGCTAGAGAACTGCATGTCAATCAGTAAACTGTCGTTTGGTAGTGCAAATTATTCATACAACTGATTAACTTACATTTTAAAGTCGTTTGGAGATAACCGAAATTGTTTGCATTTTTTGTAATGACTTTTAATATCGTTCTGCATCACAAAACTGCATGCTAATCGGTAAATCGTCGTTTGGCAGTGCAAATATATCATAAAACGTAATTGGTATGCATTTTAAAACCGTTCTGAAATATCTGAAATTTCTTCACGATTTGCAATAACTTTTGATAACGTACTGCGCTAGAAAACTGCATGCCAATCGGTAAATCGTCGTTAGGGAGCGCAAATTATTCATAAAACCGATTAAAGTGCGTATTAAAGTCATTCGGAGGTATCTGAAATTTTTTACATTTTTTGTAATAACTTTTAATAACGTTTTGCATCACAAAACTGCATGTCAATCGGTAAATCGTCGTTTGGCAGTACAAATTTATCATAAAACGTAATTGGCATGCATATTAACTTCTTTCGAAGATACCTGATATTATTTGTTGTATATTTGGTTGACGGCAAATATTTGAAGCATCCCAAAATTGCATGCCAATTATTAATATCTTTTTTTTTTTCATTACCAATAATATACCTCAATGGCATGCATTTTAAAATCGTTCGGAGAGACCTGATTTTTTTTGCATTTTTAGGAATAACTTTTAATAACGATCTGTAATATAAAACTGCATGCCAATCGGTAAATCGTCGTTTGACAGTGTAAATTTGTCATAAAACATATTGGCATGCATTTTAACTTCGTTCGGAGATATCAAAAAATTTTACGATTTAATGTGCGCACCAAAATTTGGTGTGTGCACGAAAACTGCATGCCAATAAGTTTCCGCAGGATTTTTTTTCACGGCTTTTCGTTTGGCACTATTGGCATCCATTTTAAGATCGTTCACAGACATCGATTTTCCAGGGGAAGGGAAAATCGATTTGCACACCCTTCTGCACGCGACGACTGCCTAAAATTAGCTTTTCTGGCATACTCATAGTAATTACATTCATACATATGATTAGCATGCATTTTAAAAACGTTGCACCTAACTGGTTATGTACCGCCGGTCTATAAGGCATGATAGGTTTAGTCCTTGGAACCGAACTTTTTTTTGTTGATCTGTGCACAGACTTATGTGCATAGATCTGCAAAAAAGCAAGTTTTTTAAAAACTTTCAGTAAAATTAACTTACCGTTCTTCTAGTCGATATCAAAGTTATTAATTGAATAGACTCTCCATGTACAATGACGCTTATGTGTTTCCCATGAGTAAATCCATTATGTTGAAGTCCATCCTGAAACAAACACTCGTTTCATTTCCTTTGCAGATATACATTATTAAATCTATGATACTTAAGTTTAAAACTTCCTTCGAGTCTATTTTAAATCATACCTATATCTAAATTTTATGTTGTGAATATCATATAATTCACCTATTACTTCTATTTGGACTGTAAAAATGAGAAATAAAGGTATTTTTAGTGCTATACTTGTATTGGACTGATAATTTAGTTGTAAAACAGAGAACTTTAATTATGCGAAGAGTAATATATGTTAATATGTTCTTTGAAGGAACATAAATTGAACATAAACATTGGTGCATGGTACACCAAAAGAATATAAACATTTATAGGTCAGGAATTAATTTTAATTCAAGAAGTTGATTTACATATTATACTATCTTAAATGGATAATTTTATTCTTTAAATAAACCCTTGTTAAATGGGCAACACACTTGGTCATGGTAGGAATTTTTCATTATGCAAAGTACCTTACCCAAGGGGAATATTGTTTTTATACTCTTCGCAAATACAAAACGAAGAGTATATTGCATTCAATCGGCACATTTCTAAAACCGGAAATATTGCTCGTAGAAAAAGTATTTCATATCACTGTGTTGGTACGAAGCCTGAACAACTTTCAAAATGTCCATCCGCCCGTCAGTCCGTCCGTCCGTCTGCCCGTCCGTCAGTCTGTCCGTCTGTCAGTCTGTCCGTCCGTCTGTCTGTCCGTCCGTCACGTATCTTATAAGCACGATAACTTAAGAACGGAAAGTCCGATTGTATTGAAACTTGGAGAGTAAGTTGGTAATGGCTAGAGGAAGAACCCCATTGGGGGCCAATAAATAAAAAGGCTATTAATTTTTTAAATTAAAAAAAATGTGTTTAATGTTTTGTAATTAAACCAAAAATGTCTAAAACTAATATTATTTACAAAAAATGCTGCGAAGAATATCCTGTAGAATGTGCAACAATTATATAAAAAGTGCAGTAAATCGACGAAGAGTATAATGGTTAGCTTGTTTATATTTAAGTTGTGGCGCAGATCAGGAAGGTAAAGAGGATTTGCTTTTTGGAAAAATTGGATATTAAGTTATACAAAAAAAAAAAATGTTTAAGTATGTAGGGGAAGAAAGGATGCACATATGCACGGTTCACTTTTTATATAGAATCAGTCACCTTCATATATGTATTAATTATTTCAGATTAAAAAAATTAATATTGTACCTATATAGAATGTTTAAAAGAAATATAAATTCGCGCTATCTTAGCTATGTGGTAACAGCAGAGAATAGTATAATGTAATTTGATAAATATATACAGCATTAAATTATTCTTGTAGCAAAACATCACTTCATTATTGCGCCTATAATTTCTGCAAGAATTCTACAAGATCTATAAATTTTACTAACAGCTCTTAGGCCTCTTCACAGGGGCGTATCATTGTATTAATTAAGATATAATTTTAGATTTCAATAAATTATGTGGTATTATATAACATAATATTAAATATAGGTCTTCTGGTGGTAAATACAGTGTATTATAACAAAGCAGTATAATTATTGTCTCTCACATTAGAGAGAGAAATATTGATTTTTCTATAATAGAAAGTCGATAATTTCCGAAAGAAAGAATTGTTTAAGAGTTGATTATAGACTCTGAATACGCCATTATAGTTTTAATTATACATTTTATATCTTAAATTTGAGCGAAAACATTTTGTCTGTCTATCTGTCTGTAACTTTTTTTTGTGCGCACGTTTTCTCTGGAACGGTTTAAGACATTGATTTGAAATTTTATACACGTATGTATTACATCGAGATCTGGCACTGGATTGTTTTTGAACCTATCCAGTGAAGGGTTGGGCGGTAAATAGGGGAAACTAATTAAAGCAAGCTGGTAGGAGTACAGGAATTTAGGATTTTTTTGTTACATAACTAATAATGACATAAGAAATGACGTCCTCTTTAATTATTTAACTAAGGGAACAAGCCTTTGGAAATTAAAGAATATACAGACCGTCTATTCTATTAGAGCCGTGAGTGATGTCTTGCTTAATGTCATTAGCGCAGTAATTATGTCAATTTGTCATAGAAGGGTTTAATATGCTTACGACGGAAAATTTCGAAAACGCGATGTCTATGCCAGATATCAGTTACTTGTAGGGCTACAGGGCTATAGGGTCCAGCTTAGTATAATTAGAACCTTCGTAAATCAAATATCAGCGTGGTCGAACAAACTCTATTTTTAAATTCAGGTAGGTACGGGGATATTTCGCAGCCATAGATTCAGCCCCTTTAAAAGTTTTCAGGGTTAGAATCTTTCACATCATTTTCAGGTTGCCAGAAAATTCCATGACAAATTTCAGTTTTCCGATTTCACTAGGGAATGCTAAAAGCGCCTCCGGAAGAAAAAACAGACAGAACTTTATATGTGTAGATAATTAACGTATTACAAGCGTTTATTCATCTTCATGTGTTTGTTTAGGTCGAATCTTGCAAGTCAATCTTGAACGACTTCCACTTGATCTATTGCCTTGAAAATTTGTATACATATGTAATACCGATAACAGTACAATTGTTTTAGAATAAAATCCATAAATAATGAACTATATGGTTCACAAGATGAAAACGGGCGCCTCCGGCAAAAATTTAAAAGTCAGCAGCAGAATTGGGTAAATTTTGCAGAAAATGCTAAGGTTCTTACACTGTTTACGTCTCAATTTGCGAAATGAGTAATATGTCTTTGACTGCGAGCTTTTTTGACCCAAGAAATTGTTAATATTTTAGTAGATGACGATCTAGTCTCTTAGTTGTGGAAAATTGTTGAAAATGTTTGACTTTAAGTAAATAAATTAGACAACAGTGAACATATAGTGATCCAATATGTATGCATATGTTTCTGTATTTTTATAAAGTAATGCTGTAAAACATTTACGCTCTTTTTTAAAGATAATTTTTAAGACGATATCTTAACATGTAGAAAGATTAAGTTGAGCATTGTTGCATACCCCCACCTCAGACAACTATACAGTAAAGTAATATAGACTACATATTATACATAATTTTTAGTAGTTTTTTTGCTTAAAATTCCCTTTATTTGGTAAATTTGTATAATAGTTTACGAATTCCTTTGGTTACATAGTCACAGTGGCCAATCCACCTTAGATGCTGACCAACTATCACACCAAAATATCTTAAGGATTCTATTCATGTTATTCCCGCACATAAACAATCTATTGAGTCATCTGACAAGCAGTTATTTTGATGGATTTTTAAAATACCTACATCAGATTGATCAGCAGTTGAGATGGGGAATGTTCCATAATTAGCTTTTGTCACATTAAGACTCAAGGTGCTGGAGTTTAGCTATGTTTGTACTTTGCTGAGTCCAACTTATGCCATCCTGTATACATCCGACTAGTTCACACCGGTAAATAATATACCTGTAACATCAGCATATGAGATGATGCTAGAATCGATCAACAAATCTCCAGTTTCGTTAATGAGAAAGAGGACATGACCCAGCACGTACCCTGTGGTATACCCATAGAGATTACCCCTGATTCACTTAACGATTCACCAATTTTTACTTTTCGTGTTGCCATGAAGTTCTTTACATATTCCTAGTGGCGATCACAATACAATTTTCTGATGACCATGACCTGATGCTACAGCAAGGATAGTCAGTTCTTTATGAAACGTTCAGTAATAGATATACCGTGACTAAAACGAAAATAATAAAGTATAAATAAAAAATAACTTTTTAAAAACAAGTTTTTATTAATAGATAGAGAGTTTATTCCAAGAGACTAAATTACAAAGAGTAAAGAAAAATTCAAATGAAACAAGATACATTTCAGTTACATAGGTACTACAGTAAAATAATAATGATAATAATATATAGTAATATGTTCAATAGATGGATACAACATTTAAATATACATAACAAGGTAACATATTACCTAAAACTGAAAATAATTATACAGGAATTTGTAGAAATATAATATTAGCAGTATATAAGAACATATTTTTAAAACAGAATATAAAAAAGAAAAAAAACTATATGTGGAAATTCATACATTCAAAAACACTGTAAAAAACACTATCAAGTAACATATTATTATTACAGACTGTAGTTTGAACGTTTCTAGAATGTCTATTTGACTGATTTTTGGATCTAATTTATTATATAATTTAATTCCTGCATACATAGGGCTATTCTCATACACTGATAAATGACGTGTAGGAATTGACAATAAATAGTTGTGTTGGGTTCGATATTCGTAGAAGTGGTCATTGGTTATAAACTTATTTAGGTTGGATTGTTAATAATCCCAATTTTTTAAAATATGGCGTGTATGATGAATGAAATGATATGCCTGCTATATTGTAATTTAAATACCATGTTGCTTGATGACCCCCAGAATAAAATGTACTGTCGCAAGCGTGACACAAATTGAGCGTGATAGAAAGAGAGAAGAATATTATTATTAGTGATTTTTGTAATCTAAAGGGGGCAAAACATAAACAAGAAGTTTGGTATAATGAGTATCTGTTTGCATTTCCTAATTTAACGAATTGTCTATAAGAAGTTCAAGAAATTTTGTATTTGGACTTGGGCGATCTATTCTCTGTCTATATTTAATAAATGTTTTTTGTTACTGATGCTGTTTCTAAGTGTAAAATTTACAAAAACAGTGCTAGGTGTATTAAGTTGCAAGTTATTCATTTTAAACCAATCGATAAATTTATTAATCATTGTCTGTAGTTTAGAAACAGCATCTACTAGGGTCAAATCCTCACACAAATAAGTATCGTTTGCAAACATAATGAAATTACTTTCAGAGTTTGTCAGTTCAGGAAGATCATTAACAAAAATCAAAAATAATAGGGGACCTAAAATGGAACTGTGGGGGACATCGACAGTAACATACGACTCGTGGGAATAGATACTATTAATATCTACAATTTGTTTCCTATTATATAAGTAGAATGTCAACCAATTATTTATTTGTTCTCGAAGTCCGTAGACATTTAATTTATCCTTAAGCAAGGCGTGGTTGACTAAGTCAAATGCCTTGCTTAAGTCCATAAAAAGACTTAGGGTTTTATTTTTACCATCCAGAAACTTGACTGATAAATTGTGTTACTGCAGTTGTCGTATTTTTGTTTTTTGTAAATCGATGCTGCACATTAGTTAGTATATTAAAAGTTGTTAGAAAAGTATTTATTTGATCGAAGACAATTCTCTCAAGGACTTTCGAAATCGAACTAAGCAATGAAATTGGTCTATAATTCTCAATATTAACTTTTTCACCTTTTTTGTATAAGGGAAAAACCCGGGTTATTTTAAATATTTTAGGAAAAATTCCTTGCTCTAACGAGAAATTTATAAGATGTGTTAGCGGATAAGTAATATAGTTTACAATCAACTTTAGTAGATTTAATGAAATTGAGTCGGTTCCTGCCGAGTAAGTTTTTTTTAAGATTCATTATAGTATTATATAAAATATTTTCACTTACTGGTCTTAGAGGTGTTTCAGAATCTCATGAGCCGCGAAATGCGCAAAAGGCAAAGTTTAACCTGAGTTATAAGTATGTTTTTGAAGACACTGAAGGCTGCCTTGCTGTATACATAAACAAGAGCTCAGGATAAATTGTAAACAATAAATGTAATATTTTTAAGAAGTGTAACTGAGCCAACAGGACGGATTATGTCTCTGCGCATATGAAGGTTACAGCTCATGAGATTTTAAAACACCTCTACAAACATTGTATACTCAATTCTTGGAGGTGTAATGTTATAATTCTTATCAGTAACTTGATTTTCTTTATTTGACAGTTTGTGAGGCAATCCAACAAAATAGTTATTAAAGGAATTAGCTATAGTTTTTTGACCTTACACGATGGTATTTTCTAACTTAATTTCAAATGTTTCATTATAGATTTTATTTTTATTAATTGAATATTTAATATGGGTCAAAAAGAGAAAAACAAATATTGCGGGATTTCGTTGGGGCTAGGCTGTGGTCGAATAAGTGGACCCATTTCGGATAAGTGGATGTTAACAAAGGAAAGTTAAAAATTATCGAATCAAACACACAAATAACATAATTTTATCAATGTTGATGAACTGACTCAAAAGCCTGTCGTGAGATATACAATAAAAGAATTCCATTTCTGTCAAACTAAGTACATATGAACTTATCGCGACAAGTTTATAGGTTATGTCATCAACTTTGAAAAAATAATGTTATTTATTTGATTCGAAAATTCTTAACTTACCTTCATATTGTCTAAATGTTATTTGTGGCATTACCTTATTTTTTTTTAAATTGTTTGGGACTTATTGCCACATGTATTTTTTTTTAACCGGTGTCGGAGAATCTACAAAATATCACAATTAACCAGTATGTTACTGGGAAACAATGTCAACGCCTGTGACTTTTACGTCAAAGGGTCAGTTAGAGGTTGCCTTTTTGAACAAATACCACAAATAAGTATAGAAACTTGAAATTAAATATTTCGCTGACGTTTCGGAAATCTACTCTGTTTCCTTTGTTAATATCCACTTATCCGCATCGAGTCCACTTATTGGATTACGGCCATGCCCCAGTCAAATCATGTAATAATATTTGTTTCATTCGTTTTAGTTCATTTTAATAAAGGCTTGTTTTTAAAAAGTGCTTTTACTTATACTTTATTTTTGAAAAAAGAACATATATAGCACCTCGTTAGTCTTGAAGACAATAGAAATTGTGGAATCGTCGACTTAGGAGAATATAAAGGTTGTTATCCAGTACCGACTAAATTCTTGAATAACGTTTTTTGTATCACTGGTGTTTGTTCTAAATATTCTGCAAACAAACTTAGGTTATCTATTGGAAAGTGGGTGTACATTTTATCACCCCTGCTTTACAGCATACAGAAGTGATTAGTTAAATACGAGAGTTATATGGTATAGATATACCATTTCAGGATTTCGCAAAGTCTTTTAAATTAATAAATTACATTTTCAGTAAGCTGCCACCAAATACTTAATTAATTGACTTAATCTACGAAAGAGAGCTGAAAATGCAAACAATGAAAACTTTTTGTAGGTATGGGAAATGTATAAAAATCACCGCATTCATTAAACTTCCATTTGGAGCGCCGGTAACGCCGCTGAATTTCGGTAGTTGGCCATTAGTTGAACAGTAGACAGTGGAAATAACTGTTGGAGGGTAGGTATATGGATGACGTTGAACGAGAAATGGGACAGGGAGATAACCGTTTCGTGAATCGTTTATCTAACTTAAAAATGTGTAAATAATGTTTGCACTTCGGATCTTATAATCTGTCCTCACAATTATGTTAACATAAAGTTTACAAAATTGTGTTATTATTTCATTTAATCTACTTCATCTGCTGAACAAAACTAAACAATTCACGTCTTATACGCAGTATGACAGTGCTTTGATTTTTCGAAAATGATCGTTGTTATACACTTCAATTTAAATGTAAATAGTAAGTATATACAAGATGTATAGTAATGCTACGCTGACTCCGAACAGGGAAGTATAAGAAGTCATTTGGCATTTATATGAGCAAACAATGTTACAATATTTTCTTATAATGACGATTCTGAAATCGCCATTTTTCATCATTTATGTTTTTGTTTTCCGAAGTAAACTGAAATTAATAGGAAAAAAATTGTAATGTTGAATTAAGGCGCCAACTTCGAAAGTGTAATATATGTTTTTTAAAGTTTTTCTAAGTATAACAATTATTTTGAGAACTACTTTATTGTATTGTGACAAACTTCAAGTATTTACATCGGCATAGTCTGAAAGTCGCCAGGATTCTTGGATGTACAAAGACGTACGTTCAAGTTTGTATATATAGTATAGGTATGCCTGAAGATTTTATCATTTTAGTGCAGCCCTTGATAGTCCCTTCTAATTAGTAAAAATTAAAGAAATTTTCCCACAGCTATGAGACCTATAAAATGGCTGAAAATCTAAAAAAGGCGCTAAAGTCTACATATACATATATTTTTTTTTGCGCAGTCTAGCGGCGAAACTGTGCGGAATTCGGACAAAAATGTGAAGACAAAATTTATAGCAAATTTTACACTCTACAGCTTTGCTCTCCTGATATTTTACACCAAAATTCATAGTTTTTCCTCAAAATAGAGAGAAAGGCGAAAAAGAGCTAAAATTCATATAGGTATATGTATGTATTTTTCAAAAACCACCTTTTTTTAGAACTGTGGGGTGAAAATTATGTTTAGACAATCCAAATGATTTGATTTTACGATCAAAATACTTCTATTCATATCTAAAGATATGATAATTCTACACAAAAATGGTCAATGACATTTTCATTTTAGAGCAATTTTTAATGATAAATATCCATGATTAATTATGTTTAAAAAAATCTTTACATTTTTCTCATACTGAAACGTAAATTATAAAGAAAAGATTTTTTTCTTAATTCATGGTTTTATCTTTGTTGAAGGATCATATATTTGTTTTATTTTCCTTATTTAATATCTTCTTCCACAATAGTTTGTTTAAGGAAATTACATTATCTTGAATTTCCGTGCCATTTATGGCTTCTTGTTCCGATGGATAGTCTTCAATTGGCTCAACATTTCAATAAAATTAGCCATAGCAATTACCGCAAACTGGTGAGCAATGTACTTCCAATCTTCAACAACATAATGGTCCACAACCTTTTGCGCAATTGCAGAAAATCACGTTCAAAAGACAATCAAGTGTGAGAAGTTGAGATGTTGTTCTTGCCCACAAAATGTAGTCTTTTTATACCCATCCCCAATCCGCTGGAACCAATTCATTGTCCAACCACTTTTGGACCTGACAGTAGACACGGAAGAGAGGCTATTGTGATGTGTCGAAAGTGGTTAAAGTGAACTTCATATTTCTAAGTCAAATAAAAAATTCCCGACAAAGGAGACACCCAACGGCGCGAGACACCCAAAAAAACGCCATAAAACTCGGCCATAAAAGTGCTTGCCCTTTTACAGCATTATGTATGTGTGTAAAAAATACAGTAAACAGTAGTGACCCTTAGATCGTAAAATATTTTAGGAGTGAGTGGCGTAATTATTAGATATTATAACTGATACTGGCGAGTTTCCCTTAATTTCTTATTTTAATCCATGCCCCGCTCTATTCTAGTGGTAATAGGCGGCAAAGCTTTGAAATTTTTTATCTGACTTAGAAATATGAAGTTTACTTTAATAAGTTCAATTTGGCTGGTTTGTCTATGCTCAGTTACTTAGAATCTTCTTTAACTGGAGCACTATAGATTGAGAGGAAGAACTTCATTCCACTTGAAGAAATTAAGTCTTGAGAAGTATCATTTCTATTAAAAAGTTCAGCTGCAATTTGTAGATCATTGAGTTTCTTAACGAGTTTTAAGGCTGCTGCCTGGTCTTTAGGAAAAAGGGCAGGGCACCCAGAAAATGGGTGCAAAAGTAATATATGATATGATGATATTTCCATGTTGACCAAAGCTTTGTGAAGAACAAATAATTGTCTGTTCGACTCTTCCATTGCCAGGCTTAAAAAAGAAATTTTTTTGTCGTATACGAGCAGTTAGAACAATAATTAGATCGACATCTTCTCCACGACTGTGGCATTTTCATTCTTCTTGTGCTGTTTTTATGAAAACATCAGCATCACCTTTATCATGTTTAGCACGTACATGTGTATTAGAACTATATAATTCTACTTATAATATTCCCCAATGCATTCATATTTTTGAAATGATATTTATTATTGATTCTTTCTTTATATCTTACGTTTTAGTATGAGAAGAGTGCAAAGAAAAATTTCTTTAAACATAATATTTCATGGGAATTTGTCATGAAAAGTATTGCTCTGAAAAGAAAATGCCATAGATCTTTTTGTGTAGAATTATCGTATATTTAGATTTGAATAGAGGTATTTTGGTCGTAAAATCCATAGAAATCGAAAAAATCCGCGAAAAACCATTTCGGAGCAAGATCTTTGACTTTTGCGTTGTTTCCAAATGTCTAGCGTAGCCTCCTGCCTCGTGGACTTTTAAGACATTTTTCAGGATACCAAAATATACCTAAAAACATACTAATACTTTAATGTAGAATTATTTATCAAGGCATTTTTTTAATAATGTCAGTGGACTAATGAGACACGTCTGAATCCGTAGCACTAAAGCCTTTGCAGTAATATTTACGGACTGATAAAATCGAATTCTTTCGTTAAATCACAAAATACAGAAGCAGCAGCCCCCAGGGTAGCTATTCTGTAATTTCAGTGAACGTGAGCATTTGTCGTGAGAGGAGAGAGCTCATATCACGATCCCTTCCAATGAAACAAAAATACTATTCTGTAACTATACAGTGACTACGCGGGGACGTGAAGTGATCCTTCCAGCGTTGCCAACAGTTGCTCCTACATTTCTACCAATAGAATTACCGCAACGCCATGATAGAAGGTCGTGCGTTGTATGATGAGTGCAATATCTGTTATTTTGTAAAAGTGACACAGTTTTCTGTTAGGTTAAGAATAGTAACATCAAAAATCCGTTTCAACCCGATGAATAGTGCCTTAAAATATATTTTGATTAAATGGGTGGAAAAACAACTACAGCTTCTGTGGATAGTTTAAAAATCAGTTCACAAAAAGATGCCAAAAAATGTGAGAAAGAGTAATAACCACTTTAAATGCTGTCCCTGGAAACTAATAAAAATAATTCGGAGCAATGGAGAAAAGTAAATTTAATTTGTAATATAATAATTGGATTGTACATAATCTGACTTGTATAATATATTGTATAATATGCACAAGCATGTTCTTTATTTACTTAATTATAAAAGCCCTATCTGCTAAGCTGAAGGGATTGCGTATGCAATGAAGTTGTCGTGTTCTTTTTGAGGATATTTCCAGCAATCTGAAGGTCTCATAGTGCCTCATTGATAATTTAATACATCGGCAATATTCATCGCTCTTTAATCCCTACAGTTTAATAAACACAAAACTCATCGTATGATCTAACACAAACATTACTTTAAATAAACAAATATCATGCCACTGACATCCAAATAAAATGACAGATTGCCCAAAAGTGAGGTTATACTTTCATCCCTTCACGCGTGAACGGTCCCGTTCCCTACAATTTACCAAGAGAAGCAAGTTCCCCGATATTTGGTGTGATGTGACCGCTCCCACGGTTACAGAATACGCTATTTTGGTTTTCAAGAGAACTCCGCCCACTTTCTCATGAAAACATGTGCTCACATCACATCACACCACACCGATATAGAATAGCTACCCAGCCTCATTACAATTGTATAAACTTCTTTTAATTAAAAGAAGCTAAAATAGCGTCGTCAAAAAGCTCTGAAATAAAGATAAAGTGGAATTCTAGATTTTCACGGATTTAGGCGTATCATAGTTCCAACATACCAATATGGTTCGACCAACGTACAAAGGCCTGGCTGACTCACTGTTAAATGAATCTAAACCCTATTTTAAATTTAGGGAATCCCTAATAGATGACTTTTTAAGTTGTCCCCAATCCTTCAAATAAAGGTAGTTTAATGATGAACAAACATTGAAAATTGAGATTTTTTCGAACACCATGTAATTAATGGTCTTGTGTATTTCAAGTAAAGATATGCCATTAGTGACCTTCAATACAATCCTTTAATTGTCCGGGAAGAATTCAGAAAGGGTAGTTTATTGAAAAATGAAAATTGAAAATTATGATCACCATTACCTACCATCTTAATCAAATACAACACTGAGCATGGTAGAGAATATAAAATGTAACTTCCTGTATTTGAAAAGAACACATCTCCAAGGACAAGTTAAATGAAATTTTTTCCGATTTCATTTCATTAAACTACTTTCGTTAACACCCTGTACAGAAATATATTTTGAAATATACACTTCCTCCACGAATTCAGCTAATGACAAGAATTTACTGAATTTACCCTTGAAATTCAATCGAGTACTGTATTATAGGCACATAAATCCTAGTTGTAAAATAACGCATTAAATTTGATTAAGGGTTTTCGCTTAGGTCCCAAGACAGTTCAAGTGGGTACAATACAAAGGATCTTCTAATAACTTTAATGGTGGTCTAATTAGGGTCCTTAATCATGCACTTTATTACATAAATTAACACTATTCAAGTAGTTACGGAAAATGACTGAAGTGCTCGGATGTAAAACTTGTTCACGTTCAAAAGCATTGCTGAAAACATTATCGGTAATAAGAGATATGGCTATGTGTGTTTGAAGAAACTGATATCCTTTAACCATTGACTGAAGTAGCATATATAAAATCGCTTCATTTTCGAAATTAAAACACTTATGAATGCGAATCATTTGCTTGTTGCTTGCTCATCAGTTCTTTTCGTTTGCTTAACAGTCTCCTTTTGTCAAATTATTCAATCTTCAATGCCGAATTCATGTGTTTGTCTATTGTCTTTGTTTGCCTGTCATTATTTGCAGCGAAAGAAAAAACCGCTGCCTAAGGAATCACTACTTCCACATCCAGATTTTCCATTCAAATCTCTTTGAAGGAAAACATCTCGACTATATTCTGGAGTTTTAGTAGATTGCTCTATTTATTTTCCCTAATATACTCATTTACCTCTATTTAAAATAATATAATGTAGTTCCATATGTCGTTATAATATATACGTGTACCAAATTTCAAGTAAATATCTTCATTTAATTTTATCAATCTTTTTAATAATGGAGTTGGAGTGGTTGAAGAATGTAATAAAAAAATTTGGGGCCTTGGTCTCTAGTGTATACAGTTACTCTCAAATTTCTATACTCTTACCATCTTTACCTATTTCCCTCTATTTACCCCTATTTAATTAATCCAGTTCCAGATCTCGTTATAATACATGCGTGTACTAAATTTCAAGTCAATATCTTAAATCGTTCCAGAGAAAATCTTCTTGCCTAAAAGTGCCTAAAAATGTTTGATCAGTCTCTCCTGTATACAGAGAAAACATTATCATACGTTTTCTCAATTGCTGTGCTATAAGCAGGAAAAATTTGTGCTACTAAATAATATATTTTTGAAGTAATAATCCTGTTACACCGTTTATACTTAAGTATTATTTGAAATTTTTGTACCTACATTCTGAAATCCATATGACAACATTTATTCGACTAAATTTTTCAAAAACCGTCGAAGAAAAGTAGTCGCTGTACGGTATAAAATAAGAAATCCTCCATTTCACTTTTGGAAGTTCATATGTAAGGTCCAAAGATATCATAAAAACATTGGTACTGCAAAGAAAACATTTTTTATTATGCTTTTAGAGCATCAAAAAACGAGAAATTCACGATTTTTCAATTTTCAAAAATTAATAACATTGAAAATATTAAAATGTAAAAAAGTTATTGAACATTTCTTATTGCAAACACCACCAAAAATATAAAGAAAATTGTTTGATTGAAAAATGTAATCTTTGCTTTTGTTATAAACAAAATTGTTTTAAACAATATCAGATCAGAATACCGTCTGGTAACATGGACTTTAATGATCGGCAGTGTCTCCTGAAGTAATTCAAGCAATTAAACCGCATCCGAAATGTATTAAAATTCAAATACATTATCCACTTCATGCCACAAACTACATTTATGGATTAGCTTTGTTAGGTAAAGAAAGAAGAGTAAAAAGTAAAGTATAAAACTGCAAATAAAGTATGTACCAACTATTGAAGTCGATTCGATTTTTTTCTACGCAATAAAAAAAAAGCTATGTTAGAAAATATCTGATTACATATGACTTTCTAAGAGAGACTCGAAGAAAACATAATAAAAAATAAATCAGCTTTAAATTACACAAAAATATACACAATAACGTTATATAAGTAATATAAACATAAGAGAAATGTAAATGTAAATAAAAATATACCAATATATACTTATGTAGGTATATACATTAATTGGGATTGCTTAACTGTGATTCAATATTCTTCGAATTTTTTTTTACTTCTTTAATAATACACTTTTTATTTTACTTTCATATTAGCTGATTTACCATTCGGTATTCATGTGCCCATATAGGCTGGTCTATTTTTACACGTCATTTTATTTAATAACACTTTTCATATGGTGTAAAAAGCTGGCGGCGTCATAAGTCATCTTATTTGAGCTGATCTGAAATGACGTACAAGTCTCTGGAGAGTATGAACCATCACTATATGTGAAATTTGATTATTTATCTTCAAGAGGGAATACATAGCACAGGTTACTTTTCATAGCGGACTCAAACTAAAGTAAAAAATCTGAGAGGTGAATTGCCTGGAAAAGGCATTTTTACTGTTTTAACGTCTTTAGGAGACCAAAATAAATTCACAGTTGAGGTTATTGTTTCGTTTAATATCGGTTATTGGAAGAAAAAAATATAACTGTGCATTAGTTAGGGTTATGGGGCAATAGTGCGTCGGACCTGGATATCTCGAGTTCTAAGATAGCTAGAATAAAAAAAAAAATTGCAAGTAAACTAGGTAAATAAGTCTGTAACTGGAAATTGTTTTCGAACATACAGGGTGAGCCAACACGAAATTACAGGACCAAGGGCCTTTTTTTTAAAAATGGAATGCTATGTATATCAGTACATTTTTTGAAGCCTCTTTCTAGGCTCTACTCATTCTTATATTAGCATTGATTATCTCCCAACCATTTGGATGTAATGAATTTTTTTGTTGAAATAATGCAATCTGCAGATGGATATTAAAAGAATCACCACAGTCACAATTATGGGTTTTAAGAAAATTTTATGTGAATACCAGTTACGAGACATCATGTTTTTGAATCATTTACATTTTCTAAAACTGTACAGGGTGGCCAAAAATTATTTTTTAATTGATTTTTCTCAATTTCTTCTAACGGAACACCCTGTATATTTTTCAACGATGTGATGTAGAAATGAAAAACGAACATTTTTTGTAAGTGTTCCCTTTGACTAATTGCAATCATTCTCGATTTACAAATAAATAAGTGTGTAATTCAAGAATAAACTTAAAAAAGAAGTTCCCTCAAATAATTCATTCGAAAAATTTATAATAGGTGTTCGACGTGTTGCCCATTTTGATTGACACACGTCTTTATGCAATTTTGAAATGAGGCCATTTAGTGGAAGCATTTCTTCCAATCCATTGAAATGAGTAAATAGTATTTAACAGGTCCTTTACTGTAATGTTTTTTTGTAAATTTTTTTGCCGTTTTCGTTATTCGACAAGCAATAAAATCTGATATGGTATAAATTGTCGTGTATAACGGAGCATTTATCACTTTTATCGATCGTTAGTTACAACTTGTACAGAATTTAAAATATTTGGAATTGTACAATATGAATTTTAATAAAGTGGAACTTCTAGACATGATTTTTGTTTTGGGCGAGTCAGAGAGAAATTGTCTACTTGCCAATAGAATTTGTCACCAACGTTATCCTGAAAGAAAGATTCCTGATGTTGGCAGCTTACAAAACCGTCTCGATAGATTTCTGGAAACTGGAATTTGTCGAATAGAAAAAAATTGAAAGAATAAAACGTGTTGTGAGTGAAGAAAATGAGTTTTCTATGGTGCTGGCAACGATTGAGAATCCCTATGTCAATCAAAGAGAAGTGAGCTCATTAGTAGGAATAAGTAGACGGTCTGTGGGTTGAATCTTGAAAACAAATAAGTTGCATATCATATTCAAATGCACCAGGAATTATCTGATGACGATTTTCAAAAGCGCCTACAATATTGTAATTTGGCCAGAGGTAAAATGCAGCTTCTTCAATAATGTTTTATTCACTGGTGAGGCAACTTCATATTCATTCATATTGTACAATTCCAAATATTTTAAATTCTGTACAAGTTGTAACTAACGACCGATAAATGTGATAAATGCTCCGTTGTACACGACAATTTATACCAAACTCAGATTTTATTGCTTGTCGAATAACGAAAACGGCAAAAAAATTTACAAAAAAATATTACAGTAAAGGACCTGTTAAATACTATTTACTCATTTCAATGGATTGGAAGAAATGGTTCCACTAAAAGGCCTCATTTCAAAATTGTATAAAGATGTGTGTCAATCAAAATGGGCAACACGTCGAACACCTATTACAAATTTTTCGAATGAATTATTTGAGGGAACTTCTTTTTTTAAGTTTATTCTTGAATTACACACTTATTTATTTGTAAATCGAGAATGGTTTGTTGCGTACATCTGGCAACTTTCAGTAATTTTATTAAATTCTAATACACTAAACTTAATTTTTGAGAAATGTGTATAGGTATTTACCATACTCTAGTAACGAAAACACCAGACATTGAATTATCATAGGTAATGTGTTTAAATTTAGGAATGTACACATTTATTATATTTTCATGTCTCATCCATTTACCTCTTTTTGTATTCCAGTTTTTACTAACAGCTCTCGTAGAACACAGAGGCTTCGATCGAATAGTAAATATATCTATTTCACAGCACATATTTCTTAAAAATTAAGTTTAGTGTATTAGAATTTAATAAAATTACTGAAAGTTGCCAGATGTACGCAACAGGTTGCAATTAGTCAAAGGGAACGCTTACAAAAAATGTTCGTTTTTCATTTCTACATCACATTGTTGAAAAATATACAGGGTGTTCCGTTAGAAGAAATTGAGAAAAATCAATTCAAAAAGTTCTCAATTGAAAAATAATTTTTGGCCACCCTGTACAGTTTTCGAAAATGTAAATGATTCAAAAACATGATGTCTCGTAACTGGTATTCACATAAGTTTTTCTGAAAACCCAGAATTGTGACCGCGGTGATTTTTTTAATATTCATCTGCAGATTGCATTATTTCAACAAAAAAATTCATTACATCCAAGTGGTTGGGAGAAAGTCAATGCTGATATAGGAATCAATAGAGCCTAGAAAAAGGCTTAAGAAAATGTACTGATATACAAGCATTCCATTAAAAAAAGGGCACTTGGTCCTATAATTTCGTCTTGGCTCGCCCTGTATATTCGAAAATAATTTCCAATTATAGACTTTTTTATGTAGTTTACTTGCTATTTTATTAAAAATTTCTAGCTATCGTAGAATTCGAGATATCGAGGTCCGACGCGCTATTGCCCCACCCTGTTTATATTAATAGACTATGAAGATTTGTATTTTAGCCGATATACGCCCACGTATCTTAAACCTTCTTTAATCCCAGATGAACATAAATAATTATATTTCTTCATAAAAGAACCTCTAATAAAACAGAATGGCGTCGGCGTCGTAAGTGAACCTATTGTTACATAGCTTATTCATTCATAATGCTCCCATGTTTCTCCCTCTGGCGCATTATTACTCGAACAGTAAGTATACTAAAACTCATTTTCACGTATAGCTATAGACATGAATATAAAAAATCGTTTTCGTTTACGAATATTTGGCGATATAATACATTTAAACGAAGCTCGCGTAATATAATATGTGGATGAATAAAATTGATGTATTGTGTAAATTCCTTGTTATGAAGAATGTAAAAGAAATATGTAGACTATGACAATAGATAATATACATGTCAAAACGTTTTACATGTTGCTAACTCACAATAAATGTGTAAATATTTAAAAACGTAACTATATCCCATATTCTGCTTTTCTTTCTAAAGCTTTCTACGACACATGTATTAATTTTTAAAATAATATCTGTTGAACGTTTGGAATAATTTAATTATCCAGTGTATTATTAGCAAAAATCTCTACGCCTGTGGATTTTACGTTAAAGTGAAACGGATAAGAAAAACGGCTTAATGAAGTTTCTGGACTCTCATTAGCTTTCTCCACCTATTGTCCCCAATACACACCCCCTCCCCCCTATCGGAATCACCCCAATATATAATCTAGTTCCAGACATACGCGTATCAACTTTCAAGTGAATATGTCAATTATATTTTATCAACCCCTTTAATAATGGTATGGAGTGGAGTGGAGTGGAGGGGTGGAAAAATGTTATACAAAATATGAGGCCTTGTCTTCTAGTGTATAGGGTGTTTCGTAAGTGACTGGCCATACGCTAGTGAGGGGTACAGAACCCTAAGACGATTTAACAATGACCTTTATTAGATCTCTAATGCCTCTCGTTTCTGATATACAGCGCGTTTTCTATTTTTTGCCAAAATTTAGATCGGTCGTATCTTTTTAACGGCTGTTGCAAATTGTACCAAATTTAATAGATATGTTTTACTAACAGAGGTCTACATAATTCAGTATCGAAAACAAAAAAAAGTCAGGGCCTGAGCCAACTTACCTAAACACATCATCCTGTATATGGATTTGACAATGTACAATACAAATTTTTAAAATAATCTAATAATGTGCCTGAACCACGTAGTTAGTTTTTTGGCACACTTTTAACGCAGCGAGAATTAACAGCTGAGTTTTAGAATAAATCCATTTAAAAAATATTTGGGTGACTTCCAGTCACAAAAACTTCAGTAATTACATGGACGATATTAATTTTGTGGGGAAAGATTAAATTTTACTGTCTGTTTTTTAGAATTTACTACAATGATAAAAAAATGTAAAATAATGTAAATGTCAACAAAAGTAAGAAAAAAATATATCCAATATGTAAAAATGTGAACAAACAACATTTTTATTTATTAGAACAAATACAAAAGAGTAACAATTATATGGAAGTGAAATAACTGAGACAATAAAGTTCCTAAATAGTTAGTACAATTAGTTAAAAAGAATTTGATCCAATACAATTACACGAAATTAAAATAACACACCTTAAATGTAACGAACAAAAAATAATAAAAAAAAAGACTACAAAAAATTTTCAAAATGTCTGGCTCCAACCTCAATACATTTTCTTGAGCGTAACTGTAAATTATTTATAGCATTTCTAATCATCTGAGGGTTATTTTTCAGTGCATTTCTGGAGTCAGATCAGGCCACCTTGCAGGCCAGGAAACTGGACCATTGCGACCGATCCACCTATTGGGGTAATGGTCATCTAAATATTGCCTCGCCTCTTTTAAGTAGTGAGGACCTACACCATCGTGTTGGTAATGAAGTACTCTAATATTTTTACCTTGTAATAGTTAATGTAATATATCTCGCAAAAAACTTAAATACATTTCACCATTCAGTAGCCTCGAAGAAATGGGGTCCAATAAAATTATTATCTAATAGTCTACACCGAACATTTATAGGAAATTTGCGTTGGGAATTCTTTTGCCGTCATAGAGTTCTGTACCCCTCACTAGCGTGTGGCCAGTCACTCACGAAATACCCTGTATACATCAAATCCCAGGTTTTTGCACTCTTACTAGCTTGCTTTAATTATGTTTCCAAATTTATCACTATTTAACTCCCAACCCCTTCAAAATATAATCAAGTTCCAGGTGTCGTTATAATATATACGTGTACCAAATTTCAAGTGAATATCTCAATTTTATAATGGAGTGGGAGTCGTGCGAGAGTTGAAAAATATTATACAAAAATTAGAGGCCTTGACTTCTAGTATATATACTAAATTCCAAGTTTCTGTACTCTTACCAGCTTGCTTTACTTATTTTCCCCTATTTAGCCACTTTTAGCCCCCAACCTTTCTACGAAATAATCTCTTAATATAATCTATAATTATAGATGTTGTAATAATACATATATTTACCAAATTTTAAGTGAAAATCTCAATTTTATTTAATCAATCCTTTTAATGATGGAGTGGGAGTGGTGACAGGAAATGAAAATATTATAAGAAGAATCGGAGGCCTTGGCTTCTAGTATATACACCAAGTCCCAAGTTTCTGTGCTCTTACCAGCTTGCTTTACTTATTTTGCCATATTCAACCCTATTTAACCTCCAGTTCTTTAACGGAATCATCACAGAAAATAATCTAGTTGCAGGTGTCCTTATAATACATATGTGTATTCAATTTCAAGTGAATATCTCAATTTTATTTTATTAACTCCTTTAATAATGGAGTGGGGGTGGTGGGAGTGTTGAAAAATATTATAAAAAAATCTGGGACCTTGGCTTCTAGTATATACACTAAATTCCAAGTTTCTGTACTCTTACCAGCCTGCTTTACCTATTTAACCCAAAACCCTTGAACGGAATCATCTCAAATTATAATCCAGCTGTAGTTATCGTTATAATATATACGTGTACCAAATTTCAGGTGAATATTTTAATTTCATTTTATCAATTCCTTTTATAATGAAGTGGGGGTTTACAGACTGACAGACAGAAAAATATTTTTCGATCAAATTTAAAATCTCGACGTTTCATGATATTCTAAACCTATTTCAACAAAAAAAAAAAAATCATTTTTTTTTTTACGATTACTATACTTCCACCCCACTATGTGGATGTGGAAGTAAAACATCAAAAACTATACATTTTACTGACGTTTCCGAAATCTAATTTGTCTGCTTTCCAAAAGTTTTATTATAGAATCTTGTATATGTTGTGTACATTAAATACACATCCTTATAGTACATGCAATGCAATGAAGGCAAAAATTAATAAAAAATCGTCTCTGGGATTTAAGTAGTTAATAATCTGTAGAATGGAATGATGCATTCTTTGCACTTCCAAGTTCCGGGAAAATTCAAAAAAATTTAGAAAAACTCTTTGATTTTCGGTTTTTTGCTCTAACGGCTAAAATAATGAAAATACAGAAAAAAGTTTTCAACAAAATTTGTAGCTCGTCTCTTTCTCTACAAAATAGGTCTTTACAAACTTTTATCTTACTTAAACCGTTTAGGAGATAAATCCAGTTTTCCACTTATCGTTTTGAGCCGCTCCGAAATGCGCGGAAAATGAGAATTCTCTGGGAGTTTCGTACGACCGGACATATCGATCGATAATTATTACTATTCAGAGCTGCTAAAAAAATGGAAACAATGTGAAATATAAAGAAAAGTCTCAGCTTTAATGTGGAACTAATCACAAAATTCATACAAATTTTTATCATAGAGAAAAAAGTGTTAGAAGATGGCTTAGTGAACTTTATACAGTTGATTTATTCACATCTTTGAGTTGTATGCATCCTGCCTATTTCTCCCGTAATGGTGGGTGCTTTTTCACTACATGGATTCGATTCCATGCACTTTAATCCACATTTCGTGAAAATTTCATTGAAGAATGTTAAGAAACAAATAAGTTGTAGATATTTTACTGTATAATTGTGCATTTTCTGAACGTGTATGAATAATGTACACAAATTCAAAAAGTACGCGCGCATTTAAAAATCTCTAAAGTCATTCGAAAGAATATGTTTTATTGTACTTATAATCCAAAAATTAAGACTGTGCTATTATTATTACTTAAGTTATAGCGAATTGACCTCCAAAATTTGGAGGTGATTGATCGATGAGAAATATACCCTCTACTTTGATCGCAAGGCATATTTTTCCAACAAAAGTAATTGCAATGAAATGTTAATTGGATTAATATATCATTATATAAGAATATACAAGCAAAATGAATTATCATTCTAACGACTCCCGGCAAAGATATGAATAAATCTGTGGATCAACTGTACAAAGTTCACTAAGCCATCTTCTGACACTTTCTCTCTTTGATATATTTTTTTATTAATTTTGTGATTAGTTCCACATTAAAGCTGAGACTTTTCTCTACACTTTGCGTTATTTTTATTTTGTTTTAGGTGCTCTGAATAGTAAGAATTATCGATCGATGATGCCGGTCGTACGAAACTCCTGGAGAATTCTCATTTTTCGCGCATTTCGAAGCGTCTTAAAACTATAAGTGGAAAACTCGATTTATCTTCTAAAGGGCTTAAGTAAGACAAAAATTTGTAAAGACTTTTTTGTAGAGAAAAAGACGAGCTACAACTTTTGTTGGGAACTCCTTTCTCTATTTTCATTATTTTGGCCGCTAGAGCAAAAAGAAAAACGAAGATCAAATAGTTTTTCCAATTTTTTTTGAATTTTCCCGGAACTTGGAAGTGCAAAGAATGCATCATCTCATTCTTCAGGTTATTACCTATTTAAATCCCAGAAATGAACCTTTTATTAATTTTTGTTTCCCTAAATCGTTAATTTACCTGTACTATTAAGAATATGTTTATAATAATAATAATAATGAAAGCTTTTATTAAGGCGAAGTTTAGTCATAGGCTACTCCTCTTAATCGATAGTTTAGTCCATATTCATAGATACTTATTGCTACTTATACATATACCTGTTGATGTAGTTGATAGTTTGATTTTAAACAGTGGTAAATTCTTTTAATACTTTTTATCCTTATTCAACAATATTATTGCCGATTCATTAATTTCTCTTCATTGTTATCGGCTTCTTTTGTTATAATTTTTACCAAATCCCAGTTTATTTTGTCCGTTCTCCCAATCGTGTATGCAAATCTTCGATCTTTTCATTTCTTAATGTAATTTTTGTTAAAAAACATTAATAATATTTCTGCGTTAAAGCATAGGACATATTGGATAAAATAACTTATGGGGTACGCCCTTACCAACGACTTGTAGCTTACTTTCAATTTTATACCTTTGAAAATAAGTTCGGCTGAGTATTTTCTTGTTATTAAAGTTCTAAAATCAAATTTCACACGTTGTGATGGTGGACATCCTCCAGGGACTTGTATGTCACTTCAGAACGTCTTAGATAAGATATAGTGTGACGGGTCGAACTTTTTGTATCATCAAAAATATATTTTTAGTTACGTGACGTGTAAAACTTATACTTTCAGTTTTCATATAATAACAGATACAGATTCCTTTTATGAGAGTTTCATTGGAATGAAGTGTTAATATATTTTTAGCTATATTTGAATTTAAAATATTTATCCTTTATTTTAGATTTACTTGTTATTTCAAGTTTAAAATTGTAGATGATTTCATTATGGACACTGTGAAACCTTTCATGTGATATGTATAAATATTCACAAATTCCTCACTATTACTTCCACATTCACATAGTGGAGTGAAAGTATAGTAATCTTAAAAGATATTTTTTTCTTGAAACAAATTTAGAATGTCGTGAAATGTCGAGATTTTAAGTTTGTGCGAAATAAATTTCTGTCGGTCTGGCTGTCTGTCGGTCTATCTATTGTCCTATCTATCTATTACTTTTTTGTGCGTACATTTTCTCGGGAACAGTTTGAGATATTGACTTGAAATTTAGTAGACGTATGTATTTTAACAAGATCTGGAACTAGATTATATTCTGAGTTTACACCGGTAAAGGGTTGGGGGATAATTAAGGGTAAATAGGGGAAAATAAGTAATACAAGCTGGTAGTTCAGACACTTGGGATTGGAATTCAGGGCCGGATTTACATAAGGGCACTTTGGGCACATGCCCAGGGGCTGCACGTAATTCAGGCTCCCGAATGTATAAAAATAATAAACAACACACCACACATAGTAGACAAACCCCAAATCCAAACTCTTCCATAGGCTGTTCGGAAGGAGGTTACATATTTGATAAAACGCAGACAACATCCATTACCCACCAACATTGCCACTGCCGGTGCTGAGGATGGAACCCAGTACACGTTAGGCAGTCTGACCAAGCGCGCTCGCCACTAAGACGCGTAGTCGACTGAGCTATCGTGCCGTTACAAATGAAAAGAAGCAGACGAAAACGCATTTTCAAAGTGAAGAGATATAAAACGTTTTTTACGAACTAGTATGTATCAAGATTGTTTAAATTATGAGCATCAACCATGACATCACTCGGGAAATAAGTAAAAATGAAATTATAAACCGTTTTGCCGAAGAAAAAGCTAGAAAAGTTTTTATATAGATAGAAAGTTCTTTTTGGAACAGGGTAAAGTGTTTAAAAACACGCGATTAAAAGAAAACGAAAACTAAAGAAGTAAAATCAAAATAGAGTAAGCGGAGAAAGAGTGAGATAAATAAGTTATGATCAGAGATCGGAATTACCTATCGGATATGTGGTAAACCAGGGTTGGCTTCAGGTGGTTATGTGTCAGCGTATAAAAATTTGCATGCATGTGTGAAACAATATCTTGCCTCGAATTTTTTTTTCACCAATTCCATGTTATCCAAAGATGATAAAGTCAGTTTATTACAAATACTTACTCGAAGAGAACTGGAAGGTATAAGAGGACGTAATTAACACTGAATTAACATACACGAGTATTTTTCAATTCCGATGACAAGAATGAAAGTTTAAAAATGAATAATTATTTATTTGCTTATAATTGTATTGAAACATATTCTTTATAGGATTTTGCAAACAGCAGAAAAAATAACTATCTATAACTAAAAGAAAAACTTTGCGTAAATATATTAATGAAATCTTTGTATTCTTTCGATAACCTGAATTCTGGTTATGCTAGAAAATTGAAATCCCAAAATGAATTTGTCTAATTCCTTATTTGACAATTCTCATTTTAACACTAGCATCCACATAGTCCCCTACGGCGATGCAGATTAAACTAGTATCTACATAACCCCCTACGATCATGAAGATTCAGTTAAAAATGAGAACAAAGGCCTAAAATGAATTTATTTATCTACCTTGTCTTAAAAAAAAAATTCATTCTAATGGAGTAAATTTTCATGAAATCTATCATCCTGCTTCTTGGGAATGCTTAGCCTTTGAAAGGTTTTTCGCCCTTATTCTGGAGCTCATCGGAAAGACATAAAGCCACTCGTAAAGATGTTTCATGTAAAACCAAGACAGATTTTATGAATAAGTGTGAAATAATTATATTTGTGATTGACTGATAAAAAAAAACAACCTCACCTATCTATTAGCTAACTAGTATTGGAGCCTATATACTCTATGCATGTTTAAAAATGAATTATTGTTTGTTTGCTTATAATTATATTGAAACATATTCTTTATATGATTCGACAGAATAATCGGGGCATACTTAAATATCTAAATTTTCGCAGTCACCACATTCATGCCCGGTGTAGCAAAGTCTATATCTTTGCCGTTTAAAAGATCTATTACACCTGTCATCGTAAGAAATCCGGGATTTTTGTTAAAACAGCCTGAAACTGTCTTTGTACCCTCGCTGCAATATCTCCCGGACCTCCCGAAACTTGTGGTGACTAGTGTTGGCGACTCACGGGTGGTGAAGAGGGGAAATTTACAAGTAAAGATACGGGAAATCAGTTTTTCGGACATAACTCGCATAGTTTGATTCGGATCGAAAAATTGTATAGAGTAAAAGTAAAGGACTCGCAAATGCGCGTAAACTAAATTTGTTCGTCTAAATTGGTCAATTGGTTCTCGAGATATTGCAATTTGAAAGTCCGGTTTTGTATACGGATTTTTCGCTGTGGTTAGAACGTACCGAGAGCAGTTCTCGCATTTTTTGCGGAGAAAAAGCAACTTAGCGACTTGCTATTTTCTTCCCAAATAGATCGTCGGGTCCAAAGTACTGTATTCAAATTTGAAATCGCCAGGTCGATTAGGAGGGGCGGGGGAGGGGAAAACGGAAATAAGATTAAAACTGCTGTAACATCCGCAATTTTGGCCATATATTGCCCAGCAAACGCGGCATTGTGTATTCATGTTCCTACTTCAACGTTTTATCATTTGTTTATAATTTTCGGCATAAATAAACAAATGGTTGTGGAAAATCCTATTTTTTATTATTTTTTAAGTCATTTTCTACCAGGGAGAAAAGGGGTGGGGGAAGAAATTTTGTCGCCATCGCATGCGGAATTTATTTCTCTGCGATCGGTTGATTAGAAGGGGAGGAAGGAAAGCGCAAAGAAAGTTTTTAACCCATAGAAGGGCAAGGGAAATGGTTGGGACTTCGGGCCGGGCTCATTTTCAAGGGCAATCAATTCTCTTTCAGAACTTTTTTACCACGACTGTATTAGGGCCTGCACGCGCGCGTGGTACATTTATAAAAACGTAGTCTTGACATTCTATTATTTATTTGCCTGTAATATATCGGCCCAGTCTCAGTTGATTTGTCATGTCCCACACTATTATATACATATTATTATATTTTATAAATGTATCACGCGCGCGTGCAGGCCCTAATGTAGTTAGAACTTCGTGGTAAAATAGTTCTGAAAGAGAATTGCCCTTGAAAATGAACCCGGCCAGAAGTCCCCAACTTTTTCCCTTGCCGGTCTATGGGTTAAAAACTTTACGATCCCCTCCCTCCCCTTCTAATCATCCGATTGCAATCTGAACTCAAATCAAAGAGAAAAAAATTCCGCATCCGATGGAGAAAAAATTTCTTCCTCCACCCCATTTCTTCCTGGTGAAACACGACTTTCTAAAATTAAAAAAAAATAAAAAACCAGATTTTCCGCGACCACTTGTTTATTTATGCCGAAAATTATAAACAAATGATAAAACGTTGAAGTAGGAACAATAATACACAATGTCGCGTTTGCTGGGCGATATGTAGCCAAAATTGCGGAAGTCACAGCAGTTTTATCTTAATCTTATTTTCGTCTTCCGCTCCCCCAACCCCCCTAATCGACCTAGCGATTTGATATTTGAACACAGTACTTTAGACCCGACTATCCATTGGGGAAAAAATACCAAGTCGCTAAGTCGCCTTCTTTCGCGCAAAAACGCAAGAACGGCTCTCGGTACGTTCTAGCCGCTTTGAAAAATCTGTATACAAAACCGGACCTTCAAATTGCAATATCTCGAGAACCGTTGGACCGATTTCGACGAATCAAAATTCAGTTTATGCGCATGCCGAGTCCTTTATTTTTACCCTATACAATTTCTCGATTCGAATCCAACTAAGCTAGTTATGTCCGAAAAACTGATTTCTCGTATCTTTATATGTAAATTTCCCCCCTCTACGACCCGTGAGTCGCCCACACTAATCACCACAAGTTTCGGAAGGTCCAACTTTATAGTATCACATAAAAAGGTAAAAAAAAAGTTGTCACTCTGGTCGACGCCACTACAAAATTCTTATACAATCTTTGAACATCCATTAACAAAATCCTAAAGAGTTAGTGCAGATTTTTTTATTCTAAAGTTTAAATTTTTAATTGTTAAATAGACGTTTTTAGCCGGGCGCGCGGCCTTTCAATTGTTTAAGTCGGAAACGGTCAGCTTTACGAAAAAATGACGGAGGACTTTTTTGTTTAAAATTACCAAGAAAACCTTAAAAAAATTCATTCGGGACAAAAAAGCGATTTTTGTAATTTCCTTCAACTAGTTTTTTTTATACAAATTACAAAAATCGCTTTGTTGACCCGAATTATTTTTTCGTAGATTTTCTTGGTCATTTTAACAAAACAGGTCTTCTGTCATTTTTTCGTAAAGTTGACCGTTTCCGACTTCTTAGAGCGCTCGCTCGGCTCAAAACGTTTATTTAACAATTAAAAATTTAGGCTTTAGAATGAAAAAATCTGCAATTACTCTTCAGAATTTTGTTAATGGACGTTCAGAGATTGTATTAGAATTTTGGTGAACTCAAAAAATTTATTTTTTAATTCTGCATTTCAACCTTGAAAACGACTTTGTGTGTTTTCAAACATTAAATTGTTTATAAGTCGGAAACGGTCAACTTTACGAAAACATAACAAGAGACCTTTTTTGTTTAAAATGGCCAACAAAACCAATTAGGGCCAAAAGATTTTTGTAATTTGTTTAAAAAAAATAGTTTAAACAAATTGGGACCAGATTTTCGTCCGGTAAACTCTTGATCTTATTCATGGACATGTCCCGAACGTGAATATGCAAAAATATCGTATTGGATATTTTTTCATGCGAAGGCGAGGTTTTCTCCTTGTCTATATAGTATAATACGACTATACAAGGAACGATTGTACTCACAACTGACAAAATTTTTATCTACAGTATTATGTGAGGCAGGTATACAACCAATAATCGTTAGATAAACTGTCTCACTTGCACCATTGCGTTAACGTAACCTTCTCTCACTGGCGCTCTCATAGCACCTTTCCACTCACCTGTCAAGTATTTCTACTGGCCAGAATCACCTGTCATTGTACACATCTTTTCTAAATCATTTACTCAAACATATTATTATGTATAAATATCAGCTTTGCAGATCAAAGTTTATTTTACGCCCTATATTACGCACCTTTGGACTCACCTGTCAGGTGCTTTTGCTCATAAAAATCGCTTGTCAATTTTTTTTACATTTTACTATGGATAAACTAACTCATATTAAAATTTCAAACTTACAGCGACAAGTATATTTTTTCTATTTGTTTTACACTTTCAAAAATATAAGGGTTGATGGGGTGCAGTGCTGATGCCTGCCAGGTCATGGTTTTCGTGCTTAGTGTCCTTTGACTCGCTATACAAATTTCTAGCCATACAGAAAGACCGTTATATGAAAGGTTCAGTAGCTCTTGGACTATATCAATAAAAGCAAAACTAAACTTTTGACGACGCTTTCCTTGAAAGATCTACACCAACAAAAAAATTTAGTTCTTTTCAGCAAAAGTTTTCTTGACTTTATTATTTCGTTGCTATGAGTTTTTCGTGACTAGAAGCGAATTTTTGCCAATAATAGAGGAGCGAATTCGAGACTCTATCGTGCCGTTTTTTTTTTCTGGCGTAGAACCAGGTCAAACATGGTAGGTTTTGTTAAGCATGTCACTGGGCATATGAAATCGTATTTCACGACATTTTTTCGTGGTCTGGACCTTTTTAAATTAAAAAAAAATGGAAAATATTGTATTTTAAATAAAATGTGTTTTTTTCTGTTTCCACCGTCATATCTGCAAAACTAATGTTGCTATCGACGTTGTTTTTTTTTTCAATTAAAGTACATACAATAGCGCTTTTAGTTGTACTAATGGTTTTTACACCGTTTGCATTTTCATTTCCTTAAAAATTAGGAAAACTAGATATTTGAATTTTACGTATTACAATTTTCACCAATCGATAAACTTTTTTATTTTTGAACATTTTTATACACATACGGTGAAGTAAATGTAGCCCAAACATTAGAAAAGTTTTTGATATAATTATTTTTTTCCCAATGTGTATCGTTTGGTAACAGCGATTTTTTTTATAGCGCGCTAAATTAGTTATATGTATTATTGCGGCTCACAATCTAGGTACGTACACCGCGTATGGAAGGTAGGATGAGATGCGTCTAACTAATATACTATTCAAATATAATGACCCCTCACCTTAACCGCGAATATCTCAAAAACGGAGGAACGGAAAAAATTGAAAAAATTATGAGTCTATTGTAAATCATTCACTGAAATTTGAATAATGTACATTGGACAGTTTTGAAGTGCTGCTAAGTTATATTGAAAAATGTCTTATAGTCCAGTACGTGGGTATCAAAAAGGGGTGTTTGAATGCAAAAGGTGGGGTAGTAGTGATTTTTTAGTATGTTGTTAGGCTTGGTGCCCTAATGAAAAATACAAGTTTTCGACCTCGAGGCGCATGCGCTCGAGCCGCCATCTTGGATTTGAGGTACAAAAATTTGGTTTTTTGATAATAACTCAAAAACGGTGGCTTTCACGACAAAAGGTGTTCTATACAAAGTTAAAAAGGACAAAATTTCCTACATTTGTTGTTAATTTTTTTTTGTAGCACACATATGTTAGGAGTTACAGTTCTGTGAAGTTGCACTATTTGAAAAAAAAAGTATTATATGTTGTTATTTGGGTGTTAATAAGTAACTAAAATAAATAATTTAAACAAATGCCAATCATATTGAAATAATTTTTAAAGAGACTCTATTTTAATTTTATATTAATAGGTTGCCCTAAACCTTAACGGATAGGCAGGTAGCGAGAGAACAGCTGCTGTCTAGTAGGTATTGAGAGAGGGTCATAAATGACCTTCAGTGCATCGAGTCTGTATGCGTCAGTGTGCTTATTGTCTAGCTTGCAGAAGGTTATGCTGTTATAATGGAAAATCCCCAAGTTGATTTGTGCTTTATTTGTGAGAAAACTTTAAGTGAAAGTGACGTTGTCGTTGTAAAGGAGAGAGATGTAAAGACACTTTTAAAATCGAGTGAGTTACGAGGTAATCGCGCACATACGCGCATTTTGAGAACACTATCTTCTGTAACTGTGCATGGCGCATGTCAAAAAAATGATATTAATGAAAAACTGATCGCCGCGTATTGTCGTAAAAAAGATAACGAACCTCAAGTAGCGTTGACATTCCGCAGATCTAGTATACCGACTTTTAATTTTAAAGCACAGTGTTTTCTCTGTACTGAAGAAATTACACCGGACTTTTTAAAAAAACACAACAAAAAGAGGATATCACTCATCTCATCGAGATTTCGTTTGCATGGTGCAACAATTTGAAGTGAAAACTACAACGTTAAAAGCAGCTGAAGAACGGGATGATGACTGGGGACGGGAAATAATAAAAAGAATTCAACATGTGGCAGACTTGGTTGCAGTAGAAGCAAGATATCATATGTCATGTCAAAAGCGTCTGTATAATCGAGTGCCATCGGGAAAAAAAGAGGATATCGGCCTGCAACTAATGTTGACGAAGCGATGGAATATATTTACTCGTATCTTACCCAGAATTCTGAAGAATGTCAATTTTCGCTTGATGACCATGGACCAAATTGAAGGGGAATACCGTCCAGATCAGAGAACCGTAAAAGCTCGTCTTATGAATAAATATGAAGAAGATATACTTATCTTTGAAAAACATAAGCAATCGCCTGTCGTCTGCTTCCGGGACACAGGTTACAAACTTCTAGCTGACCAATGGTATATGGCAAAAAAGTTAAATTCCGATGAAGAAAGGCTTCGGGTTGTTAAAGAAGCAGCTGCTATTACTTTGGCAGATATCCGTTCGCAGGACTATGATATGTCAAAATATCCACCATCCGACAGTTTTTTAAATGAGGCCAATTCTGTAGTTCCACAAACTTTGAAAGTTTTTTTTGAAGAAGTAATTATATAGAAAAAGCACGGTTCGTTTGTCAAATGGAATAGATTATGCGAAGCATTATCCCATGCTGTGATCTCTGCGGCTAGACCGAGATCTTCTTTGTCGCCGATTCTAATCGGAGTTAGTACATATTTATATAAAAAATTCGGCTCAAGAAAACTCATCAACCTGCTGTCATCGTTGGGTTTTGCGGCGAGTTACGCAGAAACGATACTCTTTGAAGCATTTATTTTAGTTACTAACAGCCAAATAACAAAATATAATACTTTTTTTTTCAAACAGTGCAACTTCACAGAGCTGTAACTCCTAACATATGTGTGCTACTAAAAAAATTTTGTAACAACAAATGTAGGAAATTTTGTCCTCTTTAACTTTGTATAGAACATCTTTTGTCGTGAAAGCCACCGTTTTTGAGTTATTATCAAAAAACCAAATTTTTGTACCTCAAATCCAAGATGGCGGCTCGAGCGCATGCGCCTCGAGGTCGAAAACTTGGATTTTTCATTAGGGCCCCAAGCTTAACAACATACTAAAAAATCACTACTACCCCACCTTTTGCATTCAAAAAACCCCCACGTACTGGACTATTACTTTTTAAGGAAATTTTGACAATACCAATTTTAAATCCATTATATTTGAAAATATGCATACTATATAAATAATATTCTAGATGCCGGTAAGGCATGGTATTTTTTGTACGAGGAAATTTTTTCATAATTTTTTATTCTAAAATTTTGCAGTTATTCTAAAAAACGTGACATCATGTTTATTCGGTTATTTATCAAGGTATTTACACAAATTTTGATAAAATAGTTAATTATATAAAATGTGAGCATTTTCAGAAAAAAGAATTGGTATATATCAAATATTAATTTAGTTATCAAGTGCAATAGATAATATTATTGCCCGCGTTCTGCAATATTATCTATTGCACTTGATAACTAAATTAATATTTGATATATACCAATTCTTTTTCTGAAAATCCTTACATTTTATATGATTAACTATTTTATTATATATAATAAATTTTTTAAATACCTTGATAAATAGCCGAATAAACATGAGGTCACGTTTTTGACGGTAACTGCCAAATTTTAGAATAAAAAATTATGAAAGAATTTCTTCGTACAAAAAATGCCTTGCTTTATCGATATCTAAAATATTACGAAACTAAATTTAGCAAACAAACATTGCTGAAGTGAGTTGATATAGAAGTATTAATTTTACTTACTCTCCTTTTTTCGGACTCTGACTTAAATGGAACTAATTTATTTATGCAACATGGACACGGCACTAGCAGACAATTTTTGTCAATATAGAAGGTAGTGCAAAGTTTATGAACTACAGTTTGTTCTTGTCTTCATTGTTTTACTGGTTGCGACACCACTAACGGTTTTTTTAAAATATTTTAAAAATCTGCGTTTGATGTTCTTAAAGAATATTGCTGTTTTCCAAAAATTACTGGACTGCCATTGCTGTCTAAAGACGAAGCTTTAAAAATCTTTACAAAATTGATTCTAGTACTGTACAAAAACAAAAATAAACAAATTCAGATATTAAACGACCTAAGGATCAAATTAGCAACAACAACAAACGAAACTTCCTTCAACTGAAGGCACCTATTACCACCCCTTCTTAAGGTAAACATATATATTTAAATAATAGATTTCTTATCTAATACATTTAGTTAACTATTGCAGGTTTATGTATCAACTTAGAATATCGTACAGAAGCAATATGCCAACTACACTTATAAATGCACATGGTTCAGGACGGAATTTAAGTGACGATGTTTGGATAATATTTTCATTAAGTATTTATTGTTCAGATAAAAATTGTGAAAATCGAAAATATGATTGTGTTAAAGAAGGTCTAAAATGTTGTAACGAGTGTAAATGTCGTACTTGAAATACTGTTATTTAAAGGTTTCGATGAATGTACAGACGAACTAGAATGCTTTTAACGCAGGGCCTACGTAACTAAATACTCATTTGTCAATAGAAAAATAGTTGCAAAAAAATAAAGTTGTTTTATTCCTGCGTCTTGGTTTAATTCAATCAAAAATGTGTAATAACCTACTTTTTAGGTAGGTACTTACTTTATAACAATGATTTATATTTACCTGCTTTTAAATATTTTTTACCTTAAAACAACAAAAGGTATGTTCATACCTTAGGTTCGTACGTATTTTGGAGCTGTTTAAAAGCCCGATTCCCGATTAGTACACATGACCCAACAACCGTAGTCCGCAGGCGGTAAGCAGTATAAATAATGAGAGCCGGGCGCGCAAGAATACGTTTTGGCCCGTTTTAAAAAAATTGCTGATTACATACTATAACCTGCACATCAAAAATTATGATTCTAAAAACTTTTTTCATATATTGGCTTCAATTTGTTCACAGCATGTATATACATATTTTCATAAATAATATTTTTTGTCGATTGCTGAAAAATTCATTCACGAAAATAACAACTTTAAGTTTGCTATTATTTTAACAATTAAAAAAAAAATTATAATCACATTGTACATAGTTAGAAGCGTTATTGTGTCTACTTCAATTTAAAAAAAAATCAGTTCCGTAGCACAATTATTTTTAAAGATATAACGGTGGGAACGTTAAAAAACATGTTTCATGGAAAAATCTATTTTTTTCAGTTTTTTCGAAATAAAATAGCTCCTGACCACCAGAAAATGTCGTGAAAAGTGGTTTCATGTACACGATCACCTAATTAAAGAATCGCACCAAGTCTGGTTTGGTTGTACGCCAGTTCTTTTTTTCTCGGAAACTAGGCGACTTTGCTTCCCAATTTTACTCGTCTATAATACATTTTAGATTCTGAAACGAAGAATAATAGTCCTGTCTTGTCGAACATTTGACTGGGCTGCACAATGATTATTCTTTAGTGTAGTAAAGATTTAATTCGCACACTTGGTAACATAGTTGAGGTATTTGTATTTTACTCTTTGGCAAAGTTGGGGAAACTCGCGTTACGGTCCATTAGACCCAAAGTGTACAAGACCAGCGGTCGACAGTTGTCATCTGTCATCCACTTAACGGTAGCCCTCTACCTCTGTGCGTGATTAATATCAGCAAAACGGCTTTTCCATTCTGCGTTTGGTATAGATCGCTCTTTGCAGTATAATTTTTTAGAACTGATGGCCAATTTGGTACTGACTGGGGACTCACTAATCTGCAGCATTATCAATAATGGCCCTTCGATCAAACTCATCTCATTACCGAATCTAATGGCGTGCAACTGAAGTATGAACTGAATTATACTAGTTTCATTATTTAGTACGGTAAAGATAATTCCAAAGTAATAAAATGGAAAGAAAATCTTTATTTTCACTTAGTAATGGGCAGGTTCGCTTCAGGATTGAGGGCAAAACTGTTTTTAGAAGGAGGGCGATGGAAACGTGTATTTTAAAATTATTTCGAAAGATAAGTGAAAAATGCCTCTATGATAGTGTCCACAAACATCAAAACATGCGTCGACTGTAGTGTTCAAGCATTTTGTTGTTTGTGGAAACTACTTCGGAAGTAGTGTCATATCGAAGATTTCAGTCTTCTCTAGTACTAAGAGAAACATGTTACGAGATATATTTAAACTTTATGAAATTAGCATTCATGAGTAACTTATCACGTCTATTTTCGATAGAAATGGATTGAGATATAGCGTTTTCAAATTATGGCATATTCTCATCACTTTCAGTAAATCAAACTTGTATGTTTCAGTTTCGCCATTTCCTTAATAATAATGAGACCTTCGTCAAAAGCACTTTATATAACGGTGAAAGTTTAACAATGAAGAGAAGAGTAATAATAAAAGAGCTGGATGTCAAATTGAACAAGAATTAACAAAAAATAAAAATGATTTATCTACAGAATAGTTGTTGCTGTCGTTCTTAGGGGAGTCAAATTAGACTTTCGCTTCGAAAAAATTTTTATTGAAACGTATTCAGAAAGATGTGGAGAACAAAATATCAAAATTCCACCACGAGGAATTGTGCGGAAATTCTTTTATTAAACAATGAGCAACATGCATGAATTTTAGAAATGCAATAATTTATTATTTTTTCGTTATATATGTTATATAAGTTGAGAAAGTAATGAAGAAAAGGTATTAAAAAAATGTGTAGCCTAAATAAACGACTTTGAAATTCAAAATTTTATGGGAATATATCCACGTGACTGAAAACACCACGCTATTGGTCTGACGTCATTCGGCATAATGTCTAATGGTCGTCTATCTGCCAAGGGGTTAAATCGTAAATTGTTTTGTGTTTTATAAATGTGTATTGATATTTTCATAAAAGAAATCATTCATTTATTTATTTATTTTAATTATTAAGTGGTAAAAATGACGGACAGTGGGTTTTTACGGGGCCAGAGTGACAATTTGCCCGTTGTTGATGTGTTTATGATGACAAACTTTTTTGCTACTAATACTGATTTTATTAGTGCAGAAATCGGAGGTACTAAAGCAACAAGGTATGTGTCATTCATTATTCTAAACATGAATTCAATTGTGCCCATTTTTATCCTTTTACTTTATTTGTGTACCTAATCTCAAAATAGGTAAACAAGGCAATGTTTTAATGTTATATTAATTAATATTTTTCATCTTAGAATGCTTTACTTTATTATATAATAAATACCTCCCGTCACTTACTAAGTACGTACTTTTAGGTAGGTAGGTACATTAATAGTAAAAATAACTGTTGACATACATAGGTATATATAAATATATAACTGGATAATATGCAGAACGTCGAGAAGTTACATTATTCCCACCGTTCTTATACATTTATACATTTTAATTCAAGGTTCCTATTAACAGAAGTTAGTAAACTTTTGTATTCCTATAAATAGGAAAGTGACCAAATTCACCATGATATGTAAGCAAATTATCACAATAATATTAGGGTTAGGTACATATTTTCATAATATTATAAAATAATTAGTTTTAATGGGTAAATTTACATCAAAATGATCCTGGCAGCAATGTAATCTTGAGGATGACGATAATTCTGCATTTCGGTCGTCTCGTCTCATAGCTCTGCACCATTTCTTCCTATCTTTATCGCGTCTAGGCACATTAAAAAATAACCTTTCTGGAGTTTTTATTGTAGTATTTGTACATTTGGGCACAATACAATATTTATAGCTACTTTTCTTTGTATTTTAAATAACACAACATAAATAATGTGTACACATTCGCAATCACAATACGTTTTCCGTCGGTGCGATGTGCCCGATGACGTCACACACAAGTAGCGCGGAAACTTCTCCATTTAAACGCAGTTAAATTGACAGCCGCAGTAAATAATTTTTTTAACCTTTAATTAGAACATAAAACAAAAATAAAATACTGGAAAGATAATGTTTTTTAGTGATCTATTCATCTGTGATGTTTAAAAAAATTATGCATTTTGCTCATTTAGATGCAAAAATACGATATTTCACGAATAACTTTTTAAATTCACTTTGTATGAAAAAACTGACAGTACCATTGGAATTAATAAAAAATTTTACCAAACAAACACATATGACATGTGTTTTTTGAATTAAAGTTGAGCGAGCAGTAATTTGGTAATTAACGCTTCAAGTCGCGTTGCGTCAGCCGCGGCCGTCCGCTCACGCTAGAATAGGCTTGCGGGAGCCGGCGCGATGTATATAAGTGACATAACTTTTGGTTGGCAAACGCAAATGATATTAAGCCAATTGGACATTAAAAAGGAACATTTACTAGAAGTATTGCGTGCGTTGCAATAAAGAATAACAGGTCTACAAAAAAAATGTCCGGTCTTTGCGATCAAACCCATCATTTCCTAAGTATTTTGGTGCGCTGTAACCAAATTTGGCCAAAAGAATTTTTTCTACGTAGTCAATTTTTCTCTACATTCCCATATAGCCCCCATAAACTCTTATAGACAAAATTCTTTGAAAACATTTTTAAAATTCTTTTTTGACTTTTTTGTTTGTTTTTTGGGTCGCTAACCACGAATCTGGAGACAAAAATAAATTTCGACTTAGTGAAAGGTGTCAGTAAGTTGTCAAATTTCACCAAGATGTAAAAGTTGATAACACTAGTCTACAAAAAAACAAAATTATCTGCTCCAACGACTAAACCTATCATTCCTTAAGTATTTTTGTGTACTGAATCCGAATTTTCATTTAAAAAAATTTTCTACAGCGTAGGTTTCGAGTAATTCGCGGTTTTTATTGTCAAAACAGCATTTTGGCAATAAAAATCGCTATTTACTCGAAATCTACGCTCTAGAAATGTCATCCTCATCCAATATAGGTTAATCATCAACTTCATTGTCTTTTTCTTAATTGTTAAATCGCTATTCTGAAATATTTTCATTCACGTCGTCTTTAACATTATTGTGCAATATAAATAACTGTAGCCACAAGTATCATCATAATTATCTGTAACTTCAGCCTCATTCTCAACTTTAAGATTGGACATGGCCGATTACAGATTCTGTATTTTCTGTCGATTGCATTTCTTGTATATTTTCAGCTTGGCTACGGACAGTGACATTTTGTCATAAGAGATGATTCAGGGACTTATCCATTGTCACAAACTAAAAGGTACTTGCAATGTCATTCGACTGTTATCAAAAACGGTTTGATCATGACGAGATCTAGGTCATCGTCCCTTATTTTCAAATTAGCATCGCAACCAGTTTGCACACTTAGAGCAAGAAATATTTTTTGTGATCCGTATATTTTTTATCAGTACCTTCCAAGGAGTCGATTCCAATTAAAGTGTTGCACCAATTACCTGTGGGAAACGGGCGGCCTTATAGAACTCTGCAAAAGTTTTTTGCAATTCTTCGTTAGCGGTACACGTCTTTAAGTATTGGAGGCGCTAAGATGGAATTGAAGTTGTAACATGTAGTAAAATTCTACTAGTAGACCATTTTGCGATGTCAATAAAATCACCAGTTGATAATATGAAATGTCCACTAGCATATAATCTCTACCTTAATAGTAATTGTTCCATGGCTTGATTCCAACCACCTCTAAAATGTAATTTAAAAATTACTTTTAAGTTCAATTTGGTACCACATTGAAGAAAAATATATTAAAGGCCAACACAGTGGGTTTTGTTAGGCGGAATAGATAAGAAAATCATCGATTTTGTTAACCACTGCTGCCTCATCTTATATCTGCTGACTCGCCATAGAACCATGTGATCTTCTTCCTCCCCCTCCTCTGATGATGAACTCGAGCTTGCATCGACTAAGCGTCGGTATTCACTCATTTTAACACCTTTAATATTTCAAATTTGTAGGCTATAGCTAGTTCCATAATCAAAATAAGGGCACTTTTAATCTCAAAGAGCCCCTTTAACTTGTAAAACCCGTTCCATACACGATATTTAAAGTAGACATAACGAACTTACATAAAGCTTGTTTTATGACACAAAGAGAACAAATTTCGAGATTTTTCATTATATTTTCTTTATAAATCGGTTGTGGAACTGGTTCCACAAGATAAGTGGGTCTCTCGAAATTAAATGAAACTTTATTTTGTTTATGGCTCTGTCTGTTGTAATTCAATCATTTGTGACGTTACATCCCTTTACGATCGACATTAGCTAAAATATACCAAATCTTTTCAAACACCACATGTTCGTGAAAATTCAGCGTTGGTTGATAAACATGTCGTTTATATTGCATACAAATTAAAAAAAATAGTCTTGATTACTTTTTCGACGGACAATCTTGAGGCACACATAGTTTAGGAAAGGTAATTTTTGACGAATAAAGCTCCATGCTGCAAAATAGGTAGATTTTCATAATGTGTCATAGAATATGAAACACAAAATCTTCAGATTTTGGAATATTCATTTAAGACTAATTTGTAACAGCCAGTTAATAAACTATTATATTATTCATAAAGTCCCTCTTAAACTCAGCATAACTATTTTATCCTGTAAGAGCCCGTCTGTAATTGATTTATAAAGGAAATGTTATAATATGATTTCTGTATCGTAAAATTTCAAATTTGGTTGTTTTTGCAAATATTGCAAATCCTAACCTACAAAGGAGGAGCACCTGTAAGACCGGTTTTCGACCCCTTTTATTTTTGGTAAAAAATTTCGTGCTTTTTGTAATTATATATATGCTCCTGGGTAACGCAAAGAGTAGATTTTTTAAGTTAAAATCGTCACTTGTCTTAACCAAATTCAAGATAATGAATTTTAAAGATTTTAGCAATAATTGTTTTGTTCATAAGATTAACAGACATAAAGAAGAAAGAAGATCCCAATAATGCTTACAACAATATGACAACAATATGGGCGGGTTTTCATGTAGTGGGGGGAGTGAAAAAGAGGTTTAACATAATATCTTGTCTCGCGATAAAAAAAAGGATAAAAAATACTTCTTAATATTATTTTATTCCTTGTAGTTATGTGCTGATGGTGAGAATTGGTGGGTGGGTGTTCTGGGGGAGAAACCGGCTTTTAGTAGAAGATCAAAAACCGATTTTACATCTGCTAGCAGTATATAGATTGATGTTAGTGGGTGAGAGAGTGCTTTTCAAGGGGAATGGGGGAAGTGATGGGGAGCTTACGGTGCAGATTTTCAAAGGAAATATGAATTTCAAGTACAAAAACATCTTAGCACGTGTACGACTGTCAACTGGTCATTCCTAATATAAGGGAGGTACTTGGAGGGGGGAGGGTCGGGGCAGGTTCCGTTTGGGGTGAAATCGCTTAGATATTGCATGAATATAATAAAAAAAACTTTCGAAATTTTTTGACCAAAATTAAAAGGGGCCGAAAACCGGCCTTATAGGTCCTTCTTCTTTCTCCTTTTGTGTCGAAAGTTCTTCGTGCTATGATTTGGTATATTATAATAAAAGTTCAAATGGGCGAATATCGATGCAAGTTCAAGTTCATCATCAGAAGAGAACGAGCAAGACCTCATGGTTTTAAGGAGAGCGAATACATATAACACGAAGCGTTTAAGAAAATGTGAGTTTCTTATCTATTACAATTAAAAATGCCCTCTCTGTTAGGTTTGCTATTCGTTCTGTAATGCATTGTACTCATTTAGGAAATACCTATTTCCTAACCTTGGTATAAAAGTAACTTATTCATATTTGCTGCTAAGAAATCAAAATTTGTTGCAATTTATATTTTAAAACGTAGTTGGCACCTTCCCTCGTAATAAAAATGGATCGTCGATCCCAGTTGTGCATATCTGGACTGAAACGAAACTTTGTGAAGTAATTAAAATATATAAATAAATAGTCATAAAATCAGTTCATTGATTAGAAATAATTATCTTTATTAAACTTCCATACTATATACCTCGATACCAAGAAAGTTTATGGCATTTGCACGCTCATATTTGTCTCCTCTATACACCCTACTGATTAAAATGGGAACACCCTCTATATATAAAAGTGATACCTTCACTAATTCGTTTTTCTTTTTCTCCTTTGATCTTGCTAATTAGAACGGTCTGAAAAAGATTTTTGATTGCGAGCTAGCCAGAATATCTTTCGGAAGTACAAAAAGAATGAACGTCATTAGACACGTTCGGTTCGTAGCTAGTAATGAGGATGTCAGGCGTTTACAAGAAATGGTAAGAAATAAAAACTAAATTGACGTGGAAAAAGTTGGAATCATTCATATAAATCTTTTTGATGAAAATTGGGTACAAGTCGATTAACTGTTTCGGTCAGTAAAATTTAGTATATACAAGGCCTAACGTTGGGGTCCATCTAACACTAAAATTGTGTGAGACACATAATTAAATATACCTAGAGTCGACAGAGAAATGTTGAAAGACTTTTGAGGGTTGCATATATTAAATGTAGAGAAACAATTCTTGTCTAGACCCTCAGGGGTAAGCTTATAATAAAAGCTAGAGTAAACACTATACTCTTCACCAATTTATTGCACTTTTATGTCAACGCCCACGCAGTGGAGAGGAAATACAGTAATTGTAAAAAAAATTTCAATTTTTTTCTTGTTGGAGTAAGATTAGAATTTCACAAAACGTCGAAATTTTATGTTTGAGCGAAAAAAATTTCTGTCTCTCTGCCTGTCGGTCGGTCGGTTTATAACTTTTTTTTGTACGAATTAGTACCTCCGAACGGTTTAAGATATTGACTTGTTTGGTACACGTATGTGTATCTGGAACTCCGTTGAAAGGTTGGGCGATAAATAGGGGGTAAATAGGGGGTAAATAAGTAAAGCATGCTAGTCTAGAAGCTTAGAATATGATGTATATACAAGAAATCAAGGCCTCAATTATTTTTATGACATCTCTTGGATGCGTTTCTCAGATTTTAGTAGAGTGGAATGTAACTGGGTCTTCGGCTGGTTCCTATTAATGGGTAGTTTTATGATAATAGATTGGTGAGTTTCTAGTACAGATTTGATTTACTTGTGTTTTTGATATATTTGGTTAACGTGGAAATGAATTGTTACAGTGTTTGGTTTGTGATGCAACATGGCTTTTTTGGATTTGTTTGTGTTTGGTGTTACTATAATGGTGCGGAGTTAAATTTTTGTTTGTTTTTGTATGTTTTTTTGGTCTAAAATGTGTGCTTAAGTTAAATTTTTGGTAAGTATGAAACAAGTAAATTTTTCCTCATTTCGACGAGGGTCGTCTACCAAGACTTATTGTAACTGGCTGAGTTTTTTTTCCATAATTTTTCTTATGGTTTAGGCACCGTTGTTAAATAAAACATTACAATTATAGTGGAGAATTTTAATACGTGGCAGTTTTTTTTTGCACTGGATTCGATAACAATTTTGTTATGTCTTGTATTATACAGATGATTATCCTCTGTGGTGGAGAAGATGTGCAAATTAATTGTAGAAATATATAAACGTTATACTTTTTAAATAATCCCTTACAACTAGGTCTATAATTTAGGTTGATAACACAGACCTGCAAAAAAGACACTTTTCTTCTTCTTTGAACCCAAATAGGCAATTCCGAAGGTTTTCGACGTGTTGAATTCTACGCATTAGGCCGTTTTGCGCCATTTCGTCACAGTTCTGAGAAAACTAACCTAAAACTGCTAAAAAGGCCATTTCTACCTATACTCATCCCTAATAACTGGAAAACGACACGAGATTGGGTAAAACGGTCCAGACCATCATATTTAGCTCTCCAAAATCTTTAAAACCAATAGTAACAATAAAAAAAAAATCGGTAAAAGTGTTTACGCAGAACTTCCCTCTTTATTTATACAGGGCGATTACTCCAAAAAATTATTAATTACGAAACCACACATGAGAATAGTAATCGGAAGGTATTACTACAAAGAAAACCTGATAACTTTTGGTCAAAAAAATATACAGAGTGGTCATCCGATAGCAAAAATTCAATATTAAATAAAAGGTGCCAAATATGGAAGACTTGCGTAAATACCTTTACAAAGAATGACCGCAAAAAAGGCCTAAAATTCGCCTGATTTTGCATAGTAAATAGCGGGCCAAGGAAAAGAGCATAATAAATCCTATAGGGCTCAAATTAAACTGAGAAATTTTTGAAAGATAAAACAACTCTGTTATTAATCAGGTTTTATATTGTATGAATTTTTTACGAATTATGTATTATTCTGCAGCGTATTTGGAAGAATTTAGGAAATTGTCCTACAACACTTAGTAATAATTAAAATACCAACACTAGAAAACGAAAAAATTTATAGGTCCTACCCACACGATACAATCGTCACGGGATTTTCACTAAAAAACAATTTCTCTTACGAAATAGGTTTAGAATGTCATGAAACGTGGAAAATTTAAATTTCAGCAAAAAAATTTCCCATCTTTCTACTGGTAAAAAAATTTTCAAAAAGTTTTGAATTTTTTTTTTTTGAAATAGGTTTATAAATAAATATTTGTATTTTCTTGACCATTAATATCAAACTAACTTGATCTATACCTGGGATTTTTCGGTCGGCTTTAAATGATAATTCTCATATTTTCTTACGTTTCGGTTTTATTAACCATCGTCAGAGGTAAAACTACAATATTTATATTAAAGTACGATTATTTTACGTAATTTTACAAATTGAATTCCATTACTTACAATTTAAAAGTTTTTGTTTACAATTATTTTACCATTTTACGTCTATTTCTGTTCAAAGTTTTAATGCAACTACTTTTGTTCAGCATTTAGTTGCATTAAAACTTTGATCAGAAATAGACATAAAATGGTAAAATAGTTGTAAACAAATTTTTTGTAATTGTAAGTAATGAAATTCAATTTGTAAAATTACGTAAAATAATCGTACTCCAATATAAATATTGTAGTTTTTCCTCTGACGATGGTTAGTAAAACCGAAACGTAAGAAAATATAAGAATTATTATTTAAAGCTGACCAAAAAATCCCAGGTATAGATCAAATTAATAATGAAATAAATTTGGAATGTCATGAAACGTGGAAATTTTAAATTTGAGCAAAAAAAATTTCCACCATTTATTCTTGGTATAGTGGTAAAAAAATTTTCAAAAAATTTTTGCTTTTGAAATTTTTTTTTCTGAAATAAGTTTAGAATGCCATGAAACGTGGAAATTTTAAATTTGAGCAAAAAAAAATTTCCATCATACCTATATTCTATTAGTAAAAATATAATTTAAAATATTTAAAAAAAATTTCTTAGTCTAAATTTTAAAATTTTTCTTTTTGAAAAATTTGTTTTATGAAATAAATTTAGAATGTCATGAAACGTGGAAAATTTAAATTTGAGCAAAAAAATTTCCCATCTTTCTACTGGTAAAAAAATGTTCAAAAAGTTTTTCTTTCTTTCTGCAGTAGATTTGGAATGTCATGAAACGTGGAAATTTTAAAATTGAGCAAAACATTTTTTCCATCATATTCTGTTAGTAAAAACATATTTTAAAATATTTTAAAAATTTTTCTTTGACAAAATTTTCAAATTTTTCTTTTTGAACTGTTTTGGTTATGAAATAAATTTAGAATGTCATGAAACGTGGAAATATTAAATTGGAGCAAAAAGATTTCGGTTTTCTATTGGTAAAAAAATTTTCAAAAAGTTTTGAAATTCTTTTTTTCTGAATAAGATTTAGAATGGCATGAAACGTGGAAATTTTAAATTTCACCAAACAAAAATTTTTTTCATTATTTATTCCCTTTAGACGGTACACCAGTTCAACCATTTCTTCGCTGGTGGTAGTGTCAGCTACCTACCAAATTTGGCTTTTACCCGTCAAGTAGTTTTTTAGAGAATGCACCAACAGACAGACAGACAGACAGACAGACAGACAGACAGACAGACAGACAGACAGACAGACATACAGACAGACAAACAGACAGAGAGACGGAATTGAAGAACCTATATTTTTAGTAATCTAGGTGATCTAAAACGTGTAAATCCGAAAAAATCTCGGAGGCTTATTTTTTCTCGAATATAATACTTCCCTTCGGTATGCGAGGGAAGTAAAAACAACTATAGATAGCGCAAACATTATTTTATTTCTGAGTTTAGCAAGAAATACTTGGTGAGTATATATACAAGTAAATCGGACCTAAATAGTTAATTCCATAGGATTTTGACTATGAGGTTAGGATTTTGAGAAAACAACCATAAAATGGATAAAATTATATTTTTAAAATAGTATAGAAAATAATATTGTATCCAGTTTGAAGTTGTTTCCTCAAAATGCTGACCTTATAGAGCAAAACGAGTAACGGCACTGTGCTCAGTCAAAGTTCTATGGAATTACCTATTTAGGCCCGATTTATTTGCGTATATACTCACCACACAAATTCTACTGTTTTTTGCTAAACTCAGGAATAAAATAATGTATGTGCCACCTATAGTGATGTTTTCTTTTATTGTTACTATTAGTTTTTAAAGATCTTGGACCGCTGAATAAGAAGGTCTGGTCCGATTTACTCAATTTCGTACCGTAATCCAGTTATTAGGGCACGAATATAAGCCTTTTAAGCAATTTTAAGTTAGGTTTTCTCTAAATTGTGACGTGATGGCGCAAAACGGACAACGGCATCGTGTTCAGCACGCCAAATACCTTCGGAATCACTTATTTGGATTAAGAAAAAAACCTTGCGAGTCAGTGTAATTAATCTTTAGCAATCTTTTCTGAGAAAGACTCATTGTACATGACTTGAACTCAGGTATTAACCTGAATATATTAATATTCAATGTCAATTGACAATAATTATGATTTCTAACATCCTTAGTAGCTCATATCCGCTCCCGCGATTAGTGAGAGATTTTAAAAATGCAGTGGTTGGAGCAGGATTTTTCAAGCCAGCTAAAAGAGACCCAAGTAAACTTGGACTCGTATTCGACGACATGCGACAGGCGAGGAGGCGGTTCATAACCACAGTCGGTTACTGAGTTTCTACCAAATCATCTGAAGGACCAAATAAAAATTTCCGAACGGGAAAATCTGTTTTTACAAGACACTGATAAATGGGATATCAATTAAGCATACCATATTTAACGTTTGACCTTACGTTAAAAAAATATGAAATGTATGTTGAAATATTTTTGAAATCTTTACAATTCCTTGGAATAAAACCTAATTGCATGGAAGTTGCAGATACACAGCATGCTTAATATGAGACACCAAAATATAATTTATTATCGAAATACACTGATAGACATAAAAAGTGGCGCATTCGAAATTTCACTCAAGTTTAATCTCTCATAATTTCTAAACTACTTGATTGATTGCCACGAACCTTTTTTTATTTTGAATAATGATTCTTTAGGATCATCATACAGGCCCGAACATTTTTATGGATTAAACTTTTATTAGTGATACAGGGAAAATTAAAATTGACTGTTTTATTCATTAGCTTTAAAACACCCTGTAGACTCATCCGGCAATTGGAATAAGCTCAAAATACCTTCAGCGTTTTAAGCGCAATTCAAATTAAATTTTTGTTTTTAAATCACCTCTTTATCTGGTTTTGTTTAGAAAATACACATGTTTAAGCAAAGTAATGTCAAAGGCGTATTAAGAAAATTAATATATTGTTTTGTTTACGAGAGCCATGAACAGATTACACATCATTGTTTTAAAACATGACAGGTGCCAAAATATTTTCAACGTCACAGACATTCACTCGCTAACGATTACGATTTTTAATTAGTTTTTGTGGAAAACATTAAAAACGTCTTTCTTCACATCGCGATGCGGATCGAAAGTTGTGTTTGTCATTTTTAAGTAATGCCTCAGCTTATAGGTAACATCAGAGCAAGTAGTCCGAATTACGGCTTTAGTAGGAAACGGAAAAAGTAAAAGATATGCTTCCGGGGTTGTTGGTGTTCCCGAATCGACTGCAAATCGGGCAATTGCAAGATACGAAGAGACTGATCGTTGTCGTAGAAGAGCTGGATCAGGTTGTTCTAGATGTACAACCGTTATTGATGATTGACTTATTTGGCTTCAATCTCTACGAAAACGCTTTCATACAGCAGTTCAAACAAATATTCATTTAAGGCATGTAAGAGGAAGAGTTGTAAGTGATCGTACAGTAATTCGGAGATTGAAGGAAGTCAATTAAAGGTCTAGAAGACCAGCAAATGCACCAAGATTACTTGCAAGACATTGAGGAGCACGTCGCAACTTTGCTAGAAAACTCTTAGATTGGAATGAACAAAACCGGTCCCGGATCATGTTCGCTGATGAATCTCGTTTCTGTTTGTTTTCATCTGATGGCCGTCAAAGAGTATGGAGAAGAGTTAGAGAAAGATATGAGCAGAGCCTTTTCAGCACAAACGAAAGCTTCGGCGGAGATTCCGTTATGGTCTGGGGAGGAATTTCATTATAAGCTCGCACAGAACTTTGGGTGCTCCCAGGAAATTTCCTCACTGCCAACAGGTATATTCAGAACATTTTACAGGACGTAATTCCATTTGCACCCTTTATAGGAAACGATTTTATACTGGTTCATGACAATGCGCGCCCTCACACTGCACACATTGTAAATTAATATTTCGATGAAGTTTGCATAGACCGTACGATATGGCCAGCACAATGTCCCGATATGAACCCTATAGAACCCGTTTGGGATGAAATGGAGCGAAGAATTAGGTTTCGCAATAGGGTTCCTGACACTCTGGATACTTTGGGAGAAGCGCTTATAGTGGAGTGGAATAATATTCCGCAGATCAATATTTGAAATGTAATCAGAAGCAAGAAAAATAGAGACTATAATCAGGGCACGAGGAGGTAACACACGGTACTGATCATTTTTCTCCGTTGAGATAGTTCCACCTTTATTCGATTTCATGTTGGTAATTATAAAATGTAATCTAAATAATGTAATAAGCAATAAAATGTTTTTAATTGTACCTGTTTCACCTACAATCGTGTATTTTTTTAAACAAAGCAAGATAAAGAGGTGATTCAAAAACAAAAGTTTAATTTGAATTGCGCTTAAAACGCCGAAGGTATTTTGAGCTTATTCCAAGTGCCGAATAAATCTACAGGGTGTTTTAAAGTTCCTGAATAAAACAGTCGCTTTTATTTTTCCCTGTATCACTTATAAAAATATATGCAATAAAAATGTTTGGGCCTGTATGATGATCTTAAAAAATCATTCTTCAAAATAAAAAAAGGTTCGTGGCAATCAATCCAGTAGTTTAGAAATTATGACAGATTAAACTTGAGTAAAATTTCGAGTGCGCCACTTTTTATGTCTGTCAGTGTATATGCATAAATCTATAATATTTTTTCAACGCGTAACAATTAAATTAAAGTTGTAATTCATAATTTTAATACAAATAAAATTAAATATTGAGTCACAAAGAACCCGAAATGAAAAATAAATATGTTTCTTTTTCTATTAAATAAAACAATATCAAATAAATAAATTCGTATAAAATAAAAACCTAAAAGCGATTAAACACGCTTTCTCCAGACTAATTTTTTTATTGATAAATCAATAATGAAACTATGTTCTAATAAAAAAAGTATATTTGGAGACCAATTTTACAACTTGATTTATTAGGCAAATTTTATTTCTTCTTGCCCTTTCCTTTCTTGTCCTTTCCCTTTCCCTTTTTGTCAACATTTTTACCCTTTTTTGCTTTTCGCTCAATAACTTCATCTTGCTTCAGAACCAACTTCTTTTTCAACTTAGGAAAACCTGCAATTTGTCCAAGATTATTGAATCTGTAGGTAAGCGTATTAGAAAAGTAGTGTGATTCTTAAGTATAAACTGCCGAAGTATCTACAACGTTTGTGTTGTTGGAATAGTGTTATGTACACTGGATATTCCAGTTATATTGATACGTACTCTGGTGGTTGTGCATAGTTTGAAAATTAATATACAAAATTAATATGTATCCATTGTATGCCACTAGAATGGACTAGCATTAATTAATTCTGTTTTCTAGTAACGCGGAATTTGGTTTGTTTAAGAAACAGTTGCATATTCATAATAGGATTCGATTAACTTAATTGGCGTTTTTAGACTCGGTCAAAGATTAGAGAATAAACAAGATAGGACAACCGGCGAAAAACCTTTGATCTTTTAGTAATGGCGCCATTGACCTCGACATTTACATTGCAGTTATACAGTAGTTGCCATAATGTGTCATACACGGAAAATTAAAATTAGAGAAAGAGAGAGAGAGAGAGAGAAATTGTGAAAAATCGACAATACTGAACGACCGAACTCAGCTGACTTTCAAAACCCAAGAACAACAGATTTGTAATTAGCGTAAACGAAAACTCCAATATACAAATTTTCACACAAATTGATGAATTCTTAATTTTTAGGACCTCCACTGTGTATCCGTCATTTTGAATTTTGCGAATTTAATAATCGATTTATAATCACAGACTCAAGAAACAATTCTAAAAAGATTTTGATAACAATGTATGGATAAATATGTTCAAAACTGAAAAATTCGAAAAAGCTTATCATTTTCGGACTTTGGCCGCCATATTGGAAGTCGCCATCATGATTTTTATATTACGCGCATACTTATTTTGAAGTTGTGGGTCAATGGACGGGAAATTTAGTAGTTTAGGGCATATTCTTGAGCGACTTCCTTGCCGAAATGTTGATTAAAAAAACTATCTAAAGCATATTCTTTATAGGATTTTGCAAACAGCAGAAAGAGAAACTATCTATGAGAACTAAAAGAAAAACTATATGTAAAAATATTAATGAAATCTTTGCATTCTTTCGATAACCTGACTTCTGGTTATGCTAACAAGTAAAACTCCCTATTTGCCATTCTCATTATAACACTAGCATCCAACATAGTCCCGTACGACTAGGCAGATTAAACTAGTATCTACATGATCCCCTACTTCTCATAGATAGTTTTTCTTTCCGCTTTTTTCAAAATCCTATAAAGAATATGTTTCATTACTGTAAGCAAACAAATAATAAATAATTCACTTTTAAACATGCATAGAGTATATAGGTTCCAATACTAGTTAGCTAATAGATAGGTGAAGATCTGTTGTTTTTTATCAGTCAATGTCAAATATAAATATTTCATACTTGTTCATGGATATTGCCTTGGTTTTGCATGGAACATCGCTATGAGTGGCTTTGGGCTTCTCTGATGAGTCCAGAATAAGGACGAAAAACGTTTCCAAAGACTAAGCATTTCCAAGGAACTGAATGAGATTTTATGAAAACTTAATTCATTAGAATAAAAATTTTTTTAAAGATAAGGTAGGTAAATAAATTAATTTCTTCTTATTTTTAACTGAATTTACATATCGTAGGGGATCATGTAGATACTAGTTTAATCTGCCTAGTCGTAGGGGACTATGTTGGATGCTTGTGCTATAATGAGAATGGCAAATAAGGATTTTTACTTGTTAGCATAACCAGAAGTCAGGTTATCGAAAGAATGCAAAGATTTCATTAATATTTTTACATATAGTTTTCCTTTTAGTTCTCATAGATAGTTTTTTCCGCTATTTGCAAAATCCTATAAAGAATATGTTTCACTACTATAAGCAAACAAATAATAAATAATTCACTTTTAAACTATCTAAAATTTCCGCATTCGCGTCGAAAAATCGAACATGACCTTTTTGAGTCTCATTTTAGAAATACTCTAATAGCATATTCTGAAAGTACAGAAAATTTTATGTCAGATGTGACCATTCTGAATTTTCTTCAGCCCTGTTTGCGTAGAAAATGCAGATGCTGAGCAGAGCCAGAAAAAAATATCCATTTGGACCTTTAAGGACCATTGACATCTTTGAGAAACATTGGTGATCTCTGGAAATCTTTCAGGGAAGTTTGGGAATCATTTGGGATCTTTGAGAATCTTTGGGAGACAAGAAGGCGAAGTTTTGATCAATTATGATATTTGTTCGTTATTTCCAATTCCATAAACCTTAAGTACCTTTGTAATTTTTCAAATTAAATAACATTAGTCAAGATATAATTAAATTACTAAACTTTGCGCGAAAATTTAATAATATATTCTTCGAGTAACATCAGATGTCTCTAATGAGAAACTCATTGTCATATTTTATTGCTAGTCTATTTATGAGCAGGTTCTAACCAAAGAAGAAGGAACAATTTGTGTATTACTCAAGGGTATGGTTGAGATATTATTCGAGACAAAGGTTTTAGATGCTTCGCTTCGAAATTAAATAGCCGTTTCACGTCAGAAAAATCTACATATGAAGTAGAAACCAATGTACAACTCCCATGTTTAGATAGATTAGTAATTAGGAATGCTGAAAATAAATTGGAATTTGATATATACTGAAAAGCATTCTAAGCTATATGACTATAATGACACACCATTGTCCTGGCGCAAAATGATTGACGTTTATTTCTTGTTTCATCATTTATTAAGTTTCCCTCCGAATGAACAAAAGAGAAAATTTCAATTAAGTAAAGTAAAGTAATCTTTATTCATCCAGATAATAAAATATAAATGCACATTTAGCGACTATATCCTTAAAATTAATACCTAAACTTAAAACATATAAAATGATATGATATATAATACTTGTATTAGTATACCTCGACATGTACATACATAAATATCCTAGATTTGGCCAACAATTTTTTTTATATGTGTTTTAAATAGATGAATACTCTTAAGAGTTTAAGGAAGAAGATTGCATTGACTAATGCCTTTATGAAATAAACTATTCATTAGTATAGTTTTTTACAGTTGGTGAAACATAAAAGTTTAATGTAGATCTGGTATGATATGAATGAATTTCATTAACTAATATTAGCTGATCTTTTAAGTATTTAGGTGGTGCATCGTTTTTCATTTTGTGAATAAAAATCATTGTTTGAGTAAAATAAAAATTCACAGATTTCGCAATTTTTGCAACCATCGGGACATTAGAAATGATAACACCATACATAAAACATAAACTTATTCTGGAAATAGCTATGATCCATCTCAAAAAACATGATTTTAGGTACCTGTTACAAAAATAATTATTCGCTATTTGTCAAACTTTATGAATACATGGCGACTACGATTGACCACAACCGCATTATAACTTCATGTTCTCCGAGCATACTCATACTGTGCACACTTGCTCAGTATTAAGTCATCTGATCTCGACTCTTTCATGTCGGCGGCCTTGAATAAAACTCGTAACTTTGGCCCCATATACGAACATTAACATTTCCAATATTAAAAAGCGGTGGACACCCCCTGCACCCCCTTTCCTTGTCTGCGACGCTAATACTGCCTGCGGCACTGATAGTTATTAACAATTAAATAGCAAAATAAAAATCAACCTAACTAACCTAACCACCTAACCAGCCCATGAAAGATTGAAATCATTATAGGAAAAAGAAGGGAAACATTATTTCTGCCGTCAAATCAAACCTGAATTTGTGAAAAAATTCATTAATCAAAATAAAATAAAAATTCGGCATGCCCAGGAGTTGACAAACAGCGCTGCTATAGCAAGGAAGAAATAGTTGAACAGGCCGTACAATATCGATCGGCGCTGACCGACTATACCGCATCGCCTCCCACAACTCTCGCTGAGTATTACATCATCTGACCTTAACACTTTCAGAACAACGGCCTTGGAAAAAAACTCGTAACTTTTCTCCTATACGTGAACTTTAACATTTCCAATGTTAAAATTTTCAATGTTGAGCCAGTTTAGCAAATTCAACATATTCCAATACTTGAGTATCTATCACATTTCAATATTCTCCTCATTGCTTCGTTTTGCAATTTCTGCAACCGTTCATTTTGTTCGAGTTGATAAATAGGATGCTACCCGTCCTAAGAATCCCATTTTCTTGCCAATTTTCTTATAATATGTATGAATATAATCCTACATGACTTCCGAATTTTAGTTCTCTATCAATTACAAAACCTAGATATTTCATTTGTCCTACTTGTTCTACAGCCTGTCCATTTATATCAGTTATATCAGTAATTATTACCTATAACATCCATTTGGATTTTAATTCTTTTACTTTCAGTTTGCTATATCTAAATTTAGCGGTTCACATTTTAAATTCGTCGTTCATAGTTGATATTAGTACCCTGAATTTATTGTGGGCATAGTATGTTAAGGTGTCATCTGCAAATAGATGAATATTACATATATTTAGGACATTTTATGTCATGTATATATAATATAAATAAGATAGGTCGAAGTACATTTCCTTGGGGAACTCAGAAGTTGCTTATTTCTAACGAAAATTTAGTATCACCTACTTTTGTGTATTGAAATCGGCTAGAGAGGTAGTTTTACTTCCACATCCATGTAGTGGATTGGAAGTATAGTAACCGCAAAAAAATTTTCAATTTTTTTTTTCTTGAAATAGGTTTAGAATGTCATGAAACGTTGAAATTTTAAATTTGAGCGAAAAAAAATTTCTATCTGTCTGTAACTTTTTTTGTCCGCACGTTTTCTCCGGAACAGTTTAAGATATTGACTTGAAATTTTGTACACGTATATATCATAACGAGATCTGGAACTTGATTGTTTTTTGAGGATATCCGGTGAAGGGTTGGTGGTTAAATAGGGGTAAACAGGAGAAAATAAGTAAAGCAAGCTGGTAAGAATACAGAAACTTGAAATTCGGTGTATGTACTAGAAGTTAAGGCCTCAGATTTTTTTATTATATTTTTCAAAGGAAAAAATGAAAACGGAAATTGTGTGAAGATATAAGGGATTGAATATTGAAAACTGGAAACAGGTGGAAATTCATGTCATCGTCAAATGTTCGTTCTGACAATTTTCGTCTATTTTTGAAGTTTTTTTACGACAAAAAAATAAAAACGGACGTTTTAATCGTTGCATATCATAGTACTTGCATTTCAAATCTGCGTCTTTTTTTAGTCTAATTTTGGTACTCCCTAATGTCCGTTCTCTAATCAAAATGATGTTTTATATTAAAAAACATGTATGAACAATATGAACGGACAATCTTCTATAACAAGAGCGCAAAGTGTCATATGTTAATACAGCTGCGTAAAACTTCGCTCCCTATGTTTTTTTGGGCGATTAATCGAATACTAGTAGTCTCAGTACCCCTCATGACCATAGGGGGGACATAGAATTGCACTGCACGTAGCTCATAATTTTATCGAGCTTTACAGTGATTTTACTAATAAATTTGCGTATTTTATTTTAGAAAAGAAACACGAGTATCCATTCAATAACACTGTGTTTTGCAGTGTGATACCAGTGCACCGGTACCTGATATTAATACAGAGTTGTTTATGTCGGTGCCATGGGTAATGGAGGGGTACAGCATCTCTATGAAACGCGCGCCATAGCGTCTCGTGCAGCTGTACAGCATAGGAACTATCCATTCACTTTTTTTTCCGATTATTTGAACTATATTTCCTAATTAAAAAAAGGTTTCAGCCATTAGGGAGAAACACCATTTTCTTATACAATTTTGATTTTTATTCTTGAAATTATGCAACATATAAAATTTCCGTTCTGTATTGATTCTCGTTTCATTCGACATCTACAACAAGAATTCATCGAGAACGGACATTAGTGGATAAAAAAAATAACTTTTTTTTAACAGACGGAAAATCGTATTCCCGACTACTGCAACGTTATGGGAGTTTTTTTCAGAGGAGAATCGGTTTTGTATTGTAATAAACTATAACCCGGTGATCGAAGTTAGCATTAGGTGATACCGATAACAGTTGATTTTGGTCACGGGCTGCCGTACTATAATTAACCCTCTGGAACTCTTATTTTGTAAACGCATTTCTGTCTACGTAATAAAATTTTTTTCCCTTCACTCATAAAAATAATTCTCCGTGTTAACTTTTAATGTCTTTGTAAACAACTAAATGTTATTTATGTGTGATACTATATTTCGACGAAAAATTATTCGCCATTATTCAAATATTTAACGTTTTATAATTTTATGTCTGGTTTTATTTGTGCTATGAAGCATCACAATAACAGCGTTGTAAATAGTATGACTGGTCATGTTCTGGTATAACATTGCTCGTTAAAATTAAATTGACGTAGCGAAATCGACCCTTTGGAACAGACGGACTGTGCAGCATGTGTCGTTAAATGGTAGTTTGTGCCATTACTGCATTTATAATATCAAGTTTCATTTTCAGGAGTTTCAATTCTAATTCTATTTGGTAAAGTGTAAACAGTATAGAATTATTAAACAATTACCAAACCAAAATAACTGTTCAAAATTTGAATGTATAATATAAAGTGAGCATTGAATTTCTCGCTCTTATTGCTGCGATTGGGAAATATATATTTTAAAAGCTCACGTTACACAATCTGACAAGGATAGGCAATTGGACCTCAAATACACGAGGAGTGATGGAAACATTACTTAAAAACAATTTTAACTTCCCTATAGATAATAATCATCATTTTACTCTCCTACAATGCTCATCATTGCTTGTATTAGTGAAGGTTTCTTCCCAGATGTGCTTAAGATTACCAATGTTTTACTTATTTGTAAAAAAGGCGATGACTTTCGACCCATTTCAATAATTCTAATTTTTTTCTAACATTTTTTAAATCATTCCCAAAAAAGTTTTGTTAATCGTCTTGAGACAACCAATACCTTAAATGCAGTCCATTTATTTCATAAATAAAAATTCTATCACGAAAGCGATCTTCAAAATAATGATTGATTATATTTGATGGCCTTAAAGATGGTCAGTACGTGGCTGTTAGCACATGTGATCTCTCCAAAAACCTTAGATTGTATCTCACATGTTACTTGCTGCGGAAAACTAAGAATTTATGGAAAATTTGTCTAATTTTCTTTCCAACAATCGACAACAATGTATTGTTAATGATAACTTATATTCCGAACTTTTAACAATAGGGCATGGGGTGCCTAAAGACTGTACTGGCGCAGTTATTGCTTATTTTATATCTAAATGATTTTTACCATTTTATATCTACAATAAAATGCTTTGTCGATGTCGATGACACCCAAATTCTTGATTTCAATTCCAACATTAGCAACTTAAATAGGGACAGCTTCAGCTATCCATGGAAGCTTTAAACAGAATTAAAAAAGGGCAAAATCGAAATAAAACTCGTCCTTTGAAACTCTCTTTTCCTTTTTTGTATTACACTCGTGTGTGTAGCTATTTACATGTTTTAAAACGACATTTTTCTGTGTATACCTTATTGTATTACAAGTTATATTTTCGCTATCAAATTGTAGTTCTTTATAAGGCTTAATCATTTTTCGACAGTAGTTTTCCTTGGACTAAAACACGGCATATTAACAATAACTCGTTCTTTCAGTAAACACAATTATAAACTAGGTCCTATGCCACGTCCATTCAATTTAGAGACGAGTAAGTAGTAAATAATGTGTTGGCCACGTATTGCGGGTGTGCATTGTCTACGCGCTCTGTTTCTTTAACTTAAATAGCGTTTTTTGTACAAATAGATTATATAATTTATATTACATGAAAAATAATTCAAAATGTATTAATTTTTCAGCGAACTAAACATCTGTGCTTATTTCAATAAATCCTTGTAACGACGCACCTGAAAATTAAACCCAAATTCTGATCACTGCTTAGTAGTAAAAGGTGACAGTACTAATTTGGCTAACTAATTTCTTGGCGTCGTCTTAGATGAAACTCTTAGATAGTTCAATACGTGGAGATATTCTCAGGTAAACTACCTGTAGTCCATTTGGAAATGAAGAATGGTAATAGAAGATTATTATACAGGCTGTCCTAGAATTGAGATCCCGGACGGGAATCTGTGATTCCTGAGCCATACAACCCAACTTACTTTAGTCCAAAAACGTATCCCTGAGGAAGTACATCCTCTTAAAGTGAGACAGATAAAACATTTTTTTTCAATAATTTCCGTTATATTGAAGACAAAATTTTAAAATTTTGTTGGGAGCTATACCTCTATAAGTACTCTATGTACTTGACAATAACTAAATATCTTTTGTTTTTCAATTTTTTTTCATAATAATTAATATCTGATTGGCTATATTTTTTTAGTCGTAAAATCGTAAAAGTACTTGAGCATTGGAAGGGCTGCAAAAGGGCACTATTAAAATCTTTTTTAATATTAATCAAAATCGAAGGAAGTATCGTTTTTTCCTCCATGTGTATTTAACATTTATTTACAATTTTAGAATAAATGTTGTAACAGAAAATTAAAGTTTGTTCTAAAAAATACATTATAAACACATGAACTACATGACATCCACCTGTTTCAGTACACAAATTAAGAATTATTATTTTTTCTCTATAGGTCATAGGTGCTTGTGAAACAGGGAACCTGTCGCATTTGAGAAACAAAAGATTTTTAGTTGTTATCAAGCTTACATAGAGGTACTTATAGTGATACAGGTTCCATAAATATTTGAAAATTTTATCTGCAAAATAACGAAAATTAGTGGAAAAAATTTTGTCTGTCTCAATTTAAGAGAATGTGCTTCTTTAAGAATGCATTTTGGACTAAGTTGGGTTATACGTGCTCAATATGAACTCAGAAAGCACAGGTTCCCGTCCGGAAGCTCAATTCTGGCACACCCTGTATATGCATAACCGAAAAAAAAAATAATGATAATAATCAGCCAGCTTATTAATAGTAATTTCTTGCAATTATATACTATATTTACATTGGTAAGCTTTTTGCGAATTATAGTATCACTTTATTCTAAGTTACTCACATGCATCAGTGTATTTATTTTGCGTCGTAAATTGTTAGTGTTAAATGCAGCACTGGACAGTTTTATTCCAATAAATTATCTCTGTTCCACGATAATTAAAAAAAAAACGTTTGACTTTACCAAACGTGAATATTCAGCATGACTATTCTAAACAAAATTGGTGGCTCGTGCTTCATAAAATGAGATATAATTTGACTTGTAACTTTTTACTTTATCATCTTGTAAAACAAAATATGCAACTTCCTCATTCGGTGTAATCCCTGAGTCGGCTTCCTTAAGTAAAAAGCTGCGGTTTACTTCATTTCAAGTCGAGCTGAATTTATGTGCATTAGAGAAGAAACTTAATATAAAATTCGAAGGATATAAAAACTTTCTAACACGCAAATTGAAAGCTATAAATCTTAAATATCACATAATTATTTTTAAGCTTATAAAAATGAACGCGAAGACTTATATTTAGACCAGTTCGGTGACGACGGGAGTTTTTCTTATTAATGTCGAAATATGATTCAGTTCTAGCTTATATGGAAAGGAATGGAAGTCTTGTAATCAAGATAAAAACACTTAATACACTAGATTAGGAAAATCAAAGTCTTTTAATTCTGCCCGTGTGCCAGATTTTCTGTTGGGGATAAATGTAAAAGATGTTTGACGGAGAACTATAATATTTAATAGATAGTTGACGATATTGCCAAGGAGGAAACCCGACATATTTTTCAGTGGTTGACCTGAAAAAAATAATTGATGAACAAAGTTTAACGGAGGAATGTAATATTTAGTGTGAACTAGTATGCAATGTTTAAAAGTGAATTATTAATGTTTGCTTATCAATGTATTGAAACATATTCTTTATACGATTTTGCAAACAACAGAAGAACTGTGTGAAAATATTAATGAAATCTTTACATTCTTTTCATAACCTGAATTCTGGCTATGCTAGCAAATTAAAATCCTAAAATGAATTGGTATAGTTTCTTATTTGAAAATTCTCATTAAAAAACTAGCATCCACACAGTCCCCTACGGCCATGCAGATTAAACTAGTATCAACATAACCCCCTAAGGTCATGCAAACTCAGTTAAAAATGAGAAAAAAGGCCTAAAATGAATTTATTTACCTCTTAAAAATGTTTCATTCTAAGGGATTACATTTTCATGAAATCTATCATTCCGTTTTTAGAATGCCGAAATATGATTCACTTTTCGCCCTTATTCTGGAGCTCATTAGAAAGGCACAAACCCACTCATAAAAAAAAAAAGTTTTATGCAAAACCAAGACAATTTCTATGAATACTTCTCCAATACTAAATAGCTAATAGATAGGTTAAGATCTGTTCTTTTATCAGTCGATGTTAAATATAATTATTTCATACTTATTCATAGAAATTGTCTTGGTTTTGCATGAAACATCTTTATGAGTGGCTTTGTGCCTTTCTGATGGGCTCCAGAATAAGGGCGAAAAACGTTTCAAAGGCTAAGAAGCATTTCCAAGAAACAGAATGATAGATTTCATGAAAATGTAATCCATTACAATGAAATTTTTTTGAGACAATGTAGGTAAATAAATTCATTTTAGGCCTTTGTTCTTATCACATCAAAAAATATCAATTAACAGAAGAGTAAAAGCAAAGCCGAATAATATTTGCTCTCAATCATTTATTAAGTGATTTTCTAGAGAAATGTAATTATTTCTGATGAAAAAATATTTCAATCCCACAATGACGGTGGTATTCGGGTGTATAGGCCACCACGCTCTAGGTTTAATGAAAATTATATTGCATCCAATGATAGACCTGGAAGGGTTTCAGTTAATGTTTGGGCTTGGATGTTAATGGAAGGTTTAGGGGTCTGCTGGAATATAGATGGAAGGCTAAATTCCAGAAAATATTTGGAAATTTTGAATAATGTATTGTTGTCTCCAGTTAGACAACGTTTCCCTGATGACAATTTTATATTCCAGCATGATCATTGCTCAGTGCACATCGCCAATTGTGTGAGAAGTTATCTAGATGAAAATAATGTTGAGGTTCTGCCTTGGGCTGCCAAGAGTCCCGACATGAATTCGTTGGAGAATATTTGGGGAGTAATGGTTATGAAAATCCAGAAACAAAATGTTATCCCCTTAAACAAAAATCACTTATGGTCTCTCATTGAGGAAACCTGGGAAGGTCTGGCGGAAAGTCATAAACCTTACCACAAATCTGATCGATTCAATGCCCAGAAGAATGCAAGAAGTAAAAAATAACGGGACCATGACTAGATATTGATTCTATTATTTCTGTTATTGTTTGTTTTTTATTTTTTACTTTAGATGTTTTTAATAAATTACTGTCTAATTTTCCTAAGAACCAGTTGTATTATTTGGAAAATAGAATAGAGTTGGCACCGCTGCACGAATGTCGTCTACCAAGATCGACTTGCATAACGAAGAATTAGAGTTGTCAATGAACAAGAGTTGTCCTACTTTTATTTGTCGGGAAGTGTATGCGTACCAAATTTCAAGTGAATGTCTCAATTTCGTCTTGTCAACCTCTATAAATATAGTATGGAGTGGGAGTGGGAGAGGGGTTGAAAAATGATATAGAAAAATCTGAGACCTGCTGGTACATATACCAATTTCCAAGCTTTTGTACTCTTACCAGCTGGTCTTAACTCATTTTCCCCTATTTACCCCTCTTTAACCCCCAACCCTCCAACGGAATCATCTCAAAATATACTCTGATTCCAGATGTCATTATTATACATACGTGTATACCAAATTTCAAGTGAATATTTCAATTTTATTATATTAACCCTTTTAATAAAGGGGGTGGTAGTGGGGGGTTGAAAATATAAAAAATATGAGACCTTGATTTCTAGTTATACACCAAATTTCAAGTTTATGTGCTTTACCAGCTTGCTTTACTTATTTTCCACTATTTACCCTTATTTAACCCCAACCATTCACCAGAATTAGCGCAAAATATAATCTAGTTCCAGATCACGTCATGATACATATGCGTACCAAATTTCAAGTCAATATCTTAAACCGTTCCTGAGAAAATGTGTACACAAAAAAAGTTACAGACAGCCCGACAGACCGACTGAAAAATTCCTTCCTCTCAAATTTAAAATCTCGACGTTTTATGACATTCTAAGCCTATTGTTACATTTATTCACCTTTTAGGAAACACCCTGTGTGAATCCGTGGGTTCTAAATAATTTCAACAAGAGATAAACAGCACTAACACTTTATTTAACTATTTACTGGCTATACAATACTTCAAATTCACTTTATTTACTTGATATCTAACCTCACTTTTCACTTTTCTACTTGTTCACTTTAATAAACTGCCTTCTTAATAAAACTTCTTCTTCTGCGCCGGTAATCGCGCCTGAAATTACCTCTAGATTGAACTAGAATCTTCTTCCACCACATTCTAGACAAGTCCATGGCTCTTTCTAGGGTCTTTCCAGTCACTATTAGTAGGCATAGGCGTATCATCTCCAGTTCCAAGGGGGTGTAATTCATAACACTATTTTAATTTAAAATAATGTTTTAAAATTTTTTTGCGATTATTATATTTCCACTCCACTACATGGATATGTAAGTAAAACTATCACAACGTTTTTTAAAAACTATAACATCGTTTTTTAAAATCTATGTATAGTTGCCTTCAATCGTTTAAGGCACATAAAATACCTCAAAGTTATGCCGCTTTGACTTGACTTACAGCATTGAGGGGAAATCAGGACAAGTCCAAGTTCGAGCTGATGCCTGAATAACATGTATAAAAGTGAATTATTTATTATTTGTTTGTTTATAGTAATGAAACATATTCTTTATAGGATTTTGCAAACGGTGGAAAAAAACTATCTATAAGAACTAAAAGAAAAATTATATGTAAAAAATATTAATGAAATCTTTGCATCTTCTCGATAACTTGACTTCTGGTTATGCTAGCAAATCAAAATTCTAAAATAAATTTGTCCTATTTCTTATTTGACATTCTCATTATAACACTAGCATCCAACATAGTCCCCTACGGCTAAGCAGATTAGACTAGTATCTACATAACCCCCTACGGTATGAAGATTCAGATGAGCTCAGAATAAGGACGAAAAGCGTTTCAAAGGCTAAGCATTTCCAAGAAACTGAATGAGAGATTTTATGGAAATGTAATCCATTAGAACGAAAATTTTTTTTAAGATAGGGTAGGTAAATAAATACATTTTAGGCCTTTCATTTTTAACTGAATCTTCATACCGTAGGGGGTCATATAGATACTAGTTTAATCTGCATAGCCGTAGGGGACCATGTTGGATGCTAGTGTTATAATGAGAATGTCAAATAGGAAACTAGACATATTTATTTTAGAATTTTGATTTGCTAGCATAACCAGAAGTTAGATTATCGAAAAAATGCAAAGATTTCATTAATATTTTTAACATGCAGTTTTTATTTTAGTTCACATAGACAGTTTTTTTCCACTGTTTGCAAAATTCTATAAAGAATAAGTCTGTATAACATATTAAATATTAAATATATTGTACAACTCAATACATAGAACATCATTATTATATAAAATATTTTTCGGAATGTGTGTTTACATTATATTTAAATTGTAAGAGTTTAAAAGAGTAATACTTTAACAGGCATTATACGTGATATTTTCCTTTGGGTTTTAACGTATTTTATGCAATTGTGATTTTATAAGTATTCTCGTAGGTAGAGAATTATTCGGGTGTTTTGTGTTTATAAGTGGCTATGGTAAAATAATACCGTGAAAATGTTTAGGCCTTGGGAAGATTTTCTACCTAGCATTAGCAGAGAATGTCAAGAAATATGGAGATTAGTAACAGCTCACAAATTACAGAGAAAGTTTCTAGACAACATTAATGGGAACTGTTACGATCTAAAAGTGAAGATCGCACACACTTTAAAGAATAAAAGGTCCTAGGCCTTACAAATCCTATTTTGGTGAGTGTGAGAGGATAAATAAGTAGAAAAAGAATGCTGTAAGTTAAAAATATTTATTACAACGATTTAATTTTACATGGACAAATTTTAGGAACATTTAAGAATTAACAAAAAAAATATATGTACAATAGCACACTAGTAAGAAAAAAATATTTATAATAGAGGGAAAAAAAAATTAAACTGTACAATAGGTTTTAACGACTGGGGTGAACTATGCCCCGGGTGGGTGCATTCACCAGTGCCTACAAACAAAATATAATAGCTCTAGGCCACACATGTAATCTACACCCTACAGTATCTCTCTGAAGGAGTCACTATAACAAAATAGAGGAACGATAAGCCAAATGTTAACTACTAAATGATTAAATATAAAATATAAAAAGATTACTAAAAACTACAGGATGAGCACACTAATTTAAAATTGTACAAAAATAACTTATCTTTTGTTAACCCTCGTGAAGAATCGTAGATCTCAGGTGCTCGGGTGCTCGGGATCTGGGGTCTGGTGTTATGTCCTCCAGGAAAACACAGCTCGGTATACTTCGCCTCAGAAAAACTTGTACCAGAGTTAAAATTATGTGGGGTTGCCCACGTGGCTATCAAACCATACCAAAAATCTAGGGAACTACTACTTTTGTTGCCCAAAAATAAAGCCTCTCCAAAACCGTCCAGATTATCTGGACGTCAATTACTTGTTGAAATATCTCCGATTTAAGAATCGATAAATTGAGAATATAAAATTATCAAATAACTGGTGAAATTATAGTCTTAAACTCCGATACCAAGATCGATTTGCCTCAACGTGGCCTTTGACTTAATTACACTGGAAACAAGTGTCTAATGAATTTTCGAAATAGAAAGAGGAAGATTCACTCCGTCCTGCGTTATTTATAACTTCAGTTAATATAAAAAACTAATTCATGTGCGCACTTTACACTAATTCAACATTTTTGGTAGGAGGTTTGATTCACGTTGTCAACCTTTAAGTTTTCTTACTGAGATCTTTATTATCGGCATTCGGACTTTGCGAAAACTGACATATGGAGTAAACATTTGTACTTTTCGGATTAATGCTGAAATCAATGCATTTTAATGTGTTTACCACTATAAAAGAGAATCACTCATTTATTACAATGATTAATATGAAATTCTATTTTATGTAACCAGGTTCGCCATCTATTGCCTGATAGGTTAACCACAAGCTTATTAGTACCGACTTGTTTAACCCATGGTCGCTCTTGTCGATTTTATCACGAATAATGACGGATGTTTTCTCTTTTAATCACATATACCGGGTGCATTGGAGCAACTAGAGAATTTTTCTGGGGGTGGAAGGGCCCCTTGTGTTTGAAACGCAAAGTTTAGTGGCGGCTCGTGCATAAGATACTTAGGTGTTCTGTGGATACATATATACGTACACGGGACGGTTGTCATTTCAAGGTCATTTAATGACTTTGACCTTGACAAAAAAGTCACCGTGCTCTGGCAACGCTGGCCAAAAGGCGAACCGGCCGTTAAACTTTCGATGCTCAGAGCCATCCCCTGGAATTAAAACAATTTAAACATAATTACGATCGATGGATCGATTCGTCGTCGACTCCCTGAATCTTAACCTTCAATACCTTATTTGGTCTAATCGAAACGAATCGCTCCGAATATGCTATTATTTTCTTATACACACGCTTGAACGACAGATAAGAACGAAAGAGATACAGCAACAGCAGTCAAATCAGCCAGCAGACAGGCGCATGCAGACTCGAGACTCGCACGCTAACGCGCATAATTTAAAAACAAAACGGCTGAGCTGGCACTTCCCGACATTACTTTTATAATCGACGGTCGAAAATGTTTGATCTCACTTGTGTCAAATTGGTATATAGAAGTCGGGGATGGATTCCGAATAATTTAGTGATACATTAGTTGATAAATTTAAATTTTTTTGCTAATGTTTTTCCTTCCTCTGGGGTGGGCCGTGGCTAGTTTGGGGTGGGCCCGGCCCACCCTGCCCCCCCCCTAGTTGCGCCGTGTCCACATATACCGGGTTCCCCGTAAATTAACTCCCTGCTTACCCCAGATGTTAATGCCAAATAGGGCGTGACAGAACATAGCCAAACAGTAGTTTTAAATGTTTATAAAAATATAAAAGAAAGTAAAGGAGAAACCGGAATCGTGGAAAAAACCGCTTACTTAACAGAAACTGAGCAACAAGACAATATCTGGTAATTCTAATTTAGACTCAAAATGTATAAAAAATTTTAAATACGGCTCTGTGAGACATCAATTATATTAACCAGCCAAATTTATGGTCCGTTTTTTACAGCTTTTTTTTACCTGTACTAAACGAATGAAGGCCACTATACTTATTACAACTCTTTTTACAAACCCCGTCAATTATATTTTGGGTGTCTGTTCGCAGAGAAAATAAAACAATTATCTCTCTCAACATACATTTTTCGAAATTATCTATAATAGCTAGTGAAATGGCGTGCAAATTCGATTACGATAAGTTACCGTCTGACATTCTGATAATGGAAGAGATCATGTAACTGCGAAACTTTTTCTCTCTGAAATCTTTCGGTGTGGTGGGAGAAAATGGAGGAGGGGGGGGGACTTTTTTCTAAACGAATGGTTACCAATATCTGTCCACATAGGTAGTTAGAATATGTGTTCGACATACTCCAATGGGCTTGGAAATTTTTTTAAAAGTCTCGTTTTTTTTGAAAAAATCAATACGAATCATTATTATAATTAAAGTAGCGTTTAAATCAAGTCGATACGATTATTAATTACAGAGATATAAGCTTTTAAAATCTGCAAATAACGATACGGCTTGCTGCAATGCCCGAAACTCGAGCTGGCCGGCTGTGACGTAATCGGCGCCGATGTCGCACGCCGCTCGCCTTATTTGAATGAATTTATATAGGTGAAATAGTCTTATTTTGAATTCTTAAGTAGTTGTGACAATAATGGAGCAGGAATTTGTTCGTGGACAGTCGGATAACTTGCCAAAAATTGACTCTGTCACAATGGCGAGTTATTTTGCTACAAATAACAATTTTATAAGTGCTGAAATCCGAGGTTTAAAAGCATCAAGGTAAGAAGTTTGCTAATTTATAATATCTACGATTATGTACATTTCATTGATATTCTTTTATTTATTTATAATATCGGGTACCCACGAGATCAGGTAGCCCTTATTTTTTTCTTTTCAAGATAAAAATTTGAAATTAAGGTAGAGGTAACTCAAACGTCTATCAGATAAGTTTAAAAAACATGTACTATTCTTGTGGGCACCCGATGCAATATTATACATATAGCAAAAGTTATTGTGCAAAATTTCATGGGTTAATATTTTTGACTCTCGGAATAATCAGTAGATAACGAGAAAACATCACGTTAAACACATCTTTTTAATTTACAGATCAGCTAGGGAGTCGTACGGTGATAATGCAATAGGATACGTACAAGTTAAGAGAGAAGGTGATATATGCACAATAAAAGCTCGTATCACACCGGAACATAAAGTTCGTAAGACACCATATCATGTTACGTTAATTTGCGACGAAAAAGAATGCATAGTTCAAAGTGTCCAATGTCACGATTGTCGTGCAAGTGCAGGAGGCTGCAAGCATGCTATTGCATTTTTGTCTTGGGTGCACAGACGAAGCGAGGAACCAGCTCCAACATCGGTAAAATGCTATTGGTTAAAATCCACATTATCTTCAGTAGGTACGTCTGTAAAATTTATAAAAACCAAAGATATTGCAAAGGAATTATCTACCTATAGTGATGTTACGGATGGAAGTTTTTTAAAAGCTATCGTGGATGAATCCAAACAAAGAAATCTGCTGTCCACGTAGATTAGCCTTTTCCGTGGCGTACGGCTGTGATTCGTTACGTGCAGTAATGGGTGGCCGGCAATTTTCTTGTTGCCGGGTAATGGAGGCTAGGTTTGAAGTGGTCAGAGCCAGGAGTTGCGCTAATTGTTCATAAGTGGGTAGTCCCAAGCTCGGTTGGGGTTGGTCCGTTATGGCGGCAGAGGGGACTGGGATCGTTCCAGTCGTTTGGTTTTGGAGCACTATTTGTCTTTGGGGCGTAGCACTAGGTCTTGCCGTCTGGTACGGCGGGGTGACGTGGTAGGCGCCGGCCGACGAGGTAGGCGTGACGAAGTACTGTGCGTTGGGCGGCGTGCTTGGACTTGGGCTGGTTGCTGTTGGTGGTACCATGCAGTGAGGGGTGGCCAGCTGGCGGCGAGGTGTCAGCGAGGCGTCGCTGAAGAGTTGGGGCCAGTCGGGTGTGGCAGCAATGGTGTACTGACCGCTGGGCAGCCCTGAGCCAGAGTGGGAGGCTTCCCCATGTGTGGAAGCGAATCCAGCGAAGCGGCGATCTCCCAGCGTCGAGGAATCGTCGTTGGCCCGGGATGCTGTTGGGTCCACCATACAGCGAGGGGGCATCACCATATCATCATCACCGCCCAATCTCTGTTCCATCGCCGAGTTTCCATGCCACGATGCTGCGTTGCGCTCCATGCAGTAGGGGGGCATCGCCTGAGAATCGTTGCTACTCCATTCCATATTTGTTGCCTGGGCTTCGTGCCAGGTGGCTGCGCTGCGTGCCATGCAGCGAGGGGGCACCGTCGTGATGACGTCATGCGTGACCCCAGTGTCGTGTCCTATGTTGGTGGCGAGTCCTGCCTCGCTATGCCTAGGCGCGGAGACCGGCGACGCACAGTAGTGGGGCGCCGTCGTCGCGACGCCATGCGTAGCACTTGTGCCTGTGGAGAAATCAGAGGACATGCTTACCTCGCCGAGCCGGGTTGCTGTGTTGCTTGCTGTGCAGTGTGGGGCCACCGTCGTGGAGACGTCGGGCGTGACCCCCGTACCCCTTGTCAGGGCGTCGTGTTGGCGGAGCACTTCGTGGTCAGATGCTGTGAGGGGCGTCGTGCAGTGAGGGGGGGCCGACGTGGAGACGTCGCTCTCGACCCCAGTGCCTACTGCCTTGCCACTCCGGGTATGCATTGCCACTTGACACTCAACACAATAAAACTCAATTAAAACACACTGTCTGGTTACAACACAAGAGGAAGGGATAACCTCATCAGCATTGGCGTTGGCGTCTGTGCTCAAATGACTTCTGTTTCGGCAGAAGACTATTAGTTGCTGAAGGCTGGAACATTACTACTTGAAGGATCGATCACTACTTGCTCGCTGAGAAAAAGTGTTTTCTTATATAGACTTTTTTGTGCTCAAATGACTTCTGCTTCGGCAGAAGACTATTTTTTGCGCTCAAATGACTTCTGTTTCGGCAGAAGACTATTACATGAGCACAGCGCGCTAGACAAGTCATAACTTGTTCGCGACGCCGACGCCGATGACACCACCCCCCTTTTTTGTGACTTTATTGAACATTAATAAAGGCATACAGGTTATGTTTCAGTTCAATAATTTCAATTATATAATGTAAGAGTGAGTGGATACAATATTTTCAAAACTATAAACTAAGAGTAAGTGTTAAGATATTTCAACAACTAAGATATTTTAACATATATAGACTAAGATTAAGTGTGGTAAGATATTTTATATAAGTAACTAATAATAGGTCCATTAAGATATTTTAGGTAAAACAAGATATTTAAAATTAAAGTATTTTATGTGACAAATCATAAATGTATTCTAGTTTGAACAAAGTTTTCGCCCTGTGGCGTTGAATTATTTACAATGGTATATTATCGCACGTTTCGTTTTTCTGGACGTCGTCTCCGCGACGCCCGGGGCTGCCTGATCCTGTTGTGAATTGGGGGCTGCTAAGTCCTGCTGTGTTGCTCGCTAAGGCAACGGGATTCTGGAGCGAACCTGTGAGGCTGCAACGTCCTGCTGTGTTGCTTGCTAAGGCAACGGGAGACTGGAGCGATTTATTGAGGCTGCAACGTCCTGCTGTACTGCGGGCTAAGGCAGTGAGATACTGGAGCGCCTCGTGGGGGCTGCTAGGTCCTGCTGTGCTACGTGCTAAGGTAGCGGGATCCTGGAGCGGTGCGCCGGAGCCGGCTGAGCTCGGGCTGGCGTTCGAGTTGACGAATACTCGTGTCCGGACTGGGACAGGCATCTGGCTGGCGGATGGCTGCTGTCGGTCGTGGCCAGGCGTGGTCACGGCCTTCGCCCAGAACGGCATCGGGAACAGTATGGGCGTCGTATAGAGCGGCTGCTCTTGTCTTGACGTAGAAGGCCCAGGGTCTGCTGGCGGCGGCGGTGCGGCTGACAGCGCCGGGGACTTCTCCTTCTTGTTTGTTTGTTTCCTCTTGGCTGAGGTGGATGGGCCAGGCACGACTGGGGGCAGTCGGCGGGCTGGAGATTTTGGTTTAGCGGCGGCTGTGGTGCTATGTCCACGTAGATAGTCGCCATGTCCACGGAAGTAGGTACCAGATCCACGGATGTAGACTTGTGCGTTGGCATCTGGCTTTGGGGCAGCGGGCACTACTGATCCTGTGATAGTAGGCGTGACTGGCTTCTGGGCAACGGGCGCTACTGGTCCTGTGACAGTAGGCGTGGTTGGCTGTTGGGCAGCGGGCACTACTGATCCTGTGATAGTAGGCGTGACTGGCTTCTGGGCAACGGGCACTACTGGTCCTGTGACAGTAGGCGTGGTTGGCTGTTGGGCAGCGGGCACTACTGATCCTGTGATAGTAGGCGTGACTGGCTTCTGGGCAACGGGCGCTACTGGTCCTGTGACAGTAGGCGTGGTTGGCTGTTGGGCAGCGGGTGCTGCTGGCTCTGGGGCAGCGGGCTGGTGTCCTGGATCCTCGGGATCGTCATCCTCGTCGTTGCTGTCATCCTCGGTATTGTCATCTTCGGTATCGTCATCTTTGGTATCGTCATCTTCGGGATCGTCATCTTTGGTATCGTCATCTTCGGGATCGTCATCTTCGGTATCGTCATCATCGGTATCGTCATCATCGATGTCGGTGGTCTGTTGCAGAGATTGTCTGGGTAGGTCAGTCTGGCTGGACTGAATCCTGGGAGGCGGCTCGGGGCCTGGCAGGCCGAGTGGAGGTGACCTCGGGGGGGATGGCTTCGTGCTGACATCTCGGGTATGAGTCGGCGGGAATACCTTGTTCAAGAATACAGAGGCTATTAGTGGGGCAGTGGTTGGCAATACTGACCTTTTATCCTTCCAGGAAGGTCCAGCGTCCTGCTGGTCCGGGAAGGCGTCCATACTCGCTACTTCCTTGGGTTCCTGTTCACCTGGCTGAAGCTGAGGAATGAGCGTGGTTGACTGGTCTGAGCTGAGGGAGGTAGCATCTTGCGTCACGGTGTTGACTGGTGACTGCCTGTCCAGGCGGCCCGGGCAAAGGAAAGCAAAGGCGGCGGCTCTGTTGCTTTGTTGCCGTGGTGTCAACGGGCGTGGTTGATACTTGTCCTGCTCCTGCGTGGCTGTAGCTTCGTCAATCTCATTCTTCTTGGTCAGTGGTGGAGACACCAAGGTTGTGGCTCGTTGCTGGGCTTGTAGTTGCAGCACTGCGTCCTCTGTCTTGGTTGGTAATTCTAGGCTGTTAATTTCCAGCGGTGGGGCCGGGCGCCCTAGTTCTGCCCGACCCATTGGGAGTTTCCCGATGGCGGTGCGTTGCGGGGTTCTTGCCGGGTGGTTGCCTGACTTCGTTGCTGTGGTGGTGCCGTGGATGTCTGTCCTGGGCCTGAATTATTGGTTGGACCTGCTTGTTGGCTAGGGTTGTTTGAATTGGCGCCATGCCCTCGGAAGTTGTTACCCCCTGTCTGGACATTTTGTTGGCGGAAGTTAGGGTTTCCCTGTTGGTTGGAGTCGTGTCCACGGAAATTGGGGTTGGCTCGCTGGTTGGAGTCGTGTCCGCGGAAGTTGGAGTTGCCTTGCTGGGGCTCTGACTGAGTTTGGTTGGTGGGGCAGTCTCGGTGATAGTGAAATCCCGGGCACTTGCGGCACTTTGGTAGACTATTGGTAGTATTACTCGCAGGCGGGATGGTGGCTGGCCTCGGCAGCGGTCGGAGTTGCCTCTGAAATTCCCTGTAGTCACCCTCGGCGTTTTCAGCCACTCGGCTCAAGCTTTCCATTGTGGCCACTGGGACATTTCTAGTTGCGAATCTTAGTTCCGGTCGCAGGAGCTCGCGCACCTCCATAACCATCTCTTCTTCCGGCGTATACCGTTCTACCCTCAGCCAGAGTCCAATTTTGCGTTGTATAAAAACGGCGGCGGGTTCGTCGTCTTTCTGTCTCTCACCGTGTAACCTGGAGCGTAGCTTCCCCAGGGTGGCAGTGTCGTTGAACTGCCGCAAGAGCTTTTCCTTTAAGAACTCGTATGTGATGTTGTGGGACTTCCACATCTCCAGGGTGCGTCTGGCTTGATCCTCGAGCTGTTCTATAGCTACTCTCACTTTATCCCTGCCGTGGATGTCTTCATGGAGCATCGCCTCCTCGAGCTCATCCAGGAAGTTGACTGGATCCTCCCATTCCAGGCCTGAGTAAGTGGGCAGCGCTCTCGTTCTTCTTGTGGGCATCCTGTGATGACCTTGTATTGCGTGTATTGCGGCTTGAACGCTTCCCTCCATTAGTCTTGTCATGCTCTCTGCTAGGTTTTGTGTTGGGCGCCACTGGGGGTCCATTTCCCCAGAATCTGTGTAGTCGGGTCGTCGTGGATCCTCTTCCCTCCGGAAAGATCTGGCCTCACGTTGTTGGTCGCCATGTCCACGTAGATTAGCCTTTTCCGTGGCGTACGGCTGTGATTCGTTACGTGCAGTAATGGGTGGCCGGCAATTTTCTTGTTGCCGGGTAATGGAGGCTAGGTTTGAAGTGGTCAGAGCCAGGAGTTGCGCTAATTGTTCATAAGTGGGTAGTCCCAAGCTCGGTTGGGGTTGGTCCGTTATGGCGGCAGAGGGGACTGGGATCGTTCCAGTCGTTTGGTTTTGGAGCACTATTTGTCTTTGGGGCGTAGCACTAGGTCTTGCCGTCTGGTACGGCGGGGTGACGTGGTAGGCGCCGGCCGACGAGGTAGGCGTGACGAAGTACTGTGCGTTGGGCGGCGTGCTTGGACTTGGGCTGGTTGCTGTTGGTGGTACCATGCAGTGAGGGGTGGCCAGCTGGCGGCGAGGTGTCAGCGAGGCGTCGCTGAAGAGTTGGGGCCAGTCGGGTGTGGCAGCAATGGTGTACTGACCGCTGGGCAGCCCTGAGCCAGAGTGGGAGGCTTCCCCATGTGTGGAAGCGAATCCAGCGAAGCGGCGATCTCCCAGCGTCGAGGAATCGTCGTTGGCCCGGGATGCTGTTGGGTCCACCATACAGCGAGGGGGCATCACCATATCATCATCACCGCCCAATCTCTGTTCCATCGCCGAGTTTCCATGCCACGATGCTGCGTTGCGCTCCATGCAGTAGGGGGGCATCGCCTGAGAATCGTTGCTACTCCATTCCATATTTGTTGCCTGGGCTTCGTGCCAGGTGGCTGCGCTGCGTGCCATGCAGCGAGGGGGCACCGTCGTGATGACGTCATGCGTGACCCCAGTGTCGTGTCCTATGTTGGTGGCGAGTCCTGCCTCGCTATGCCTAGGCGCGGAGACCGGCGACGCACAGTAGTGGGGCGCCGTCGTCGCGACGCCATGCGTAGCACTTGTGCCTGTGGAGAAATCAGAGGACATGCTTACCTCGCCGAGCCGGGTTGCTGTGTTGCTTGCTGTGCAGTGTGGGGCCACCGTCGTGGAGACGTCGGGCGTGACCCCCGTACCCCTTGTCAGGGCGTCGTGTTGGCGGAGCACTTCGTGGTCAGATGCTGTGAGGGGCGTCGTGCAGTGAGGGGGGGCCGACGTGGAGACGTCGCTCTCGACCCCAGTGCCTACTGCCTTGCCACTCCGGGTATGCATTGCCACTTGACACTCAACACAATAAAACTCAATTAAAACACACTGTCTGGTTACAACACAAGAGGAAGGGATAACCTCATCAGCATTGGCGTTGGCGTCTGTGCTCAAATGACTTCTGTTTCGGCAGAAGACTATTAGTTGCTGAAGGCTGGAACATTACTACTTGAAGGATCGATCACTACTTGCTCGCTGAGAAAAAGTGTTTTCTTATATAGACTTTTTTGTGCTCAAATGACTTCTGCTTCGGCAGAAGACTATTTTTTGCGCTCAAATGACTTCTGTTTCGGCAGAAGACTATTACATGAGCACAGCGCGCTAGACAAGTCATAACTTGTTCGCGACGCCGACGCCGATGACACTGCAAACGCAGTTAAGTAGCTATTTCTACGATCCACCTACTTTGGACATTTCCATCCATCGGTTATTTCATGCTTTTAAAAATACAGTGGAGTGTGTTTCTGACGTAAATCTTTTATAAAGTACTGCTCAGATCATATGGAGAATGAAACCTGTGATAGAGTATACAAACTTACAACAGAACAAGCTGTTTGCCCACTATGGCACGAAATGCGCTATGGTCGTATTACAGCCTCTAAAGCATACGAAGTTGCCCATTGTAAAACTTTAGATGGGTCACTGGTTGAAACGATTCTTGGGGCCCATAGTCATGTACCCACATAGCACGCGATATGAAATGAACATTCAAAACTCATTGTCTACATTCAAACAATATTCAGAACTTCTTTTACATATAGCCGTAATATACATTTTGCGACGTACTTATATCAATATAGGAAAGATATTGCCAGTACGTTGTACGATATTCCTATATATACCTATAATATACATGAAATAATGTTGATTCTGCGATATACACAGAATATTGTACGAATCTTCTCAAAAATTTACTGATGTGTCAAATATTATATAGATATACAATAGGCAATATTTATGCTACGTACTTAATTCAATCTCTTTACAATTTACAAATGGAATATTTTTACAACATTATGTTTTCGTATACTGTAGACATATACAAAAAGCTATATTAATTTTGAAATCTTTAATAAATATCACATAAACATTTAATGGATAATATATGTGTATCATCATATATATCCTGATAATGTTCCAGTGGAACATTTCTGCAACATAGAATTCATGTTTGTATTTTTAATATTCAAAAAATGACATTCAAAAGTTGAACACATGTACACTACAGCTGTATGCAATAAAACACAAATTAAATTTTAGAATGGGGTGTAAACATATTGAGGCAATCGTTGGCACACGTAAATTATGTATACCCACCGACAAAGCAGTTTTAGCAACATTGCAACCGAAACTTGAAACAATATAGCTCTAGTAATATTGCACAGCAATGTTACAATTTGCAAAGTACCAACAAGATTTATGCGGTTTTTGACTGATTTTGACAGCGTAATGCTGCATGCATTTGGGCTATATTACATAAAAATTATGGTAAGTTAAATATTAATTCTACGCCAGTGTCGGTATATAGTACCTATATATCTACCTCATAACAAAAACAAATCGATATTTCTCTATCTAGGCTTGGTTTAAGTGCATTTATAATCATCCCCTGTGGTGAATGGCATACGTTTTATAAATTATAAATCGTTGGTTAAAATTGTAAATATGAAATATGATTTAAATTTTGAATCCAGACTTTGGACTTGTGATCGTTTATTAAATAATAATGAATAATAAAAATGATAACTTATTCATCCCTTTTTCAATTTTCCTACTGTATTTAATTAATTAATAGCTATCGGCATTTCTTAAACAGGTAGTTCGGACTTGAGAAATGATTATTTAATTACATTTTATCGTTATAATTAGATTTCCGCTTTCCATGTCGTTACAATCGTCCCCTTGTCGAATTTTTTAAATGCGCGCCACGTCCTTAGATTAGCGCATGCTCTTTGCCACCACAGGGCACAGGCCTATGGCACAGGCTGTCAAATGTCGATTTCAATTCGTTTGTGTTTTGTTTTCCCGTGATTATTAATTATTAGTTCATGTGTGGGTACATTAATTGTATTGCAGTAAGTATTTTACAGTTGTACACACCACATAGTTTTAAGGATGACCCCCTTTGTTGTCATTTGCTATTTGCAGATATTTTATATTCAGATACTAAAGTTTAATGTATCCCTTTGTACTTACCTGTTGTTATAATAATGGCGGCGTTTGTAGGCACCAATTTTTTGAAAAGAAACGGAGGTAGTCTAATTCGGAATGGCAACACTCTGCGAAAAGAAAGTTTGGTGGTCACCATTCAAACGGAACCAATTTGACAAATCATTGAAAAACAGGAGAAATCCCAGATGAAACTTGGACACTTTACGGGGTGTTTAAATCTTATTTTTAAGAAGGTAGGTTCGATCTATTTCAATATTAAGGTGCTCTTGTTTATTTAAATCACAACCATTGGTTTTAATTACAACATACGAGTTGTTATATTTATTCGTATTAATTTGCTTTATATCTATTTCAGAGGATTATAAAAAGCTGCAATTAGGTAAATGGAAAAAAATCAGAAATCACATCTGATGTACAGAGTGAACAGAAACAAATCAAGGGACTATATGTACAAAAAGCATATTAGCCCTCCGAAAAGATTATTATTGTCAGATGAACATAGTGATATCGAAGAACGTATTGGAAGCCGTCGACTTCCCAAAGTGAAAGAAATGTTGTCTTTACTAGAAGTTGAAAGAGAATAGGTGTTCTTCTAATAACTCTGGTAGGCATTTAAAATCACAAACACAAACATTTCCGAATTTCAAAAAAATACCTATACTTACCTATGTTTTGTTTTATGATATCAATTTGTTTAATTTGTTTTTGATTATTTTTATTTTTTTCTGTAAGATGTGTTTATTATTTTATTAATTAACTTCATCAAGGACAGTTTTTAAATTTAAATACCTATTCAAATAATTGTTTTTTCTTTTATAGTTGGAACTATAGCTCGTGTATCCCCACCTCCTCTCTACTCAGGAAAAAAATACCTTCTCCCAAAAATTGGAAAAGCCAAAAGAAAGTATTCAGCCAATAGGTGCAATCACAGGTGATGTGTTCAGAATGCCAAGTGGAGTTTCGCAATTACAAGTAGCACCATCGGCAACACCCGGACACTGGTTTTGAAAATGTAAGCCCTCCAGTTTTTACTATTTTTTACTTACTGGCCAAATATTTCTTGTAGTAAAATATGACAGTTTATAAGTTGCAAACAACATTTTTTTGTTTAAAAAATGACGATTTAAATTCTTGGCACAATTGTTATTTATTACTGCAATTCATTTTGTAACAAAAAATAAAAATATATTTAAAGTAACACAATTGTTTTAATTATAACTCTTCCTATTTTATAATTTAAGATACATAATTGTTACGACGATGTAAAGTAGTTAATAGAATAAAGTCATATTTTGCTCTGAACAATTTAAAACATGATTTGAATTAGATAAAACTTTAAGGTAACGTAATATGATTATCAGACTTTCGTAAATAACATGTTAAATATGACTATTAAAGCTGAAGTGTTCAGAGTGATAAATGTGTGATGCATTTTAAAATGGTTTCTAACATCTTATTATTAAAGTAAAAGTATATTTTTTTTGCTATGATATTCTTGGGCCTTTGTAAAGTATTGTTATGGCAAATGCAGTTTTATTGGTAGGTTTATTTAGCATTTGTGTGCTCCATTCAACAAAATTTGATCAATAAAACATGTTTGAGTTTAACTGAAAAGTAATGGTAAAAACAAATTTTCCATGCAGTGTACATTGTGAGAAGCAATAAATATATATTTCGAAATATCTTTAAAATATTTTTTCAGTATACATGCAGATCTACAAGACGTATGTGTACGATATGCTGTGGGATGAGAACAACCATTAGTATACAGGATGTTCCAGTAAAAAGTCTCAGGCTGGATATCTTCTAAACAAATAGAGACGTTTTAATTCTGTAAAAGCCAGTTTGTAGCACATAAATAATGCTTCAATTTTGAATATAAATGAATGGTTTTTGAATATATCAATGTGTAGATGGTGCTGGGCTCTAAATAAATCTTATTTCTTTGGGAGAAACTTTAAAACCTGGCTTCTGTGTAAGGGAAATACATTTCTAAGTAGATTTTGTTCTTAAGAAAAAAGGCAAATAGCCGTTTTTGAGATGTGTCCAAATATTGCCATTTGTTCCTATTGAATAGTTGTAATCTCTGAAAGATTTATTTAGTCTTTAAGGGGGACAATCTGTATATCATAAACTTTGAAATTTTGATTTATATGAAAATGCCTTAAATGTGATTTTTTTTTTAAATCCACTTAAATAGTGAAATGTTTCGGAAATAATTATTTAACAGGAGCAAATGGCAACGTTTGGATACAAATATCTCAAAAACAGTTGGATTTGCGATTTTTTTTTAACAATATTTACTTAGAAATGCATTTCCCTTTACACAAACCACATTTCAAAGTTCCTCTCGTCAAAATATTTCTTGCTCAGTGTCATATATGTATTAAAAAATGATTTATATTTAATACTGAAGCACTCTTTATGTACTACAAACTGACTTTTACAGAATTAAAATATCTCTATTCATCTAGAAGATATCCAGCATGGGAGTTTTTATTGGGACACTCTGTATAATCTATTTTGAATAAGTATTAAACATTTATTCAATATACTATTGTTGCTTTGCAATATTGAAAGTATACATGGATAACATTGCCTATATGTAGGGAACACATTTGTGTATATTATAACTATATTGTAAAATAAATGTTTATTTCAGAATATGTTTACAATGTGTCACCAACATGTGTGTGTATATTGCAGAAATATGTATAGTATGTGAAAACCTGTGACAAAACAACCAGTATACAACTTATTTTGAATCAGTATTAAATATTTATTCAATATACCATTGTTGTTTTGCAATATACATTGTATATTGAAAGTATACATGGATAATGTTGCATGTATGTACGGAAAAGGTTTGTGTATATTGTAACTATATTGTAGAATGAATGTACATTTCAGAATATGTTTACAACGTGTCAGCAACATACATATGAATATTGCAGGAGTATGTATAAAATGTCAAAACCTGTGACAAAACAACCAGTATACAACTTATTTTGAATTAGTTTCAAATATTTATGCAATATACTAATTTTATTTTGGAATATGTATAGTATATCGTAGGAATATGAAAATGCTAATTGGGTAGATACTGAGGACATGCAAAGAAGAAGGTTATTGGAGCCTCTTGTTTTCACCGAACTTCGAACCCAAACAAAAATTTAATTTAAAAAATGCGGGCTACTATTGAAAAATCATCTGCCAATTTTTGTGGCATCTCCGGATGGTGTAAGTAATGACTATTCTCTAGAAATTAAATGTCCAATGAGCATTAAAACATTTCAAAACTATTTTACCTCGGATCAGAAGCCGACGAGCCGATACATACCGCAAATACAAATGCAAATGCACTTTTCAAATAAGAAAAAGAGCATTTTTTGCGTTGCCTATCCAGACTTTGAAGTATCTAAGTCTCTTCAAATAACATACGTTGATTACGATGAAAGTTATTGTAAAGATTTGTTTCAAAAGTGTTTTGAGTTTTGGCAAAATGCTATTTATCCAAGAATATCTGTTTAAGCTTGTGTAACAGTAAGATGGAAAACATGTAAGAATAAATAAAATAGCAACATTTAAATTAAAAAAATTGCTTTATTCAACCTTTTTAAATATTTTTATAACAAAATACGCGAAACTAACAATGTTAGATCTTCATTTACATATTCTACATTTCTACTTGCTAGGTGCGTGTGTACTCGAAAAGGTGATATTATTCTTTTTTTCTCTCTTTATTGCATCACACCATTGTTTTCGTGTTTTTTCACCTTTTGGCATACTTATAAATAATTTGTTTGGCGTAGTGATTGTTGTATTGGTACATCGAGGCACAATACAGTATTTATAACGAATATTTTGTGCAGCCATCTCTATAACATCGCAGCAAAGCATCGGTACTATGGTCACTACGGAGTAAATGGGCGTCGGTGACGTAGTGCACTCAGTCGAGCTGCTACTAGGAAAGATGGGAGCGTGGACTAATTGCTCGAACTTCAACAATTAATTGTAAAGCCATTTTAAGCGCTAGAGAAATAAATTAAATTGCAATGTTTAAGTTACAACGTGCACATTTTTATAAAAATATATAAAGAATATCGTTTTTAAGTCCATTACACTGACAGGCGAAAATTCCGGTCGGTGGGCAGTAGAGAGAATTTTAGAGAAAGATTTTTTTTAAATTCCCTCTATCGCGCACCGACCGGAATTTTTCGTCTACAGGTGTAATTGGGGTCTGTCAAGTACATATACTAATTACCTATGCGGACAGATATTGGTAACCATTCGTTCTTAAAAAAATCCCCCCGCCCTACACATTCTCCCATCATATCAACAAATTTCAGAGAGAAAAGAGTTTAGTAGTTATATGCTCTCTTCGATTATCAGACCGACAGACGGTAATTTTTCGTCGCTGAATTTGCACGCCATTTCCTAGACTATAACTTTATTTCTTACAATAAGTATTTTCCTCTAGCCGATGATGAAAGAAATAAACACAATCACGATATGATTTCCAACAAACCGAATTTTTAGAAACAGAAAACGTACTGAAAATAATTATTTATCTGATTTTATCGTTATTGCTATGAAGCTTTCAAACTGAAATTTAATTATTCTGCCATTCTAAAATTCACAATTTTTATAATTATGCTTGACATGTACGTTTTAACACGTCAGTGCATATTTGTGTACTGTGTGTCATTATAACGAAATATCAACAGAAACAAAGAATAATATCAGTTTGAAGCCCAGTTATATATTTTTTGTGATATCATCATCATGTCAGATTATGCGTTGATATAAAGCTGCTTATCAAAGAACAATAAACATACAATGAAAGTATAAATAACAACACGTCTACAAAAAAAAATCTGCTCCAAGGACTAAACCTTTCATGCCTTAAGTATTTTTATATGCTGAAACCGAATTCTCAATTTAAAAAACTTTCTAGCCCGTAAATTTCGAGAAAATCCCGGATTTTATTGCCAAAATTCGGTTTCTTGCCAAATTTTAACGTAAAATGCGTTTATAAGTATTTACATGAGGGCTCTCTACCCCAAAACATAATAAAAATTACTATTTCCCATGTACTTTTGGGCGATGATTGCGCCCTCTAAAGGGAAATAAAGGGCAAACGGCAAAAACTCAATTTTATTGAAAAAAGAAGTGTGAATTGTGTTTTACTATGTAATTTCTAATGTTAAACATGAATTCGATGGATAAAAAAGGGCACTCTGCCCTCCAAAGGGCAATAAGAAGGGCTAAAAAGGGCTGAAAATTAATAGTTTATTGCTCTAAGGTGTAGTGTTTTAACACTGATAATGTTTATGTTCATATATGGGGGTCGAGTTATCAGTTCTCGTTCAAGGTCAAATGACAGCGGTGTCGCGGTAGAGTGAGACTGCCGTATATGCAACGGCTGATGTATGCAAATGTAATATGGGTTGAATATATCACAGGGGGTCAAGTTACCAGTTTTCTTTTAAAGTCGAAATACAGCGGTTTCGCAATCGAGAGTGGATCGTAGCTGTTTTCCGGAAAAAGTTTATGTTTTATGCATCGTGTTATCATTTCCAATGTCCCGATGGTTGCAAGGATTGCGAAATCTGTGTATTTTTTATTAGCCTAAACTGGCCTAGCCTAGTGTCAACCAAGGTTTGTGGCTGGCTACATAAGGGGTAAAAATTTGATAAGACCCTTACGAATGGTTAAAGCACTTCTAAAGGTTTGCAACATGCTTGGATTTACACTAGTTAGGTCAGGTTAGGCTAGTATTAAAAAAACACTACACTATAGAGTGATAAATGATACCATGTGTCTCTTTTTAGTTTGTGGACTCAAGGGCAGAGCGTAGAGGAAATATTAGTTTTTATAATATTTCTGGGTGAGGACCTCTCGTGTACATATTTACTAACGTGTCCGCAAGATGGCGCTAGGAAGAAATTTCCAAAAATTGACTTCTGACATGTCATTCTAAATGTTTTTTCACATGCTAAATTCGAACTTCACATTACCGTCTGCTTTTGGAAATACGAATCTCCTTTCCTAAAGCACTTGGTGATGTGAAATTCGAATGTATTCCTCGTTACTGGAACACACAATTGCCGGGAGATGTAAAGAAATCAGATAAAGGATTTTAAAGATTAAACTAGGAGACGGCAATACGTTATTCAGAATAACTATATCACAATTCTCTGTAATTACTAAGTATAGATAAATCTATATTTTCTAGAACCAAAGTTAATTTAGGAAAAATGATTTTGTTTAATTTAAAATGAACTTCTATCTATCTACACACTAACTGTTTTCCAATGTATCTACCTATTACGTGTCTGCACTGCACTTTTTGTGTTCCCTTTTTCAAACTTTAATAAATAAAATGACTATAGCTTCACTTTATTATCAAAACATTAACTCGTTAGTTGTGTTGCCTATAACCGCAGGGGTTCTTTAATGAAGAACAAATAATTACACATTTTGACATAAAATAATTATAATATTTAGAGGGCGACACAAACAAGTATGATAGGTTAGCTTGTTCAATATTATCGGTGCTATCGAGCGTAGAAGTGGTAAATTTTCAGAATTTAATAATAGGACTTCCGAGTAACGGACTTCACATCCATAAAGACTTTCAATCCCACTTGTTTCATCAAAATCCATCGAAACCCAAAATCCCATGCATTTGGCGTGGGGTCCTTTAATTAACTGTCGTGATGATAAAAGATCGAAACATTATTTTTTGATGCGAATATTAACGAAATTACAATCAATTCTCCTTTTTCCTTTCCCACCCTATACAAAACGTAATAATTACAGTTCCATCTAAAAAATGTCCCTTAAAAGCAAGAACTCTAATAAATGATTCCACACTAATCTTCACAATTAAAGAACTTTTAGATGGAACGGTTTGTGGCAAAAATCACTTAGTCGTCAGTATTTAATCTTTCAAAGAACCGAACGTGTCATCTTTATCCCTCAGACGGTATAGACGGAGACAGAGAAGAGATTATTATAGCATCACCTTGAGCTTAACTCTTAACGGGTTCATTACGATGAGAAAATGTTCATTAGGGTATATTATCCCTCGACTCTATGCCTCGACTACTTATACCTACGCGCAGAAAGAAAATACCCAGTACTCCTACTGGTGGAACAGTGATATCTATTAAGCTAATTAATTAATGTCAGTTCAACTGTAATTTGATATTTACAACATTGTTTTGCTGCGTATGTTAAAATTATACGAATTACTCGGTTTCCGTTTTACCGCAATTCTGATGGAGAAGGTTAAATTCTCTGACCCCTACTGAAAAACATATTTTAATGGACATTGAAATCGAAATATCATATAGTAGTCCAATAATTATAAAAATTTCCATAACAAAAAATGTTATCTGAGATTTTCCTTCGGTAACTATTAGTGGAGGGATTATACATCAGAAAACCACAAAAATCACTTCTGGGGGTGTCGCGTAACTCCCCCAAAAAACCACCCCTCCGGTGAAAGCCTTATTTTATTGATAAACCGTTAACCGTTGAAGATATAAAAAAATTGCTCATCGTAAAAAAGAAAGCTGGACTAATTTCCTAAAAAAGTCCTCTTGTAATTGTCTTGTACATGCCACGATTTTCGAAAAAATCGATGTTGAAAAAAATTGTAAAATTTGTATTTTTAATGCGTACGAATTTTCGTTTATTTGAAATATTTTGCGCGCGGCCTATAGAGAAATTGAATTGCTCGAAAATCAAACAAGCTAGGAAGGAAAATTAAAAAGGCTTTTAGGGGATATAAAATGCTCTCTTATGTTTTTATTTTTGATGGTATTGATATATATTAGTATATAAAAATAGCAATATAATTGATTTTTTGCGCCTTTAACTATTCACAGGCCCATGAAAAATAACTGATTTTAATGTGAATTATAAATGCTTGATCTTTTAGTTCAGGTAGTATTTCAATGCAGAAAAAGCTAGGAATAGAAATACTCACATTTGCAAACTTATCAGCAAGTTGAAGTTAGCCAAATTTTGGCCAATTTTTTATTGTTTTCTAAAAATAAAAATTCTTGAAATCTGTGGAGTTTCTAATTATGAATCCCAATGATTTAAAAGCTGAAGATGCGATATTATTTATAAAGTAAAAGTCATCTTGCTATCAAAAGTAACACCTAGATTCTTAAATCTATCAACTCTTTGTATGACACTATCGTTTATGTTATACTCATTAATGAAAATATTATGCCCACGTGAGTAGGTGACAACATTACATTTTTCAACATTTAGAAATAGTTTATTTTTATTGCACCAGTTATCAATATTTTCCAAATCTGACTTGAGCAATTCTGTATCATCATTGCAGCTAACGCTGTAGTAAATTTTTATGTCATCGGCATAGAGTAGATGTGGACACTGTAAGTTTATAACTACGTCATTTATAAAGACATTGAATAAAAGTGGACCAAGACTGACCCTTGAGGGACTCCTGATTCGGCATTAAATTCTACAGACTTGTGTCCATGGTAATAAACATATTGTAACCTATTGCTTAAATATGAGGTAAAGATGAAACAAACTCATACGATAATCCAAAATTTGTTAATTTATTTAATAGGATACCATGGTCAAGCCTGTCAAACGCTTTGGAGAAATCAGTGTAAATAACATCGACTTGACCACGTCCATCTAAGACTTCACAAAGATACTGAGTCAAGCACAACAAATTTGAAGTCGTAGATCTACCTGGCAGGAACCCATGTTGATGGCTTGATATTTTATTTTCTATGTTAGGAAAAATATAGTCGTAGAGAACGAATTCGAATAGTTTAGAGAAATTATTAATTATGGTGATTGGCCTGTAATTTTTTATGTTTTCTTTGGAATTCTTTTTGTGTACAGGGCATATTTTAGATATTTTCCACAGGCTAGGAAATATGCCATTATTTAAGGATAAATTAAATACATACATATGATAAGGGACCGGCCAATATTGAGACGCAATCTTCAACGAAGAAAGCTGGTATTCCATCTGGACCTGCTGTAAATTAAAGTTAGTTATTTTTTATGGGCCTGTGAATAGTTAGATGCACAAAAAATCAAGAGATAACTATATTATATTGTTATTTTTACATACTAATAAATCAATAGCCATCAAAAATGGAAAGGAGAGTATTTTACATCCCCTTTAAAACTCATTTTGATTTTTCTTCCTAGCTTGTTTGGTTTTCGAGCAATACAATTTTTTCTATAGGCCGCGTACAGAAAATTTCAAATAAACGAAAATTCGCGCGCATTATAAATACAAATTTTGCAATTTGTGTCAATACCGAATTTTTTCGAAAACCATGGCATATACAAAAAAATTACAAGAGGACATTTTTTAGGCAATTAGTCAAGCTTTCTTGGGGTGGTTTTTTTTGGGGGGGGGGGGTGCACGGCACCCCCAGACCTGATTTTTGTGGTTTTGTGATGTTTAATCCTCCCACCAACAATAACTGAAGGAAAATCTCAGAAAAGATTTTTTGCCAGCTTCTGATGTAATTTTCACTTTATCAGCTGGACTATAGGGCAGTTTAAAGACATTTTTAAAATGAAGTTTCATTTTTCATAATTTTTTAGCATTTCCTAATTGCCATCCATAGGTTGGTTTATGACAATTGGATATCAGATTCGTAATCAGCGACCTCAAAACCCCCGAGTAATAAGATTTATGTAAATTGGATAAGAAGTTTTATTAAGATTTAAATAAAACATGACCATTTCGGTTCAATAAATTTGGTTGGCATAATTAAAAAATCGGCTGTCTTACGCTTTTTGGAAATTAAATAACGAGTAATTAACAAAAAAATGTATCCCAATCTATTGCGAAACAAGTGCTCTATACAGGGTGTAATTATTTTCATGTCATTAAAAAAACTGGTGGTAGGGAACGACAAGACAAACAAAAAAACCTTATATAACATGGGGTCTAAAGCTCATAGTTCTGGAGGAAAAAACTAAACAAAAATTTTCAAAATACTTGATAACATAGTTTGAGAACTGCTGGCATATTGGGGTAGGATTTATTGCCTCGAGTCTTGTCTCACATGATACTCTGACATTCGTATGGTGAGCCTGAGAGATAATTAGGCCGCGACGGGTAAGTAAGCAGGTAAAAGCGACCGACAGAGGATACCGCCATGTTTTTTGCTTCTTCGCAGCCAAATGATCTTATTACGCATGCTTATCTCCTTTGTAATATTCTAAAGTAATAATTTCAGTTTGTGTCGTTACTTGGTAAACAAAGTACACACGACGCGACCTACCCGTTCCTTGGTTTTGTCTGTTGCTTTTGTTCCTTTTGAATTTTGTGCCACTTATGTTAAGATTTATTTTATTAACTTATCGTTCAAGTCGTTAGTACTTGGTTACGTAAGACACTACTTCTCGTTCGTGGTTTTTGTGTAACTTTTTGGATTTTGGACCAAGTTTTTCTTTTTGTTTTCTTTATTGATAACGTTAATTCACAGTTTAGTGTGGTGTTTTAAAACGCAGATTTTGGACATCATGGGAGATTATACTTATCCAGAGCTCGCGGATATGCACTTGGTGTATGGAGAAAGTGGTGGAAATGCAGCTGGAGCGGAAGAGCTTTATCGTTTAAGGTTCCCTAATCGACGTCATCCTTGTGGCGTCATCGAGAAACAGGTCGTCTCGATGGACATGGAGGAGAACGAGGTCCACAACGCGAAGAAAGGGTAATTGACACAGAGGTTCAAATTTTGGAACTTGTAGAAGAGGACCCAACTTTAAGCGCCCGCGATATTGCGAACCGTGTGGGAGTATCCCATTTTGTGGTATGGAGGACATTGAGAGATATGAACTTACATCCCTATCACTATCAACAAACACTAGAACCTCAAGATCTTGCAGAGCGAATGCAATTTTGTAGGTGGGTTTTAAGAAAACACGCGGCAAATGAGAATTTTTTAAACGTTCTATGTTTCTCCGATGAGTCGTGTTTTACCAGAAATGGAGTGTTTAATTTTAAAAGTATGCACTATTGGGCAGACGAAAATACACGTTTAATAAGAAGGGCGCATTTTCAACGGCGGTTCAGCGTTAATTTGTGGGCAGGAATTTGCGGTAATGAAATAATTGGAGCTATACAATTACCCGCTAGATTAAATGGTGATGTATACTTTAATTTTTTCAACAAACATTGCCAAATTTTCTGAAAGATGTACCCTGGCTGCGCGCAGAAGAATGTGGTATTTGCACGATGGCGCGCCAGTCCATTTTAGCCTGATTGTTCGAAATTTTTTGAACAGAAAGTTTCCTCGACGATGGATTGGACGTGGCGGACCAGTACTATGGCCTGCTAGATCGCTCGACTTAAATCCGATGGACTTTTATTTTTGGGGCATTTTAAATCTCTGGTTTCCCGTGATCCAATTGACATTTTAGAACAATTGCAACAACGTATTTTAATGTGCATAGAAACCATAAAAATGATCCTAATTTACCAAATGTGTTGAGCGGAGTGCGTATGTCCTTAGTTCGGCGTACCGAAATATGTATATGTGGAGATGGAGGTCATTTCGAACAATTTTTGTGAAAAATTCAAAAGAATTGTTCAGTTAATGGGTGTTACCTATTGGGCATTAAAGCTATGATTATTATTATCATTATTATTATTATTATTAGTATTCGCTGTCTTGTTTTGATCTGCTTATTATTGTTTACATTGATTTTCATAGAGACCAAAGACTCGATTTTTTAGTTTTCGATACCTGATTGGGAAAAATTATGCGCTCAATTCGTTAAAAAAATCAGATTTTTTCCTAACTTAAAATACACAACTATTTTCTGTTATCCTATCTCGGACGTCTAACGTTTTCCAATTTTATAAAATAATTAGTAATTTTTTAAGCTTTTAACACAATGTTACAAATAATGTTAATAAACCACTTTTAAATTTGATAAATTCTTATAAACGACAATAAAAGCTACAATAACTTTGTTCCAAATTAAAAAAACACATGTAAACAAATCTTATTTAAACCCCTGCGGCCATGCTATGCTTGCGTTGTGCCGAAAGAGAAGGAATTATTTACATTTTCATAATTAGTGGTATAAAAAGTTCGGTACAAGTAATCCCATCAAAGTGCCGCACTTCTTCCGGCGGGAACACAAGTCGGGTATTACAGTTTATTATTTCCAATATTCGGAATTATAACATCCATTGACCTTAAAAAACAGTGGTTCTCAAATGTTTCCTATCTTAACATTTTTAAACCTAGGTCAGTTTTTTTCAAAGTGCCCCTAGAGAAAAAAAGTCATATAGGTTTTTGTTTGTCTAGTCGGTCCCTATACCAGTTTTTTTAATGACATGAAACTAATTACACCTTGTATACTGTGCGACGCTTAATCCCGTATTCTTTACTGATTATATTATCAACTCATAATTTATATAATATATGAAAATGGAAGGTGCTGACATAGTACAAAAATGTCGGTATATCATCTAATTTCGTTTTTACAAACAGAAATTCTTAAAAATTACCTTTAAGTGTGCTACTTCTAATAATTATCGTCATAGGACATATTTAAGTTAATTTTTTCTTAATAATTTAATATTTATGAGTGTATTTATAAATAGAAAATGTTTAATATTTCACGAATATTTTTTGAGCGCCTGTTTATAAATACTTGAATATGGGAAATTTGTTTCGGGTCAATTTCTTGCGTAATCTATTATACAATGAAAACTCATAAAATAGAGGTAATTGACGTAATACTTGACGTCCATTGTAAGAACAGCTCCCTAGATAACCCTCGCCTGGCCGGTTGGCCAAGCTACACTGCAATTGAAAAACGACATTGTAACATAAGACCACTAACACAAATAAATCACTATTTGCGAAATAAATGTCTGGAAAGTAAAATATTTTTCGTCGAATTCACCCTCTCTGTAATGGATTACATATTGAAAAGTGCTATTTCTTTTAACTTTTATTGCTGTATATGAATTTATAACAGTCTGTCAAAAGTTTATCTGAAAGTTTCATGTAGTATGTAAGTACAAAAATGTCTTTTACGTTATACGTAAAATCTTATAAGTATAACATTTTATTATAGGATAACAATTTCTCTTTGGCATATAATAGTATATTATATAACGAGCGATAATGTAAGTAATAACTCACGCAGATGAAGTTTGCAGCACGAGCCGCAGGCGAGTGCTGTAATTCATCAAGTGGATTATTACCATTATCGCAAGTTGAATACTATACTTTATCTACGATTATAATAATAAATATTAACATAATAGTTCATGTTTACTAATTGACTCCTTATTTTAGGCACAATTATTACTTAACTTGATTTGACAACGTAGAAAATATTCAAACATGTCAAATCACCTTCCTACCCTCAATAATAATGGACTACTTTATTTTATTTTGTTTATTACATCGATTAGAGAGGCTAGACATGAAGTTAAAGATGATTCTCTGTACGTAGTGATTTATAATAAATCACTTGTGACTTATTATAAATCACGTTATTTGTTTATGGATATTATTACTTATTCAAATGCAGCTGAATAATTGATATATAGTCTAATATCAGTGATAAACATTATTTTTGTCCTTAAACCATTTCATAATCCCCATAGCTTTACCATAAAAAAGCTTTCTGTACTAAATCTATGATTAATATACGTTTGATTAATAAGATATTATAGCCTAAGAGCTGGCTACAGAAATTAAAAATGATACGGTGCAGTGAAAATTTTTGTGTAAAATTCCTTCTTACTAGCTGAAAAATACATAGCTCTGCAGCCAGAAGTCCATCCCGGGCAGTGAATCATAGGCGGGTGGTCAGACGCGTTAATTACTTCCACATCCACGTAGTGGATTGGAAGTATAGTAATCGCAAAAAAAATTTCAAAAATTTTTATTCGTGAAATAGGTTTAGAATGTCATGAAACGTCGAGATTTTAAATTTGAGCGAAAAAAAATTTTCTGTCTGTCTGTCGGTCTGTCTGTAACTTTTTTTGTCCGCACGCTTTCTCCGGAACGGTTTAAGATATTGACCTGAAATTTTGTACACGTATATATTATAACGAGATCTGGAACTGGATTGTTTTTTGAGGAAATCCGGTGAAGGGTTGGGGGTTAAATAGGGTTAAATAGGGGGAAATAAGTAAAGCAAGCTTGTAAGAGTACAGAAACTTGAAATTCGGTGTATGTACTAGAAGTTAAGGCCTCAGATTTTTTTATAATATTTTTCAACCCCCCACCACCCCTACCCCATTAAAGGGGTTGATAAAATAAAGTTGAGATATTCATTTGAAATTTCGTACACGTATGTATTATACCGATGTCTAGAATTAGATTATATTTTGGGATGATTCCGTTGAAGGGTTGGGGGTTAATTTGGGGTAAATAGAGGAATATAAGTAAAACAAGTTGGTAAGAGTACAGAAACTTGAAATTCGGTGTATGTACTAGAAGCCAAAGCGTCGGATTTTTTATGAATATTTTTCAACCCCCACCACCCCTACTCCAATTTGAAAAGGGTTGATAAAATAAAATTGAGATATTCATTTGAAATTTTCTACACGTATGTATTATAACGACATCTGGAACTAGATTATATTTTGAGATAATTCCGTTGAAGGGTTGGGGGTTAAATAGGGGTAAATAGGGGAAAATAAATAAAGCAAGCTGGTTAGACTACAGAAACTTGAAATTCGGTGTATGTACTAGAAGCCAAGGTCTCAGATTATTTATAATATTTTTCAACCCCCACCACCCCTACTTCATTATTAAAAGGGTTGATAAAATAAAATCGAGAATTCATTTGAAATTTGGTACACGTATGAATTATAACGACATCTGGAACTAGATTATACTTTGAGATGATTCCGTTGAAGGGTTGGGGGTTATTTAGGGGTAAATAGGGGGAAATAAGTAAAGCAAGCTGGTATGAGTACAGAAACTTGAAATTCGGTGTATGTACTAGAAGTTAAGGCCTCAGATTTTTTTATAATATTTTTCAACCCTCCACCACCCCTACCCCATTAAAGGGGTTGATAAAATAAAGTTGAGATATTCATTTGAAATTTCATACACGTATGTATTATACCGATGTCTAGAATTAGATTATATTTTGGGATGATTCCGTTGAAGGGTTGGGGGTTAATTTGGGGTAAATAGAGGAATATAAGTAAAACAAGTTGGTAAGAGTACAGAAACTTGAAATTCGGTGTATGTACTAGAAGCCAAAGCGTCAGATTTTTATGAATATTTTTCAACCCCCACCACCCCTACTCCAATTTGAAAAGGGTTGATAAAATAAAATTGAGATATTCATTTGAAATTTTCTACACGTATGTATTATAACGACATCTGGAACTAGATTATATTTTGAGATAATTCCGTTGAAGGGTTGGGGGTTAAATAGGGGTAAATAGGGGAAAATAACTAAAGCAAGCTGGTAAGACTACAGAAACTTGAAATTCGGTGTATGTACTAGAAGCCAAGGTCTCAGATTATTTATAATATTTTTCAACCCCCACCACCCCTACTTCATTATTAAAAGGGTTGATAAAATAAAATCGAGAATTCATTTGAAATTTGGTACACGTATGAATTATAACGACATCTGGAACTAGATTATACTTTGAGATGATTCCGTTGAAGGGTTGGGGGTTATTTAGGGGTCAATAGGGGGAAATAAGTAAAGCAAGCTGGTATGAGTACAGAAACTTGAAATTCGGTGTATGTACAAGAAGTTAAGGCCTCAGATTTTTTTATAATATTTTTCAACCCCCCCACCACCCCTACCCCATTAATGGGGTTGACAAAATAAAGTTGAGATATTCATTTGAAATTTCGTACACGTAACGACGCCTGGAATTAGTTTATATTTTGAGATGATTCCGTTGAAGGGTTGGGGGTTAATTTGGGGTAAATAGAGGAATATAAGTAAAACGTTGGTAAGACTACAGAAACTTGAAATTCGGTGTATGTACTAGAAGCCACAGGGTCAGATTTTCTTATAATATTTTTCAACCCAACCACCCCTACTCCAATATGAAAAGGGTTGATAAAATAAAATTGAGATATTCATTTGAAATTTGGTACACGTATGTATTATAACGACGTCTGAAACTAGATCATAATTTGAGATGATGCCGTTGAAGGGTTGGGGGTTAAATAGGGGCAAATAGGGGAAAATAAGTAAAGCAAGCTGGTAAGACTACAGAAATTTGGGATTCGGTGTATATACTAGAAACCAAGGCCTCAGATTTCTTTCTAATATTTTTCAAACTCTACCACCTCCGCTTCATTATTAATGGGATTGATAACATCAAATTGAGATATTCACTTGAAAGTTAGTACACGTATGTATTGTAGTGACATCTGATTGAGATGACTCCATTGAGGTGGTAGGTTGTAAATAGTGGAAAATAAGTACGGTAAACTATAAACTTCATTTTTAACGTATATGGTAGAAACCAACTCCTCAAACTTTTCTATGACATCTACCCCAAATATTATTAAAATTCTATGACCAATAATTTCCACATACTAGAGTGCAAATATAGTCAAGATGTTTCCTTTAAAGTGACTTGGACTAATAATCTGGATGTGGAAGTAGTGATTCCTTAGGCAGCGTTTTTTTTAATCAAAATAAAATCGTTGAGTGCAGCTCTGAAATTTTGTGTAGTTATATTATTTAACTGTAGAAATTGCGTAAAATTACTGCCAGAAGTCTAGGTCGGGGATTAAATATTGACAGAAATCAGTAAAGTTGTAAGAAAATTATTGTCTAAATGTTATTTGTGGCATTATCTTAATTTTCTTTTTCCTTCTTCAATTCTTTGGGACTTCCTGCCACATGTATGTTTTCTTTTTAAGCGGTGCTAGGGGAATCTACAAAATATATCACAATTAACCAATATGATACTGGTAAATAACCTCTACGCCTGCGACGTTTACGTCAAAGGATCAGTTAGAGGCTGGTTTTTTAAAATAAACAACACAAATAAGTGAGATTTTTCAAAAAAGCCTTGAAAAAGGAAACAGATTAGATTTCCGAAACGTCGGCGAAATACTTAATTTCAAGTTTTTATACTTATTTGTGTTGTTTATTTAAAAAACCAGCCTCTAACTGATCCTTTGACGTAAACGTCACAGGCGTAGCGGTTATTTACCAGTATCATACTGGTTAATTGTGATATATTTTGTAGATTCCCCTAGCACCGCTTAAAAAGAAAACATACATGTGGCAGGAAGTCCCAAAGAATTGAAGAAGGAAAAAGAAAATTGTAATAAAACTGTTCAAATTATTAAAATTTAACATTGGTTGTTATAGTACCTAAAATTCTTAGCTCTAATTAGGTCAAAATTTCGTAAAAAGATTCATTAAAAAATATCAAAACAACGCCAGTGGCAGAATCAATAAAAAAAAAAGATATCTATTGATTTTCGTAAATATGCTATAAAATTCAATAACTATTACTATTACTTGCACTCAAAATCAAACTTTCTGAAACTCAAGTACATTACTAAAATCTTAAAAAGAATCCATTTTTACTAAAAAAAGGTTTTGCAAAATTCTCATTTTTCTTCAAAATTCCGAAATTTTAGAAAGTACCCCGAATCTCTTTCCCCGTCGATTCGTATAAAGTTACATGCCTTTTGTAAAATAAGTAATATTTATAAACTAGTTTGATCTCTCCGAAGCTCACTTACATTCATTAAATTTAACGTAAATTAAGAAACCAACAAAACACAATAATGTAAATTTTCATTTATTCAAATTTTCTATAAATTTTCGAAAGTATCATGCACATTGCTATCGCTCGAACCCATCGTCGACGTTGTCAGACCGATCTGCAAGCCACACAGCCAGGAGACAATGATCAAAAACATCCAATACCCGATCCCGGGGGTACCAAGCAAACAACCAGCTCGGTACCCTTACCCTAGCCCGTACCGGCCTCTGACGCTAAGAAAGCGTCTCTGGCCTAACACAATCCTGAACTACACAGTTCACACTTCCTTCCGACGAAATCGGAGCACATGATGCCAATTGGCAGCCTGGGCTTCCGACTACTTAACACCCGCAAATCCCTTTCAAAGTCCGAGAGGGCTCGGCAACAGCCGTTCCCTCTCACGACAGACGATAGACGCTCCCGGGAGCCTATACATGCCAGCGAAGAAAGAAGACCAAGACAGAAGAGCGCCAGAAGAAAAGACCCAGCTGGCAGGGTCCAACAGCCAGGACCAGGGGAGGTTTGCTAACATCGCCAATACTGTCCGCATTTGCGAGGGAGATAGGTGAAAAAGCAGGCCCACCCCTTACAAGGCCGGTCCAGGTCTACAGCCATAATTAGGGCAAAGAGCTCAAGCTCGACCCCTAATAATCCGAGACTGTCATCTTTAGTCAAGAATATTGTCGCGATCGTCGACGTCGCCGTGTCGACGGATTCACGCAAGGCACGCTATCCGCTTCATTGCCGTTGCTTTAATTCTCATGCGGTTGAAAGGCCGCTTGCCCGTATTAATTATCCGCTCATGCTCACGACGAAAGGAGTCGATATCTCTCTTTTATTTTTAAGTACTCAAATTAACATAATCAGTTTCCGAGTCGATACACATCCTTCGAGGTAATATTAGTCATCCTCTGTATCATCAAGCCTACATGCAACAAGTCACGTAGACCATTAGATTTCATTGGTTCTTAATGATGTCATATTATGTCAGGCAATTTAGTCACATCCGTGTTCTGGAATTTCTATCCTCTATAAAAGGCAAAGGATTTATAGGAGAGGCAAGTAGTCTCAAGTTACTTCATCAAACAACATCAGCTTCGGTACCGCGCTTCGTTCAAATCATTGTACTTCTTCTCCGACCCCGTTTATTTAATTACTCCGCGTTTATAAGCCACGTTTAATTAATCACTTCGCGTCATTTAATTACCAGTGTATCAATCAAACAATACTTTTTTTCAATCACTACTTCATATTCTGGTCTACCAAGATAGACTTTCGTTATAGTCGAGTTTTAATCAAATCTAGTGTATCTACAAACTTCTATCATAAGTGTTCAAATACATACAAAGACTGTAACTATCGTAAATAAATATTTCTTATGCTCGTTCGACGTCAAAACTTTAATTTTTCCTTTAATTTCTAATACTAATCAACCTAAGTGCAACTAAGCCTACCTGACAGTGTTCAACCAAAATCGAGAAGAATCCAAGTTTCAGAGGCTCAAGAGCTAGCTGGCGCCCATACACACAATAAATCTGCTAGCCTTAATAAAATAGTCGTACTCTAGCTCGAGGCGACCCTCTCAGAAGCAATCGCCATCAAACAGCAAAATCAAAAATTCAAAAATTCCTCAAAAAGGCCATATATTTTAAATTCCTGGACATGATCAAGGTGCAGATCTGGCGATTTTTTTTTAGATTTAAAATCACCCTATTCTTCCAGGTTTTCCGGTTATTAACATACCAGTGACATTAATGAAAAAAAAAAAAAAACAAATCAAATTCGCGAATTGTCAAAAAATGCTATTTCTTGTTCACTGTAGGCTCGAATTTTCGATTTCGCTCATGTAATTAACGATGCCTTGAAAATGCCAATTTAATCTTTCGACATCAAGATTAGGAATTCTTCCTGCTGATGTATTTATTTAGTTACAAACATTTAAACATTTCATGTTTTGCTTTTGCCGACGAGACTAATTAAAATTTCAAGTGCACCCTGACCGCAGCACATCGCTTTAAGCGACGACATTCACAGCGGATTTCTCGGTTCGAATCTTGTACAGGTGTACTTTTTTTTAACTTGAATTGAACTTTTTGTCTGATATTTCTTATCCTAAAATTACATCGCATTTATTTATTTACTTCTACAGGTAGAAAATATAACTACACAAAATTACATTAGGTGCACTCAAAGATTTTATTTTAATTAAAAATGAACGCGTTTGACTGCCTGCCCATGCTTCCCTCCCTGGGATGGACTTCTGGCTGCAGAGCTATGTACTTTTCAGATAGTAAGGAGGGTTTTTACATACAATTTTTCACTACACCTTATCATTTTTAATTTCCGTAGCCAGCTCTCCGTCTAATACTTCCCTCGCACAATGAAGGGAAGTATTGTATTGAAGAAAAAATCACCCTTCGAGATTTCTTCAGATTCTCACATTTCAAATGACGTAGATTACGAAAATATAGGTTTTCAATTCCGTCAGTCTGTCTGTCTGTCTGTTGCGTGTCTGTTGGTGCATTAACCAAAAGATTACTTGACGGAGAACAGTCAAATTTAGTAGGTAGTTGACGCTACTGCCAGCGAAGAAATGGTTAAACTTTCACTGAACAATATACAGGGTGGATCTAGACGAAGGGAATAGATAATGAAAATATTTCTTTTTCGCTTAAAAATATTTCTACTTTTCATGACACTCTAAACCAAATACATGGGGAAGTTCTACCTGAATACTGTTACAGATTTTCTATATAATTACTATTCTATTGTAATTACTACTGATAGTGATATTTCTCCACAGGAAGATATTATGTTCACGAGTGTATGGTATACAGGGTGTTTCATGAGAAACTGTACATACCTTCAGGGGCGGTAGAGGACCACTTGGATATTCAGGAACGGCCATTGAAATGTTCCTGTCGCTCTTAATTTCTGAGATACAGCGTGATAAACTGATTTTGGTCTAAATTTATTTTGGCCAAAACATCCTTACTATCGATCGGATTTTGTTTAAATGTTATACACTTTATACACTTATCGCAGTTGATAGATTGCTATTACAATTTTTTGTTAAATTCCAGTGCCGGACTTCTTTAATTTAATTTTTCCGATTCCTGTAAAAATGATCACCCTGCAACATTTTTTTACCATTCAGGTACTAATTGTAAAAGTCCACACATCACTAAAAATAAACATGTAATTACATTTTTTGTGGCACCTTTGTTGATTTTTTTACGAACGATTGAATTTGACAAAAAGGGAATTTGAAGAAAAACAGCTTTATTTGCTTCCATTATTTGTCCAAATAATTAAAAATGGTCAATTAAAACTCGGTAAGTATTGTTTAATATTGAAACAATTTTTAAAACCAAAGCTTTTTTTTAATTCCAAAGAAAGTGTAGCTAGGTACATTTTAAAATAGGAATGACCAAACAGTTTTCTTTTTATTATTACATAATTATTAGTAGGCCTAAATAGTTTGACATTTCCTGTTTGTTGTCATAAATGCCTTTACAAATGAGGAATGTGCCGATATTATTCTTGTTTATGAATTTTGTGATGGCAATGGTAGACAAGCCGCAGAGAAATACAATACTCATTTTCCTAATAGAAGAGCACCAAATCACCACACATTTTCAACTGAATCGCTATGCAAGGGAGCACTGCAGTTTTCCATCATCAAATGTGGAACGAAATATTGTTCAAAACGTTGAGGATCAAGAAAATATCATTAACACTGTTCAAGAACTCTCTGGAGTAAGTACCCGACGAATAAGTGCCCAATTAGGAGTTCCTCATGTGCGGGTATGGAGGACTTTAATAAAGAAAGTTTACTTCCATATCATATTCAGCAAGTGCAAAGGCTTCAACAGGGTGTTAATGCAAATAGGTTAGAATTTTGCCAGTGGATTTTTGATCACAGACCGACTACATATCGAACTTTATTCACAGACGAGGTCCAATTTACACGAGATGGCGTATATAATTCAAAAAATTCTCATAACTGGGCCGAAAACAACCCTCCTGCTATAAAAAAGCCCATTATCAACGTAAGTTCTCGGTAAATATTTGGTGTGGTACCTATTGACCCACATATTCTTCCGGCAAGACTAACTACAGAGGTTTATCTAGATTTCTTACAAAATATTTTACCACTTTTAATGCAAGGTATTAATGTAAGAAAACAATACTTCCAGCACGAACGAGCTCCTTCTCATTTTGTTATTGAGGTTAGAAGGTATTTGGATAACGAGTATCCAAACAAATGGATTGGACGTGGGGGACCTCATCCTTGGCCGGCTACACCAGATTTCAACCCCGTCGATTATTTTCTCAAAACTGAAGTCTACAGTGTCCCAATAAATACTAGAGATCAGTTACTTCAGCGAATTTTCCTCTGTAGTTAGTGACCAAATTAGAAGCAATCCTGTGCAAATTAGAAAATCTATTGGCTATTTAAATAAAGTCGATAAAAATGTATGGAAGCTAAAAGTTCTCATTTTGAACATTTGGTCTAAGTATTTCTAATATTGTTAAATAATTTTTGTAAAGAATTAATGTGACCATTTTTAATTATTTGGACAATGAATGTAAGCAAATAAAGATATTTTTCTTCAAATTCCCCTTCTTGCCAAATTAAATCGCTTGTAAAAAAATTAACAAAGGTGCGATAAAAAATCTAATTACACGTTTATGTTTAGTGATGTGTGGACTTTTATAATTGGCACCTGAATGTTAAGAAAAATATTACAGGGTGATCATTTTTACAGGAATCGGAAAAATCAAATTAAAAAGTCCGGCACTGGAATTAAATAAAATTATAGTAGCGATCTATCAACTGTGATTAGTGTATAAAGTGTCTAAAATTTAAACAAAATTCGATCAATAGTAAGGACGTTCTGGCCAAAAATAAATTTTGACCAAAATTGTTTGTCGCCCTGTATCTCAGAAATTAAGAGCAACGGGAAAATTTCAATGGCCGTTCCTGGATTTCCAAGTAATCCTCTATCGCCCCTGGAAGTATGTACAGTTCCTTATGAAACACCCTGTATATTTATCAAACTTCTTGCGTCAATAGCATTTCCTAGATGTAATATACAGGAGCAAGTATTGTTGATTTTTACCCAAACTTGATGAATGTGGCGTATATAATTTTAGTTAGCGTAAAAATTTACTAGGAGATTTTCATTGCCACATTATTGATTTTTATAATGAAGTGAAGATTACTCTGTACATATTCTAAAAATGCATGATGACTGTTTTATCCACATTGGCAATTCAATCGTTTTCCTATACTAATTGGTAAATTTCTTGTTAATGATATTAAAATTATCTTCGAGATAGGCTAAATTTTCGACATGACATCCTAAAATAACGTCATCTGTGTACATTATAATACAATTCGCAGAAATGTGTATTGATAAGTCTTTGATAAATAATCGAAACATCAGAGGACCCAGCACAGATCCCTGCGGAACACGCAATTAGATTTAAAATGTATCAGAAAAAATGTTTCCAACTCTAACTGATAATTTTATATTTGAAATTATCCATACTAGGAATTTACCTCTAAAGCCTTGTAAGTAATGTTAATCTCGCGTGAAATTGTACATGTTTTCGTTGCTTTCTGCGTTCAAAATGTTTCAATAAATATTCTCCACCTGAAAATACTTATAACCGGCACGTGCCATAATTCCATTTTTTAAAAACTTTACTTAAGAAAATATTTGTAATGTTGTTTCCAAGAATGTCACCTAGCTCCAGCAATTACATTTTTATTGTACGTATCTTTCGGTTTTACTGCTTGGCTTCAAGCACCCAGTCATTAATAATTCATAGAACATTTATTACATCATTTATTACATTAATTATACGTTTTCGAAAAAGATATAAATACAATGAAGATGAAATAGTGGTGGATTTAGTATTCAAAGCTTTTCTTATATTTAATGGATGAAAACTTCACCGAGATGAAAAGTCTAGACTCACCCTATATTTATATAGGTTTTAAATTTATCAATAAATGAGAGCTCCAAGTTGGAAGCGCACCAAAACTGTGATACCCACTTCACTTATGTAGTTCTTTATACCCACTTTATACATGGCTTCGCCCTTTCAATCCAAGGATCCAAGAAATATCTATTTATTGGTATATTTCCTGAACCTCTATTTCCATCCATCCAGAAACTAGAGTCATTTTATTATTTATTAACCTTATCGAGTACTGAAATAATAAATAAACTTACTTCTAGAATGTTTCGGCGTAGGATTTTGCTTGTGTGAAATACCTATTTTTTTTATTACACATATATATTGTCCTTACATTGATATGATCATAATACACAAATGAAATGGAAACAAAGCCTCTAAAGCGAACTATAAATATAACGAATTACATTTTGTTTACGAGATTTACTCAACTGCTATTGGATACATTTTCTATTCCATTTTTGTTATTTCTCTTTCACTGAAGCTTGATAGCTTTAGTAGATGAGGGGACCTGACAAATATATATATTTTCATCTTAAGATTAGCATAAAGTTATAACGCTCGAAAGGTCTGATTACCACTTCATAGTAAATTGTATGAATGCATTATGTTATTTAGTTATAAATTTAAATTCAAACACTCAACCGAGCACTCTACGATATCGTTATGAAATTTTATGAATTAATTAAAAGTCTGAAACTGTTTGATGTTATAGTACTTGAAAAGTAAGGTGCTCCTTAAAAGTTTGAAATATTGCAAGTATGAGAGTACATATACAGGGTGTTCCTTAATGACGCAACGGCTTAAATTTTTTGCTACAGCGTGTTGAAATTTCTTTTTTAATTGTCATTTTTTAATATCTCTGTAAGTATTTTAGATATGATTTTCAATTTTGGTATGCGTTAAAAGGATATAGAACTACATATTTCAATTAGAAAAATTATTTCATCGTTCCACCAGTGGCGTCCTTGCGAGCATGTTCTCTAATATTTTTTACCAAAAAAGTGGTACGCCACTGACATTTTTCCATGTCGATATTTTTATTGATTAGCCTCAATTCTGCATGAAGACGATCTCTTGCGTTTTTCTCGTCAGATGCACAGTTCTTGACTAAAACAATTAAATTCATATTGAAACTAATTACACAGGCACACACACACAAAAAAATTGCCGATTACAAGGACCAGAGCAATCATCTCCAGTGTATTTCGGCTTGCTGAATACGAATTCGGTGTCATTTTTGCCCCACTACGACACAATTTTTTTTCTATATTCAAAAAACAGTTAGAAAAATGCAAAAAGGGAAAATTACAATTTTCTAACGATTTTCTAAGGATAGAGAAAAATTGTGACGTGGTGGGGCAAAATTGACGCAGGATTCGGATTCAGCAAGCCAAAATATACGGAAAATGATTGGTCTGGTCCGTGTAATCGACAATTTTATTTTGTGTGTGTGCCTGCGTAATTAGTTTCAATATGAATTTAATTGTTTTAATCAAGAACTGTGCGTCTGATGAGAAAAATGCAAGAAGCCACTTTCATGTACAATTGATCAGGCTAATTCGGAAAAATATCGACATGGAAAAATATCAGTGGCGTACCACATTTTTGGTAAAAAATATCGGAGAACATGCTCGCAGGGATGCCACTGGTGGAGCAATAAAATGATTTTTCTAATTAAAATATGTGGTTCTATATTCTATTAACACACACCTACCAAAATGGAAAATAATATCTAAAATAGTTTCTGAGATATTAAAAAATAACGATTAGAAAAAAAAACATTTCAACACCCTGTAGCAAAGAATTTAAGCCTTTGCGGACATACGATCATACGAACTTTTCTTCGTAAAATGATCCTGAAATATTAGCATGTTATTAACGAACATCCTGTATTTATATACTCAGATGCGATAAATTTATTTCAATTAATATAATATTAAAATACTTCAATTGTCTGACTATTTAGTTATGAAGACCATCAATCATTAAGCTCGTTAAAAATAACTCTATTGGCAAAAAAGGCTACTATTTTATATCTAAGGAAGCCTTTTTATCTCGGTACCTATTCTAAATATGCTTCGTTCTGTTGTGCTAATTTATTGAATGTCTGTACTCCACTATACGTGATGTGGAAGTAATTATGATATTGTCTTAGTCCAATAAAGATATCATTTTTCAAAAAAATTTCTTCCTGATTTTTTCAGTCCACACCACTTGTAGGGTGTTGCAAAAGGGGTGGTTTCTTATATATATTTTTTGAAATATTCTTTTTCCAGCTTGTACATAATAATATTCTCTACAACTTTGCCTAATAAAACTTTGATTTTTGACGGTCCAGCGCCCATTCACCATATTTATTTATTATGGTTTAGGAAATATACAAACAAAAGGCTGAATAGCTGGTTTTTGCAGGGTTGATTGAGAACTGTCTCCTGAGTCTCCAACCAAATAATCCAGATTGCTCATTTTTTAACATTTAAGCATATATAATGTGGATGTTCAAATGAAATTTTGAGGTACGACGGTTGGAACAAATGGGATATAATGTCCAAGTAACTTTGTGTTTTCAGTGATGTGCTTTACGTGTTAATGTTAATTGTCAATTGAACTCATTTCCGCACCACTCATGAGGTACAGTTCTGGGCGCGTTTTTTTTTTACGTGATTTCCGCATAAGGCCTAATTCACGATCGTACAAAGACAGTTTCCCATTCAAACCGTCCTCTCTTCAAGGAGGGACCGGGTTCACTTATGGCTTGTACATGAACATCGTTAGTGAGGTTTAAAATGTCCTCCTCGTCGACGAGTGGTTCCTGGGCACTAGTTTGCTTGTTGTAATCGTAAAGATCTTCATCATCGCTGCTGACATTATCGTCATATGAAATTGTTGGTAAAACTTGCACGTTCTCACAGGTCTCACCCGCACAGTCAGATTGCTGTGCACTTCAGACCTGCTGTGCGACGACCGCGGGCTGCTCGGCATGGTCCTGCGCATCGGCATGATATGAGCTTCAAAAGATCTGCTGGAGCAGGGTCTCTTGTAGTCATGCACGGCATCCAACCGCGTGCTTGCTTTCCCCAGCCCCATTCTTCTGCATCTAGGTACTGGCCAAACCACATTTGCACCTGGTGGTACGTTCTGAGGGAATGTTGTTTGCTGCGTCTGTAGTCGGTGGAAGCGTGGAAAGATTGCTTTTAAGTTTAGCCGTTGATCGGACGAAACATTTGTAACGGAAAGCGTTCAAGGAATCGTCCTTACCGTCACCACCATACAATGAGATCATAATGAGTTCTCCTGCAAAAGTCTAAGTCTCATTGCGTTTATTGAAGAAGAACGAAACAAATTTTTGTAGTTCGGAATGTTTTTCTATCATTGTGATGAGTTTTCCTTTTCCGTGTCCAAACATCGAGGAGGTGGTGTCGCAACCACTGAACGTGTGAAAACAGTATCCACTTCCGTGTTTGGGATGAGTGCTTCCAACTGCTTGTGTAATAAATATGTTGTGGTTTCTGTCCTCGCCAGTCTTCCTAAAAACCACGTTAGTGGTTGATTCTGAGCATAATCCGACTAATAACACCAACAGGTCAATGTCTTCACCGATTATATATATTTCGTCGAACGCTGCTGATCTCTCCAGAGCTGTGGACGCGATCAGTAACGTCGGCATCTGCTACAGCTTGTAGAACTTGCCGCAGATATGTAGAAAGGATGACAAAAAATGTTTTCTTATTTCGTTCATTTGCGATAAATTTTTCTTGACATGCCAGTGGTACTGTGGTGTCGTCGAGAACATAATCAGGCGGCGATGTTTGTTTGGTAGCGCGACGTAAACGTTCGTATGTTTTTGTTCCCTAGTCTTTTTCATTGTCTGGGTAGCCGTCAAATACGATGAAGACATTCTCCACAAAATGCTGTCTAACATATGCACCATACTGGTCATAACACGCTCCCCTTCTCCTATTAAAATAGGCAGATGTTCACTACATTCGGTGTGACCTTGCATTCCTCTCTTAAACAGACAAAAATCAATATTGTAGCTGCTATATTTTTCATTTAATGAGGCCTCTACTGGTTAAAATCAACATTAAAAAAATAATTATAAGGAAATAACGCTGTAGAGATTTTTATTAAGTACGTGACCCAAAGAAAACAGCCCCAAAATAATGAGACCACCCCTATTGCGCTAAACTCCGAAGGGGTTGGACTGCGATTATTTGGTTGGAGACTCAGGAAATAGTTATCGATCAACCCTGCAAAACAACCAGCTATTCAGCCTTTTGTTTGTATATTTCCTGAACCATCATAAATAAATATGGTGAATGTTTTCCCATATAATGGGCGCAGGACAGTCAAAAATCAAAGTTACCAAAAAATTTTATTAGGCAAAGTTGTAGAGAATGTTATTATGTACAAGCTGGAAAAAGGAAAATTTCAAGAAGAAGAAAATAAGAAACAACCCCTATTGCAACACCCTACAAGGGGTGTGGACTGTGACTTTTTGGTTGGATACTCGGGAGACACCCCTCCATCGACCCTGAAAAAATCAGCTTGCCGGAACTTATTTGTGAGCACTCCCCATAGAGAAGGTCGACTTTTACTGTACTATCTTGAAAAGTTTCCCAATCCTGCCATGATCTGAAAGCTCCTAGAGTTAGAAAATATGCTATTTTGGTTTTCAAGAGAACTCCACTAACTTTCTCATGAGAACATGCTTTCGTATCACATCACATCACATCACATCGATATAGAATAGCCCCCCAGGTCAGTTTTCTAGCAATTAAAGCCAGCGGTAGATAGCTATGAGCGAGAACCTGAAGATAGCAGATGTGATTCTGCTGAAACGTTATTTAGACAACTTTTAGATTGTGGCACTCTTGGGGAGAGGAAGCCAAAGCAGTTAATAAACTTAGCTCAAAATTGTCAAGTTGATATTTGTATTTTCATGCTAATGGATAAAATAATAATTGTATCTTATTAGAATTGTCGATTTAATACTCTGTATTCCTCACATCGTTAACTTTTCTGAAGCAATTAATAAATGCATATTATGTCAACAATTCTTACGTAGCATTTTCTTATTACACAGCAGATCCTTTTAACAAACTTGAATGTTTAGTAAAAGTAGAGCACTTGTATTTTTTCAGTTGATGCACTCGCACAAAGCTCTGTGGAATTAAAGTAGATTATTTGCCTGTAGAATCCATTTATTCCATCGGAATTAATTAAATGTGGGAATTTATATTCAGTATACATTGTGATAGCACGGAGCTAAACCACCGTAAAAAGTTCGCTTCTAGTTTATTTGGTCATAAAATCAATCTCGGTAAATAAAGTTTTACTTAACAATTTGGTGTGAATGCTAATGATTTGGCAATGCAGCAGTCAAAATTTATAGATGTTATCGGAGGCCGATGCAGGTTTAAGCGGCAAATATATTAATTACTGCATAAATGTATTTTCATGGAGAAAATTATGCTTGCATTTTAAAAATATTTACACCATAAAATAGTTTATTTAAAGTAAAAAAAAATTAAAACTTCTTTGGTGTTTATAATAATTGCTATAATGAATGTTTTTGCACCCAGTGGTTTATAGTTCTTGTAATAACCAACAGTGCAGGAGCAAGTCGTCGTAGTACCATCGTGCAAAAAATTGATTTGGATCCCCAGGCCATATTAAAAATATCTGTTTATTAAAAAAATGTAACACAACAAAAAATATAGTCTATAATTTATGATAAATTATGGCAAGAAAAACAGACAATCTAAAATATGTAAAAAGTAATGTAAACTGATATAAGTAAATGAGATGTCCAAGGAAAAATCTTGAGGGCCGCCAAATGTTATTGGCCGAAAACTGTAAAAATATTAAATTAAAATCAGGGCAAATTAAGAAATTCATAAAACAAGTAAAATTGATCAAATGGCGTAAAATCTGTGACAAATCGTTCCTTTATATTCTATACATGTTTAAAAGTGAATTATTTTTTGTTTGCTTATTCTTGTAATGAAACATAATCTTTATAGGATTTTGCAAACAGCAGAAAAAACTATCTATGAGAACTAAAAGAAAAACTATTTGTAAAATTATTGATTTACAATCTTTACATTCTTTCGAAAGAATGCAAATATTGCAAATCCTCCGAGGGATGAAGCTAGAAATAGAAGAAATCTTGGAGAGATACAACATCGACGTGATGGCCTTGCAAGAAAATAAACTTCGCCAGGATAATACGGAACTTCGAATCCCAGGCTACGAAGTCTATAGAGAACAACGAAGAGCTAACGCAGGGGGAGTGGCTCCGCTCGTCAAGAGAACTATAGACCATCATCTTATCGATACGCCGGAACTGGAAAACATGGAAGCCATCGCCATAGTAGTTTCAACGGAACGAAACGGCCCACTCGAAATAGCTTCCTGTTACCAAGAACCTCAACGTCCTCTCCAAAACCATGACCTGGAGGCCTTCATATCACGGGGTACCCAGGTGGTGGCTGTAGGAGAAATCGCCAGTTTGGAATTGCAGACTCACTAACACCCGTGGACGGGAGATTCTGCAATTCCTAGAGGATCATCATAACGTACAGGCGCTAGGTCCAGAAGAACTGATATTTGAAAACGGAAGACATAGGCCCGACGTGCTGCCCCTCGAAGGCCCCTCGGATCACAAGCCCATTTTCTCAAAAACTAGGTGATGGAGTCCCTAAAGAGAAAACTTTCACTGAGAGAAGAACAATCTGGGAATATTTCCGAGCAATTTTGCAAAGGAACATTGCACACGTTCCCAGAATCGATAATGAGGAAACAGCAGAAAAGGCTATTATATCCCTGGAAAACCACATCCAGGTAGCGCTAACGGAAAACACGACGGAAAATGTAAAGAGAAGAGTTGCAATGCCGATGTGAAGATACCATGCAGCTCATTCGAGACAGAAGGAGGGTTAAGAAAATGGTGCAGAGGACAAGACTCCCTGAACACCGAAGGCCATACAACCAACTAACTCAAAGAGTTAAAGAAGCCCCGCAAAAACACAGGCAGAACAGATGGCAACGTCACCTAGAGTCGCTAGACCCTCAGGACAGAAGCATGTGGACTACCCAGAAGGCTTTGCATGCTAAGCGAAAATCAGTCCCGCCCATCCACGGAGAGAATGGTATTGTCTACACTCGACAGGAAAAAGCCGAGGCTTTTGCCGACAGCTTGGAACTGCAGTGTAGGGAAGACCAGATCGACGGCGAGGACGAGGACTGGGAGGATGACGTAATACACAGAGTCAGAAGGCTGCGACGCATACCGGATGAAGAAATAATCCCCCCCACTCCTCCTGAAGAAGTCAGGAAGATCCTGAGAAACCTCAAATCCCGCAAAGCGAAGGGGTGCGACGGAATAGCAAGCATATTACTCAAAAAACTACCCCTCAAAGGAGTAGCAACAATGGTGAACATCATCAATGCCATCTTGGGACTACGCTATTTCCCCACCAAGTGGAAGGAAGCAGACGTCAGCATGATTCCCAAACCAGGTAAGAATCTAAAATTTCCTTCAAATTACAGGCCTATCAGAGCATCTGAAAACGGAGCATCTGAAAATTCTTGGACTCAAAGTATAAGTTAGTTGAGAACGATTTGTCACAGATTTTACGTTTGATTAGCTAATACTTGTTTTTACGAATTTTTTGATTTGGGCTGATTTTAATTAAATATTTGTGAAAAATGCATAGAATGAAATAAGTATATCAATAAAGCAAACAAACACTATTCGGAATACTATTACAATAGAAACGGCAGTTAATTTTTTAGTCCTTTGTTGGTTCCTCAATATCGCTGGCCATCGCTTTAAAATTTATTGTATAGCCTAGTCGGAAATGAAGAAGAATAATAAAAGCTCATTACAAATGAAAATCCTATTAAAGCACATGCAGTCAGCTTATCAGGAATTTCTATTTATATAATATTATATTTATATTTTATCTATATATAATATTATCAATATTATATTGGCTTGTATTGGTATTGTACTTTTATGACCGATTGTGTTTTTATACTTGTATTTATAACTAGCCTTTATTACTATACTTTATTTCCAAATAGAGTGTAATGGTCACACTGAATTTTGCTTAATTTATTTGCACCTGTTATATTCTAAATTAACTGTATTGATAACTACCTATAGAATTAATCAAACGAACACCTAAATGCAACTATCAGCAATAAATAGTTGACCATTGACATTATCGTAACAAATTACACAATACAGGACAAAACCGGTTAGTACTATGTCAGCTCCGGTGGCGAATTGCTGCAGAATTTTAGTTAAATCGCTGCGTCAGCGCAGAATTGAACGAATCTGTTAGTAAATATATCCCCATGCAATGGATTTGACATCTTATACAAAGGCGCTATAAAATAGAAATAGAATTCTGTTAATGTTTTCAGTTGCCGATTGAATGATTGGAACTTATTTTAACAACTTAGTACTCTTAGTAGCCTCAAATAGAACCAACTCTATTATATGACTCACTTTATTTTAAAATATACATATTTGCTAATTAATACGACAGATATGCAGTTTTCGTATATACCTATTACAAACAACGTATTAAACACGTGCATTTTTTCTATATATGGCATAGGAACGTGAAATTATTTTCATTGTATTGAAAATCTATAGATCTAGCGACATGGGATAGATAACATTGAATAATATTTCTGTAGCTATAGGTGTTGTTTATAGACCTCCCACCCAGGATACAGGAGTTTTTCTGAACGAGTTAGAAGACAACTTAAGTTTAATATTTCCCACAGTAAACTGTGTTCTTTGTACAGGGGATTTCAATATAAATTTACTAAATCTTCATAATATTACTGTTAACAATTTTTTTCTGTTTTAAACTCTTTTAATCTAGAACAAATAATGGACGTTCCAACTAGAATCACAGAAACTATTTCCTCATTAATTGATCTCATTTTAGTGTCAGAGGGTTTGGAAGTTTTGGAGAAGGGTGTCTTAGATAATGATTTATCTGATCATCAAATTATATCTTGTACTTTAAAGGTATATGGTGAAAAAACTAAAGCAAAATTAATTACTTACAGAAATTTTAAAAATTTCAATTACGAACACTTCGAAGCAGATCTTATTAATGTTCCCTGGTATGTAGTATTTGATTTACATAATGTTGATGAAAAGTTAGAATTTTTAGTCAATAATATTAACGACTTGTTTGATATACATGCACCTTTTATCACATTCAGATTCACTAAGCCATATGCCCCTTGGTTAACATATAATATAAAAATGATGATGAAATCGCGGGATAAAGCAGAGAAACGTTATAAAAAACAAAAAACCCAGTACATTTTCAGTTTTATAAAGAAATACCTACGTAATTATACAACTCGAACAATTAAAAAAGAGAAAAAAATCTATATCGAACACAAAATGAATAATTCTACCCCAAAACAGAACTGGAAATTTCTCAATGATAATAATTTTGTACCTCAAAATAAACATAAAAATATTCCGGTTCATTTACAGAACGCAGACAAAACAAATAATTTTTTTATAAATGCTATTCCTCAGACAACTGCATCGGCTGAAGTTATTGACTTTTATAAAAATAATAATATAAATAATTCAAATTTTAAATTTCAGCCTGTTGACGAACTTACAATATATAAGATTTTAAATAACATAAAAACTACTGCTGCTGGGTGTGATGATTTAAATGTTAATCTGATAAAATTGTGTTGTCCACATATTGTTTTATATTTGACGCATATAATTAATTTCTGTTTAACTGTAAATGTGTTTCCGGCAATGTGGAAGAGGGCCGATGTAACTGTGCTGCCTAAAAAAAAATAATCCAGAAGAATTCAAAGATCTCCGAGCTATTAGTTTATTACCGACCGTGTCAAAACTTATTGAAAGTGTAATGGAACAACAGTTAAGAGAACACACAGAAAAGTACAATTTAATACCTTCGGTTCAATCAGGATTTAGGCCCAAACACAGTTGCACTACGGCTCTCTTACACATAGTGGATGATATTATAGCGGCCACTGACCAGGGATTTTGTACCACCTTAATTTTGCTTGACTTCAGTAGGGCATTTGATAGTATAAATTAAGATATACTTAATAATATTTTACACTACATAGGGCTCTCTGAGGAAGCAATACAATTATTTAATGCCTACTTAAAAAATCGGGAACAACGTGTAAAATTAAATAATAATATTTCAAATTACCTAATCCTAAGATCTGGTGTTCCCTATTTACTATATATACAAGCAATTTTATTAATCACTTAAATTACTGCAAAGTACATTTATATGCAGATGACACTCAACTCTACTATTCTTTCAGGCCCTCTGATGCTGATATCGCCTGTTCATTTGTTAATGAAGATCTTCAAAATTTTGTAAAAATTGCAAATGATCATTGTCTTGTCGTTAATCCCATTAAATCTAATATTATAATTTTTGGTCCAAAGAACCAGCGAAGTAATATTAAAGAACATACAAATATTAAAATTGGTAAAGATTCCTTGGTAAAAGTAGACAAGGCAAAAAGTTTAGGAGTTATATTAGACTGTGATTTAAGATTTGAGGCCATGTAAATAAAATGCTACAAAAAGGTTACTCCATATTAAAATTAATATATGGTAATCGCCTTTACCTCCCACATAAAACCAAAGTTCTCCTCTGTGAAACTTTGGTTTTATCTATATTAAATTATGCAGACTGTTCATATGGCCCTTGTATAAATACAAGGAAAAGAAAGGAAAGGAAAGGAAAGGAAAGGAAAATTCAGAAATTCCAAAATTCTTGTCTTAGACTCATCTATGGAATTTACCGAAATCAGAGATTTCTCATAAACTCAAGGAGGTAAAATGGCTTAACATGTACAACAGACGATTGCATCATACAGCTTGTCTTTTTCATGGAATCATATTAATCAAAACTCCTATATATTGTCGCATTTTTATTCGCCTTTTTGGAAACACCCTGTGTGAATCCGTGGGTTCTAAATAATTTCAACAAGAGATAATCACCACTAACACTTTATTTAACAATTTACTGACTGTACAATACTTGTTTACTAATATTATTTAACCTCACTTTTCACTTTTCAACTTGTTCACTTTTATAAACTGTCTTCTTCATAAAACTTCTCTTTCCGCGCTGGTAATCGCGCCTTCTATACTCCGAATTTGACTCTCTAGATCCATCTAGAAACATTCAAGAATCTTCTCCAACAATATTCCAGAAAAGTCCATTTTATTCTGTGAGCTTCCAGTCACAATTAGTAGGCATAGGCGTATCATCTCCAGTTCCAAGGGGGTGTAATTCATAACAATATCTTTATCAAAAAATTAAATTTCGAACTGATGTGCACACATTAAATATTAGATTTAAGGGTCTTCTAACTCCACCCCAGCACCGTACTGAACTGTTTAAGAGATCATTTAGTTACCAGATTTGTAAAACATATAATGGTTTGAATAATTAGCTAAAAAGGAACAGCATTACTAGGTTCAAAAAGATATATAAATCATATTTGCTCGAACGTCAGTGTACAGGATTATTGTAGCCCTTTGTATAGAATAATATTGTAATAATGAAAAAGAAAGAAAAAGAAAACATTTTTCTTTAAATCTCATTCTTGCAGCCTTCCCTTTTTTTTTGTATTCATGTTGAAATTATTATAGATTATTATTTTCGATTCTGCTCGAAGTGTGCAGATTTCGCCTCTCTTGGGTACCTCCAAGATACAGGAGGGACCGAGTCTGTACGCTTCAAACAGAATATATGGTTAAGTGTAAGAAAAGCGTTCATGATTTCTTATGAATTGTGACTGCTTAACTTCGCCATTTATTTTTCATTGTTTATTTTATAAAATCAATAATAGATTGTATTTTTTTTAAGATGAAAAATAATAAAGACGTGTTATTATTATTATTATTGTTATTATTATATATAAAAGATAAAAACAGATAATTTGAAGAATTTTAAGGAGCTTAGAGCGAGAATAAAATGAGATATTTCGTACAAAAATTATTTGAAAAATTGGAATGGAATATTAAAATCAATCCAAGAAATAGCTAATTTGGTCATATCTAAAAAAAAGAACAAAATAAAAAACAAACAGTGAGATGGGGATGTATCTACTTTCTGTGTTTTATAATAGTTTTATTAAATGCTTTAATAGAGACGAGCGAGGTGATAGTAAACTCTGATGCAGACTGTTTTGACGCGTTTTACGCAACACCTTCATACAATAACAGAGATAATCATCAAAATAGTATTTTTATAGCAAAGAATGTTCTTAATTTCAAACACTTCAATTAACGAACTTTCGTATATGTTTAATACGTATAAATGAACCCCGCAGTGATATTAAATACTATAAACCTATCACTATTATTTGTAATGTTCTAAAGATAATCTTTAATAAGTAAAGAATGTTATTGATGGAAACCAAATATTTTTATGAGGGAAGATCTACCGTTACTAATTTTACATGTCGAGGGCTTTATGGGAAAAGGGCGTATTGAAAATTTTTGTCAAATATTACATTTTTGTTTTATTTATTATTATTATTTTTTTATTTTTACATACGATATCCAACAGGTCGAGAAAGCCAATTACTGGATAGGAGAAGAAAGATTACAAAAAAAGGAAAAGAGTAATATACATTTAGAAACAAAGATGTGCATACATGCACAAGCAGATCGATTAAGTAAAATATTAATAGTATATTACGTACCATGAACTGTAAGTGATACTTTTCAGGTCGAGAATGTAGATTGACAAACCGAGGCCCGTAGGGCCGAGGTTTCCTAAACATTCGAGACCTGAAAAGTCACTTACTGTTCGCGGTTAGTAAATAGTTTTTTGTAATACCTGCGAAAATCAAAGAAAAGTAATTAATGAGTTAAATTTGAATTATTGACCTGTCAAAATTAAATTTTAATATTTTAAATAAATTAGGTATATCGTATATACTAGAAATTAACAAAAGAAAGTATAATAGATAAACAACTCGTTGAAAAGTCAAGTTTGACAAGCAGTTTTTGAGGAAATACTATTATGGATATCGAAGAAGCTGCAAATATTGCTTGTACATCGCTTCTACCTGGGAAATCTAAAAAAAGGTTCGAAATCACATATGACGTGTTTAGAAAGTGGTGCGACGCTAAATATGTGGATATTCATACCAGTGAGGCGGTTTTACTCGCATATTTTCTAGAGAAATCTAAAAAATATACATCTCCAGCCAGTTGGTGCGAATATTCCATGCTGCGGTCAACCTTAAATGATAATGTTGACATTTCAAAATATGCCAAATTAAGGGCATTTTTAAAAAACAAAAATATTGGATATCGTCCCAAAAACAGTGAGGTGTTTACTATAGAACAAATTGTAAAATTTTTGAGTGAAGCATCTGACCAAACATATCTGATGAAGAAGGTCGTTGCTATTATGGGAATTGCGGGAGCCTGCCGCAAAGATGAATTATGCAAGGTAACAGTAGACGATATTGTTGATAAAGGAAGCGTAATACTTATCAAAATACCTGATTCTAAAAATCACCTTTCAAGAAGTTTCACTATCGTAGACATTGACAATTTCCACTGTATGGAATTATTCATGAAATATATGAGTCTGCGACCAAAAAATTCAGAAAATAAAAGATTATTCTTGAGATATAAAAATGGGAAATGCGTTAACCAACCAGTTGGGAGAAATATTTTCGCTAAAATTCCGTCTGATATAGCAACATTTTTAAATTTGGAAAATGAAAAAAATTACAGTGGACATTCGTTTCGCAGAACCTCGGCAACTCTTTTGGCTAACAGCGGAGTCGACGTTCTTGTGTTGAAAAGGCACGGTGGGTGGAAGTCCTCGGCAGTAGCAGAAAGTTATGTGGCGGAATCTCTAACGAACAAAATACAAGTAGCTAACAAGATTTTCAACATTAGCAACCTAGAAGCCGGTTCATCTCGTCAAACATCTGATAATGATCTCTCGGATAATATGGAGAATACTCCACTAGATGGTCCTGAAGTAATTAAAGAAATACAAAAAAATTTAACATCAATTTTGACTGTTGATAATATGAATAATTGTACTTTTCACATTTCCATAAATAATAAAGATGCTTAAAATAATATCTTCATTTTTGTGTATGCATGAAATGTTTCAACGATAGATTTTTTTTTACCTAAAATTTCTGTTGATCTGAGCAGGTAAATAATAACTAGTACGTAATATTCACTTACAGCCCACGTCGGACTGTAAGTGAATATTACAGCCCTGTAACCATGGCAACCAGTAAATGAATTGTAAGTTCAGCTTACTCTAATAAAAATTTGTTAATAATGATCCACTTACAGTACAGGTATTACAAAAAATAATTTTTGGATTTTAATTTGCTAGCATAACCAGAATTCAGGTTATCGAAAGAATACAAAGATTTCATTAACATTTTTACACAAAGTTTTTCTTTTAGTTATAGATAGTTATTTTTTCTGCTGTTTGCAAAATCCTATAAAGAATTTGTTTCAATACAGAATACATAACTTACGACTATGCATTGACTGAATATTAGAGATATTAGAGATATTCAATCGTTCAAAATGCTTTAAAGACCTCAGTATAAATTTCGATCAGAAGCTTTTCATTGAGCATAAGCGATAATATTATCTAAGTGACGTTATAAAAGTTTGGTATTTATAAAAAGAAAAGATTTTGCTTCAATATAGATATGTAACTCTTTTCTATGCGTATATTAAGTCTCAGCTTGACTACGCATCTACCGTGTGGTCTTATATTGCTGTTCACTGTGAGCATATCGAGGCAATCAAAAGAAAGTTCTTCAAATATTTTAATTTTAAAATAGAAGGTAGATATCCTACGATTAGATATAAGATGTTGCTAAACACGTTGATTACAATACTTGAGATACTTGGAAACATGCAGTTGATTATTTTTCTTTCCATTTCAATTATCCCAAAATATTGGAACAGATAAATACTAATATATCAAGAACTACACCATGATTTAAAAATACAATCTATCTGGATACACACTCGTTTATTTGAAGCCTCTCCTTTGTATCAATATCAAATATGTATGTACGAATTACTCTGAAGTGCAAGAAAACATTTGGATGAACATTTTTTGTTGTAGCATTAGTCAAATTAAAAATCTTCTGAAGCAATTAATTCAGCAATGTAGTATGTTGTACAGTGTACATTGTCTTATTATACTCTTCGCAAATACAATACGAAGAGTATATTGCTTTCGATCGGCACATTTCTAAAACCGGTAATATCGTTCATAGAGAACAAAATTTCGTATCACTGTGTTGGTGATCAAATTCTGAAAAACTTTCAAAATGTACGTCCGCCTGTCTGTCTGCCTGTCCGTTTGTCTGTCCGTTCGTCCGTCCGTCACGTTTCTTGTAAGCACTATAATTTAAGAACGAGAAGTCTGATTGTATTGAAAATTGGACAGTAAGTCAGTGTTAACTAGAGAAAGAACCTTATTTCTTGAACAAAAAAAATCAATAAATAAAAAAGGTACTAATTATTTAATTTAATTTTTTTTGTTATATTTTCTAACTAAACAAAAAATTCTAAAACGTATCCTATAGAATGTGCAACAATTATATAAATAGTGCAGTAAATCGGCGAAGAGTATAATGGTTAACTTGTTTTATTTTGTATTACGTTGATTGTTTTATTTAATTAGTGTATTCATGTGTATAAATAATTGTTTGTTATAAAGTTGGAAGTTAATTGCATTGTGTTCCTATCTTGTAATTGAAATTTTTTATTTATGTTGGGTAGCTTCATTTCAAATAAATAAATAACTGAATAAATAAATATGTTGCGTTGCTGGGAAATCATAAAACTGACAGTAAAACTATTATGGAGGTATACCGGGTGAGTCACGACTTGCGCTCGCCCCGATATTTCCTAAAATATTTGGAATAAAAAATTGAAATTTGGAGGCCTTATTACACGACTAAAATGCCATCTTTTCAGTAAAGAATCAAGTTTGGTGCACATCCGATTTGGCCGGAAATGTCCACAACTTTCGATTTTTAATGGAACACCCTATATATTTTTACATTTTTGGAATTTAGAGGAAATTTTGAATACAATACATCCATTTTGGTCACTTTTTGATAAACATTAAAAATTTTATTAAAAAATCTATTTCTGAATCCAGAGTGCTGTGTTGCCCAAAATATATTTTAGTTTGTGTGCTACGTTACTAAAAATAAAAAGAGCAATATGATTGCGTTACTTAATTTTCTAGAGGCGTTTAAAATTTTTAAATGTGATTTTTACCCACTAACTCGGTTTTTTTAAATGGGAATTTAATCGTTCACCAACATTTTTAAATACCTCATTTTCATACGAATCTAATGATACCAAAATTTTGAAAATCCGCTCAGAAATATTTGAGATTTCAGCCAAAATACAATGCAACCAAGCTTTTAGAAACATGCGGCTAATAGATAATAGATTAGTGGGCTTTGGAAACTAAAATGGCACATCTCTGTGTAAATCTGGTAACCTAATAACATTGGAAAAATCATAGTAGCCATTGAATGTAATAAAACAATATCATCTCTCAGACAGACACAAAATAAAGCGTTGCGGAAATCTCTTTGAGTAAAAATTAAAGAAAATGAATAATTTTAGTAGAAATGAAAAGGTCGATATGTTACTGATATATGGAGAGCGTTTCAAAAATTCAACTGCAGCTGGAGAACTGTATCAGCAACGATATCCCAACAGACGTCATCCAAGTAAACACTTGTTTGCCAGAGTGGAACAAGAATTAAGAAACGAACCCAATCAACAAGACGACCACCAAACATTTATTGTAAGTGAGGACAAAGAAATTGATGTATTAGGATTTGTAATGGTACACCCAACAACATCAACAAGGGAATTGTCAATGGAATGCGACATTAGTCAGTCTTCGGTTTGCAGAACTTTATAGAAACATAAGTTTCGGTCTTATAAATACCAAATACACCAACATCTTTATGGGGATGATAACGACAAGAGGCTAGTATATTGCAACTGGTTCTTAAATGCAGTACAACAAAACCCAGGTTTTCCTTTTCATATTTTATATTCAGATGAAAGTAGATTTACGAACCAAGGTATGTTTAACAGAAATAATACTAGATACTGGGCTCAAGAAAATCCGAGGTTGGTAGGGCGGGGGAATATTCAGGAAAGATTTGGGTTTAACTGTTGGCTTGGAGTACTTGGAGATCGAATAATTGGACCCTTTTTTTTATGGAACACTTACTGGCGAACGATATTTGTTCTTTTTACAAAACCAGACAGCAGAATTTCTTGACTTACTTCCTCTTGCCTATTTACAAAATCTATTTTTCCAACAAGATGGTGCTAATCAAGGTCATATCAGGTGGCCTCTTAGGTCACCTGACTTAACACCCCTCGACTATTATGTATGGGGCACTCTCAAAAATAAAGTTTATAAAACTTCTTCAAATACCCGTGAAGAGCTGCAAAATAAAGTTGTAATGAAATAACGCCGGCTGAATTGCGTAGAGCCATTCAAGCAACTGTACGCAGAGCCGAATTGTGTATAGAAAAAAATGGTGAACATTTTGAACAATATCTGTAAATGTCAACTTATGGTTTAATTATATTAATTATTTTAAAGATACCTACTGTTACCTAGCTTAAGTTTAATTGTTCAAACGGAATTGATTTTTATTTATTTATAGGCCCGATATTTATGTTCATTTAAATAAAACTCTGAAAACCGAACTGATGTCGCATTCTATTGCAAATGTCCTTGTGGATGTAATTGTGTTTACCTCCACATACCTATGCTAAACTTAATTGTAACGTTCTTTGCGCTCACAATTATTAAATGTTTGATAGCTCAAGATTGCCTATAACTACACGAGTCTGTCTGACAGCTGATATTGTTTTATTACATTCAATGGCTACTATGATTTTTCCAATGTTATTAGATTACCAGATTTACACAGAAATGTGCCATTTTAGTTTCCAAAGCCCACTAATCTATTATCTATTAGCCACATGTTTCTATAAGCTTGGTTGCATTGTATTTTGGCTAAAATCTCAAATATTCCTGAGCGGATTTTCAAAATTTTGGTATCATTAGATTCGTATGAAAATGAGGTATTTAAAAATGTTGGTGAAAGATTAAATTCCCATTTAAAAAAACCGAGTTAGTTGGTAAAAATCACATTTAAAAATTTTAAACGCCTCTAGAGAATTAAGTAATGCAATCGTATTGCTGTTTTTATTTTTATAGTAACGTAGCACACAAACTAAAATATATTTTGGGCACCACAGCACTCTGGATTCAGAAATAGATTTTTTAATAAAATTTTTAATGTTTATCAAAAAGTGACCAAAATGGATGTATTGTATTCAAAATTTCCTCTAGATTCAAAAAATGTAAAAATATATAGGGTGTTCCATTTAAAAATCGAAAGTTGTGGGCATTTCCGATCAAACCGGATGTGCACCAAACTTGATTTTTTATTCAAAAGATGGCATTTTAGTCGTGTAATAAGGCCTCCAAATTTCAATTTTCTATTACAAATATTTTAGGAAATATCGGGGCGAGCGCAATTCGTGACTCACCCGGTATAATACTTCACCGTATTAAAAAACAGCTGCCTAAGGAATCATTGCTTCCACATCCAGATTTTCCTTCCAAGTTTCTCTAAAGGTAAACTTTTTGACTATGTTTGCATTTTAGCATGTGAAAATAATTGGTCATAGAATTTTAATATTATTTGGGGCAGATGTCATAAATAATATATGAATTTAGGTATCAAAATTTATCAAATTCACAATATTCACAAAAACGACGCTAAGCGTCGGACGGTGTCGAGACGTGAAAATACAAGAATATGAATCTAGGTATCATAATGTATCAAATATCCAAGTTTTACAAAAATGACGCTAGGCCTCGGTCAGCGTCGATAAGTAAAAATGCTAGAACTTGAATTTAGATATAAGACGTAAATATGGGAGAAAATGAATCTAGGTATCAAAATTTATCAAATACACAAGTTTAAGAGCATTGGTTTCTAGCACATACGTCAAAAATGAAGTTACTGGACTATTACTAGCTTTTTCTACTGATTTCTCTCAATTGCAACCCACCTCCCCAGCCGTTCAACAAAAAATACATACGTGAACCAAATTTTAAGTGAATATCTCAGTTTTATTTTATGAACCCCCTTAATAATGGAGTAGGGGTGGTGGGGGGTTGAAATATAATTTAAAAAAATCTGAGGTCTTGGCTTCTAGTACAAATACCAAATTTCAAGTTTCTGTACTCTTACCAGCTTGTTTTACTTATTTTCCCCTATTTACCCCCCAACCCTTCACCGGATATGCTCAAAAGACAATTAAGTTCCAGATTTCTTTACAATATATGCGTGTATAAAACTTCAAGTTAATATTGTCTGTAATTGTTTATTTGTGGCATATTCAGGTTTTCTTACTTTTTATTGGGTATTTTGCCACTGAAAAATATTTAAAAATTTTAATGAAAAAACCTCTGCGCCAAACGGATCAGACAGAGGTTGGTTCTTGAGTACTTGACTGTTTCAAAAAGTCTCACACCTAAAAATATATAAACTAGAACAATGTTATAAACTAAAAACTGAAAATCAAAGCTATAGAGAGTTAACGTTTCGGAAGAGAATCTACTTCCGTTCTCAAAACTTTTTTGGCCGTTAACCATGACAATTCTTTGTTTATGTATTTCCATAGTCACGTGAGACATTAAATTATATTTATCTTATTTTTACTTACTTCGTCTCTAAGGATGGGCAACCAACTAGTACAAATATCTATTGTTTTCTTTTAGTTCCGTTGCTCTCTTTTTACAAAATCTTCGCCGAGTCCCATTTAATTCTATGATTATTATCCAAAATTTGTGAACACGCGTGGGATAATAATCATAGAATTAAATGGGACTCGGCGAAGATTTTGGAAAAAGAGAGCAACGGAACTAAAAGAAAACTTAAAGAAACCGCGATTATTTTATTAAACGAGGATATATGCGTTCGTAATTATTCAATAGATTTTTGTACTAGTTGGTTGCCCATCCTTAGAGACGAAGTAAGTAAAAATAAGATAAATATAATTTAACGTCTCACGTAACTATGGATATACATAAACAAAGAATTGTCATGGTTGACGGCCAAAAAAGTTTTGAGAATGAAAGCAGTTTCTCTTCCGAAACGTTAACTCTCTATAGCTTTGATTTTCAGTTTTTAGTTTATAACATTGTTCTAGTTTATATATTTTTAGGTGTGAGACTTTTTGAAACAGTCAAGTACTCAAGAACCAACCTCTGTCTGATCCGTTTGGCGCAGAGGTTTTTTCATTAAAATTTTTAAATATTTTTCAGTGGCAAAATACCCAATAAAAAGTAAGAAAATTCAAGTTAATATCTTAAACCATTCCAAAGAAAACGTGAGGACAAAAAAAAAGTTACAGACAGACCAACAGACAAATCGACAGTCAAACCGACAGACAGACGAAATTTTTTCGCTCAAATTTAAAATCTCGACGTTTCATGGCATTTTAAACCTATTTCAAGAAAAAGTATTTTTGAAAATTCTTTTACGATTACTATACTTCCAATCCACTACGTGGATGTGGAAGTAATTAATAACAAATAATTACTGACCGCTGTTAATGTGCATTAATGCATATAAAATATTCGTACTATCTCTCGTGATTTATCATTTTATCAACACACAACTAGAGAAACTGATTCATCTGAAGATAGCTGCGAAATAGATTGGGCCGATATCCCGCGACATTACGAGGATAAAGATTGAGCGTGAATCCTTTAGTAAAAGGAAGTCAGATAATAGAAATTACTTAATATATAAGACTGCCTTATGGAATGCAGTAGAAAATTTAGCGGCAAAAGTTTATATTTATTTTTACTTGGTTCAAATTCAAATCGTCAAGAGAGTTAATTCCATGACCTATGTAACCTGTATTTCAGTCAGAGATTTTACCAATATTATATATATTTTCTACCCATAACATTGTGTCGTTCTGCGGCTATAAAAAAATGTAATGTCGCTGACGATTGCACATTTATCGATGGGAGAAAAATCTTCTAATTTATTTCATGTCCAGTATGAAAACAAAATCGTATTATCCTGCGGGAGATTTAGTATCCAGTAACTTTAAGCTCAGGTCTAAAGCCTGGATACAGGGTGACATATGTTTAAATGCCCCTTATCGTAATATTTATAAGTTCGCAGTAATTATTAATTATTCAAGGATTAGCACATTTATACTCATCTTACAAGTGTAAAGAATTTATTGTTGAAGCTCTGGCGACCTCTGTTATATTTCAGTAATTATTATATTGTTAGATGTGCGTTAATTTAACGCAGCTAGCTATGAAAATGTGACGCTCATAGAGTTGAACCTGACGTCGGCGAGAGACGACGCAGAGAAAGCATCTGACTTGGTCTGACTGGGTCATAAATACAAGAAAAGTAACGCAGCGAATATTGAATCTAACATCAGGTGTGGGATACGCGTGTAGTTTCGTTGTGTTTCAGCCACAATGCATGTCATTTGGTTAGTTTTGGAATTACAATGAAGGAGCTAAGCAAGTTTTTGACAGCTATGGTACTTGTGTTGGAGAAATGTCAGGCTTGCAAGATAAGTAATCAGTTTTCGACGCTTTATCCCTTCCTTTCCTTATCTATGTTGCTATCCGTGCCTTCTGAGTTGAAACTTGGAAGGACAAAAACAAAAAAAAGGGGGGGGGGTTTGATAGTTATATGCGAATTAGGGTTGTTCAATAGCAAAACTATAAGTAGAGTTAATCTATTTTTATTAAAATTTATTTAAAGGTGTTTTACTGCATAGCAGTTCGCTGAAGAAACATGAGAAACCCAACAACATTTTTATCCATTTCGTTACCCAAACAGACAAATTTAAGAAAACTTTTGGTAGATGCAACGAGTAACCAGAGTGCCTACTTACGCACGCAGTTGTACAAATATGTGCATTGTGCTGTAGTATTTCCAACGTGTTTTTCAGTGATTTGTTGATTATTGTCAATTATTGATGTACAAGACGTATGTACTTGGAGAGATCCATCGCAAATATGTGCATTATGCAATATTTACATCGTGTCTTTCAGTGTTGAAGTTTATGAGTATAAAAAGACCCATCGCAAATACGTGCATTGTGCAGTATTTACATCGTGTCTTTCAATGTTGAAGTTTATGAGCATAAAAAGACCCATCGCAAATACGTGCATTTTGCAGTATTTCCATCGTGTCTTTCAGTAAACTGTATTTTGCTATGCCGTCCCTGAACTTTTCGAGTTATACGGATTTTGCTATGCCGTCCCTGAACTTTTTAAGTTATACGGATTTTGCAAATGAGATTGTTACTTAATTAAAAAAAATGTTAATTAATATTTACTAAGTCGTTGTAGCAATCGCTAACGATTCAGAGACAGATGGAGTGAAAATTTACGTAAAACTGCTAACATGAGTTGTCATCATATGGAGCAATTTATTTCTTTATATTTTTTAAATGCCTTGTATTTGAGATGTTCTGAAGAATATTTAAGAATTACCTCGTATCTAAATTGCAATCATTAATTCACTTATATTAAAATTATTAAGCATTCCGAGAGCGGAATGATGTCAGTTTGGCCATGTTAGATGTGCGTTAATTTAACGCAGCTAGCTATGAAAATGTGAGGCTCACAGAGTTGAACCTGACGTCGCAGAGAAAGCATCTGTCTGACTTGGTCATAAATACAAGAAAAGTAATGCAGCGAATATTGAATCTAACAATATATTACTGCTTTTTAATGACAAGTTCAATACGTATAAAGAAACAGAATGAACAAATATTCGTTTCATCTCAATTTAGATTACATATTCTGGTTATATAATTATTAGGAGCGACCGTAGATACATCTGCCTATACTCCTATTTTCATATGAAACTGCAGCAACGCCAAGCGCGGTTAGTACTTGGACGGAGGACCCAATATAGGGAAATACAGCTTTCTCGCTTCCATCATCTAACGTGTATATTAGCACATACGTAGAAGGTATGTAGCTTTAGGCGGAGGTTACATAGAGGATATACCATCTTTCGGAGGGGATGTAAAGCAGTCCCTTGTCTACTAAATGTTAGGTAAGTGAAGAATTCCTACTTCTGGATAGAAAGGAGGTTCTGCAAAATTTACAACTTGAGGGTAGCTCGTCTCTTGGCGTCGGTGATGAGACTCAGTGGCGGAAATAGGCCGGCGTTAAATAAGTTTAAGATTTTTCAAAAATAAGTATTCTCACTCACTAGAATTTAACTGATAATGTCCTTGGAAGATTTTGATGTTGTCACAATAGAGGGCATCCTCATCAAATATCAGTGCAAGTAACACAGGTCTACAAAACAAATGTCTTGTCTTTCCAATCAAACCCATCAGTTCCTAAGTATTTTGGTGCGCTGAAACCAAATTTGGAAAAAAAAATTCGGCATCAATTTTTCTCTACATCCCCACATAACCCCCATAAACTCTTTTTTTTGAAGAAAATTTTTAAATGATATTTTATGACTTTTGTATTTGTTTTTTGGGTTGCTGAACACGAATTGAAGTCAAAAATAAATTTCGACTTAATGACAGGTGTCAATGAGCTGTCAAATTTCACCAAGATGTAAAAGTTGATAACACTGGTCTACAAAATAACAAAATATTCTGCTCCAAGGACTTAACCTATCATTCCTTAAGTATTCTTGTGTGCTGAATCCGAATTTTCAATTTAAAAAATTTTCTACCGTGTAGATTTTGAGTAATTCGCCGTTTTTATTGTCAAAACAGCATTTTGGCAATAAAAATCGCGATTTACTCGAAATCAATGCGGTAGAAATTTTTTTAAATTGAAAATTTGGATTCAGCACACAAAAATATATAAGGAATGATAGGTTTAGTCCTTGGAGCCGAACTTTTCTTTGTGTAGATCTGTCTGTGCGCTGTGCATAGATCTACACAAAAAAAGTCTTTGGTAGGGTTCCAATAGTACTGATTGTTGTACTTTCTATTCTGTTTTGTTGCTTATTTTCAATTTTTATGTATTTCTTGAAGTCTGTTTTCTTTGAATATGTTTGCATTATTTTGTTTTTTTAATTAGTTTTACAAATCATAATGTTTAAAAGTGAATTATTTATTATTTGTTTGGTTATAGTAATGAAACATATTCTTTATAGGATTTTGCAAACAGCGGAAAGAAAAACTATCTATGAGAACTAAAGGAAAAACTATATATAAAAATATTAATGAAATCTTTGCATTCTTTCGATAACCTGGCTTCTGGTTATGCTAACAAGTAAAAATTCTTATTTGCCATTCTCATTTTAACACTAGCATCCAACTTAGTCCACTACGGCTAGGCAGGTTAAACTAGTATCTACATGATCCCCTACGACATGTAAATTCAGTTAAAAATGAGAACAAAGGCCTGAAATTAATTTATTTACGTACCTTGTCTTTAAAATTTTTTTCATTCTAATGAATTACATTTTCATAAAATCTCATTCAGTTTCTTGGAAATGCTTAGCCTTTGAAACGTTTTTCGTCCTTATTGTGGACTCATCAGAAAAGCCCAACGCCACTCATAACGATGTTCCATGCAAAACTAAGACAATATCCATGAATAAGTATGAAATATTTATATTTGACATTGGCTGATAAAAAACAACAGATCTTCAAATTATATTGTTTACATAATTTTTAAGGGGAGAAAAGATATAGTTGAGGAATGAGAATTTGAGGGCATGAAGGAACTTGGTTGTAAGTGGATTAAAAAGAAATGAGTTATAGGATTTTACAATGGAGTTGGAAAGGGAAATATTTTGTCAAGTAGTATGAAGTTGATCATGGTGGGGTGCCAGAGACATCATGAAGGATTTGAATGAGAGTTTAAGTGGGAGTTGATTACCCAGTTGGAGAGTATATATGCTGACATCCTACACAACAGATTTCGGCCCAAGATGCCTCCTAGGTATGTTATATTCTTCTTTTTCTACTTCCAAGCAAGAGTTTGACCTGCTATGCTTAGCGTTGATATTAGTTTCACTATCCTTTTAGTAAAATAAATGGACTGCAATATATTAGTATTGATTTGGAGCGCCAGTAATTGTAGAATCTAATTAGTCTGTGAGATTTTGTTACTACTAGACTAGTCAAAATGTCTGGTTCCTTGAATATCGTCAGTATATGTTGTCTATAAAGAGGCAGAGGGTCGACTTCTAATTAGTTGGTGGACGTAGTTCATTAATGAATATGTTAAAGATTGATATTAGTGAGGATCCTTGAATGAAGCCAGATAGGAATGGGAAAGAGGATAGCATTCTTAGTTAATGACCACGCGGAATCCTCTGTCTGATAAGTTTGACTATAAGATTATAATAATACGAGTTAAAATTTCGTGTTATAGATCTCGTAAATAACCCCAGAATGTCAGACATTCTTGAAGGCACTATCTAGGTCTAAGGCAACAAACTCGTGAGTAGACCTCAAACGATCAATCCTAAATCTGGTGCCTATATGGCGCTAGTGAGATTATAGCTATAATAACCGCCTGTATTTTCTTTCACTGTGGTACACAGCTGAGAGGTCAAAATACTTCGTCACATTGGGACGCGACGTACCTTATGACTGAATGGGCTGTAAGAGCAACCCAACGGATTACAGTTATTAAACTGATTTATATTGCATATGCATGCTTCTAAAAAAATTTGCCATGCTCGTTGTTAATAGATAAAGCTAGTAGACTACATCAACAAAAAGAGCATTACGTTGAAAGGTCATATTAGTATTACAAATAAAAAATATAAAGAGGCAACGTATTCTTGATCAAGATAATCATGAAACTGCGAACATGCAAGATATGTGCTTATGCCGTTGTAAGCTTACTTCGCACTCGATGCTTCAGTGATTTGCCCTGCTTCATGTCTTGTGACTGGTAACAGGTCTTTGACAATCTCAAAAGATGAATCAGAAATCGATGTGCGAGACACGATATCTTACATGTGACTCAAAGGGACCGATAGAGTCAATAGGTTGTACATCATTTTAAAAATTTTAATTCTTTATAATTTTATACGAGCATCTACTAGGTGTTTGAGAACAATAACAAAATACATTTGTTTTCCATTAAGTATCCATATGTGACATCACTTAAATTTGTGGGAATACCCTATCATCAAGTTTTTCAAAACAAATGAATCTATACGTAACTACGAGTGCGCTATAACAAAATACCTTTTTTCAAGCAGAGAATCAAATTGTATAGAGCAAGTACGTCCTTATTGAAGCATTTTCCTCCGGTCTGTTCTTTTACTGCGTACGTTAAAATTTCCTCAACCGAATAGTCTGTTTCAGCATCGGGTTGTTCCTCAAATATCTCTGGAGCTGAAATAGAGAAACATATTATTTAAAAAAAATTTTTCGGTAGTTTTGAAATTATTATAGATTTTTCTTAAATTAAACTACGGACCAAAGTTGAATTGGTGTTTGTCATGAAGGTATACAAAGTAACGTAAACTGGTTTGTTTGAATCAACCAGCTTCGAAATAATTAGTTGCGTTATTATATTTGTAAGACCACATGCATGCGTGTTTAGCTTCGTTATCGTTTTTTTACATAGGCATAAACTTCATGTAACAACATTACGACGAGTCAGGTTTTTAGGAAGTTAAGGTTTTTACAATACATAACTGTAGATTTCTTGAAGGAAAAGTCGTTTTGAAAAGAAGAAATATTTATTTCACTGAGAACTTAACAGTATGAAATACTTATTGAGACTGGTTTATAATATGAATTGAAGCAGAAGGTAAATAATGCTACATCTGCAATTATACTAACGTATTTCCTTATCTATTCTAAGAGAGCCTCATATTCTTTGATAAGTAAACATTATGCGGTTATGTAACTCGTATAATAAATAATAATAATAATAAGCTTTATTGACTAACAGGAAAATCCCATTTACAAGACAATTAAGGAGGACAGTACAAATAAGAGCATAATAATTGAATAAGTTACAATCAGTTTGCAAATTAAAAATAAAAGATTATTAATAGCCCAACCGTCATCTGCATGCATACGGCACGCATTACTAATCATAATTCTTGATTATGAGAGGCTCGTTATTGATGAGATAAAAGCAATTCTTTGACTTTATTAGAATATTGACGATGATCATTGTGGTAAATGTCTAAATGGATTGATAGGTGATTATAAAGTGAGCACATGCGATAGAGGGGGGGACCTAAAGCCCAGATTTGTATTAGCCCTAGTAAGGTAAAATAGTGAAGTGGACCTAGTATTAAATCTGGGAACCAGTAGGTTAAGTTGGGCATTCAGCTCAGTACAGTCCATCAGATTGTTACACAACTTGTATAAAAATTGTAGAGAAAGATATTTTCTTCTAGCTTCAAGTGAGGGAATGTTAAATCTGCCGAGGAGAGCTGATTGATCTGTACCTTGATGAGGATATACCCCATCCAATTTCATAGCCAGGAATTTCAAGAATTTTCTTTGGATTTGCTCTAGTTTAGATGTGTACTCATTATATATAGGACTCCATACTGTTGAACCATACTCCAGCTTAGATCTTACATAACAGTAGTATTAAGTTTTAAGTGAAGCAACATTAGAAAAGTATCGAGAGGTTCTGAAGATAAAACATTTTTAGTGCGGACTTGGTAACAGTTTCTACGTGCATATTGAATGATAGCTTGGAGTCAATGGAAATACCAAGATCCTTAAGCACTGTGCAGCGCTCAAGGCTTATCGACTGAATTCTATAGTTGAATAAGATTTTGTTGTGCTTTAGGCTAAAGGCTATGACCTTACATTTTTCAATGTTGAGGGGTAGTCTATTTTCTAGACACCATTTATCAACTCGGTACAGATCATCCTGTAGATCCAGACAGCCAGCCAATGACTGGATAGACCTATAGGTTTTTAGATCATCAGCGAATAGAAGCATATTGCTACTAATTTGTCTGCTAAAACACCAAAGGTTACGACAAAGTGTTAGAATAGTTTATAATTAAACTTTTGTTTAAAGAAGTCCCTTATCCCATTGTGTCCTAATATAACATGACAAGGGGTACAGTTATAGCCCTTATAACCCTGGTTATAAACATGATGAGCATTAGTAACTATATCTATCGTTGGAGATTTTGAGATATTTTATTCATCGGCAGTTTTAACCAGTATTTATGGTGAAGGCTTCTTTTACCACTTCTACCAGTCTTACAAATAATTAATATCTTTTTCCAATGGACAGCTTACTTGTGGATGTCGAGTGATGCCTACCCTCTACATGCGGTGGATAGCCACTAGGACACAAAGGGTTTATTATTATTATTTAAAATATTAGGTGTATTTTTGCTTAGGTGTTTGCTACCTTGATAAATGTAAATTCTGTGGATAGTGTGACAGGTAGTAATAAAAAAGCTAATCAAATTTAAATCACATTCAGTTGATTAATAAAGTTTCTTACTTTTATTCGGATTTGTTAGATGCTCCACGTCGTATTTATTTCTATTTGCAACCTTCTCTTCTAGATATTTTTCAAAATCCAATCTCCTTAAAAATTCTCTTGTATCACCGTAAAAGTTGTTAACATCATTGACCAGTAAATAAATTGAATAGTCCGCCATGAGCGTTAATGAAGCACTGTAGGCAATCCAGTCGTTTATTGTTTGAAAAGTTGTCAGTGAATTTTGCCAGTACAGTTTAAAGTCTACATCTGGGTCTAGTAGCGGGCAGAGGTCATATATTGATTCAAGTAAGTCTTGAAGAACCGCAAAGTCTGTGTTCTCTATAACAATCAAATGTTTTGACGAAATATCCCACCCATTTTTGCTCACTAAATATAAATTTATATCCATGTTTCACCAATAAATTTAAATTATATGTATAGGTTATACTGTCAATTTCATCATTTGACAAATAAGTATTATCAAATTACATAAGTAGGCATGAACATCTATAATATGACTGGGTTCGGATATTAGTATGGATACGAACATGCCGAAGATGCCTCGACGAACGCGGTGGAGGTCGCGGTCGCGATTGCTACATCGATGTCATCTCTCTGCAAAACAAATCTCTGTAAAGCAAAGATGCATTCAACAATTCACCCTCGCCGCAGTTTATTTTTCCATTGCGGTTGAACCACAGAAGACAGGATATAGTTCCTGTCTTCTGTGATAGAACTGTAGACATCGCGGTAAATGGTCCATATTAATCACGTGTTACCACTCAAACCGAAGCAAATCGTCGGCGAACGGCAAGGACCTGATATTAAACATCTCCGATATGCTTCGGTTTCGTAAGAACATAGAGATTTGTTTTGCAAAGGGCTCGCGACCTCGACCTCCACCGCACTCCTCGAGGAATCTTTGGCATGTCCGTACCCTAAGATGCCAGAGCCCCTAGGAAGAACTACGCCATTTTAGCAAAGCTAATATTTTTACAATAAATAGTGTAATATGTAGTGAAAATCGTATGCGTATTTGTGAGCTTGAAAGCGCCCTTTCACAGATAACAGGTACAAAAGGTACATAAAAACCTTACTTGCCTACGTTAAAGGTCTTAAAATAGTGCCCCAAGTAATATACAGATTCAAAAATTGTAGTTCGCAATAGAGGAAATAAGCGCCCCGCCCCATAATTCGTGAACGCAGGTTCTGAAAGTAATCGAGTCGACATTGAATTTAGTACTGCATGCGCTAGGTGAGGGGATTGGTCTGTCTTGAAATGCCACAGTAAATAAATTTATTGTGTCTTCAATGGAATAGCTCCCAAAATACCACTTCACAATTTGCACCTTTTCAGCAGTTCTATAAACAGAGGGCATTTTAACGAAATTGCGTTTAAAATATTTTATTCCCACGTCTTTACGGCTATGCTACTCAAAGCAGAATGCGTGGGATCAACGATGAAGCCAAGCGGTGGTACTATGAACGAATACCAATGCCCTGCGCTCATTTACAAGACGTGGTTTACCTGCGCAGATACACGTTTACATATTACCAACTACAATTTCCGAATCTGCATAAAAAATTTAGGCTTGCTACTATATCGTAGATTCTCTAATTTTTTTCTTAGAGCTTAATAGTGTCTAGCGGAAGTTATGGCCCTCGGAAAGTGTTAGTGGCCCTGTTAAAGGGCCCCGTCTTCAAGCTAGCAAGTACCTATACATTCTCAACTATATGTTACACTATGTATTGTCAAAATATTAGCTTTGCTCAAATGACGTAGGTCTAGGAGCTCTGGGATCTTGGGCTAGTAGGCTTTAACCCAAAAAACTTCGCTAACTAAATTTGTAAATGTGAATATTTTTATTCCTAACTTTTTTTGCATTGAAGTACTACCTTGAACTAAAAGATAATGCATTTATAACTTATATTAAAGTCTGTTATTTTTTATGGGCCTGTGAATAGTTAAAAGCGCAAAAAATTAAGAGGTAACTTTGTTTTCGTTTTAATGGCAAGTTTAAAACTGTGCTTTTTCTTATACACATATTTGTCTTTAAGAACAAATACACTCGAATCTGAACTTAAATTGACTATTCTGTATCAGAAGTTATTTTTGTATATAACGTTAAGTCTAATCAACAAATTAACATGTATTTATAAACTTTGTTTGCTAAACTTTTAATTCGTTTCCGAATTTTACATTGTTCGTCTCTCCCTAATGTTTTGTCTTATACAATTATGTGTTTTAGAGTATAATACTATATTGGCCATTAGCATAAGTTTTTTTTTAATTATGTATGTAAAATTGTGCCTAAATGACCTGTTCTATATCATGTACATGATCAACAAGGACCAATAAATATCTGAATTAGAATTTTGAGTTGTTATTTTTATATACTAATAGATACCAATAGCCATCAAAAATGGAAACACAAGAGGTTATTTTTATCCCGTATAAAACCCATTTTGAATTTTCTTCGTAGCTTGTTAGGTTTTCGAGCAATTCAACTTTTTCTATAGGCCGCACGCAAAAAATTTCAAATAAACGAAAATTCGTACGCATTAAAAATACAAATTTGCAATTTTTTTCAATATCGATTTTCTCGAAAATCATGGCATATACAAGAAGATTACAAGAGGACTTTTTTAGGAAATCAGTCCAACTTTCTTTTTTATAATGAACAATTTTTTTATACCTTCAACGGTTAACGAGTTATTAGTAAAATAAGGCTTTTTTCACCGGATTGGTGGTTTTTCGGGGGGTTGCGTGACACCCATAGAACTGATTTTTGTGGTTTTATGATTTATAATCACTCCACTAAGGGTCACTGAAGGAAAATCTCAGATAACATGTTTGGTTATGGAAGTCTTTATAATTATTGGACTAGATCGACTCTTATTTTCGTAAATTTTATTTTTAATATAATTTTTTTTAGATTATCTCTCTTCCTAATGGAAATTATTATAACAATTGAATTCTACGGTTTAATTTTGTGAAGTTATTATATAAAAAATTCAGCTATCCCGAAGGTACCTTCTGATAAGTAATCGTTTGTTTGTTTGTTTGGTAGTCGAGAGAAGACGATCACTAGTACCCGATAGGTATAATAATAATAATATATGTTTGTAAATATTACAAAAGAATTGAATCAAAATGACCGTAAACAACTTCAAAAAGAGCTGTTATAGATTTCCTAAGAAATAAATGAAATAGCGATTGAAGACACGTTTTATTTCAAGGACACATTGCTATCCATAGATATTGTACAAAACCTACTTAAATATTTATAAATACCTACTTATTTTCATAACTTAAGATCTAACAGTATTAAACATTTCAATTTTTGAATTCCTAAGACGCACTGGGTCGGCTGAAAGAAAGTCATGTAAATAGCTCCATCACCAGCGAAGTATGGCCAACCAGATTTGCTTTGGAATAAAGTTCTTTACAAATGAAATGGCTCACCAGCCTACTACGTTAATTGCGCCATTATGTCGTCTCTAAATGAAGCCGCTTAAAGTACCTCTTATCCATGCAAATGTTCATTTGTGTTAAAGACTTCTTGCCTTTGACGCTTCCAAATTAAAAACAGTTCAAAATGGGCAATATTTTGGAAGGGTAGCACATATTTTAGTATATAGGACAAATATACTCTCCTAATTCAACAAAATGCATTTTCTTGGATAAATTCCAGGACAGGATTCAATTTTCATAACGTTGCCCTAGTGCCATTAACAGCATTTTATATATAATTTTGGGAAAAAGTCATTAAAGCTTTGAAAAGACAATACACAAGTAGTGTAAAATAATGTCATAATGTTTAATGATACATTTACGGTTGTTCTCTAATGAATTCTCTAATAAATTTTTGTTATTTCCTTTATTCCACTTAAATCATACAGAAAAACTTGTTATCTTTTAGAAAATTATATTAAATATACTATAGTTGCTGCATATTTTGTAATAATACTCTGGGCTGTGATGTCACTTTTAATTTTTATAAACAAATGCGCATAATAACTGATTATAATAGTTACAAACTTGGAAGTCAACTCATTTAAAGATCAATTAATCCTCTATAGAGACGGCCTCAATGTCTATTGTGATATCTCTAATAGTTTAAAAGTTACATCAGTTGACAAATCAAGTGGCCGTTTCAACTTCTGTATCGTGTAATATTGAAAAACGCTATAAAAAATACAAAAACATTTTTTTCAATATGTTGTTTCATATGGCTGTTTTCATAATTTTTTAAGATTTAGAAAAAAATATTAGGATTGTCAGAATTTGTTTATAACAAATTGTTAAGTTAATAAACAATGAAATTGTTGATTTTTTTTTTGTTACTTTATTGAGGATTGCCAATTTTGATTTTTTAGAAAAATGTAATTTCTTAACTAATTATTCAAATGATGGATAATTAAAAAAACCGATTATAAACAATAAGATAATGTTTTTAAGAAAAAATGTTTTTTTTTAAAAATCATAATATTCTTATGGCAACAAGATTGTGAAAAAAAAATTATTAAATACAAAACTAGCAATTTGTTTAAAAACAATTCATAAACAAATGGCGTAAATTTTCTTTTAACGGCAATGAATGCCTTTCGTCAATGCAAAAACAGTAATATGACAACGAATATGAAAAAAATTGTAATTTTACTTTTGTTTTTAATTTTTTGTTTATTTAAAGAAATTATAATAAACAAAATAAATAATGTTTAAAAACTTTTATAACGAGATCTTGTTAAGTATATGTATAAGAAGGGCCCCAAGAAGCGAAAATTTTATAGTCCAATTATTTAAAAAAAAATGTTTGCCTCCAATGACCACGGAGGTCTCATAAAATTTCGTTAGTTAACAATGGCCTAACTTGTTGAAAAATTAATTTTAACATTATTTTCCAACGGCGCCTTATTCTTTGAAGTGTTAAGAATACACCATATTTTTTTCATTTTTTTTAATTGATATTTAATAGCCTAAAAAAATTATTTTATGTGATGTACTCTCTTTTGAGGCGGCGCGCGGATCCTGCAGCGGTCGCACAGAGTCCTATTTTCAGCGTTAAATTAAAATTATAAATAATGGAGATAGAGTTCCGGTAGTTCAGACTTTTATGTTGCAAATTTCCTCCTCTTTAAGAATCTTTTTTCCGATTTCCGCTATCTCTTATAGTTTTTGTGTTATAAGGGAGAAACTAAATGCCTTTTTCTTTCATATTAATTTGTTTATAACTTTAACATTTTTTTATGTGCTAATAAAACATTTTAACGCATTTTTCTAGACGTCATGTCGAATCCAATGAGCTATTGCTCATATTTTTAGAAGCTATTTCAAGAATTAACACCTTTTTGAACTTGTGAATTAGACTAGTACTGCACATAAGAACTCTTGTTCGTAATGGTGCAACGAATACATTTCGGCTAGTTTTAGCTCAAACTGTAGAACTTTTACCGTGTGTCTTATATTGATATCGAACTGGGCTTAATTTATTGATACGAAAAAGTTTTAGAAATTTTGTACAAAAATGTTTTTCATCATAATAAAACTTGTTCGGAAATAAAAGGAGAATCCAAAAATATAAAAATATACAGGGTGTTCCATTTGAAAAAGTAACATTGCATAACCTGCTGCTTTTTAAGGAGCCTTGTACATTTGAAAACAAAATGATTAAATGCACCTTTTTAAACAGAATAACATTTCTTTCTATGTCTCACCGTTTTTCAGATAGTGCTTGTGTAAATAGAGCTGAGAGACCCTGTACATTAGGGTGGAGCGAAAATGGCGAATTTTTTTTTCCGAATTTGATTTCTCCTATATGTGGAAAAGTGGCTACATATAGGGTCAATTTACTGTGAGAAAACTGAGCCTCATACGATTACTTTTTCCGGTGCTCAAGGCTCTTGAAATTTATTACTTTTTTCTAAATAAGTGAAACTATTAAAACTTATGATTTATGCAGCTCTTCGCTTGTTTTAATATAAAACAACCCAGAACTTATCACGTGGAGGTGGCTGCATGGCCAAATCCTCCAATATGTTACCCTTCGATACAGACAAACTCATGTTATACAAATATTTTTGGTCTGTGCTCAACATTTGTAAGTCAATTTCAGTAAGTTCTGTGGTAATCTTTTGAAACTCTGTGACTGGTATAGATTCGCAAGATTGTAATGCTTTTCCGATTTCGCCAGAAAACCCAGAAGGGCCAGTAGTTTCCCCATCTAAATGTTTTATTAAATGACGCAAAGGTAATTCATTTGCGTATAACATACAAATAAAATACTGCAGTGGCCTTCCAATATGTATTTCTAGCTTTCTATTTACACCATTATGAACTCCCGTATTGACAGCGATCCCATCACATCCAATAGCCACTAAGTTCGTCAAATCCATATGTTGCTGCAGAAACTGTATCAAATTTTCGGAAATTGTCTCTGCTGTGCCACATGTCCAAAATATTTAGATCCGGGTTCTGAAACAACCACAATATATTCTTTGCTAATTGTACTTCTGTGATTTTTATTACCAATTGAATGCTGAACAAGGGTATCTTTTCGTCCATCGAAGTAAATGGCTTGTAAAAAATTCTTATCTTGCTTGGTTCTTAAAATGTTTCGTCTTCTTTTTCTCTCTCTTCTTATCTTACTTCTATCAATTATTTTACAAGGTTCTTATTTGGTTACCAGTTCAATATTTTTTAATTCAGCAGACGCAATAATAGCAGCGGATCTATTAGAAACACCTGTGCGATCGCACGTTTGTGCGAGACTTGGTAAGTTAATACGCATTTGTTTAGATCGTTGGCGTTGTAATTTTTGGCACGCCTTCTGCTTTGCATTAGAACTGCCATCAATATCCTCTGTCTCTTCACCATCTGACAGTTCTGTATCCAGCACATTGGAAGTAGAAGTTGAAGGTAGCGCTCTTATTTCCAAGACCCTCTGATGTAAGGATCGCTGAATGTTTCGCGTAGCTACTGGATCAATTGTGCCAATAAACATTTTTCTCTCAGTTCACTGGTCTACTAGAAATTCTCTTTCTCTAATTGGCACTTTGTTTTTACACTTACACAATGAAAAATTCGCGCACTTGCAGGACGATTTATCGAAAAGTTTTGTTTCTGTAATTTCTCTAATTTTTGTCACTTTTTGTCTAAGAGCATCATTCAATAGGGATTTTAGAGGTTTCTTAAGGTTTCTCAATTTTTCGTGATATTGTCTTATCACATGTAAAATTTGTTGATCTATCACCAAGGGAATAGACGCCTTAGACAAAACAAGTTTCAGCTCTGCAATAAAAATCTCTGCAATGTTACTTAAGGTCGGTTCTGCTTTATTTTGAGCTGAATTAATTAAGGTTTGACGTATACAGGGTGATTCACGTAGGCCATTCATTAGAAGTTTTTCAACTTGCAGTTGGATTAGAAACTTGAAATTTGGTATGCAGCCATAATCGATCATGCCCGTTCTATCTAAAATATTTTCAGTCCTCCAACTATACAGGGTGTGCCAAAAATTGGTACCAACTTTCTTATTTTAAATGGAAACCTATATTTTTCTTTACATGGTTCGATTGGTCTTCTAATTCTGAGTTTAGAGAACCTAAGTTATGTTAACTTATCTATTACAATTTTTGACATATGTCCAATTTTTTGAAAAAAATTGCCGCTGTAGTAGTTTACGAACAAATTTGTATCTCGCAAACTTTTCAAAATTATGAAACCAAATTTGTGAAGCAGTTAGCTGGAAGTCCAGGCTAACTTTTGATGTCCCATCGGTGGTCCCATTTTGTACCATATGGGCGCAGTCGATTTTCAAATGTCGCAATCAAAAATTGTCAAAAAGTCAATTTTTTCAAATGGCACCTAATATTTTTTTTCACACCATTCGAAAGAAAATTGAATTTTAGTGTGAGTTACTTAAGCATTCCCTATACCTAACTTCACCCCATATCGAGTTATTCAATAAAAATCAAGAAATACCTTATCTTGCCGAGAGATTCCTTACTTCATCAAGTATGCCATGGAAACAAAAGACAGTTGTAATAATTTTTAAAGAAAAATATGGATTTTTATTTAATTACACACAACACCAACAAATTATTATTAACAAACAAGAACAATGTTGACGAAATTCTGACGTAAATGTTCAATGTGACCACCATATTTTTGTTCAAATATTCTATTATTCTACTTTCAACAGATTGCGTAGCACATCTTTGCACCTAGCTACCATTTCTGACGCCAGATATCAATGCAAAATTGAATTTTAGGCCCACTTTTATTAACATTGTGTATGTCTATCTACAGTCGTTTTTTAGTTATTGGCATTTTTTGAAAAAAATATTGTTTTTTTTTCTCAAGGGTAGTAGTAAGCTTTGGAAACAATCATTTCATTTTAATTTTTATTCAAAAATCGTATTGCAATAATAAATAATAACAACAAAATAACAACAAATAAACAGATTAACAAAATAATTATTTCAATACAAATGCTCAATGTGTGCACCGTTTTCACTGACAGAATTTCGTCAATATTGTTCTTGTTCGTTAATAATAATTTGTTGGTGTTGTGTGTAATTAAATAAGAATCCATATTTTTCTTTAAAAATTATTACAACTGTCTTTTGTTTCCATGGCATACTTGATGAAGGAATCTCTCGGCAAGATAAGGCATTTCATGATTTTTATTGAATAACTCGATATGGGGTGAAGTTAGGTATAGGGAATGCTTAAGTAACTCACCCTAAAATTCAGTTTTCTTTCGAATGGTGTAAAAAAAATAGTAGGTGCCATTTGAAAAAATTGACTTTTTGACAATTTTTGATTGCGACATTTGAAAATCGACTGCGCCCATATGGTACAAAATGGGACCACCGATGGGACATCAAAAGTTAGCCTGGACTTCCAGCTAACTGCTTCACAAATTTGGTTTCATAATTTTGAAAGGTTTGCGAGATACAAATTTGTTCGTAAACTACTACAGCGGCAATTTTTTTCAAAAAATTGGACATATGTCAAAAATTGTAATAGATAAGTTAACATAACTTAGGTTCTCTAAACTCAGAATTAGAAGACCAATCGAACCATGTAAATAAAAATATAGGTTTCCATTTAAAATAAGAAAGTTGGTACCAATTTTTGGCACACCCTGTATAGTTGGAGGACTGAAAATATTTTAGATAGAACGGGCATGATCGATTATGGTTGCATACCAAATTTCAAGTTTCTAATCCAACTGCAAGTTGAAAAACTTCTAATGAATGGCCTACGTGAATCACCCTGTATATGCATAGTTTTTCATCACATCCACATATGTAGGTAACGTATTTTTTCTACACATGGAAGAAGCCCCAAATACAGGGCAGTCAATATCTTTTCTAGTTTTTGGCATATTTCACAAAAAAACTCGAATATCCAAATTCACCGAATAACAACCAAATTAACCGAGATACAATTATACGGTTGTAAAACTATTTTCGAATGAATATCGACAGCTTAAACGCACACTCAGTTAACGACAGTCGCTGGAGAAATAATTGAATCGGCTTTGTTTCTGACAGTCGGCGACAAATTTTGAAAGTGGTGGGGGCACCTCTAAACGTCATCCAATCCACTCCAGGTTTGGCAGGGAATTAACATTACTTAGCCCACCACTTTTCAGATTTTTCACTCCACCCTACTGTACATATGGAGATTAGGCAGGAAAATCAATGGTTAATAGTCACAAGGAACTCAATGTAAATAATCTGTACACTGTCACCCTTGACGCCGTGTCAAAAACAGAAAATAAAGGCATGCATGTAAAATTCAAGTTCTACTATTTTATGGAAGTAAATTCCCTTTCTAAACAGAATTACAGTAATAACTAATACCTAAATTGGAAGTAAGAATTTTCAAAGTGACTAAAATACTGCGAAATAATTTATTATTTAATTTAAAACATAAGCCTGGATTCTGAGCAGATCACTTTGTAAAACCTAATTGAACAAAGGGAAGTGAAAATGCATTTAAAACTGCTAGAACGCCAATTTCAAGTAAAAAGTACATTATGAAGAAAAATCTCACTGCGTTAGTACGAAGAGAGAAACAATTTCTTAAAACTCCCAGTTGGTAGTGAAACTCTGAAATGGCTGTAAAATATGTATGGCAAATAAAATAGCAAGAAGTGTTTCTAATGTTAAGTTAGTATAGCTACGTTGCATAGTAATGTATGGGCTCGTTTTTTCAGAAGGTAACATTGTAAATATTTTATTATTTCGTTCGGAATGATCTATTTGACAATCAGGAACGACTGTGTGTCGGCAATAGGATGTCTATAAATAAACTGAACAATTTTTATCTACTATTATTTTTTTCGCGCATTAAAGGGAAATGAGTTTAATTAGGAAACATGAAACAGGTTTAGCGGGTAATATTTTATTAAACATTTTAGAGCGTATCAGTGGCTGGGGGCTCCTTTGAAGAATGCAATCGGAAAAGCGTTATAATATTGGTCTCATGTCAAATTTTGATCATTTATATTAGGGATGTTTCTCGTCGTGTGAGTGCTGTCTTGGTCATTTATAACAAAAGTTGGCAGTTTTTGAAAATATTAATTTTTTTTTTTTACAAAAATAATAAGTATGGAGATTAGTTCATGAAATATTTGTAGTTGTCCATTGACTACAACACTTATTTCCTAAATTGCAAAAAATTGTTTCATAGAGTAAATATTATTACTCAATATACACTGGTTCAACTTGGACAATATATTTAATTACACAATGTGTCCTCAGATTGAGTTAGGAAAGGGGAAATCTTTTCTATTTGTATGTTTACAAGAAACAGACATTCTTTTTTAAAAGTGAATCATTATTTGTTTGCTTAATTGTATTGAAACATATTCTTTATACAGGGCCGTCGAGAGATAATCGGGGCTCACCAATCTTCAATATAAATTTCGCCGTGATGGCATTCATAATAATAAACTATTTATCTCTATAAACATTTCGAAGAGCGGGAAGGAGTCTTCCTTAGGATTGAACATTTATCTCGATCGAAACTTTGAAGAACGGAGGGTGATATTCCTTATAATTGAATATTTATCGTAGAGGATATTTTGAGATGCGCGTGGAGGGGGGTGATATTCCGTAACATTTATCACCTAAAAATTATATAATTTCATATTTATCTCGTTATAAACAATACAAAGTATTCAGAACTCATTATTTACATCCCACTAATAATTTTACCCAATGCAAATGCAAATTTCCGACTCCAGGTAAACCCGGGCCCACTCAAAACCGTCGCACCCCCTCACAAGACACCGGGCCTGGGGGGAAACACCCCCTCTCGACAGGCCTGTCTTTATAGGATTTTGCACACAGCAGAAAAAATAACTATCAATGGGAACTAAAAGAAAAACTATGTGTAAAAATATTAATGAAATCTTTGCATTCTTTCGATAACCCGAATTCTGGTTTTGCTAGCAAATTAAAATCTTAAAATGGATTTGTATAATTTTATTTGAAAATTCTCACTCAACAACTAGCATTCACACTGTCCCCTACGGCCATGCAGATTATACTAATATCTACTTAACCCCCTACGGTAATGAAGATTCAGTTAACATTGAGAACAAAGATCTAACATGAATTTATTTACCTACCTTGTCTTAAAAATGTTTCATTCTAATGAATTACATTTTCATGAAATCTATCATTCTGTTTTTGGAAATGCTTAACCTTTGAAACATTCTTCGCCCTTATTCTGGAGCTCATCAGAAAGGCACAAGGCCATTCATAAAGATATTCCATGCAAAACCAAGACAAATTCTATGTATAAGTAGGTATGAAATAATTATCAGTTAATGTCAAATATAATTATTTCATATCTACCTGTTCATAGAAATTGTCTTGGTTTAGCATGGAACATCTTTATGAATGGCTTTGTGCCTTTCCGATGAACTCCAGAATAAGGGCAAAAAAACGTTTCAAAGGCTAAGCATTTCCAGAAACAGAATGATAGATTTCATGAAAATGTAATCCATTAGAATGAAAAATGTTTGAAAGGTAAATAAGTAAATTGATTTTAGGCCTTCTTTCTCATTTTTAACTGAATGTTCATTACTAGACATGTTACGCCACTCAACAGAGAACTACACCACTACTACTGCTACCGTCTCGGCGAGGATGCCCTGGGAAGATTCGAACCTGGGACTTCATGGTAGCAAACCTAATACGCAAGCACTGCGTCACTGAGTCGATATAGCTCTGAGTAATACATTATGAACGTAAAAAAATATTTCACTATCTTTGCCCATTTAAACATATAAAGAGGGTACATTTTAAATGAGTTACTTATTTATATCTTTAATAACATTGAACTTAGCCGTTGTCTGATATTAAATGTATTTCAAAGAGATAGGATCTCTTGATATTTTTGGAACTGTTGTGGCTTTGTAACAGTGGTAAAGCAAAAAGCACCCTTCCTAACTGTCTCAGTGGTAACTAAATATTTAAGCATAAAGGAAAAAATAAGTCTCAATCAATCGCAAAAGACTTTCCGATTGATCAGGAACTAATTATAATGAAAATCAAACTTGCATAATTAAAAAATGTATTGAGGACATTAGAATCAATATGCATTTAGTCAAACAAGCGAATAACATACTAATTTTAACTTTTAAACTTTCGTATCATTAATCATTTTCCACAAAACACTCTAAGTAAACAATGATAAGCGAAACCGTGGAAGAAAATCGACGACGAGTATTATCTCACTCAACGCTGCTAAAACACACTCTCTGAACGACATAAGACTCTAAGAGGTGACTACAGCACAGCGGTAATAGTAAACGTTTTGTTTCCTTTGATCTAATATAATATGCATTTTTTTAAAATTTGATTCATTTGATTATAAGTAATACCTAAATTATATCATATTTTTATTGTTTTATAATATGGTATAATATTCACTAACGTTTCACGATTTTTAGTCAACTTATATGCAATCAAAAAATAACTCACTTTTAGAAATCTTATTACACTACCATTGACTGACTGAGTGATCAGCCAGCGTATGGTAGACATTGCTGCCGTTTCCTGGATATCCAATCTGGATGCTTTTATATCCCGCCGGACCGACCATACGGCGGATTTGATATGGAGCATGCTTGTTGTCGGCAGCAAGAGCCACATGACCAAACCCCGGCGCAAAAGTAGTTATGCCAGAGACGGTTTTCACACACAAATAAATATAATGTTTTGAATCGAGAATCTTATGATTCACATAAGTAAATAAATACATTATTTATAGGAAACAAATGCTTTTGCAGTAAGAAATAAAAAGCATGGCATAAAACTAATAAAATAAACATAATTTATTAATAGAAATTTGAAGAAATTATTTATTTGGTATAGTTGAGCAAGTAGATAAGAGATGTTCACTGAAACTGGTGGATAAAAAACACCAAACTTCGGCCGCACATTACAAATACCTGCAGCGAAAACAAAACACTCGAAACTTTAACCGACATATACGCCACTTTTTGTACCTTTTGTATCAATTAAGGAAATGTAAACCTATCCTATCCTATAAGTTTCTTCCCAATTATATTAAACAATTCTTAATTTAAAATATTATTTTTATCTCTGCACATAATATAAGGCAGTTTTAAAAAATTAAAGGCGAATTGTCGACACCACAAAGATATCGCCACTCTTGTCGCACTTTTTCTATTCGTTTTACGACAGCAAATAGGATACGGTAAACAATAATAATAGTAAAAGAAACCACAAATTGCCCTTTATATTTTGCAGAAGATATTAAATATACAGAAAGGCACTTGAAATAAAAAAATCGGTAAAAGTATTTACACAGAACTTCCCTCGTTATTTGTGCATGGCGGTCACTCTAAAAAATTATTAAATACGAAATGACATTGAGAATAATAATGGAAATATAGTTATTGTAATTATTACAAAGAAATCCTGATAACTTTTGGTCAAAAAAATAGTGCTCATCCAACAGCAAAAGTTCAATACTAAATAACAGGTCTACCATGAATTATTTCTTGGGATGACCACCCTGTATATTTTCCAATAAAAGTATAATAGCATATGTCAAATATTATTGCCATTAGACACATTTTCAGTTCCACATTCACGCAGTGAAGTGGAAGTATAGTGGTTAAAAATTTCATTTTTATTTGAAATTTTTCAAAACTATTGGTTAAAAATTTTCAGTCTTCTTTCTTCTGCAGCGGGTTCAGAATGTCATGAAACACGTAAATTTTAAATTTGGGCAAAGAAAAAAAATTTCCATCTGTTTTAGTGGTAAAAATTTTTTCAAAAATGTGAAAAAAATTTTCAAATTTTTTTTTCTGAAATAGGTTTAGAATGTCATGAAACGTGAAAATTTTAAATTTCAGCAAAAACAAATTTTTCCGTCTATTCCAATGGTAATTTTTTTTCCAAAATGGTAAAAAAATGATGCGATTTTTTTTCCGAAATAGGTTAGGAATGTCATGAAACGTGGAAATTTTAAATTTAAGCAAAAAAAATGTTTCATGTATTCTATAGTGAGTAGTGAAATAGATTTTATCAATTTTTTTTAAATTTGTTTGAATAGGTTTGGAATGCTATGGAAACGTTGAAATTTTAAATTTGAACAAAGAAAAAAAAAATGTTTTTTTTGAATTTTTTCCAGAATGTTACAAAATTTTCAAATTTTTTTTTTCTGAAATAGGTTTAGAGTGTCATGAAACGTGTATATGTTAAATTTGAGCAAAAAAAAATTTTCCATCTAGTGGTAATTTTTTTTTCCAAAATGGTAAAAAAATGTTATAATTTTTTTCTTCCGAAATAGGTTTGGAATGTCATGAAGCGTGGAAATGTTTAATTTGAGCAAAAAAATATTTTCTTCTATTCTGTAGCAAGTACTTAGTGATGAATACATAAAATTTTTCAGAAAAATTTCTAAATTTGTTTTAATACGTTTAGAATGGAAACGTGGAAATTTTAAATTTGAACAAAAAAAAATTCCACCTATTTTAGTGGTAAAAAATTTTTCAAAAATGTTGGAAAAAAAAATTTTAAAAAATATATTTTTTTGAAATACGTTTAGAATGCCATGAAGCGTGAAAATTTTAGATTTGAAGAAAGAAAAAATTTTCTTCATACATTTTAGTGGTAAAATTTTTTTCAAAAATATTGGTGAAGAAAATTTTCAAAAATTTTTTTTTCTGAAATAGGTTTAACGCGTCATGAAATGTGGAAATTTTAAATTTGAGCAAAAACAAATATTTTTCACTATTTACTCCTTTTAGACCTGTATATTTTTCAGTGATAATTCTACCATTTCTTCGCTGACAGTAGGGTTAACTACCTACCAAGTTTGACTGCTCTCCGTCAAGTAGTTTTTTAGTTAATGCACCAACAGACAGACAGACAGACTGACTGAATTGAAAAACCTATATTTTCGGAATCTACGTGTACTGAAACGTCAGAATCCGAAAAAATCTCGGAGGGTGATTTTTTCTCGAATACAATACTTCCCTTCGGTATGCGAGGGAAGTAAAATATACAATAATTACTATTATTTTATCACACAACGACCAACGGCATGTGAGCCTGTTTCATATGCACATGCGTATTATGGAGTCAACACTACAGATTTGTCGGTACATTTTCACCTTCAGGAGTAAATGTGTCGTAAATTATTATGGCGTCGAGTGGCTTTCCTTTCGTGGATTCAATATTTCCTGGTACTGCGGTTTAACGGTGTAGAACTTTTCTGTACCAGCTGTGAAAAAACACTTTCGCGGATACGCAAGTCGAACAGTTTAAAACATATTTCGTCCGAATGTCACAAAAGCTAAAATTTAGCATATATGAATATTTCTCACGAATCCCTCTAGCTACGCGACCTTCAGTGTAACCTGGAGATAGATCAGTATATAGTAATTGCTGCAATGAACTAATGTTAATCTACTTCAATATATTTTTATAGTATTAGGGGCTGTTGCTGAGAGAGTGAAATACAAACTGGATACAGTCAAATGATAATTCACTTTTAAACAAACTGGATACAGTGTTAAGAAACAACCCCGGCTTTTCAACATTCGTGCGTGTGGCAAAGAAGTGGACTGTACAATACCGGACCTAAATCTGCTATCTATAAAAAAATATACTTATTTTATCCTTATTTGAATCCATTTCACAACACAAGTGGATATTTAGTGATATTCGCCGGAGTTTAACCTCGGACCATTTAGAGCAAATGCAAGTAATATATTTTTATTATTCTAATAAGGCATCATTGCTGGGTGTTTGTGCATCCAACAATAAGTGCATCAAAGTATGACTTTCGGAGCCATTTACCTTTAAATATTACGGAATGGGGTATTTTCCCATATTTTTTTAATTTGAAAATTGAAAACTAGAAATAAAAATAAGGAATACGTGTTTTTTCTTTTTTTTTAAATTTTTTATTTAAGCCGGAAAAAAATTAGTTAAACTTTCATGACGTCATTAAGCGATAATTCAAATAGAGCGCCAAATGTACTTATTTCTAGGGAGTTTCAAGTTGGTGATTTGTGATTTGATATTTCATGTAACTATAACCTTATTTTTTGTTTGTTTCATAAACAGATGTTCAGTTTTGTGTAGCACCTAATATCGACCTGTGAATGAGTGTAAAATTTCATTAAAAACGACGTTTGATCTACCTTCTACGTAATTAGTTTCCATATTTGTATGCTTGTATAGAATGTTTTCAAACAAATAGCTAAACAAACAAAATATAGGTGTGTGCGCGTGACGTCATGCATTTTGACAGTCGTCAGACCTGAGGGAAAACAAATCAATATTCCTCAGGTCTTGAATTGCAACTGATCGAACTATTTATTAAATTAGTACCTTTATGGACATTATATTATACAAAATGAGAAGTTTTGACTGTAATATTTATTGTGGAAGTGAGACAATACGAAATGACGCCAGTTTTTATTAAATGTAATCGATTTTTCAACTAGGAAAAGTTGATGTTGGAATATGCCAACTGATTGCAAGCAATGAAAAGAAATGATTTTTCAAGAGTATTCCAAGCATTTTGTTACTGGTAAATTGTTGTATATTAATATAAGAATTTTATTTTTAACGTGGGTTCATATTGTAGGCCACACTGCTGTGTTATAAGACCAAAATCAAGTTTGGTTTCCTCTTTTAACATCAGATATCAAATAAGAAACTGAACGTGGTTGTGATAAAATAAGTGCTGCTAGAGCAATCCACAAACAATTTGGTATTGAAATTAACAGTTTGTATTCGTTTGAGTGATATTTTTGGTATCTAAACTTGAGTTGAGCGAAGAAAGAGGCTCGTGCCGAAGGTGAAAAATTTTACTGAGACACTTATTTTAAATATGGTACAATTTAAGAAAAACTTGAAAGAAAAGCTACATATTATATGAAGATCTGAAGATGAAGTTTATAAATTAAGAGTGAAAGTTCAAAGTATAGTTCTGATCGATGATCTACGGACTAAATGTACCTATTGTTTTAAACTATATATTGCGGTTATTTAAAAACTACTCAGTGCTGAATTCTTTAATATTTGAAACCTGGGTCTAAATACTGACTTAAGTCCATTTTCACAGTTTTGTAATGTAAAACAACAGAATTGAGTAGTTTTTAAACACCACACAATATATTTTAAAACAATACAATCACTCGCTAGATCACTCGATGAATTTATTATAAATGTCATCCAAGTTATATTAGAAATGTTAAACTTATTGATAATAAACAGTTCTATATTTAGTAGACATTTTTTTTTGTTTTGTTCTCATTTACAGGCAAGAATGCAGAAGTTCAACGTAGTTGGCATTCAACTTACTGCTAACGATAGTAATAACAGTGATAAATAAAACAATAAAAGGAAAGGAGAATATTTAATAAAATACATAAGTTAGACAATAATAACATTAATATGACATGACAAAAAGTTCTTACAGAAATTACAATAATTTGCACAGCTCAATGCATAAATATACCATAGACGATGAGTGAACCGCCAGATAAATTGTGTCTACCTTATTATAACATAACTAAGTCCTTTGTTCGTATCTTTTCATGAGTAACTTTTTTACAAAATCTGCGCGTTGTATTGCACAATGGTTAACTGCTTAGCCATAGCCATTTTTACTGCTAAAAAACTAAAAGGAGTGATGTCTTATCATCTCGCTCTGTACCTGATAAATTGCAAATCAGGCTAGCGAACGTGTTTTGCCTGTACCTGCAACACACTCACAATGAGTACTAACAACTCATCTGGATCGACTGGATCCGCAATAATCCAAGGAATGATGTTTTTGACAATGTAGAGAGACCATAACCTGAAAAATTGATGTGTTAGTAATTATTCATAAAACATTTAATTATGCAAGTACATGGCGAAGATGATTTATAATTTATAACTAATCCTTACCTTTGTGATAATAAGTTGTTATCCTATAAATTTCTTGGAGAGAACTTCTTTCACCCAACCACTAACAAACTGGTTATAAGCTTCATCTTTTGAATGCCTTGTACTCATTCTTTTAACTATGCACTCCTTTCAAAAATCATGTAATTACAATATATGTATGTCTAATATTCGGAAATACATTGGCATCTGTACTAAGGTCTTCTTTATTTAAATATATAGGGATTTAAATTGATAGCACCAACTTTCTTCCGTACACCAATCCTGTACATCATGAGGTATTTTCGTAAAATATAAACTCGTCTTCATCTTAACAAACAAAATTCGCCCCATAAATTGATTAAACATAATTGTAGATGTTAAATAATCCAAAATTAAGTTTTAAAACATCACGGAATCCACAAAATATACAGTTAAAACAACACGTTCGATCGGCGAATTTCAAAATGGTGGCCGTTTGTTTTCCCTCAGGTCGGAAAGTTGTGACGTCACACGACCTACTGAAAATTAATGAGTCACACCACTGTCACCAGATTAACAGTGTGGTGTCAGTGTTGCCAATAGTTTTTTGGTGATTTACCTAGTTTTCGCTTAGTGACGTCATTATGAAAAATTGAAACTTCTAATTAAAATTATAATTTTATAGTTTTATATAACATATTTTTTTCTGTGCCAAAAATATTTAAAAAATATGCATTTTTCAAATGTAAGCATTTCCACTTTCATCTCAGATTAATGAAAATACCCTATTCACTAGATACAATTATAAGATAAGATATCGTATTATTGCGCATCAGAATGTTTATCTAGTTGATATTGCGCAAAGCCGACTCTAGCATTTACTTCATAACTACCTCGAAGCCGGGGTCTGCACATGACACATGAGGTAAGTATACAGGGTCCGCCACTTAAAACTCACCATACTCGTAACTTACTTATTTCTTAAACTACGACCATGTTCGGCACATCAAATTGTAGATATTTTTATGGTCTATATGCATACAGAGTGATTTAATTTTTTTTAAATCATTATGTATGCATATTTCAAGGCCTTAAAAATATCTAGAATTTGATGTGCCGAACATGGTCGTAGCTTAAAAAATAAGGAAATTACGAGTCTGGAGAGATTTAAGTGGCGGATCCTGTATAGGATGGGAAGCGTAGGTGTTTGTGAGATGCTTCTTTGTAGTAGTCTTCTGTGTAATAACTGGAGTTTTATTCCCCAAATTACATGATTTTATCTGACATTACCCTTGGTATAGTACGGAGTGTCCCAATTACTTTTGTAGACTCCGTCGATATTATAGTATATCCATCGAAATCAAAACTGTGCTTACCCTTTTCTTTCTAGGTGATAATATCCTTTTTGGTGTCCCTCAACCAGGTTACTTCACAAAAAAACTTTACTGAATATAGAAGGAACTCAATTGCATAATAAGCAAATAAAACACGTGATTTCTCAAAATACTCAAACCAGTATATTTAAAGAAAAACATGAAAACAAATGAAAATGACAATCACAAACATTTAACGATTGAATAAATTAACAAACAGTAAATACACTATATCAAGAAATGAAATGGTCCGCGGTAAGTTCAAATCTTTAGCTGAATCGCGGCCGAATACTCTTAGTTCGAGTACAACACATCAATTTATGCTTATTATAACCGTCAAAATACTGAATAAATGTACTTTAACTCTAAAATTGAAAGAGGTTCGCAAAATGAGAATTTACTATACCCTGTAGGTAGAAGACGACCGATCAGACGTTAGGCCAAGTGTCGATATTATCTCAATCGAAATAAGACGTTTCAAAAGTGGGCAGTAAACTTTAAACCCTCGACAAATTAAAATCTTTTCTACTTTAAACTGTACCCCTATTTGAAATTACCTAACGAACCATGGTATCTTTCATATGACCTATCTAACATTTTTACCAATAAAGCAGATGAAAAAAACCCCTTTTGTTCCTTACTTTGCTTCAGTATGGGGGAAAAAATCTACCTTATTTGGTCTATCTATCTTACTGTCTATTACATATATTTTCTGGATTCCTCTCTCAACTGCCTTAGTCTTGAAAATTTAACTAGACCCCCCCCGATGAGTCGTATTTAAACACGTATTTGACGGGTCCTTAACTTCAAGTGTGAAAAGCGAATTGGACATAAAATAATTTAGATGGTTATTTATTGCTTCCAATTGGCTAACGTCGACTACCTAATAAAGACTAAAGTTAACAAAGCATGTTTCCTGGGCTCTAAAATAAATCAGTTTGCCACATAAAACAGACGTTTCTATGACCAGTATTTTACGTTATTGTACTAAAGTCTCGACCCTTAAAATGTTACCGAGATCGGAAATATGAGAATACGGCGATTCTATATGCGACAGGGCCGGACTTGGCTCCCTTGATTTGACCTTTGTTACATATGTCTCTGCATCTAGACTGCGCATTCCCTCCCGCCCGCTTGCGTCCAAATATGGTTTCATGCTTCCCAAAAACTTGTATTTTCATTTCAACGTCCCGCATTAGTGCGCCCATTCTAGTTGTTTGCCAAAATATTGAATTACTGTATATGAGGCATGCTTGTTGACAGCCGCGAGAGCCACATGACGCATGAGGCAGCATTATAAGATGGGAAGTGTAGGTGTGAGATGCTTCTTTAAAGTTTCTATGTTTCCTTCAAGTTCCTATCTATCATCATTGAATGGGGAGTGTAGGTGTTTCTGAGATGCTTTTTTTAAGTTAATTCTTATTCAGTCTTCAGTTTCTTCTGTTCCTGCATCTAGCAGTGTGCATTAGCTCCCGCCCGTCTGCGTCCAGATACGGTTTCATGTTTCGTAGAAACTTGTGTTTTCTCTTCAACATACATACATATAGCTGGCTGTAAGAAGCACCAGTAATTGGCGTGTTCTCGTTTCAACGTCCTACAATAATGTGTCCATCCCATTTGTTTTTCAAGACCTAAGTATGTTAACTTGCTGTAACAGATTTTTTTTATATTATTGTTATATGTCTCGCGGTAATAGAGAATTCTATAGCGTGTTATATGAAAGTGGCCCGAGAGAATATTTGGTATACCCTGTATATTGGTTTATTTTTGTAGAAATTAGTTTCAATTGCAGTTTTCTAATTCCAGGTATTTTTCTATTTTATTATATATAAGTATTTAATAAACTTTCAGTTTTTATTTCAGTTTTAATAAAGAAATAAACTAATACACTAATAAACTAATACTACTAATTATAACTTATCTCTTCTATATTGATTTATAAATACATGCCAATAACCATCCACTTGAAAGGGTCCCAGGTTTAATGTATGGGCCGGTCTGTTTCCATCTACGACGGCCCAGCTAGGAACTGCACTAGACACGTGATTACTTTATTCTCGTACTATTAACGAACACTTTATAAATTATTTTTAATTATTCAATTCAATGTGCTTTGTTTTTCTATTACTATACTTCACTTTACGCAGAATATTTTAACCTACCGATGACCTAAATTTGATCGAGGTTGCGTTTTCGTTGGGAGCGTCCCACGGCGCAACCACCGTTAACACCATCCACTCGCCTCTTATCTCCCTATCTTATCACACTATCATTGATATAATATTCATAGTAACTCCTTACTTCCAACATTACTAGTGATCTGTATAAAGACTTGACCATAAAGTGTAACGACATGGTTACATTAGGCAATTCAGTAGGGCAGTCACAAATTTCGGGGGCATGAAATTTGGATACTTAAAGAAAAAGGGTAGCCTAAGGAATCACTACTTCCACATCCAGATTTACCATCCGTCTCTTTAAATGAAAACATATTGATTGTTGATATTTGTACTCCGGTATGTGAAAATAATTTTTCATAGAATTTTAATAGTACGATAATTGAAATTATCGTCTCCAAAAACCCATAAAAGGATATGCCACTTCAATACCTTTTTGACTAGTCGACCGATCAGTGTATGATGGATGTGGGGAAGGCTGATGTGATGTAAAAATTGAGACCTTGACCTCTAGTATGTACACCAAATCTCAAGTTTCTGGACTCTTATTAGCTTCCTTTACTTATTTACCCCTATTCACGTCCTAACGCGCCAACGGAATGAGCTCAAATATAATACAATACATACGTGTACTAAATTTCAAATCAATATCTTAATCTTAATGTTATTTTCTTGGCAACTATAATACTGGACAAGTGTCTTAATTGTATTTTGATAACCCCTTTACCAATGAAGTGGAGGTGGTGGTAGGAGGTGTCAGTTGTTATAAAAAGAATTTAAGGCCTGGATTCTTACTAGCTTGCTTTACTTATTTTCTCCTATTTACCCTTAATTATCCCCACCCTACAACTGAATCATCTTAAAATGTAGTTCTGGATGTCATTATGATAGATAGATAATTGTACAAAATTTCAACTGAATAACTCAGTTTATTTTTATTAATTCCTTTAATAATGATGTGGGGGTAGTAGTGGCAGGTTATAAAAAATTTTGAGACCTTGGCTTCCAGCATATGCACCAAATCCCAAGTTTATGGAGTCTTATTAGCTTGCTTTACTTATTTTCCCCTATTTACCTCCTAATCCTTCAGTGGAATAAGCTCAAAATAAAATCTTAATCCAGAACTGGTTTTAATGCATACATGTATCAATCTTAAAGCGTCCCGGAGGAAAAAATTTACAGACTGCCATGCAGAATTCTTCTTTTTTGCTCACATTCAAATCTCGACGTTTCATGACAATCTGAACCTGTAACGAATCATATTTATATGATTTTGCAAATAGCAGAAAAAAGTATCTATGAGAACTAAAAAGAGAAACTATCTGTAAAATTATTGATTTCGAATCTTTGAATTCTTTCGATACCCTAAATTCTGGTTATGTTAGCAATAAAATGAATTTGTATATTTCTTATTTGACAACCTATTTCAGAAAAAAAAAAGTACATTTTCTTGTTCAAACAAATGCCTTCCAGGACTCGAATTTACTACCAAACTTTTGCTACACTTTCTTAAATTGATTTTTTAAAGATTTTTTTAAATGTTAACAAATTTAAGAATTTCTTGTAAAACTGGAACACGGCATTTTATGGTGACCATCCTGTATATATATTTTCTACTACAAGTATAGTAGGTTTAGTTGTTCAATAATTATGTTCTACAAGCCTAACTCTCATTATCTTTGTTATTAATTATTCATGTTGCGTTTTCTATTCAAACCACTAGACACCAAACTACTCTATATGTTTTTCTCAGTCTCAGATATATCAACTTTTTATATCTATTGTTAAGAACCATGTCTCAGAGTAATGGCACTGTTATCGACCTCTTCAACCATATTATTTGAAATAAAAGGAACAATAAAAGATATCCCTGCGTAAAATAAATGTCTTCTAATTCTTATTTGTGGTGTCCTATTTTCTTTCTACTCGAGCATGACCTTAGTATTTTTTTCTCTAACACACAACATAAAATTAAGCTTGGATTTGTGACATGCACATTAAATAAAAGTGTACGAACAAAAATATATAAAGTTGGTTTATTAACACGTACAACAAATGTATGGAAATATAGGTTCGACAAATTGCAGAAGTCCTCTCTGTTACAACATTTGTTTAAAAATCGACTTAATTTAACAACACAATTTCTCTACAAAAATTGTTACAGTGTGTGGTGTGCTTATTTATTCATTAATTTATTTATTTAACAATACACTACCCAACAAAGCATTCCAATTACTGGGTAGGAAGTAATAAGTACTTACAAATATATAACTTATGAGATTGGAAACAACAGAATAGACAGATAAAAACAATGATAATACAAACATTTTAAATTATGAAGTAAGTGCTGATGATTTTATCGCAGCTACATTGCAGTGGAATATATTAAACTGGCCTTGTAGATTATTATAGTTCTCACACATTTTATAAAGTGGCGAAAATTTCTGGACGTTAGTTCTGGGAGTCGACAAACAGAGTAATGAGTTATGCCTAGAACCAGGTCTAGGTGTCCGAAAATTTAGTAAGCTTAAGCTAGCGCCGCAATCTGTTATATTATTATTTTAGACAGAAAATTTTGCTACGAAATAGCTTTACGAGTCTCTAGACTTGAGAGTGAAAATATATTCAATTGTACAATCTGAGGAAAACCAATAGCAGGATAGACACTATTTTCCTTGTGACAAAGTCTTTAAAAAGCGCCTCTGAATTATCTATATAGTTTGTATAATATATATGTTATATTGGGACGACCAAATAATAATTTTGATTAAAGAAAAGATTGATAAAGTAGTTTCAGTGTGTATTGTTGTGTGTGTGTGTGTTTCAGGTTTGTTGACTACGGTTACAAAGACCATTCGCCAAGTTTCCTAGTATAATAATTTTTTTTTTAAATTTTATTTCTTATCACATTATTCCTTGGTTACCAATGTGTACACTTTTTTTAACTACATATTTTTCTATTAAATATAACAAGCATATAAGTATTTACGTAAACGAATAAGTACAAACATACAAACATATATCTTTTTTTTTTGTGATATTTTTTCAGTTTTTTTTTAATATGTATTCCTTTTTTTTAATACATGTATTTTTTTTTTAAATTTTTTTTTTTCGTGTATTTTTTTTAATTTGATTTAACAATTTTTTATCTTTTAATTGGGAACTGACAGTGATACAGGTACGTCTATGGGTCCGTATAGACGATTTTCACACATACTGACTAGACCTCGGATAACATGGATTAACATTGAAGGAAAGACGATAGGAAACTTATTTCTAAATACAAGTTACAAATATTACATATTTATTATATTTTTAATTTTATTTTTTTTTATATGGCATACTAAATGGTTATATATAAAAATGTTTCTTGATGCTAGCAATTGCATCAAATTAAACGGACATGGTACAAGATTTGATTTATAGATTACATCCAAAAACTGTTTATTATTATCTTCGTTCAATTTACATTCTAAAATCATATGTACCGTATCCCCTACTTCTCCACAATCACATAACGCATTATCTCTCTTATTAATTCTAAATAGATATGATGGTACCAGTGCATGATTGAATCTTAGTCTACATATTTTACTAATTGTATTTTTTAAATAGCAGTTTTTGTACCAGTGCTCTTTTGAAGGCAATGGCTCAATACACTTATAATAAGCCCTTTTTTCGGAATTTTTATATAAGTTGTTCCATTCTCGTAAAAACATTTTTTTTGTTATAGAAGTTAAATCTTCAAATGGGCAAAGGTATTCAGTCACCTCCCCCAAATTTACGGCCTGTTTCGCCATGTTGTCAACTATTTCATTGCCTAAGATACCACAATGAGCCTTGACCCATGCTAAATGTACAATTTTGTTTTGTTTTTGTATTTCAATTATTAAATTTATTATATTAGATATTATATAGTTGCAACAAGAGAATCTTTTTATATTTTTTAATTTATCTAACGAGCTTTTGCTATCAGAAAAAATTACAAATTTTTGTTGTTGTAAATTTCTAACCTGTAGTAATGCTTGCCATATAGCAATGAGTTCCGCAGAGTAGTTAGATAAATTATCATTTAGTGCAAACATAAATTGAGTGTTAGTATTCGAGTAAAAGAAAGCACACGCTGTATTTTCTTCGTTTTTGGATCCATCAGTAAATATAAAATGATAATCGGGGAAGAGCTCGTTTGTGTCATGTATAAACATTTTGTTTCTAATTTTTTCGGGAAATAATGAGTAATCTCTTAAGAGGTATATTGAAATGTTATTGTATTCAGTGAAATTAATGTTGTATATAGGGTTAATATTATCTTGATATAAGTCCTTGACTGTATTTAATGATTTACTGTAACATTCTGTTAATATTAGAGAATTCTTTTTTGCCCAATACTTGTTTGTTAGATCTTCGATGAAAAGTTGGTGAATTTTCTCTATAACTGGACTATTTTTTGACTGGAGTTTTAATATGAATCTATTACAGAGTAATTTTCTTCTAATATATAATGGGAATTCGGTACACTCTGATAGTAGGTTATAAATTGGTGTACTGTTTAATGCTCCGAGACATAGTCTTAGGCATTTGTTGGAAATTACGTCTAATTTGTTTAAATGTGTTTTCGCTGCTTGATCGTAGAAAGTGTGTATTGTTAAAATCGCGAAAGCATCATATTATGAATTCTAGTGTTCTAAGAAAAGTTAGAATATTACATCATTCATTATCTTTATCAAGAGCACATTGTAATACCACACAGTCACTCACATCACTTACTGTATTGTATAACTTTTTATTAATTACGTATAAAAGACAATTGACATCCAATTCCTTTGCGATATCATTAATGAAGATATTGAATAATATTGCACCTAAAACAGAGCTTTAGTGTACACCCGAGGTAGATACGAATTTCGCAGATTGTTGTCCATGGTATGTAAATTATTTCTAAAATAGTAAGAGGGCTTTTTACTGAAGGTCTCCATATTAAAGAGCAAGAGCTTTAACAGGGAAAGATATATGATGTGTCTCTTATGGGTAAACTTGTTACTGGTAAAATAAACTGAGTGCTAGATGTTTCTGGCAGTAAGACTACGAACACGAACCTGCAATATTGAAATCAGAAGTAGAGGCAGCCACATAAGAACTACAATCTGGTAAAGTAGTTGGGGTCGGCAACACCAGTGAGTTGATGAAGATAAATTTAAATTCCCTCTCAAATATGCCAAAAAATTTGAGACACGGAAATCTGTCCCAATGACCGGTGTTTTGGAGACGGGAACACTCAAACCTTGATTTTCATTATTTGCCGACCATGTGATGAAAACTCTTTAATGCCAGCTTTACATTTTTGGACTCAGTGTTGAAAAGCACCATTTTTCGTACACGGTCGGAGAATAATAAAGATCAGACGCCTGGAAGTTTCCATCTCCAATAATACAATCCACAGTTAGGCTTCTTAAGCGGTCAAACCCACTGAATGTAGGTTTGATGCGCTGATTGAGAGTCGTTAGATGAGTGCAGTTGGAAAAAGAATCACTCCAGAGCCATAGGCAAGACCCCAACCATCTTCCAAGCAAAAATCTATGCCATAGATCTATGTGCCCAGGAATGCATAAATAAAGGCATCTGAAGGGCAAAGATCTATATACTTCGAGAGAGCCAGGTAGTGTTAAAAGTTCATAGGTCTTACACCATCGAGTCTAAAATTGCCTGAGAATCTCTGAAGCAACTGGCAAAAAAACAAAACACTTTACCTTGTTGTGGGTGCCAAGTCATGAGGGAATAGAAGGAAATGAATTAGCCGACGCACTCACAAAAAAAGTGATAAAACCCCGTTTTTTGGGCCCGAACCATTTTGTGGCTTATCCAAGGGACACATAATGCAGGAGATCCTAAAAGGGGAAAAGGAACAGAAAGAGTCCTACTGGAGGAATACACCACGCCAAAAACAAGCTAAAAGGTTCATCACTTGTTCAACAAAGAAGAATGTCACAAGGCTTCTCGAACTCGATGAGTCCGACTTAAGGTCTCTTAACAGGCCATTGCCCCTTGAGATATCATCTTAGGAATATGAGCAAGGCAGACAATGATATGTGCAGATACTGTGATACTGCAATAGAAATTGCGGAACATATTCTTTGCAAATGCAAGATGTTAGTCCAGACTAGGCTCTAGTACCTTGAAAAGGAGGAAATAACGCCTGAAGACATAGGGAAAGTAGCTCCAGGAAAATCACAAGCTTTGGAAAATCACAAGCTTTCTAGAAAGGTTGGAAGTCCTAGGCAACAACTAATTGTAGGGTAATTCATAAAGAATCTTTTAGGTCGATGTGAAAGAGCGGTGGTCCCGAATCGTGTCTCGGTTCAAAAAATGACTATAGAGAACGCAAATCTTGTCGGAAATGAATTTTTTTTTAATTAAAGCTTACCGAAATTCCAACAAATTCTCGGAATAGGAATTTTGAAACTAAATTTTCTTTTTTTACTTCCCTCGCATACCTCGCAAGTATTGTATTCGAGAAAAAATCACCCTCCGAGATTTTTTCGGATTCTGACGTTTCAGATCACGGAGATTACGAAAATATAGGTTTTTCAATTCCATCAGTCTGTCTGTTTAAAATTTCCACGTTTCATAGGGTTCTAAACCTACTAAAAAAAAAAATTAGAAATTTTTTTTACTATTTTTTAAAAAAATTTACCACTAATACAGACTGAATTTTTTTTTCTTTGTTCAAATTTAAAATTTTCACGTTTTCATGGCATTCCAAACCTATTTAAACAAATTTAAAAATTAGTTTGATTAAAAATAAAAAAAAAAAATTTTGTAAAAAAATTTTAATCTATCACCGTGAATAGAATAAATGAACAAATTTTTCTTTTGCTCAAATTTAAAATTTCCACGTTTCATGACATTCCAAACCTATTTCGGAAAAGAAAATTTGCGACATTTTTTTTACCAATTTGGAAAAAAATTTACCACTAGAATAGATAAAAATTTTGTTTGTCCTCAAATTTAAAATTTTCACGTTTGACATGGCTGACATTCTAAACCTATTTGAGAAAAAAAAAATTTGAAAATTTTTTTCACCAACATTTTTGAAAAAATTTTTATCACTTAAATAGAATTTTTTTTTCTTTGCTCAAATTTAAAATTTTCACGTTTCATAGCATTCTAAACCAATTTCAAAAAAAAATACCACTGTAGAATAGAAGGAAACTTTGCTTTTTGCTCAAATTTAAAATTTCCACGTGTCATGGTACTCTAAACCTATTTCAGAAGAAAAAAAAATTGAAAATTTTTTTAAAAACATTTTTGAAAAATTGAAAAAAAAATGACATTTTTTACCCACCACTATACTTCCACTCCACTACGTGTATGTGGAATTGAAAATGTGACAGATGGCAATAATATTAGGCATATGCACCTATTATACTATTATTGAAAAATGCACAGGGTGGTCATCCCAAGAAATAATTCAGTCATGGTGGACATTTATAAAGGTATTTGCCCAAGCCTTCCTTATTTGGCGCCTGTTATTTAGTATTGAACTTTTGCTGTTGGATGAGCACTCTGTATATTTTTTTGACCAAAACTTATCTGGTGTTCTTTGTAATAATAGTGATAACTATATTCCGATTATTATTTTCAATGTCACTTCGTAATTATTGATTTTTTAGAGTGACCGCCATGCACAAATAAAGAGGGAAGTTCTGTGTAAATACTTTTACCGATTTTTATTATTTTAAGTTAAAGGCCAAAAAAATGCTTTAAATCATTTTTGATACAATATACTGAATAACTTCATACTATAAAATATCGAATTCACGAGTATAATCAAGCCTCGCAGACATAGTCATCTTCTGCCTCAGGGCGGTCTTCCTTCAAATTCTTTTAGCAACATTGGTGCCAAACTTCGATAATTTAAGCTCTGTCAGTTCTTAGATTACTGATGGGTTCCTGAATTGACCACGTTTTCAGTTTAATTGTTACTGTTCAGAAGAGTCCCTGCTATTCTTATGGCCAGTATTCTTATAGATAAGAATACGTAGATCCTTTTCAAATTGTATTTATTGTAAATAATTATATTGTCGCCCCACATATTTAAAGTAAGAGTAATATAAAATAGAGCCACTTAACTGTAAATATTTATATAGGTAGGTAATCTTGGCGAAGACTCTACTCATTAAATTTTATCACCAGCTCTCAAGAATAAACAATTAAAAAGCCAATTTATTCTGCAGGATTTATCGCTCTCATTTAAATGAATCAAACGAAAGGATTCTTGAGGGATGTGTTTTCTTTGTGATTGCGTCGAGAAAGAACAAAAGGGCTTTGTGCCGTGCCGCAACGAGCTTAGAGTCTGCCCCCATCTTTTACGTCAGCCACCAAAAACTATATGTTGGTATTATTGCTTATTTAACGAAATACATATTTCCATCGCCGTATTTAGCATTTAGTATTGATATTCGGATGAGAAACTTTAAACTCTGCAGTATCAGAGCCAGGTACTTTAATGAAATTAATTAAAGGCAATTTCCTGATTTAAATTATTTCATTTAAGTGAATTTTAATTCAGCAGTGTAATCTGGTGAATTAGAATCAGTTCTGTGTTAATAAATTTAAATGTTTATTGAAACTCTTTATGAATATTCTTTATAAATATGTAAAAAGTTAAATACTTTGTAATTAGTAAATTATTGTCATAATTAAATAAACTTAATTTGTCCATTGATGGCAGAAGTTACATTAGTAAACAAATGCATACTAAAAGATTCATAATTTTTTTGAAGGATTTAAAAAATCCATGGACAAGTAAATTGGCTGAAATGTATTAAAAACGTTAAAAGAGTTATCCAAAGAGAGTTTATTTCAAATGAGTCAATTTTTTTGTAAATGATATTGGTCTTAGACATTTTTTTGTTTAATTTCAAAACATAGAAATACATTTTATTAAAATTTAAATAATTAATAACTTATTTATACTGATTTATTGATCAATATTTTTCAAAAATAATAAGGTGTATCCTCTAGCTAACACTAACTTACTGTCCAAATGTCAATAAAATCGAACGTCTCAAGTTATCGTGCTTAGAAGATACGTGACAGATGGAAAGATAGACAGATAGACAGATGGACGGACACTTTGAAAGTTATTCAGAATTCGATGACTAACACTGATGATTAGAAATGTCTCGATCAAATGCAATATAGTCCTCGTTTTCGTTTAAATACTGTTTTTTACAAAAAATGTAAAAAAACTATTTTTACTTACTTTAAAATTATAGAACGTCTGCGTTAATGAATAACAAAGGAGATCCGTCTTGTTCGATCATTAGAATATGGTTATTATCAATTGTTTAACGTTGGCCTATTTCTGCGACTACTGCCAATCATCGAGGTCAGGATACGAGCTATCCCAACCTGAAAATTTTGTCGGGCCTCTTCTCGCAAGAATAAGGATTTTTTATATGCGTAACATTTTATAGGCAAAGAGGCAACTGCTTTTGCATCCCCCCACTACGAAATCCTCCACTTAAAGAGCATAGTTTCTGTGTATATGCAAGCAACTAGAAGCTGGGGCAAGGTTAGAACAATTGGCTTATTAGATTTGCGCTCGCATGACAAAATCGTCAATTTAATGAATACCTCTCCCTATCTAATAGCCTCCTCGTTCCAATTTGAGTATTTGTGAAGCAGTAACTAATTAGGTGATGTTTATAAAAAGAGCCAATTTACTATGTTTGCTGGCGGTGACACATCCAGATATGAAAATAGAACAGAGACATCAATTTTATGTACTTACTGTAATAACTTTCACCGTTAAACGGATTAATTACAATACCGAAGTAATTTTCAAATAATAATAATTAAAAAGTTTTAACGTCATTCTTAGTTCCAAGGCTTCCCCTGAAACTTTTCCACTAATTGCTAAACTTTTGTAAATGAAATCTAAGTTTAACTGAGCGTTATATATATTTAAACTTTTCCTAAATACAACAAGCTTGATCTTTGTTAACTTTATATTGATCTGTCATCAAACTGACAAGAGATGCGAACAACCGATTAATCACTTTAAAAGTTAGCTTATTTAAAGTATAATATGTCATTTTCTGTTTTGTGTAATCATAATAAATTCGCAAAAGTTAAGAAACACAATAACAATTTCTTTCCTTCTTCAATTCTTTGGGACTTCCTGCCACATGTATGTTTTCTTTTTAAGCGGTGCTCGGGGAATCTACAAAATATCACAATTAACCAGTATGTTACTGGTAAATAACCTCTACGCCTGTGACTTTTACGTCAAAGGATCAGTTAAAGGTTACTTTTTTTTAAAATAAACAAATAAGTATAAAAACTTGAAATTAAATATTTCGCCGACGTTTCGGAAATCTATTCTGTTTCCTTTTTCAAGGCTTTTTTTGAAAAATCTTTTATGCTGTGTATGATAAACACACAGCTCTAAGAATATTTGTTATATTCAGTATCCATAGATACTTACTATTTACATAGAACTGTTGATATAGTTAACAGTTTTTTTTAGTTTTTATACAATGTTAAGTTTGTGAAGTTCTTCTTTTAACATTGACAACCAAGTTGTACAGGCATCTACGGAACAATTCGACACGCATCTATCCTCATTCAATAATATTATCGCGGATTCTTTAATTTTTCTTTTTTTGCTATCTGCCTCTTTTGTTAAAATTTTTGCCGAGTCCCAGTTTATTCTGTGTCCATTCTCCCAAGCGTGTTCGCAGATCTTGGACCTCTGAATTTCATTTTTTCTTATATAATTTTGATGTTCGCCCAATCTTACACTAAAAGGTCTGGATGACTCACCCACGTATTGTTTGTTGCACTCACACGGAATACTATAAATGCAGTTTTTTGAATTTTGCTCGTGGTTCTTCGGTTTCATCTTTGTCAGAATAGATCTTCAAGTGTTGTTTGTTTGAAATACCGTCCTAATATCAAATCTATCACCGATGCGGCGCAAGTTTTCGGATAATCCGCGTACATAAGGAATTAACGCTGTGAAACGCTTTTCAGGTTTTTGTCGTACCTGATTGTTATTTTCAATATTTATGAAGGTTTTATGGACAAAACCCCCAGGGTATTGGTTATTTATAAGAACTTCCTTTATAAACCGCTTCTCATTGTTTAGTATTTCATCATTAGAAGAAATATTAACAATAACAATATTCAACAATACATACTGCATTGTTTCACTAGATCCCTTATATCAGTGGTTTTGATTTTTTTTTAATTCGCAAAAACCTTTTCGACAGACTTTAAAACATTTCAACAAGAAATAACTTAAAAACTGAAATCCGACTACGAAATTGTTGGTGTATTTATAAGATCAATGTAATTCTCTCATCGAGACCGTTACTTTGATACCCATGTCGATATGGTTTAAAGGCAATTTTTATAACATCCGCAGCAATATGGTAGCCAGTGGGCGCCATATTGTATTTTTATAGCTTTTGTCACTTATGACATTGAGACGAACCTAACGGCACTTCATTTATAAAAAGCGATTCAGTAGTTTGGTCGCAATGACTTAACATACATACCCACCCACATATATACAGTGTACAGTGTACACGTACAAATTATTTTGCATTCTAGGGAATTTTATCTTGGCTCCAGAAACGATTCTCATGTAGACAGAATGTTATAGTACAAACATTCTGAAAAAATCAGAGAAACTACGAAGTGTTTGAAATATTCATTATTGGCCGCTACAATGTATTTTTGGTTTTAACCTAAAAACAGTAATGGTTCTTACAAAAACATCTAATACATATCTAGCAGATAAAAAGACAATTTTGAATCAAGCACATACTTTCTTATTCTGTTTAACATATGTGGCGTGTTTATTTTATTTATTTTCATAATAATTAAATATAAAAAGCTAATTAACTGCTGGCAACACAATACATTTTTCCCAATAAAATAAACCATATTTATATAATATTAAATCATACATAACAGAGTTAAGGATTAATAGCATAAAGCTGTCATGTACCGCGTGCATCACAAATGCACAAAACGTGATAAAGTGAATTTTATTTCATTTTAAAATGGTATTGCATTCGACCCTGACCGAGTGTCAACATTAGATTCCAATGTGTGGGGGTACTTTCATATGTTTTTTACTAATGCGGTTTTATTATCTCCTTTAATTAGACGACGCCGTCGAAATTATGAAACATTGCTTTGACAAAATCCCTTTATACCTAGGCACACTGTAGCAATTCTTGGCATTTACGTCAGCATTTAATAAAGGGAAAGGGTAGAGCACTCGAGATCACAGTTACGAAGTTCCGCAAACCGAAGTGTAAATCTAGCCGTACGTATGTAAATATATATTTACATACGTATGGTATACAAAAATGTCTGGTGCTTCTCAGGCTGCAGTCCACATGTGGATTAGCGATTTTCCAGAACTGCAATTTAATGGAACATATCTTTATTGTAGTAGTTACAACGTTGCAATAAAACAATTTTTTGGGCATGTGTAAAATATGTTACTACCTCCTCACAAAAGCATATGAGTGATAGTGGCTCCACTGATAGTGACGGTCCACGTAATTTTAATTTAGATTTAGTGGAAGTGATGGTCGCATGTAACATATCGTGGTCGAAACTAGAAAATGTTAGTTCAATGTTACATCCCCCAATATCTCTTCTTCGAGTTAGTCTTTATAATAAACTGATCATATTAACTTTGGATATTACGAAATTCCGTAAATAAGTACAAGGTACGATATATTGTGTCATAATTGCATAACAATATTTTCGCGCTGGCAGAGCCAACCCTGATTTTGACGTCACCTAGATAAAATTTCCGAGCTCCGATTATAATATAATAGCCCAAAACAAGAAAAGAAGTAGAAAAAAAGACGTGAAAAAGTCTTATAAAATGTTTGCTTTACTCCAACGGTTTTTCTTTAATTAGAGAGGTATTTTTAAAGAATACGATATTTTCAGACTAGATAGTAGTGCCTGTAATATCGAATAGGTCAAATTAGGCCAAGTTCAAGGTCATTATGCGACCTCCATTTTATTATGTTTATTATATCTACAACAAATAAAAAAATTAAAACGCCAGATAATTGCCACCCAATCTACATGAATGTTGTTGTTTTTAACAAAAAATGCCGCTTTCTCGGCATATCCAGCTCAAAGAAAGTTTTAACGTGTTCTTTGGCCATGCCTTATTTAGTTGTATGCTATACCAGAGTTTATAGTATATCCAAAGTCAGTTCGAAAAGCATAGGAAAATACCGACAAAGGAATAGTTGATAATACGAGCGATGTCATAAACGTCGACCACCAATTTTTAGAATCACTTTCTAATCATTGTGAAAATTGTTTTACTACTTCATGATAATTGATAGGTATGATGTAAATTGTTCAATTATAATGCATTATTTATTTATAATCAATAATGTTAGTTTAATGAATAACTCCATAAATGACTCAATAAAAGTAAATAAATGTCATTTAACCTACGGCTATGCTACCGGAAATCTCAAGAGTTTATAAGGGATTTGTAATGGTGAGCCAGGTAAACAATCGACTACTGTTATTTGAGACAAGCCCCTAGCATATCTAGTTAACTATATTCGTATACGGATATCGTTTGAAATATTCAAGTACGAGATCTCGGGTGTTATTTTATCGCAAACAGGCTTTGTAATGATGACTTATTTTGGTAGCCAACGCTTTAGACTGAATTTTAAAATTGGCAGTAGAAATACTATACTAATCACAGTCTTGTAATTAATTCTTCATTAGCAACTTTCTGCTACAGCAATGTGTTTGATTTGACTAGTTGTTAGGTAAATTAGTAATGAAAAAACCGCTGCCTAAGGAATCACTACTTCCACATCCAGATTCTTCATCCAAGTTACTTTAAAGGAAATATCTTGACTATATTTGCACTCTAGTATGTGGAAATTATTGGTCATAGAATTTTAATAACATTTGGGGCAGATGTCATAGAAAAGTTTGAGGGGTTGGTTTCTACCATATTCGTTAAAAATGAAGTTTCTAGTTTACCCTACTTATTTTCCACTATTCGCAATCTACCACCTCCCACCCCTTCAATGGAGTCATCTCAATCGGATGTCATTACAATACATACGTATACTAACTTTCAAGTGAATATCTCAATTTAATGTTATCAATCCCATTAATAATGAAGCGGAGGTGGTGGATTTTGAAAAATATTAGAAAGAAATCTGAGGCCTTGGTTTCTAGTATATACACCGAATCCCAAATTTCTCTACTCTTACCAGCTTGATTTACTTATTTTCCCCTACTCCTATTAACCCCAACCCTTCTACGGAATCATTACAAAATATAATCTAATTCCAGATGTCGTTATAATACATACGTCTACCAAATTACAAGTGAATATCTCAATTTTATTTTATCAACCCCTTTAATAATGTAGTAAGGGTAGTGGAAGTGTTGAAAAATAGTATCAAAAAATCTTAGGCCTTGGCATCTAGGACATACACCTAATTTCAAGTTGCAGTACTCTTATCAGCTTGCTTTACTTATTCTTCCCTATTTACCTCTACTTACCCCCACTCCTTCAACGTAGTCATGTCAAAATATAATCTAGTTTCAGATATAGCTAAAATACATAAATGTACCAAAATTCCAGTGGAAATTTAAATTTAATTTTATAAACTCTTTTAATAAGGGAGTGAGGGTGGTGGGGAGATGGAAAATACTAATAAAAAAACCTGAGACCTTCGCTACTAGTATATACACCAAATTCCAAATTTCTGTACTTTTACCAGCTTGCTTTACTTATTTTCCCCTATATACCCCTATTTAACCCCCAACCCTTCAATGGAATCATCTCAAAATATAATCTAGTTCCAGATGTCGTTATAATTCATACGTGTACCAAATTTTAAATGAATATCTCAATTTTATTTTATCAACTCTTTTAATAATGAAGTAGGGGTGGTGAGGGTTGAAAAATATTTTAAATAATCTGACACCTTGGCTTCTAGTACATACACCGAACTTCAAGTTTCTGTAGTCTTACCAGCATGCTTTACTTATTTTCCCCTATTTACCCCTATTTAACCCCCAACTCTTCAACGGAATCATCTCAAAATATAATCTAGTTCCAGATGTCGTTATAATACATATACGTACTAAATTTCATGTGAATATATCAATTTTATTTGATCAACTCCTTGAATAATGGAGTGGGGGTGGTGGGGGGCTGAAATATATTACTAAAAAATCTAAGGCCTTGGCTTCTAGTACGTACACCGAATTTCAAGTTTCTGTACTCACACCAGCTTGTTTTACTTATTTCCCCCTATTTACCCCTAAATAACCCCCAACCCTTGAAAAATATTATAAAAAAATCTGAGGCCTTAACTTCTAGTACATACACCGAATTTCAAGTTTCTGTACTCTTACAAGCTTGCTTTACTTATTTTCCCATATTTACCCCTATTTAACCCCCAACCCTTCACCGGATATCCTCAAAAAACAATCCAGTTCCAGATCTCGTTATAATATATACGTGTACAAAATTTCAAGTCAATATCTTAAACCGTTCCGGAGAAAACGTGCGGAGAAAAAAAGTTACCGACAGACAGACAGACAGACAGACTACGTGGATGTGGAAGTAATTAACATAACTGGGTGTGATGAATGAGAAGGTGAATTAAGCATTATTAAAGTTAAATTAACCGCTACTATTTTAATTACTGACAGGTGTCAAACAAATTGCAATACAATAAACAAGAAGTTAATTTTATTTCCATCATTAAAATACATGTTTTGCGGTCAGACAGAAATTTGTCAATATGGGCATCTTGCAATGGTATAGTTATCTCCATTTGTTTAATGCACATAAAAACGATAATAAAAACCAGCCATTCATATGTTAAAGACAGCGCTATTATAAGCCGATAAGGTAGTACAGAGCCGTGTTTCAAATTTTTCCGGATTAGAGTGAACAAAATATTAGACTAGAGATTTTAAAATCGTATTTTTGGTACAAACTTAACGACTTTAAAATCTTGCTCTGTTTTGCGTCAAGATAGGATATCTTACGCACTGGTGGACGTCATTCGCGATATTGATATACGCATTCAAAGTATGGCTCTGATTATCTGTTCCCTGGGTATGACGTTCTACTTTGGGGGGATTTGCGCAACTAAATTTCAGAAGTTAAGAAATTTTAATTAAAAGAGTCTTGTTTCCGATTATTTCTTAGTCTAATTATGCCAGAATGTACTATACATGAGAACGATGCTGTTTTATGTATTAAGTATAACATTATATTTATGATTTACCATTTTCTACCAAATTTGAACATGCCTTGCTCAGCTTTGAGGTTATTTGTGTGCAGTAAATATATGGAGACAACTATACTACTGCTTCGTAGTTTCAAGTTCTCGGAAGATTTTTGGTTGTGCAAGTACCTGAACATTAAAAATGATGCAACACTTTCATTTAGTGTTTTCAATTTAACACTGTTTAAACAAGATACAAATAAAACTGTTTTATTACTTATTATTACTGCTAAAATCATAATCCTTACTGTTTGACTTTACCGTACTCGGATAAAAAGGAGACGGTTCTCAATTCGACCCCTATGTGTTTTTTTAAATATTTGCTCAATGATTGCCCTGAAATGGCTTAAAGGATTTCCATGAAATCTTTTGCAAACTATATACCATAACTCGATGATGGCTCCATTCTAGTTTCATTAAGCTATTTCTAGTATAAGGTGATCAAAAATCGGAAAAAGCATTTTTTATGCTTGAATATTTAAAATTATGGCGGATGCACCACAGCTACAATTGGGTTTAAAGTAATAGGCTAATGATGGCAAAAAAGGTGAGGAGAAATGGGAAAGTGTTTAATCTTTAAGACAATATTGGAGGAGGTAAAAGAATAATAAACCCTGTTTTTGTACCATTTTTCACCCCCCCCCCCCCAGAAGATTGTTAAATTAACAAAAGACGTAAAGCAATAACTTTTTGAAGCCTCAGTGGCGCAGTGTTAAGGTGGCTTGCGACCAAGGAGTTCCGGGTTCGAATCCTGGCCAGGGTATGGATTTTTAGTGACGTTTTTAATATGTTACTGAGATGGTAACAGTGGACTGAACCGCTGTTGGGTGGCACAACATGTCTAGTCGCTGTTATCTCTCCTAAGTTCGAGTCTCAGCTGCAATAGATGATATTGCAGAGAATGGTTGTTGTGCTGATGTCTATGTCCTGGTTGAGTAGTGGAACAGCGTTAGCTGGACTACGCCATGATGTTAATATAAATAAGGCGATTAAATAAATAAATAAATAAATAAATAAATAAATTCAGAAATTTGTGCATTTAAATCATGTTCCGCATTAATACATGGAGTGCAAATTGATATGAAGCTATGTATCGATGCAATTAAAACAATAACAAATTTGCAACACTTTGTGGATTTTTTTATGCGAATAAAATTTTAATGAAATTGCAGAATATTTCAGAAGGAAAGCCAAAACACGGAATGTATTTAATACATTCCAGATGTTTTGTGAGGTTGCACATTCGCAGGAATATTTGAATACATTATTTTAATATTATATGAAATTCGCACCTAATTTCTATTTTTTTAGTCAAGCATAACATTGATATTTAAATAATAAATAATTTCATTTAATTCCGGTTCATTTGAGCCACTAAAAACGGTAAAAAAAAAATGAGCAGCCTTTAAAAACACGGTCACTAGAAATTAGATGATAAAAACTTATATTGATCCGTAGATGATGCCAACTTGGTTGGCGAATTGTGTTGGTATTCGAGTGTTCAGAAGTTTTGGTGTTTGTAGAAACTACTTCGGAGACAAACTTACTTCGAAATAAAGTCATATTTTGGAGAGAGATAGAGAAATCCAACCAAATTAAAGGAATATGTGAAGTTAACAAAGCCTTACTGAGAGAACCAGGAACGGAATTAAGTTTTGACGTAACTTTCAAACAATTATTATAAAACTGAATAGAATGGGAAGCGGACCGCAATAGCCGTGACGTTATCTACTATGCGGGTAATTTGATTAGCATTTGATGCCGCCCTTATGGTATCCCTCTGTGCAGGTGTTGAAACGGTCAAAATTGATTACTTAATAATTTGTTTAAGGGCTGAGGTGCTATTATTCACATTTAAGTGTTGAAGCCCAAGGGGTAAGTAAAAGTAAACGAGTCGACACGTCTCACAGTGGTTAATTTTCAAGTTTTAATTGGACAAAATTCTACAAATTTGTAAATGAATAGAAAATATTCGTTAGAAAGGCGGAAAATATTTTGAGGGGGTTTCATAAAATTACTTAGTTTTAAAATCCTGAAACTTTATAGACACATTAATATTGTAACCGTGAATACACCAAAAATAGTAAAAAAAACTCTAGGTACCAAGGGGATGCATTTTAAGGGGTTTGAAAATTAAATATTATTTTAAAATTACGTAACTTTCTGAATAAGATTTGTGAATTTACGAAAAAAATGTAAAGTAAATATAGTGAAACAAATGTAAGCTCTTAAAGGATGGTTTTTGAAGGGGTGCAACGGACAATTTTATATTTCTATTAGGACGAAGTTATTTCAATTATCTTTTTTCTGTTCTTGATGCAAAATGGTTTATTTTATAATTTTAGGATGTTCTTGAAATAATATTAAGATATGTTGTAAAGTAACTTGTATTTAAAAGAATTGCTCGAAGTAGAGAGATGTAAAGGGAGGGAATTGTGATTTTCTGAATATCTACAAATTCTTGCAGCTGTATAGTTTTATTTATCTTGATTTAAGAACTATAATTTTCTATGATTGCTTTATCACTTTATGGAAATAAGCTGCTACCATCTGCCACTATAATCATTATTTTATTTTTTAGTAACTTATGTTATATCACGTAGAAGTCTCTTTGAGGTACGGTCAATGGAATCTGACAAAGAGGAAAAATAATAGGCTGTACTTGCATATCCTTAATCTCTTCGTTATTTAGCTCTTTCACTAAATTTATCAAACAATTTCCTTGGCCGACCAGGTGTCTTGGAAGTTGATGGCTGATTAGGCGTGCCCCTATCAACTTTTCCATTCACTAAATTTAATTTCCCCATCCAACCAGGAATGATCAGTTTCTAGAAACTTGCTCTTAAACCTACAACTTCTTCGCCGTCTTTAAGAAATTGATATCTATTTTTTTAATTTTGTCCATTATTGCCTGTTCTAAAGTTCCTCTACAATGTTGTACTTTAAGGAATTTTTACCGCCTAGAACTTGAAAATTGACCACTGTGCGTCTTGAATTAACTTTAGAAGTGGGCCTACACAGGGTATATTTAAATTAGGATTTCATATATCTAAAGCTGTAGTGTTCATCAAAATTAAAAAAGTTTCTGTACACTTACCAGCTTGCTTTGCTTACATGCCCCTAGATACTCCCATTTAAGCCACAACTCTTCGATGGAATCATCCCAAAATATACTGGAAAATATTATAAAAAATCTGAGGCCTTGGCTTCTAGTATTATACACCAAATCCTAAATGTTTGTACTCTTACCAGCTTGCTTTACTTATTTTTCCCTATTTAGTACTATTTACCCCCAGCCCTTCACCGGATAAGCTAAAAAAACAATCCATTCTCAAATCTTGTTATAATACATATATGTTCAAAATTTCAAGTCAATATCTTAAACTGTTCTAAAGAAAATTTACGAACAAAAAAATGCTACAGACCGACAGACATACAGAAATGTTTTTCTCTTTAATATAAAATCTCGACGTCTCATGACATTCTAAACCTATTTCAAGAAGAAAAATGTTTGAAATTTCTCTAACGACTACCATCATACTTCCACTCCAGCACGTGCATGTGGAAGTAATTCTAAATTTATGAACAATGGCAAAATGAAAATGAAAAGCTTATAATTAAAATACTGATTTGCATCTACTGAGTACATATTTTTTCCTGACTTCTGATATTGGGCGTTTTTAATATCCTTATATTGATTTCTTCATTCATTTCTTCATTCCCTCTTTCGTATTTTCGCGCTTTCGTCATGTCGTTCGTTCGTTCTTTCATCCCTGCACCCTGCACCCTTGGATTATTTCAATCTTCCATTCTCCCATTCCTCCATTCTCCATTCTTCCGAATCTTCCATTCTTCTCTTTTTTCTCATTCTCTCATTTCTCACTAATTTATTTACTTATTTATTTATCTATTAAAAGATAAGAACACCGATCCAATACCTCCCCAAAAAAGTAATATAAAAACGGTCAAAAAATAACAATATATGTTTTTATTGAAACATATTCTTTATAGGATTTTGCAAACAGCAGAAAAAATAACTATCTATAATTAAAAGAAAAACATTGTGTAAAAATATTAATGAAATCTTTGCATTCTTTCGATAACCTGAACTTATGCTAGCAAATTAAAATCCTGAAATGAATTTGTCTAATTCCTTATTTGACAATTCTCATTCTAACACTGGCATCCACATAGTCCCCTACAGCCATGCAGATTAAAGCAGTATCTACATAACCCTCTACGATCATGAAGATTCAGTTAAACATGAGAACAAAGGCCTAAAATGAAATTAATTATCTACCTTGTCTTAAAAAATTTTTCATTCCAATGGATTACATTTTCGTGAAATCTATCAGTCTGTTTCTTGGAAATGCTTAGCCTTTGAAACGTTTTTCGCCCTTATTCTGGAGCTCATCAGAAAGACATAAAGCCACTCATAAAGATGTTTCATGCAAAATCAAGATAATTTCTATGAATAAGTGTGAAATAATTATTTTTAATTGAATCTTCATGATCGTAGGGGGTTATGTAGATACCAGTTTAATCTGCATGGCCGTAGGGGACTGTGTGAATGCCAGTGTTAGAATGAGAATTGTCAAATAAGAAATTAGACAAATTCATTTCAGGATTTTAATTTGCTAGCATAACCAGAATTCAGGTTATCGAAAGAATGCAAAGATCTCATTAATATTTTTACACACAGTTTTTCTTTTAGTTATATATAGCTATTTTTTCTGCTGTTTGCAAAATCCTATAAAGAATATGTTTCAATACAATTATAAGCAAACAAATAATAATTCATTTTTAAATATATGTTTTTATTTTAAGTACAAATAATTTGTTTGACACAATTGACACAATCTGGTTTTCGAGAAAACCATTCGTGTGAAACGGCTCTCCAGCTTATTTGCGCCAAATGGAGGAAGGAAATAAGTGAGGAAAATGTAGTTCTCAGCGTGTTTGTGGATTTAATGCGAGCTTTTGAGACTATAGATAGACGGTTGTTAGTGAAAAAATTATATAGATATGGCATTCAAAGTACTGTTTTAAAATGGTTAGAAGACTATTTGCGTGACAGGTATCACAGGACGAAAATTATAAACCAAATGTCAAGTACGATTGAGAGTCCGTACGGTGTTCCTCAAGGAAGTGTCCTGGGGCCTCTTCTATTTATTATCTATGCCAATGATATACATTCTGTCTGGAAAAATTCATGCATAAATTTGTTTGCTGATGATACTGTAATCACTGTGACCGGTAAAGATTTCGATAATATAACAAACACTCTTAATAACGAACTTGACATTTTGTACGACTGGCTCTGTGGTAATAAGTTAAAACTAAATTCTGATAAAACCAAACTTATGGTTATAGGCTCAAAATCTCTATGTAATAAATTTCTGAGTAGCAATTATATAATTAAAATAAATGAGTGTGTTACAGAAATAGTGGACCAAATTAAGTATTTAGGTGTTATGTTGGACCCTAAACTTATATTCTGTAATCAAGTTAATTATATGTGTAAGAAAATTGGGAAAAAATAGTATTTTTTCGTAGAATTCTAACTTGTCGCAGTGGAGCAAATTACTTATATACAACACCATAATATATCCCAATTTCACATATTGCGCGTCCCTTTTAATAACATGCAACAACCAAGAAATCGGCAGGTTGCAACTATTGCAAAATAAAGCAATGAGAATTGTACTAAATTGTGGTATTTGTACTTCCGTAAAGCTTATGTTAAGTGTTCTTAATTGGTTGTCTGTGGAGCAGAGTATAAAAAAGGCGAATTTAGTTCTAATATATAAAATAATTGATGGCAAAGTTCCCACTTATTTACAAATATTAAAGAGACGCCTAGATGTACATGGTTATAATATAAGGTCAAAAAATAATTATGACATTGAATTAGTTAAAAAATCATGTTTGCAAGGTTCTATATATCAGGAAGGACTCCGTCTTTTCAATGCTCTGCCCAATGATATAAAAGAGGCTCCTAATGTGAATGTTTTTGTTAAAAATATTTATAAATATTTAACATGTAATTATTCAGCTACCTAATGTATTAACTATGTTTTTTACTTTTATCTTTTATCTTTTTATTCACATTTATATAAATATTTTTTGTCTGTATACATTTCGTGTACTAAAATAGCTAAATAGCTAAATAAATAAATACAAATACAAATAAGAAAAAAAAAAAATAAGAATTAAAATTATTCTTCTATGTTGACTGTCTCTTCTATGTTCATAACTTATAAAAAAATATTTCCTGAGAATTTTTTCCACGGTCTCTTTCTTACTGTACACTGGTATGAGTAAAATAAAGATATAAATCAATAAGCAAGTCGTGATGTGCACAAAAAGATTAATGGCTCCAACTGTGAAATGTAATTAAAATGGTTTAAATACACGAGTGCTTACATGAAACACTTTTAAATTATGCATTGTTATTGGATGCAACCGCTCTGGAAATTACGAAGCCACAGTTGTCACAAACAAATGGTGTACTTCAGGCTGCGGTCTAAATTCGGCAATACGCTAAACGACCGTGTTGTTAGTAAAACACCTCTGTAAATTCCTAAAGTTGTGGGATGTATAATATTGTTTCATGCTCTTCCCACTCACAAGAATTGTATTGGTTGCTTGCTACATTTAGTCCATTTTCTCCTGCATAAAATAAAGTAGGTATCTTAAATAATAGAAAAGGTATACTTTCTCCAAAGCCAGATTTGGAACAATACAAACACTACAAACACAGGAATTTACTGACATCCGTGGGCGTCTACTAAAAACGTTTAACACTACTTTCCTTTTTCTTGGACAAGTTGAATAAAATTCTTTGAATTATTTTTAGAAAAGAATTTCAATTGCGCAAGACAAGTTGCATTGAATAATAATTTTACGAAACGTCTTGTTAACAGTATTTTGAATACAGTCTTACTGTCGCTGCCTAAGGAATCACTACTTCGACATCGAGATTTTCCATCCAAGTCTCTTTAAAGGAAAATGTCTTGACTATATTTGTACTCTAGTATTTGGAAATAATTGGTCACAGAATTTTAATAATACTTGAGGCAGATGTCATAAAAAAAATTGAGGCGCTGGTTTTTAGCACATACACCAAAAATGAGTTTCTGGACTCTTGCTCTACTTATTTTTCCCAGTGTACCCCACCCCAGACCGATCGGCAAACAGACAGACAGAAAAATTTGTTTGCTCAAATTTAAAATCTCGACGCTTCATGACATTCTACACCGATTTCAACAATAATGATATTTTACGATTGTTATACGCCAATTCACTACGTGGATGTGGAAGTAAATCAAGTTTAATCGCTTTAACTCGCTTTCCACACTTATCTCTAAAAAACGGTCTCTTCCTAGTGAAATAAAAATCGCACACAAGTCCTCTCTTCAGGATTATTCAGAGAATACGAATGAAGAATTTCTTTCTAAATTAAACTCTCAAAATACTTTTATAGGACCCCAAAATGAGTAGTCCGTGGGTCATCTTTGAGACCCCATAAGAGGGTCTTATAAAATATTAATTTAAAAACGAATTATTAATTTTTATTCTGTGGAAGAGGTAACTTATGTGAGATTTTTATTTCACTGTATTTTTACAATTCTATCATTAGTCTACGAAATAATGTATTTTTCTCATGAAATAGATGGGAAATTCCATTGTTTTTGAGGCACGTGTCAATATGAAACGATTTTGCTCCTATCTGGAGACAATTTTCTAGGATTTGTGTAAAATTAAAGAAATTTAGTGGACACCCTTTCTATTTATCTTTTCGAGTATAGAAAGTGTATGTATTGAAGAAGTTGACTAAAGTTTTAAAGTTCAGTTACTTCTCTTTTAAAAAAAAATTAAATAATAACAGATGTTCTTCCGCAGGAAGACAATATACTGCTTTTTAGATCTGATTTATGAGATGATCTATCTAATATGGTTTGAAAAACTTTGACAAATAGATCTACCTAGAATATTTTTAGTTTAAGTATCTATTAAGTAGGTATCTATTACAACGTCTACGTTTGTTTTTAATCGCTAAAATTGTTCAATTATTATTGTTCCCTCTGGACTTTAGCTAATTCACATTAGATACAGCCGTCAACAAGGAAGAAAATAAGTGTGTAGGGATAAATTGACTCTCGCCAATTTTATGTAGGTGTTCAACTTCGGATTTGCCTGAAAATATGAAAAATATGTATTTAAAGGGAAGGAGTTGCTAATGTCCCGTTTAGGTATGTAAAATCACATGAAACGTGATCCTTCCTTTTTGATATGCTTATGTAGGTTCTTATTTTATAGTTGGGGAACTGATTCACTGTTCTTAAAGTCATAAGCTAGAATATTTCAGTATAACATTTCGTTATCTTGATCACGTCTTCAGAATGCAGATCTAAAACTGATTTTTGATAATATCTAATAAATAAATAAAAATATTTTTTTAAAACAATGGTTTCCTTTTAAAACTGAATTGCATTAAAAAGTAGAAAATAATTTTTACTCAGTGATTAAAGTACAAAATGATGAACAAGAAAACCATTGGACGCTCATAAAGTAATGCTGATGCGCCCAATGGTTTTCTTTTTAATCATTTTGTAATTTAATCACTGAATAAACATTATTTTCTGCTTTTCAGTCAGTTCAGTTTTAGAAGGAAACTATTGCTTTTTAAGAAAATAATTTATTTATTTATATTTTACTTTTTAGTTTCCCGTCTGCCTCATTTTTTATTCAAACGCCATAATTTCGTTTACTCTTGTCAAACTCTTTTATTGATACCCATATCAAGGGTGTTGTAAAGAAGTAGGTAATCCGCCATTTTGTGTCGGCCGCCATTTTGGATTTAGAATAACGTCACACAGCTTATTGTATTTTATTCTATATATCCTTTCATTTGATACCCATGTCGAGGGGGTTGTAAAGAAATAGGTGATCCGCCATTTTGTGCCGGCCGCCATATTGGATTTAGAATGACGTCACATAAGTTATTGTATTCTACTTTATATGCCCTTTGATTTGATATCAATGTCGAGGGGGTTGTCAAGAAAAAGGTAATTCGTCATTTTGTGGTGGCCGCCATATTGGATCTACCATAATATTGAATATACTTTATTATATTGTCATCAGAACAAAAGTCGTGTGCAATATTTCAACATGATTGAATATCGAGAAGTGGTCAAAAATTCGATCAGCAGATTTGAATATACATACATAGGTATAGGTATACATACATACATTTCGAGCTAAAGAAAGCCATTGAAAAATAGATCATTACATATTTTAGAAGCTTTCTAAAGGTGGATTACCTTTATTTGAGAGAAAAACCGATGTTAGGTGTCATACAGACACGTCATACAAGAGTTAATTCAGTGATTATTTCTCCGAGCTTGTAATAGAAAACATTTGCAAGATGTGTATTATCCTATTGTCCATAAGTTGAGGTTCTAAGGGTACAACTTGCAATGCTTCCGTTGGGGTAGATTTCATTGTGCCCAAAACTATGTGAAACGATTTGAATTGTACTTTTTCTAGCCGTTTTAATCGAATTTTGCTTTCCCGCAACGTGAAAATAGTAAGATTTGACGCGCAATGGGTGGCGGGTTGAATCCTCGGTGTGAGAAATTTTTTTTTCGTCAAATTTGCTTTTTTTCATGTAACCAAGTATTCTTTATGATAATAAATGTTTTTACTTTCTGTAAAATTTTTAAAAACCTCGTAAATATTTTTTTTTTTGCAATTTTCATTATATAAATGGCTATCTTACAACAAACATATGATTGTTCTTGTTCAACGAGGGTTTGTCGGTAGTTTTTGTTTTTTTTTACTACTTTTTGTAAAAGAGAAGGCTTGTTTTATTTTATTTGAGGGGGGTGCCTGTCGAAAAAAGACCAAAAATAAAAAGTAAACAATTTTTTTTTCACTTTTTTCTTATAATGAATAATATATTTTGGAAATAATTTAAAATGGTATTTTGAAGTGCAGCAAAATCTTTGATCAAATATAACCGAAAGAAAAAAAAATCGGAAATTCTGGATGAACAAGTTGAAACAAACACTGTATTTCAAAATACACGTCTGTACGTAGCAAGAAAATCCAGGGAAAAAACGAACAGCTACACGCATCGCGGTCAAGGACCTCCGTGTTGTAAAAAACCGGTCCCCCACTCACAAAAGGGCCCATCCCCTTCCACCGTTCCATGATTTCGACTATAAGAAATGTAGAGCATACAAAGCAGGTGCACAGCATCAGCTCGAGAGTTACGGATGTAACGAAGTTCTCAAGAATGAATAGTTGTTTATAGCGTTTTTTTACAATTTAAAAATTATTTTATTATAGGAAATATTTTATTGTACGAAAAAAATGTAAATTTGACAACAAAAAAATTTGCCTACACCGAGTATAGAACCCGCCACCCCATTGCGCGTCAAATCTTACTATGTTCACGTTGCGGGAGAGATTTCTTTACGGGTCAAAAACGCGTATAACTCTCAGGGATTGAATATTTTTTGTAGAACTTTCTGTGGTTGCTGGAAACACTTGTTAGCTTTCATTTACACCTAACCTAGTCTCCAAAAAGTTGTTAATAAACAAATTAAAGCCTCTCACGCAATATCACTTTTATATCCGGTTCCGGTTATCCGATCAAGTTCTTTCTGGTCTCAAAATGTTCCTTTTTCTAATCACTTTCATATGCACAAAACCTCACTTCGATACGCTTACCTGGAGCCCAGATATTATATTTGTTAATTTGTAAAATTAATTTAAACTTAAATAAACAAAAGCAAAAAGTTGCATTCGTGCAGACTTCTATGGGGGTTATGCCCGACATCAATATTTATCGTTTAAAGTTGGTTTGAAGTCGATCAAACTTTCGAAAAAAAGTTATTTGCTAATTAACAAATTATGCTAATTGTTTAAACAATCAAAAAGTATTGATATGAGGCAAAAAAATGTGGCGTATTCTTTGGTATAAAAGGCATGTATTTTGAAAAAAACAATATCCCGACCTCATTAGTTTCGGAGTAATCAATTTGTTAATTAAGAAATTTATTTTGGCAATAACAAATGAACGGGTTGACAAAATGAGTTGTGTCTGGCGCAAAATGACGCGTATTGAAAATATCTTTCGACTAAATCAAGATTTTTTCGGATCCGTCAAACCGTTTTCATTTTATTAAATAAAAACGAAATAATTTTTGTTTAAACAATTATGTGACAATGAAGCTAGCGAATTAGGAAAATTTTTCATAAGAAAATCTTGTTAAGAGGAATTTTTCCTATAAGAATCTGTTGCTAAGTCAAATGGTATACAAAATTTGTAAGATCACCTCTTTTCTACCGCAGGCAGACTCGCCTATAACAAAATTATTCTTGTACACTGCTTCTTGTCAGATATTGTGTGACCTATGCAATTTTAGACCAAAACGCTGTGCGGCACATCGGACAGTACCACGCCATCTGCTATAATTTTTACGTAAATTGTTGAATTCACAACACATGAAATCCAATTAATTAACACATTTTACACTGCACTAATTGTTTGAATGTTTAAAGTTGTTTAAATAACTGCTGGGTTGTTTACACGACTACTGGCTATTTTAATTAAATATCATGGAAGTGCACAAAACATAAAGCAAAAGTACCAATAAATGTGTCAAAGTATAGATATTTTATGGCGCAATAAGATTGTTGCATGCGACAGTATTTCTACACTATAATGTGCATCACTTAAATTGTACTGTTCCGTTTTAACAGTCGCCAGGGATGCCAATCTGAAAGATTGTAGCGTAATTGGAATATTTTGTATCGTTCTATAAAGTGTCCATGGATTGAGTTCGAGGAAAAGCCACTCTTTATAAAAACGCCTACTTTTTATGAAAAGCCCAAAAATATTACAGTTGCTCAAAATTCACATACAGGGTACTGAGTATTTAGAAAAGTGTGAAAATTACCAACACTGAAGTACCGTTAATTTAAAAAATAATGATAAATGGTATTAAAAAAATGATAGGGATTAAAAGTTAGAGTCAATTATAAAATTAAGATCTCCTACTGTGTATTTATTTTGAGGGTAGCTCGGTTCATTACATGATTTCAAAAATCAGCTCGTAGGTTCGGTTGTGTGTTTGTTCATTTAACATCATATAGACTACAGTCTACATTGTCTTTATTCATGTATTAGAAGCTTCTCCTGGCGTTTGACGGTAGCACAAGTTGTTATTTCTAGCATTTCTCTATCACTAGTAATGGCAGGTGGCTTGTTATGTTGGGACAGGGAAATGCATTCATTCGTATTGTTCAAAATTTTGAATCACTCTGTACATTGCATATTTTTTGCGAATGTCGTTGAGAATAATTCTCATATTCACCCCACCGTATTATTTATGGAATGTCATTGAAATAGTTGCTGTCTTTCTACACTATCTTCCATTTTGCTTAGAAATGAATTTAAAATTTTTAAAATTCCCCTGCTCTATTTCTCAAAGCAAAATGAATAATAGCATCACAACACGGTACCATTTTTTAAAACAAATGTATAATTGGTGAAGATCTCGATTTGAAAATCATACTAATAATCTATATACCAACGTATCTGACTGGTGTGTTTGAAATAAGTTAAATTTAAATGTGTCCAAATGCAACTTTATATTCTACACAACAAAACTCCCCACTATGTTTAATTATAGTACAGACAATGTGGAACTCCCGTGAATTTCAAGTATCTTGGAGTAATTTTTGACAAAGAACATTCCTTTGTACTGCACGTAAATAACATTCAGTTCAAAATATTTTAAGACTTTAGGATTTATATTCAGATCAAGCAGAAAGTTTACCACTGATACTATAAAAGTATTTTACTTTGCTTTTGTCCGGTCTAAACTTGATTACGCGTCACTCATCTGGAACCCTCATTACGTAACTCATGTTAATAGCCTAGAAAAAGTACAACGGCGATTTGTTATTTTGGTTCAAGTGTGATGGAGTATACCCATCAGTTGGTTTTCCGCACCTAGAACTTTTGAATGGTTCTCTATGCACACTCTTGAGAACAGGCGGGTTTGTTATTTTCGAATGTTTTTACATAATCTAATACATAATAAGATCGATTGCTTAGAATTTTTAAATAAAGTACAGTACTTGCCCCATTAAATACTCGAATAATGCAAACTTTTACGTTCCCGCTCCATGCTTTAATAGACTTAAATTTTCTTCTCTATTCTCAATGTGCCATAATTACAACAAACATTGTGACAAATTTGATATTTTCAGCTGCACTGTTAATTCCATAAAAGAATTTTATAGCCATTGATTCTTTGTTTTACTTTGGATTCTGATTTATATAGTTTTATTATTATGCTTCCCTTATATGTGTATTTTATATTTCTCGACTTTGATCTCTGCTTTTATTTAATTATAATATTATGTTATCTTATAGGTGTACTTTACATTTCTCTAATGAATATTTTCAATACTTCATTTTTTGTTTTCTGTGTATCCCTACTGCTCTGTAAATGGGTTATACCTGCTGAGCAGTGTATGCTAAATAAATAAGTAAATAAATATATTGTGCATTTTGTAACTCTTATATTCATTAATGAATAAATTAATGTTCTTTGACATTAATGCCGAATGCTACTAATTATTATAAAATTACCGTAGTGTCGTTTAGGGGGTGCCAATAGTAGATATGAGTTAATATAAATAATCCAGGAAAAACATTTGAGAAGGAGCAACTTCGACCTTCTAATTTCATCTCTGTAAGATGTCTACAGGGATAATTAGTCATAAAATCTGGAAACACGCTGTAAAACACTACTTTCGCTTTTTCATTAATTCACAAAATTCTTAACACAATTTCGATATTTTCAGCACACAAATCTCCAGCAAGTTTAGAAATATGACGTCTCGAAGAGTTAATATCCAGTGATCCTAAAAGATACTAAAAATCACTGTATAACCTTAAAAATATACCAAAAAATACATATCTACGAAATGTGGTTATGATGAACAGAAGCACAAGCTGGTATTTGCTACCTGTCGGAAATTGTCGTATCTCAAGTCGTCTCCTGGCAGTTCGGACGAAACTCAACTACTCATATTAGAGTTATGTTCGTATTTGGCTGGTTTTATCTGTATGTAAGTATCTGTAACAGGTTTAAGTAATACGGCCACAAAGTACAGCAATTGGCAGTAAAGAAGACAAGAATTTTTAAAAGTCACCTCTGTGATTTTATAGAAAACAACGTCTATACAAATATAAAAATTACTATATTTTATTATTAACTGACTTGAAAAATCAATTTTGATGAAACTTATTCTCTATGCAAATAAATTCTAGTTTAAGTTTTAGTGTTTTCAATATTTAGCCAATCTATATTTGTGTACTTTTGTGGGTTCTTGCACTGAGTATAAGCCGATACATATAAATGAATGCATAGCACACAATATTAATTTTCCCACAGACTGAGATGCATTCATATAATCTTATGACCTAGAAACAGTCCACAAAGTTATTTTAGCTCTTAAACGTACCAGATTTACTTTATTATAACTCTTTGGGCTTTATAGTTTAAGTTATGAAATTAGAGGTGGCATTTCATTTAAGAGAATTATTACCTAATGTAATTTAAATGTAAAGATCTAGTAACAGTTGGGGGGGGTAATTGAGTGGAAAATGAATATGCATAGTTAATATCATACATAACACACACACACATACACACACACACACACACAACCCTCTACAGGACATACACAACACACATCAGACAAAATTCAAAGCCAAGGTGTGGCAGCTCACTTGCTACGAAATTAATATTTTATAATTACAATGTCACCATGGATGGAAGAAAAAAGAAAGGAAAATAACAGAATAACGTTCAGAATTTGGAAAATGAAATGTTTTACATAAAAAATACTTAATCGATTTGGAAAATATATCATGAACCATTTAAAAATTGTTTTGTTATAGGTATATCACTCACATATACCTGATATACCTATACAAGGCTTGCAAAAATGCAGACACATATCCATTACGTAGCGACATTGCCAGCATCGCAGGTGGGGTATCGAATCCAGTACACGGTAGACGAATAGAATTTAACGAACATATCGCATGTATTAGGCAACTTTCAAATCCTAAACCAAAGCTGTCACGAGAGGAATGTATTTTTTTTTATATTTATAGATTCAACCAGCTTAATAAATTGTGAAAGTATTAACAAAAATAGCAGAAAGATAACACTGATATCAAAACAAAAATAGAACCAACTTGTTTAGTACCTCAATGCCAGCCATCATAAATAAAAGCAGCAAAGAAATGTTCGTATTAAAGAAATGGTAAAAATTGTAAATGTGGCACTAGAATTTAGCTCCTTGAGGATTTGTTGGTACCCAATATGAAGCTTATTTTCAACGCAAGTGCACTTTCTTTAATAACACATCCGCATATTTCCTTGGTTTCTTTGTTAATAATAGTACATATTTAGTTTAGAAACTTAAGTAATAATATATAGGCTATTGAATATGTCCGAAATTCAGGGTTAGAAAGGAACAATTGAGTTAAAGGGTTTTTATTGTTTAATATGTTAATTTGACACCTAATATGGCGGATTATTTTTATCTTCACAACCCCGCTCAAATGAAAGAGTTTGATGAGTAAAATACAATGAACTATGTAACGTCATTTTAAATCCAATATGGCGGACGCTGTAGGATGGCGGATTACCTTTTACTTCACAGCACCTCTGGCATGGGTTTTCTCTATCTGCTTTTCAATAAAATAGGTAAAGGCTAAAAAGCCAAAAATAAAATTATTAAAAGAGATATTTAAAAATTAAAAAAAAAAAATTGTAAAAAACTTTTTTTGTGCAATATCTCTTTCGTATTGTGAATGTTGCAGATCAGATAAAGAAACATCAAGAAGAACTCGAGAGCGAATCATGCATTTGGCATTTCCATATCATCCTGTATGCGAGCAAAGAAAATGTAGTACGAATACAGCAGTTATATAATTGCTATAAATAGTAATTGATATGTGGTTAAAAGTCTCATTTTTTAAAAATATGAATTTGTCACTGAATCCGCGAACATCTAAAATTACTCATGTTATCATTAATACAAATTGCATTTTCAAGTAGTTCATTGATGCTCTGTGTTATGTGTAGTATTTGTAGATAAAATTAGGTAATTTATGCTCTCCCGTATAGAGATACGAGGTAAAATATGTTTTTTGCTCGTGTAAATCGACAAAATGTTGGTTATAAATATTCAACGATATGTAAAACAGATAAACAGAAAGTGGGAAAAGCAAAAAGCTAATGACGTCATTGTACCACGGGATGAAGATGAATATTCTCACATAGTTGAAAGGAATATTTATATTCTGTACTTACCTCATGTTCTTGAAAAATGAAGACTTAAAATAAGTGCTCAAATTTACATTTTAAAATTAGGCAATCTTGCGGATCAAGTATGTAATTCTGCTAGTTAAATGACCATTATTCACGGAAAATGAAAACTTTACATTTTGCATTTATAATCTCGCTCATTTAACTAAAACTTTATTAAAACTTATGAAATAGAAGTTTTCATCCCACTTACATATTCATTACATAAGGGGTATATTTCTAATTGAAACAGAAATCTTAATGGGAAAAGGCTTTCAATCATTAACGAATAAAATAGTAACTACTTTTCTAGAAAATTACTTACAACTACTCAACCCTGTCAGTCAAATAGTTGCCTGGCGGTAAAGGTAGATTTACATTATTAGTTTGTGTTTCACTTTTTTTCTTAAACTCAAAATATAGAAAGTTATTTTCCTTCAACGAAGTGGTCTTTTCAACTCATTAGGTAAAATTAGACGTTATGTAACGAGTTAGTGGAAATAATTCTAAAAGTTTCGAAAATTTATAGATGTGATCCTTTTGACACCCCCAATAAAAACTTAGGTTTTCCCTGTCTTGGTGATACGCACGGTGTGGGTGAATGGAAAAGGTGCTTCAAAACCGTTTCTTAACTGTAAGTCAAGAATGTTTAGAGATATCAAAATGGAGGTTATTATAATGCATGTCGTTCTTAAGATTTGATCTAAAAAAGATTTTATACAATTTCTTCCTCCAGCTTAAAGTTCTCCCACAAATGAGCTTAAAATATTTTTAATTCCTGCGAAAATCAGTGGAAATCAGAGTGGAAATAAACGAAAGGTTTAATGATGTCTTGTAATTTATAACACTTCTAGATTATTTTTAACAATAAGAAACTATATTTTTATACAATAATATACAGGGTGTTTCACTTAAAAGTCCCCAGGCCATTATCTTTAAAACTAATAAAGATATTTTATTTTTATAAATGGCAGATGATTGATACCAAAGAAAGGTTTAAATGACGGTGATTAGAATTTTTCCTCAACAGCACACAAAGATGGCGCTGCGATGCAAAACTATTTTTTGATGGCTGGAACCTTGAAACATAAGTCATGTGATTAAACAATAATTTGTGAATAATTTTGATGGTATAGAGAATTTACAAAAAACAAGCCGTTTTGAAGTTACATGAGTTTCTTTCATTAATGCCAATACACGTGAATGTTGATAAATCCCTATAATTTATTTATTATTTATTATAGAATATTGGTTACCAAACACTTTTTTTCAAGATAAGGAAAGTGATATAATACACTATTATAAAATTATGTTTACCACTTCCGGCCAAACCGGAACTAACATGATGAACCAATATCCATATGTTCCTACATATTACATTTTTTTTTCTAATAACGCTTCTAATAAAACGGCTCCCAAAACTTAAAGTAAGTAAGACAACAAAGAAAATACACACTAATTTAGAATGGGCTAAATTTATATTAACAATTCAGTAAAGAACGTAAACAAAAGTTTTATAAACAAATATTTAAAAACTATCGAAATATTATTAAAAATGAAATTAAACTAATTTCTTTCTTATTAGTAGGTACTTATTATATTAAATGTTCAATATTTCTCCCTTCTTCATGAATACACATATTGTACCGTTTCAGTAACTCTTCATTGCAAACTTTTTGTAACGCATGTCTATTTATAGCAGCAACACTTGCATATATTTTATTATACAAATCGGCCATATCCTCAATGGGTTCAATGTACACTACACTTTTTAAATACCCCCAAAGGTAAAAATCTAATGGAGTCAAGTCAGGTGATCGTGCTGGCCATCTGACTACTCCATTAGTACCAATCCATCTCTGAGGGTACATTTCATTAAGACAATCTTTGACTAGTACTGAGTTATGGGGTGGTGCACCATCTTGGTGAAACCAAATATTCTCCTGGTTATGAGGGATAGTCTCTAATAATCCTGGCAATACATTTCTCAAAACTATCTCATATTTTCTTCCATTTAAAGTCCCATGGAATAGATATGGTTCAATAATATATTTAATATATTTAATATTCCACACCACACGTTAACTCCAAAAGTTACCTGATTTCGGGTCATTCTCATCCATCTAGGATTATTTTGTGACCAGTATCGGCAGTTATGCTTACTCACAACTCCGTTGTTGTGAAAACGGCTTTCATCGCTCCAGAGCACATTTTTAAAAAAATTTGGGCATTCTTCAGAAAGAACTGAAAATTCAGCTAGAAAATGTAATCTTCGTTCATAATCACCAGGCCTTAAATGATGGATCAATTTTAATTTGTATGGATGGTATTTATTTGATTTTAATATTCTATGGCACGAAGATATCGACAGATTAGTTTCCGATGCCAATTTCCGGAGAGAACATTGAGGATTGTTGACAACACTATTTAACACCTAGGCTGTATTTTCATCGTTTCTAACTGGCATATTTCTGTTACGAATAGTTTTCTTAAAACTACCCCAGTTTCTTAAATTTTTAAACAGCATGATAAATGTTTTTTTATCGGGTGTAGGTCTATTTGGAAATCGTAAACAAAACAATCGTTTTGCTTGTCGGGAATTTCTTTTGCATTCACCGTATATTAAAATCATATTTAACTTATCTTCATTGGTGTATCTAACCATTTTTTAAATTTTTTTTTTTTTTATTGCCTTATTTGGAGTAATTTGCTTTGAATTGTTTCTAAGTACACTATTTCTGTTTGAAACTATGATTGAAATGCACCAACTACAAACTTTGTTTAATAACTGTGAAACTTAAAATTAAATCAAAGCCTACTAATATCTCTTAAGTAGATTTTTCATTACCATTCTAAATTAGTGTGTATTTTCTTTGTTGTCTTACTTACTTTAAGTTTTGGGAGCTGTTTTATTAGAAGCGTTATTAGAAAAAAAAATGTAATATGTAGGAACATATGGATATTGGTTCATCATGTTAGTTCCGGTTTGGCCGGAAGTGGTAAACATAATTTTATGATAGTGTATTATATTACTTTCCTTATCTTGAAAAAAAGTGTTTGGTAACCAATATTCTATAATAAATAATAAATAAATTATAGGGATTTATCAAAATTCACGTGTATTGGCATTAATGAAAGAAACTCATGTAACTCCAAAACGGCTTGTTTTTTGTAAATTCTCTATACCATCAAAATTATTCACAAATTATTGTTTAATCACAAGACTTATGTTTCAAGGTTCCAGCCATCAAAAAATAGTTTCGCATAGCAGCGCGCCATCTCTGTGTGCTGTTGAGGAAAAATTCTAATCACCGTTATTTAAACCTTTCTTTGGTATCAATCATCTGCCATTTACAATAATAAAATATCTTTATTAATTTTAGAGATAATGGCCTGGGGACTTTTAACTGAAACACCCTGTATATAGTAGGGTGGGCTTTAAAAGACAGCAATTTTTTCTTAAGGTGCCGCCATATCACTTTTTTATCACATGATAAAATGTACAAGCATGTTTTATTTGGAACATGTAATGTTTTTTTTTCAAAATAAGGCTAAATAATAATTATTTAAGTAGATAATCTATAAAACTACTTCACTTCATCAAGAATTGTGCCCCATTCTTTCGTTCTGTAGTATCTATTATTTCTCGCTTGGTATCGAAAAAAAACTAAAACTACTAAGAAGCTTTTTCACTGCGTTTTTGGAGAGATCTTAAGTAATTTGTTGTATTTTATGTACTTCTTAAGGAGTCTCTCATAGTGCAACATAACCAACTTGAAACCAGAAATTCACATAAATTGTCATAGTAAAAATGCAGATATCAACAATGCTTTCATCTTTTCTGTTAGTGGATGTGAACTTGTTCCGAAATAAAGAAACTCTCAACGAATTTGGTGCCCTTGTCATTCATGTAGCGCATTGAAGTATTTAGTAACCCTTTAGGGCCCAGAAATGCAGGCATAAGTGCATTCTATAGATGCATAAAAAATTAATAGTGGAAAAGCGGTTTAATATTTAAAATTCCTTGGAAAGAATTTATACTCGGGAGTTTTCAATATGGCTTATTACAAATCTGTTGTGGAAATTGAAAAATTCGAAATGGCTGACTCGAAATGGCGAAATGAGATCTAAACTTAAAATGCGATTTCTGATGATATTTTAGATTTTAGCTGATAACCACAGAAAAAAAATGTATTTTGTGCATAATACATAAAGTTTTATTTTTAATTTTTTTTTCTGGTCTATCCCCGAACAACACACTATTAAGATAAACTGATTATATTTAAAATTTTATCAATTCCCAGGAAAGGGATAGCTATAGTATAAGGCATAAGGTAAGACAGTAATAAATACGAAAAGGGCTGGGTGGGGGTTGACATAAATTTTTGTTGAAACCTAATAAAATTTATTATTTTTTAAATTCATAGTAAAGGGGTTGTTACAGTGAAAGGATTAAGGTAAAATGATGAGTGTGATACGAGGGTGGGGGTAGACATTCAAAAAATGAAAATTCTGAAAATTCAGAAAATGCTTAGACAGGACTCATTTTTTTCACGTAGTTATCATTTAACATCGAAAATAGCATCAGAAATTGCATTTTAAAGTTTGAAATTCGTGCTATTTCGAGTCAGCCATATTGATTTTTCCAATAGATTTGTAATCAGCGACCTAGAAAACCCCAACAATAAATTTTCTTCAAGAAATTTTAAATGTCCAAGCGTTCTTTTCAGTGTTAATTTATTATACATCGATAGAATGCATTTATGCATGAAATTTTGAGCCTTAAAGAGCCCCAAATTGCTTATAAATGACACTATATGATAAGGGAAATTTAAATAATAATAAATTAATACATTTTCAACAAGTACAAGCTTTTATGAACCGTGTAAATTTGAAAACACAACGAAAATATTGCATAAATCACGAAATGCACTTTTTTGCATAAAACTGCATATAAATATACAGGGTGATTTACCACAACATGCGGAAAATAAAATGGTGTACTAGTTTTCTATGTGGGAAACTCCCTGCAAAATTTTAGAGTGATTCGAAATAATTTAGTACATTTTTTTGCATTAAAACTTGTAATGATACACTACTGAACCATGGAATTTGGCTACCCTTAATGCTTCAATTCTTTACGCGTATTTATGTGTGCGCCAATTTTGTTTATGTATGGTCAGTTTCTTTCTGGCTTCTGTTTGGATTTTTACGTTTTGAAAATTGTATTCGTAGATCGATACCGGTTAATATGCCAGCGTGTACATCGCATGAATACTGCGATATGATTTTAACTTATAATGCAGTGAATGGAAATCTTGCAGCCGCTGTACGAGAATATGAGAGAAAATTTCCCAACAGGCGTGTGCCAAATGAAAGAACAAGGAGCCCAGATATCACCCCTATGGAGTTTTTTGTGGGGTTACATGAAGAGTTTGGTATACGCTAAGTCAATAGACTTCCTAGAACAGTTACAAGCCATTGACAATGCCTCGAATCTAATTCGTGATCAAGGAGACAAATGTGATCGCATACACGAAAATATTATCTGCGATTAGAACAGTGTATTAAGTGTCAATGGTCAAACATTCGAACATTTTCTTTGACTTTTCGTTACTTTTAAGTTTTCCGGTGTGCTGTGTTCTACAAAAATTATTTTAGCTGTTTTTGTTATGTGATTAAATCCAAAAAGTCACTTTCTAACCCCACCAGCTTCGCTGTCAGTCCAAGTCTGACAACGAGGGAGGGAAAGTGATATGGCTGCACCGTGTTGCGTCAGATTGGTTAAAGCCATAAGTGGCGCATCTGAACAAAAAAATAAGGTAATTTTTTGGTCATATTTTTTAAATTTTTCATTTTTTAACTCCTTTCGGTGGGGACAATTTTTCCGCATGTTGTGATAAATCACCCTGTATGTTCCACGACCTACCAAATGCCCGCATTAGTTGGACTTACTACTGCAGACCTCAAGTAAGAATTAAAAAAATAAATGGATGGACCTAAAATATCGGTTTCAAATGTTGGCTCGGTCGGACTATGTGCTAATAGTAGCCGAACGAGAGATTCATGCAGACAATATTAGTGCCGTCCTAATAGCGGTAGTAATATGTACTACTGTTTTTCTGAAAACAGAAACGTATTATGCCATTTTGATCTGCTAAATGAGAACTCTTGCCGTATTCCCTTTGAAACAACAAGTACTTCTACAAACAGAACATTTATTGCCAAGATATAAATTGAGGATTTTAAGAAAGAAAAAATTCAAAAATTTCGCAATTCTTGCAACCATCGGGGCATTGGAAATGATAACACCATACATACAATATAAACTTCGCCTAGCCCGGAAACAGCTACGATCCACTCTCGATTCCAACATCGCTCTATTTCGACCTTAAATGAAAACTGGTAACTTCACCCCCTGTGATATATGCAACCCATATTACATTTGCATATATCAGCCGTTGCATATACGACAATCTCTGTCGATCGCGACACCGCTGTTTTTTGACCTTTAACGAAAACTGGTAACTCGACCCCCATATACGAACATAAACATTTCCAAATTTAAAATAAAATTACATTTGAATATAAACTATTAGAATAAATGCTTAAAAATATCCCTTTTGGGACAGTATCCCAACCACAGTAGAAGCTTTTCCTGACATTTAACGGTAGCACAAACTATCTAAAAATTTCTCAGTCATTTTTAACGACAGGTTACTTCTTATGTCAGGACAGGGAAACGCATCCACATTTTCATTTAGTACATTCTAAATGTGTGGTGCGAACATGAACACAAACTGATATTCAGCGCGCGTCGGAAATCGTAGTATCTCAAATCGGCTCCGGCGATTACGGACGAAGGTGAACTGGACATATTCCATTCCTGTTCGTATTTGGCTGACCTGATCTATATAAGAACATGAATTAATTCCTTGATATGTCATTCTGAGAAATATATTCACTTCAGCAGTCCTCTTTTTTTCAACACAAAGATAGCGCGTGAACGTTAAAAGTGCTAGAATTTAACTGACTCAAGTCGGCAGTGATGCACTTTACAAACTTCTTCTATAAAACATGACAAAAAGAGTGTCCATTAAAAAAATATAAAGGAAAATCCAGAACTCTTGAACGCGAGTCTGTACATACGATAGAAAGAGAGAGAAGGAAGAACGGTGTAGGTGTAGTATCCATATAAGGGATATAAGGGCGGCATTAACGCTGAACACTAATGCGTTAAAATGGTATTGTTTACTGCAGCGAAATGTATGGGGATAAAGTGGAGCAAAATGTAATGTCCTGCGGCCAAACAATCCGTACATCGGGGAACGAAAACAGCGACAACTCCTCCTCGGGCAACAAGAGCGTTGTCGACTGTCACCAACTGTGCGAAGATTATCTACCGAGTTATATAACAGTTTAAGATTGTGATAGAAACAAAAGCAAATGTAGGATCTGGTGAAGATTTATTATTTAATTAAGTAGGTATATCATTTGGCAAATACAGCCAAAATTACTACGCTCTATATTGTATTAATGGACTTAAAATACGAAAATAAAATTTACAGTAGTATAAAAAAAAAAAATTTTAGATTGTAATTTCTTTATGTACTCTTAAGTGATATTAACAAAACTAAATTTTAAATGTTTTTAAACAATTCTTTTAAATTATTTAATTGAATTATTGAAATTTAAGGAAAGTTGCATTTTACACATAATGTTTTGCTAAAAACTAAAATTACTAGGAAAAATTAGGTCATATGAAAAGTATATTATTATAACACAATAAACTGTTAAAAAAACAGTTTTCTATACACAATTGGGAGACAAAACTTTTCTTATTATTGTATTACCAACTTACAAACAAGATGCACTGAATATTTGCTAATGTAGCTATTATTCTACGACTATATGAAGAAGACTCTACTTTGATTAGCAACACTAACTTTCAAATCTATAATAAACACTTGATGTGGCGTGTATTGAAGGGCTGATAGGATAAAGTAGTTATAGGAGGAACTAAAGTGTCTTACTTGAGATTTGCAGATGATGCCTTCTTGGTGGCAACGAGCAAGGATGAGGCCATTCACCTGTTAGACAACCTCCAAACACTAAGCTCTGAGTACGGTTTGAATGTAAACTAGGACAAAACAAAGATTATGATTATAAATCACGCAAATAAACACTATTTCAGACGCGTTAAAAGTAAGTGATTGTGGGCTAGTAAAAATGATGGTTTCTTGTGAAATACACACAGCGCATGGAGTATAGTCGGTAGAATATTAGTATTTACATAGGTAAATATTAGCCACAGGTTTGCTGGGTAATAACAATATTGCAAATCGACAGCTATTCTTCGGACTCTATGTCTCTCCCGAACGATGGATTACGAAATTCAAGTTAGCACGTTAAGTGTAAAAATTACATTTTACCACAAAACGTTTGGTTTCGATTACTACTTAAAGGAACTCTTATTTCGGCCGCCCCGGACAACTTGCAGACAGTAGTTTTGAGCGGTTGGCTCTCGTCAGTACAAGGTAGGTCTGATCTCTCGTAACTGGTATTCACATAAGTTTTTCTTAAAACCTATAATTGTGACTGTAGTGATTTTGTCAATATCTATCTGCAGATTACATTATTTCAACAAAAAAAATCATTACAGTGGTTGGGAGATATTCAGTGCTAATATAGGAATGAATAGAGCATAGAAAGAGGCTTCAAGAAATGTATGTTCGAAAATAATTTCCAGTTTCTTTTACATTTATCTAGTTTACTTGCAAAAAAACTTCTAGCTATCGTAGAACTCGATATATCGAGATCCGACACGTTATTGCTCCACCCTGTATGTGTACGTACATGTATATAAAATGTGTCCAAGGCTAAGCGATATTATAGGTGTAAATATTATTTTTTTTTATTATTAACACAATTGTCTGTATTCTGCTTTTGCTTGATCCAAAATCTATTTTCAGCACGTTAGAACTTCAAAAATGTATAGAGGGTGTTGATGACAGCCTAAAAATCAAATTGGCTTTAGGTAACTCGCCATTTTTGTCCAAGATATTAAAGAACTCTATAAGAAAGACTTGCCGAAAATTAAAAAATATAACATTGTACCTAATTTGGTGATTCACGTCGGCCGTTCGTTAAAAGTTTTTTAACTTGTAGTAGGATTAGAAACTTGAAATTTCGTATGCAGCCATAATCATTCTTGCCCGTTCTACCTAAAATATTTCCAGTCCTCCAGTTAAACAGGGTGTGCCACAAGTTGAAAAGCTTCTAACGGGCGGCCTACTTCAAACACCCTGTATAGTTATCAAATTTGGCACAACGGCGTATTTTTTAATTTTGAGCAAGTTTTTCTTATAAGATTTTTCAATATCTTGCACAGAAATGGCAGTTTGCCTGACGTTAATTTTATTTCTAACCTTCCACCAGCGACATCTATGCATTCTTGAAATTATAACGCGCTGAAAATAGATCTTGGTTAAGCAAGAGCACAACATAGAAAATTGTGTTCATAGTAAAGAAAAAGAGAATTATATTTTTAAGCTGCCACCAGGGCCCTCTATGCATTTCTGAAATTCTAACGTGCCGAAAATAGGCTTTAGGTCAAGTAAGAGCAGAGTAGAGAAAATTGTGTTCATAGTAAAAAAAAATGTTATTTACACCTATAATATCGCATTATCGTGGACGCATTGTATATGTATGTTTTTTTTTGTGTTTTTAGATATGCTAGTAACAAAGGATTATTATTATTATATTATAAATAAAGTTATACATCGCAGAATGTCAGAAAGCAAGGTAACTTCATTACTGGTGACAGTGATGATAGCAAACAAGAAAAGTCATCATATATAATTTAATATAAAAATTAATTAAGTTATACCCTTATCTAACGAGTTTGTAGCATACAATAAAAACTACTGGATTAAAAACGCACCATTAATCTTGGCAGGCGAAAGGTACAGGCGTTCAAATGTTTCGCGTGTGAGTGTTTTTGCAATTTGGTTTCGGAGTTAATTCAGAATCAGCGGAGTAATCTAGCACAGACGTTGAAGCACATATTTCCACCAAATTTAACAATCACGGGGCAATTGCACTCTGGCTCTGTGACCTGTTCAGAACTTTGTATTCATATTTGTAGATGCATGCAATTTGAGAAATTATTTTGAATAACTGAAAGTAAATTTCTTGATACTAACATAACTTTGTTGACAAATTTGATAGTACACTATAAAAAAAACCTTTCTAAGCCGCTTAGAAAAATTTATACACTTTTTTCTATTTCGATCTTTTGTTTTTACGTCAGCTTTCAAGTTCCAAGCATTTGTCTCCTATATTTCTCCCAGCTATGAGGATACATAGTACAAAATAATACTCTTAAAACAAACATAGTTTTCCACACAGAAAGCACAGTATTTGTACTCGTTGACATGATATTTGATGACTACAATTTGTCGTTAAACTTTATTGCTCATCAAGCGTTATGTACCTCATAACTATAATTGCCATTAAATTTGACCTTCCTACACTATATAAGCATAATATCCTTTCTAGAGGAAAAGTTCAATATAACGTTGTAACATGATGTATTAAAATAAATGATAAAAAAGGCATAAAGTAAAGAATTATTCGCTAAATGACATTATCTGGTACGTTTTGATAGAAATGGCGGAGTTGCCGGGATAAACTAAGCTCATTTTAATATTTTATCATATTTCTTAAGCATAGTGGACAGTGGACATGCATAATAAATTCGCTTTCAAATGGATATAGCTACGAGACAAATTGCCTCATTTCTATCCAGTCCGAGCCAAAATAGTTCACCATCACTCCAAATTGTAGGGTTAGTTTCTTGCAAATAAAAATTCGAAACAAGCCAGGTCTAGCCTATTAAATGACTCCCTTTTTTTTAATATGATACGGTCATGCTAAAATTCTCATATTTTTTTGTAGAATCTGGGGCAGTATTCTATAATATCCAATTTTTTTAAATGGTATTAGCAGTAGAAAGTCCTTAAAAAATAAAATGTTTTTTTTAAGGGTGTAGATAAGCATGGTAAAATGGCCCCAGAAGCGTTTCGACCTAATTTGGCGTCAATATATCGACAATGGGAAAAGAAATATTTTCCTCGAGTTGTAACCCCCTGTCGCCACTGGTAACCCCTGGACCCTAATTAATATAGTCTTTCGTTTTCATTTTTTATCTCTGCAAGTTGTGCGTTAATTATTATGAAAAAAATTGACGATGTACATGTGATGTGAATGTATCTGAGAAAAAATAATCAGCTGGTTTGGCTCCCTCCTTCGAATAAAAAAAATATTGGAAATTTAAAATATTTATTTTTTCATGAAAGTAATGTTTCGCGTACACAAACCTTTTATCAGAAATACATTGTTATGAGTAGTATATTGCAGATTTTTTTCAAATTTTTAGAAACGGTGCGTCATATTCATTGCAATGCATATATCGCCCAGAGTTATATATCAACGTTGTCGGAATTTTGATAGCTCCACGATTAAGCCATACCAACCTAATCCTACATTTTTAATAGTCTGAGCTAGTTTTAAGTTTTTTTTAATTTAAATATTTATTTACAATTAATTATTACCGGATATTCTGAGAATCATAAAATTCGGTAGCTTTTATGTATTAAATATGGATAAGCCTTTCTTGAAATTTCAAGAAGTTTGCTTGTACCGTAGCTCGTGAATTTGTTAGGATTCTTATTATGGTAGCTACACCTGGCTACAGAAAAACATTTCATTTCCTATTGTCGATCTACTGACGCCGAATTAGGCCGAAACGCTTCTGGGGCCATTTTACCATGCTTATTCTGCTACACTCTTTCTTAAATTATAAAACTGCTTTAAAAAACCGCTGCCTAAGGAATCACTATTTCCACATCCAGACTTTCATTCCAAGTCTCTTTAAAGGAAAACATCTGGACAATATTTGCCCTCTAGTATGTGGAAATAATAATTAGTAATAGAAATTTAATAATATATTTGAGGCAGATGTCAATAAGAAATTAGAGACGTTGGCTTCTAGAATATACGCCAAAAATGTAGTTTCTGGACTATTATTAACTAGCTTTACTGATGTCTCCTATTTACCCACCACCCCCCACCCTCTCAATGGAATAGCCTTGGCCTCTAGTATATACACCAAATCCCAAGTTTCTGTTCTCTTACCAGCTTGCTTTACTTATTTTCTCTTATTTACTACTTACCCCCCACCCCTTCAACGAAATCATCTTAATGTATAATCTAGTTTCAGATGTCGTTATACACATACGTGTACCAAATTTCAAGTGAATATCTCTTTTATTCTATTAGTCCTTATAATGACGCAGTGGGGGTGGTGGAGGTGTTGAAAAAGGTATTAAAAAAATGTAATGCCTTGACTGCTAGTATATACACCAAATTCCAAGTTTCTGTACTCTTACCAACTTGCTTTACTTTTTTTCCCCTATTTATAAATATATATAATCTAATTCCAAATGTCGGTATAGTGCGTATGTGTACCAATTTTCAAGTGAATATATCAATATCATTCTGTTAGCCCCTTTAATGATGGAGTGGGGGTGGTGAGGAGAGGGGTGTAAAAATTATAAGAAAATCTGAGGCCTTGGATTTTAGTATATACACCAAATCCCAAATTGCTGTACATACTCTTACCAGCTTGATTTACTTATTTCCCTTATTTCCCCCTATTTAACTCCCAACCCTTCACCGTAATTCAATAGGAGGTCAATATCTTAAACCGTTCCTGAGAAAACGTGCCCACAAAAAAAGTTACAGACCAAAAGACCGACCGACAGACTGATTTTTTTTCGCTCAAATTTAACATCTCGACGTTCTACGACACAAGCCTACAAAGAATAGTAGAATTTCTTTCCCGATTACTATACTTCCACTACCCTACGTGAATAAGAGATTATAGAATACTAGCCCAAGGTGCTACAAAAAATATATCATAATTTAAATAAATAATAAAGACTTTTAATTTTTTCACATATCAAGTACCCATTTGATCGCTTTAGAAAAATTATGTGCGGTTAAAAACCATCCCAAGATATTACTAAAAAAATTTAGTAGTTTTGTCAGAACTTTATAGGGGTTAAACAAAATTATAAATATTCATGCATTTTTATTTAGTGTTTTCGTTGTCAGATTCTGTTCCCATTTATTGCACGTTTATGTTTTGGTAGTATATATGATTGGTTCAAATTTTATTTGAATTAGTTATCCAGTTCAATAAAAAAAAATATTTTCAATATTTTTCGATTTCTTTTATTCGAAAACAGTTTAATGTTAAGGTGGCCATTCCCTAGAAAGAGACATCCGACAGGGAAATATTTACTATTTTTAGCTATAACTTTTTTTCTTAGTACGTATATTTTAAAAAACTATAAGAGTACCTAAGTAGAACCATAATAAGACTAATACTATAAATTTTCACTCAATAATTTTAGTGGTTTGCAAAATAGCTCGATTTAAATTTAAAAATTGTGTCAATCTTCCTATTTCGTAGTTTTGAATCGAGCTATTTTGCAAACCATTGAAATTATTGAGTCAAAATTCATAGTAATAGTCTTGTTATAGTTCTATTTAGGTACCCTTATATATTTTTTAAATATACGTATTAAGAAAAAAAAGTTATGGGCACAAATAATAAATATTTCCCTATCGGATGTCTCTTTCTAGGGAATGGCCACCTTAAGTGCCGAAATTTGACAAAATTGTAAGTGATATTGATAACAATCCATGCAAAAAAATTAGCACCATCTCAACTGAATATGGCCTTTGTACGTATTGCAATGACAAAGCTATTTACAGAGTTGTACACAGTGTACAAGTAGATACGATTGTGTATGAGTAACTTAAATATTAAATTTTAAACTTTAAAAAGTTAGATGTGAGCATGGGTACATAGTAACTAAACATGGACGATGAAAATTTTAACACTCAAATAACATGATTCCAAATAAAAGACAATTTTAATTTAACATTGATCAGTACTTTGACAATGTAATTGTAATTAATTTTGATATAAATATAATTTAAGAAAACCTCCATGTGCATGAACTTATAAAATGGCTAGGTCCAAAATAAGAAGATGTAATGCATATCGTGGTGCATAATTACTCAATACAGACAGAGAAAAGGTGTTTTAGATTTAGTTTTTTGTTATATTGAAGAAGTACAATGCTGTTGTTGTATTTTATTATTTATTATAAGCAATTTGTATTTGTTGAATTTATTGACTTTGTTGCGGATCCTTGTCGGTGAACCAACAAAGAAAAACAAAAAAAAAATATTTTTGGTTGTAAAATGGTTTTTTTACATATTGAAATAAGAGCAGAAGTCTCTACTTAATCTGGTATGTGATTTACTTGTATTAATATTGTATTAAGATAAGAATTTGTAAAAACTTATGGTAATTGGAAAATATTTTAAATTCAAAGAAGCCCTATGTATGGGATAAAAAAAATATCGAGAATAAATATAAATTTTTGAAAGACGATGACAGGAGCGGTTTTTGATAATTAATGAAGGAGAAAAGTCAAAATTTTGAAAGGAAGAATTTGATTTTTAAGAAGCGTGAGATATAATTGAAAAATTTTCTCAAATTAGACAAGCATGTGATGTGCTTAGTACTGATACTCCTTTGGTTAGTTTCTGTGAAGATGTTATTAGTGGATCCGATGATACCAGTAGATGATTGAAAATGTCTTGCGTCGTTTGTTGACGAGAAGAATTTTTTGAATGACCTTTCCCATATTTTCGAAAGCAACAAGACCTCCGCTCCGAATTTAACTACGTACAGAAAAAAAATCCTAGGTAAACCTATTTAAATTAAATTAAAAGGCCATATATTTTCCAATTTAAAAATTGATTTAGTTTTTAAGTTTTGTTGTATAAAATTTTTATTTAAAAAGAAAAGAATCCATACCAGATTTACCTTATAAAATAAAATTTAAATATTCTTTTAAAAGGGTTTTTGTTTGGAATCTGCGCTGGAAAAATAAGGAAGCAAATGTTCAACAAAAAGGCCATAGAACCAACTTTTTGACTCTGTGGAGTCTTCCTGTTTTTTTTACAGGCTCATGCTCAAGCAAACTAAATCTTGTAGTGTTATTTTCCTCACATTCAAATTCGGTAATTTCTTATCATATGGCGCCCAACAAAATTAATTAATCATACAGAACCATAGAGAGGAATAACAATACAGTATATTTATAGATATAGAAATAGTTTCATTTTAAATAGGGATTATCATAGTATCATTGCAAGACAAAAACTTAAAACTCATCATTCATGTGCTAGATTAAAAATTACAAGTGTATCACCAAGATTCATATTATTGGGACTATTTGACCGTGTACTCGATGATCTAAAATATCAAGAGAGTATTTGTTCAGAAAAAAATAAAACTGTTTTTGTCAGATAAAAGCTGCTAATCTATATTATAGTTTTTTTGTACTTAAGGTGTAGTATGTTAGGTCTATCAATAAATTAATATGAATTGTAGGTCTTGTTTTTCTCTAAACTTGTTTCTTCTTGGTGTTTTTGTCTTCATGACAGTAATTTATAGTAAATTTCAAATATTTATTGTTCCTCTTTGATCTTCACTGACAAATAAATATAACACAATATTATTGTATTATATAAAAATAAAATATAATACAATACAATAATATTGTATTATAATTATTTGACAGTGAAGATCAAAGAGGACCGATAAATATTTGAAATTTATCGTAAATTACTGTCACGAAATTTCATAACATTCTGTATAATATCAGTGATCGGGACTTATGCATTCAGTATTGTATTTATTTGAAACTTATTACATCAACCATCTTAAAGTAAGTAAGCCATTTCCAATATTATCGAAGTTAATGTTACCAAATTAACTAAAATTAGGGAAAGATAATTAGTACGTTGTTTAGTTTCTTAATGCTCAGTTGTCTGAGTAAAGAACCATCGTAAAGTAGACAATAGCTGGGTACACATAATTTCGTATTTTCCTCCCACAAGTTAAGAAATTCCAAAGTTTGTTTTAGTTGAGGCAAATTATTTTCAGACATGCCTTCGTAATCTAAAGTAAGTTCACAAACATCAGACCCTTATTATTCTTTATTACGTTGAATTCAATGGCTTTGAAATATTTTGCATGCAAACTGTGTAGGTGGAAGTAGGATTTTGTATAAGAAAAATTGGTTAGGCAGGCACCAGTCTAATCCTGGCGATTTGTTAGCCGATTTGTACAGTGAAGTATTTCCAAATTTATGCCGCTCGTTATTTATTTTCCCAGATTTCCTTTTATGTGTGTTTGAGAGGCCATCCGAGCTTATATATTGCCTCAAATGCAAGAAATGCGAATGTTTCCCTTAATATATTTTATGCATATTATATGTACCTAATAAAGTGACTACTTGAGTGTACGGAATTCAATAATTTGTAATGGTGCATTTGATATTTATTGAGTTGAAGTTGTTTACGAAGAGCTGAATATATTTAATTTCACAACACGGTTACGTGCACGGAAATATTTACTGATACGTGAATTTTAGCATATAATTGGTGAACAATTTTTTGTAGATTAAATTACTTTACAAGATGCAAAATAAAAAGTAATGTTTATAGTATGACTATTCTCATGCTGCTGTAATTGAACAGTTACTTTTGACCTTATTGTACCTGTTTTATTTAATCAAATAGTCACTTTATAAAAGGATAAATTTGATTTCATAAACATAACACATCATAAGGACAACCCTCAAATCAAAAGTCACATTTGATAAAACGCAGACATTACCCACCGACACTGCCAGTGTCGGAGCTGCCAGTGTCGGAGCTGGGGATCAAACTCAATACACAACAGACAATGCCATGGGCGGATTACTATCGTGTAAAGTACGGGAACCCATCGACAAAGTGGCTTAGTGCACCGCAGTTGCCGCCGCTTGGTGAAGATATTGTAGGCATCTATAGTTACCATTTCCCCTCCAACGGCAGGTCACATGATCTCGCTCTCTTCGAGAGAGAGGAAAAAACCAAGGGGCCACTTAAATGTTGTCAAAAACGCTGAAAAAATTCACAACACACATTTTTTGGACAAAAATAGACATCTTTTGTCTTTTGGTGTTTTTTCCAAAATGTGTCCTTCTTCCGGAAAGAAATGTTTTAAAGAAATCATTTTCTTGGAGTTTCTTTACGGTAGAAAGAAGCACTTTGAAGAACAAGTTTAAGAGGCAAAAGTTGTTTATTCTTGTCTAAAGAATACGCCTGAATTTTTTGGGAATTATCTGAAGAAAAAAAAATCTAAGAAAATTCTTGGTCGAAATAATTTTTGTATAAGCAACTTTTGTCTCTTGGATATTTTCTCTAAAACGCCTCCTTCACTCTAAACTAATTAATAAAGTTCTACGAATTCTTTTTTTGTTATTTGAGAAGGTAGTACTTAAAAAAAAAAAACACCAAGAGACAAAAGATGCTTACTTTTTCTCAAAAAATGTGCATGAATTGTTTCAGAAATTTTTGGCAACACTTTAGCGGCCCTTTGTTTTTGCCTCTCTCGCTGTCTCTCTCTCTCTCTCTCGAAGAAAGCGAGGTCACGTGACCTTACGTTGAGGGGAAATGATAGCTACAGATGCCTACAACATCTCAACCAAGCGGTGGCTACTGCGCTGCGCCAAGCCGCTCTTGTTGATGGACTCCCGAACTGCTATACTCATTCATCTTTATAATAATAATGAAAATAATGAAAATTTTGTTCACAATTTGTAATGATGCAGATTTTGTATACCGGTTCCACCACTTAAAACTCCCCAGACTCGTAACTTCCTTATTTTTTAAGCTACGACCATGCTTGGCACATCAAATTGTAGAAATTTTTAAAGCTTTTAAATATGCGTACAGAGCGATTTTAAGAAAATGTTTTTGAAAAAATTATTACAAAATGAAACTTAATTTCCTTGAATATTTTTTCCCTCACCCTGTACATGAACTGTGTTAATGTTTTCTTATAAAGGTTCTAATTATCTTCAATTTATGTTATTACGTCATATTCGATATTCTCTTTCGTTTTAGAGAAAAATTGCAAAGCGGACTTTGCACCCCCGATATCTGGAAATCTGTCCATTTTCTGACCTTGTGTCAATGAGAACTTTTAATGACGACCTCGAGAGGAATAACATATATCGATTCCAGTTAATTTAACCGGTGCGGGGGGCCACTTTCCAAAAAATTGAGCACCCCGTTGCACCCCGATATCTGAAAAACTGTCCATTTTACAACCTTGTGCCCCCCGCCCCGGTTAAATTAACTGGAATCGATATATGTTATTCCTCTTGAGGTCCTCATTAAAAGTTCTCCATTGACACAAGGTCAGAAAATGGACAGATTTCCAGATTTCGGGGATTGCAAAGCGGACTGCACCCCCGATATCTCGAAAACTGTGCAATTTGACAACTTTTGCCATTTTCCATAAGAACTGTGCTGGATCTTTTTAAGTCCACCCCGACGGTAGCACATCGCGTTAAGCGACAACATTCACGTTAATATTTGCAGTTAATGGAACTGAACGAGTTCGGTGGATAAGAGCAATGGATGCCGAAAATCAATATCTTTAAGAGAATGACACGTGGTCATTAGTTTCTCTTCCGAAAGGTAAAAAAGCAATGAACTGTAAGTGGGTATATAGAGTAAAGAGAACAACAACTGGCGATGTGGAAAAGTTCAAAGCACGACTTGTAGCAAAAGGTTTCTTACAGAAGAAAGAATTGAACTACGACCAAACGTTTAACCCCGTTGCAAGAGCCCCTACAATACGAAGCTTCATAGCAATAGCAGCCTGCGAAGGGTTAAAGCTATCACAGTTTGACGTGCCAACAGCTTTTTTATACGGAACCCTTGACGAAGAGAATCTATATAAATCAACCAAGCAGTTACGAAGATGGCTCTAATCTTAACTGAAGGCTTTACGGATTAAAACAGGCACCAAGATGCTGGAACAGCCGTTCTGTTGAGTATCGGTTTTATACAGAGCGAAGCAATCATTGTTTGTTTTTTCGGAACAACAATAGATGAAAAACTATGTTCATATTGTATGTCGATGATGGACTAGTTACAGCTTCAAATGATCAGGACGCTCAAAAATTAATTGAAAGTCTAAAAAGCGAATTCAAAATAACTGTTAAAGATGCCGACTATTATTTGGGTATTGAGATTAACTACAGTGAAAATGGTTCCATAAAGCTTAGCCAACAAGGTTACACTACGGAAATTTTGGAACGTTTTCACATGGCAGATTGTAACTCTGTTCCTACACTTATTATAAATGGTAAATCCGGAGAAACATCTAGTTTGAAAGAAGTTTCCTTGCCGATCGGCAGTAGAAGCTCTTATGTATCTGATGACTAGTACTCAGACAGATATAGAATATGCCGTTGGTGTTGTTTGGAGATCACTTGAGAAGCCAACTTAAGATGATTCGATAAAAGTGAAACGGATTTTTCATTATATCAAAGGTACTCAAACTTATGGTTTAGTATATAGGCGGCATAATGATTGTAAGTTAGAAAGCTACTGCGACGCTGATTTTGGTGGTGATAAGGAAACGGGACAATCTACTACAGGTGTAATCAGTCTTTATGCTGTCTCGTGGATAAGTCAACGAAAGACATCTGTAGTGCCCGCAACGACCAGCACCTGTAATGCTCACAACGACCGACTCAGAGGTGGTAGCGGCTAGTGAGACTGCTCGTGGCGTAGTTTGGTTGAAACGACTTTTTGAAACCACGGTGCCAAAAATATCAAAACCTGTCGTTCACGTAGACAAAGAGGCGGCAATTATATTGTCGCATAAGCCAGAGTATCATCATCGAACTAAACATATTGCCATACGTCACTTTTCGATACGGGAATGTGTTGCTGAAAATACTTTGGATGTTATTAAGGTCTCGTCGAAGGAACAGCTAGCAGACATGCTAACGAAACCTATGCATGGTCCAAGATTAAATCAGTTGTGTTTAAAGCTTGGTATCAGAAAGGATTGAAAAAGGATCAAGTGTTTAGAATAGAAGTTTTCCTGCTCCTTTATTATTTTACATTCTTATTTTTAATAGGATGTGTCTGACAATTTTGAAAAAAAAAATAAGTTGACATACACGACAAGTTAAGTCTGATTTGTATTTTCTATTTTGTTAATAATTATTATTGTATTATTATACTTTGCTAATTAAAGAAAACGTTAAATTATAAGAATTCACAGCGGATTTCTCGGTGCGAAACTTGTACGGGTGTACTTTTTTAAATTTGTACTTTTTGACTGATATTAGTTCGGCAGCTCGTAATCAAAATCAACTGTCACTAACTAACTATCACCTAATGCTAATTTCGATCACCGGGTTATAGTTTATTACAATACAACACCGATTTTCCTCTGAAAGGAACTCTCATGACGTTTCAATAGCCATGAAAATGATTTTCCGTCCATTTGAAAAAAAAGACGTTATTTTTTTATTCCCTAATATCCGTTCTCGATGAATTCTTATTATAGATGTCGAATAAAACAAGAATCAATACAGAACGGAAATTTTATATGTTGCTTAATTTCAATAATAAGAATCAAAATTGTATAAGAAAATGGTATAAAAAAGTTTCTCCCTAATGGCTGAAACCTCTTTTAAATTATAAAACATTGTTCAAATAATCGGAAAAAAAGTGAACGGACATTTCCTATGCTGTACAGGTGCACGAAATACAGTGCGCTCGTGAGGGGTACTGAGACTACTGGCATTCGATTAAGCGCCCAATAAAACATAGGGAGCAAAGTTTTACGCAGCTATATCACCATATGACAATGCTCTCTTGTTATTGAATTGCGACGGAAAATGATTTTTCTCAACATGTCAAGTTGAAAAATGTCCGTTCATCTTTTTCTTACATGTTTTTTGATATAAAACATCATTTTGATTAGAGAACGGACATTAGAGAGTACCTACCAAAATTAGCCTAAAAAAAGTCGCAGAATTGAAATGCAAGTACTATGATATGCAACGATTAAAACGTCCGTTTTTATTTTTTTGTCGTAGAAAGACTTCAGAAATAGAAGAATTGTCGGAACGGACATTTGGTGATGACACAAATTTCCACCTGTTCCCAATTTTCAGTATTTAACCCCTTTTTCCTCTAGTATGCATATATATGAACACCAAGAAACAGTAAACGGACATTAGGTTTTTACTCAGATGACCCGTTATTTTTTACATGTTGAAGGATACATTTCAACCCCTTCGCGACCCTAAAAATTTCTGTCGCTCTGAACTTTTTTATCCTTGCTCAAAGAAATAAACATTGGCGCTGGAATTTCCCATTAGGCGATAAGTCGAAAATTTTGGTTACGGGCTGCCGTACTATATGTTTTATCTTAAAATTACATTGCATTTATTTATTTATTTCCACCATTAAAAACTATAACTAGACAAATATTCAGAGGTACACTGAAAGATTTTATTTTAATTAAAAATTAACGTGTTTGATCGCCCGCCCACGCCTCCCTCCCCGGGATGGGACTTATGGCTTCAGAGCTATGTACTTTTCAGCTAGTAAGAAGGGTTTTTACATAAAATTCTAATACACTGATCGGCCTATGATTTTCAAACATTTCTGGGTCGCCCTTTTTATAGAGGCGTTTAATTAAAGCAAGTTTTAGCTGATCGGGAAAGATACCATATTTAAATGAATTATTCATTATATGACATATTGGTTGACTTATAAACTGTACACAATATTTAATAATACTTGTGGGAATATTATCATCATCACTCGTATATTTACTTTTTAATCCATTAGTTGAGCTCATTATTTCCTTCTCTGATACGGATTTGACAAACATTGATTGATTGTTCCATTGGATGCTACAAATAAATGGTACTTTATCAACGCGTTTCAATAACTCTGGTATTACGGTTACGAGAAAACTATTACAATCATTGGTTACATTTGCTGGGTTGTCCTTTACTTCAACATTACTCCTCGTATGTCTTCCTGTAATTTCATTATGATTGCTCCACATAGTTTTAATTGTATTATCTCATTTTACTTCCACATCCATGTAGTGGATAGTAGTATAGTAATCGTAAAAAATTTTCAGATTTTTTTTTTCTTGAAATAGGTGTAGAATATTATGAAATGTCGAGATTTTTAATTTGAGCGAAAAAAAATTTTCTGTCTGTCTGTAACTTTTTTGTCCGCACGCTTTCTCCGGAACGGTTTAAGATATTGACTTGAAATTTTGTACACCTATATATTATAACGAGATCTGGAACTGGATTGTTTTTTGAAGATATCCGGTGACGAATTGGGGAGTAAATATGGGGAAATATGTAAAGCAAGCGGGAGTGCAGAAACTTGTAATTTGATGGATGTACTACAACCTCAGACATTTTTATAATATTTTCAACCCCCCACTACCCCTAGTCTATTATTAAAAGGGTTGATAAAATAAAATTGAGATACTCATTTAAAATTTGGTACACGTATGTATTATAATGGCATCTGGAACAGGATTATATTTTGAGATGATTCCACTGAAGAGTTAGGGGTTAAATAGGGGTTAATAGAGGAAAATAAGTAAAGCAAGCTGGTACGAATACAGAAACTTCAAATTCGGTGTATATTCTAGAAGGCAAAGCCGCAGATTTTTTAAAAATATTTTTCAACCCCCCACCCCTATTCCATTATTAAAGGGGTTAATAAAATAAAATTAAGATATTGATTAGAAATTTGGTACACGTATGTACTATAACGACATCTGGTTGGGGGTTAAATAGGGGTAAATAGAGGAATATAAGTAAAGTTGGTAAGAGTACAGAAACTCGAAATTCGGTGTATGTACTAGAAGTCAAGGCCTCAGATTTTTTTATAATATTTTTCAACCCCCAACCACCCCTACTCCATTATTAAAGGGATTGATAAAATAAAATTGAAATAGTCAGTTGAAATTTGGTACACGTATGTAATATAATGACATCTGGAACTAGATTATATTTTGAGATGATTCCATTGAAGGGTTGGGGGTTAAATAGTGTTAGATAGGGGAAAATAAGTAAGGCAAGCTGGTAAGAGTATAGAAATTTGGGATTTGATGTATGTACTAGAAGCGATGGCCTCAGGGTTTTAATAATATTTTCCATCCCCCTACCACCCCCACTCCCTTATTAAAAGAGTTGATAAAATTAAATTTAGATTTTCACTTGCAATTTGTTACACGTATAAAGATGTCTTAAACTAGATTATATTTTGACATGATTGCGTTGAAGGAGTGGGGGTAATTGGTGGTAACTAGAGAAAAATAAGTAAAGCAAGCTGGTAACAGTCAGAAACTTGAAATTCGGTGTATGTCCTAGAAGCCAAGGCCTCAGATTTTTTAGCAATATTTTTCAATCCACCATCACCCTTAATTCATTATTAAAGGGGTCGATAAATTCAAATTGAGATATTCACTTGAAATTTGGGACTAGTATGTATTATAACGACATCTGGAACTAGTTTATATTTTGAGATGATTCCGTTGAAGGGTTGAGGGTTAACTAGGAGTAAAGAGGGGAAAATAAGTAAATCAAGCTGGTAGGAGTACAGAAATGTAGGATCTGATGTATATACTAGAAACCACGGCCTTAGATTTCTTTCTAATATTTTTCAAACACCACCATCCCCGCTCCATTGTTAATGGGTTTGATAACATAAAATTGAGATATTTACTTGAAAGTTAGTATACGTATGTATTGTAATCACATCTGATTGAGATGATTCCATTGAAGGGGTGGGACGTGTAGGTTGTGAATAAGGGAAAATAAGTAGGGTAAACTAAAAACTTAATTTTTAACGTATATGGTAGAAACCAATGCCTCAAACTTTTCTATGACATCTGCTCCAAATATTATTGAAATTCTATGACCAATAATTTCCACATATTATAGCGCAAATCTAGTCAAGATGTTTCCTTTAAAGTGACTTGGATGAAAAATCTGGATGTGGAAGTAGTGATTCCTTAGGCAGCGGTTTTTTCTTACTTGTTCTAATAGACTTTCATAATCCTTTTTCGTTTCACTGTATATACCTCCATAATTTGGTTTATTATTTGACAATATCGATAATAAACGATATTTTGGCTGTGTGCTTAGCATCACGAGAAAGTGAACTGTGTCGTATTCGAACAAAATGTTAATCAAATAGATATTTACAGTCGGACACGCCAGTCCGCAGCTTCAACTCGTTTAATATTTTAGTTTTTAAGCAGCTTTCCTCTAAGATAATTTTGAGTTTCAGCTAGGTTTATTTTAGTAGAATGTATTCCTAAATAATCACTATGGAGATAAGTAGGGATTAGTCAGATTAGTTTGGTGTCTTTATTGTAAGATCAGTTCGAGCCGAGCGTGAATTTAGTGCTAGGTTAATCACACTAGGACTAATTTATTCCAGTTGAAAGACTATTTCCAATCAGGTCTCAGAGAGTGTTAGTTAGGGTTTAATAAAATTAAGTATTAGATGGAATAATTTGGGCGCGCTGGAGACTTAAACTAATTATCTTTCCTCCTCTCTGCTACTATTACCTTTACTGAACAAACTTTGGTGATTGTCAATATCCCTATCCACTGACATTTTCTTTATTATTATTACCTTAAATTGAATTATTCTTTAGGAAGAATTTACAAAGATTATGCCAATCCAACAATGGTTGCGCCATATTAGTAGCTGATAGCGGATAGATTTTATTTTGTTTCATTTGACATACCTATTAAAACAAAAATATGTATAAAACAGGTCTTACACGGTCCCAGGTGGATTTCAGTTAGGATTAAATAATCCTTATAAGAACTTTCAATTTTTTGTTGGAATGATAGGAATGTAAAATAACTGAAACATTTATTGTACTCCGACTAAACAAAAAGTACATGCACTGCGAGCGCTGCTTTGGGCGGCTCTTAGAAGCCCCTCCAAAGAATTTTATACAAATTTTCGTCGAAAGTTTTCTACCTGCTTATTGTATGTCTCGACCACTACAAAAAATTTCACTCTATACGATTGTAGAACTGGTATTTATCTTTCGTTCCCAGTAGATTTTGTTGAATGTAAATTATAATGAAAAATGGCTTATTAAAAATAGATGCCCTTATCTTTATTTGCATTTTTTTCATGTCGCAAAGTTAATTTTCGTCATTTGCGAGTAACATGAATTCAAACATTATAAATTATAAATTGTAAAAACATGAAAATTACAAAAAAATTAATGTCAACTCTTTTTCTGTCCTTAAATATTCTTGACTATCGCACCAATATTCTCGACTAAAGATGACTGTCTCGGATGATTTGGGGTTGAGCTTGGGCTCTTTGCCTCAATCATCGCTGTAGACCTGGACCGGCCTCTTAAGGGGTGGGCCTGCTTCAACCCTCCCCCCCGCAAATGTGGACGGTGTAGGCGATGTTAGTGTAAATGTACCAAGTGTCGCGCGTTTGATGGACACGACAAGGATTTTATATTAATTAGGCCGGAGCCGTGTCGTCGCTACGATATCTATCAACTCTACTCACAAGGGGGATTCAAGTTACCCTTCAGACTCCCCAAGATGAAAATAGAGAAAATTATACTTGCTGTGATTGTTACAGTCTGCTCTCTCCTTCGAAATCTGATGTCGAGCGGTGCACTTCTACTGAATATATCTTATAATTAGCACTTTCTCAGAAATCCTTCTTAATAAGTAAGTAGTAAGTACAGAATCCCACGTCGGTCGCCAATCTTATAAATAGTAGACCAATAAGAAATCGAATTCAAAATATTTTCATTTATTGAAATAATTCATAAAATTTAAAAAATATAAATATTCAACACCTAACAAATGTATATAAGGCAAACATCAGAGAGCACTACCACTTGGCAAGCATTTTCGAATTATTTGCAATCCTTGTCGGGATGCTTAAAGAAGCTATTTATATGAGTTCAATGGTTTTCCTGCTTGCATATACGTACTGACGGCATTGAACCCAAATATACCTTTTACTGTCGACTCGCCTTCGAGCGACTACTATGGGGATTCCCGCCTGAGCCTAGATTAAAGATATTTTGGTCCGTCGGAATCGACTCTCCAACTTTGAATTTTTTGACTATTTTTGTGGACATTCTTTTGGTTCGGGCATGGATTATTCTCCCCTACTTTCAGAATAATTAAATGAGGATTTTGGTTTTTATTGGAAAAAACGGTCCCATTGATTTTCATCTTAAATATTGACATTTAAAATAGCTGCTCGCTACATCCTGACTGAGGATTTCGCCCTGTGCAATCCTCCTCGTGGTACTTTCGAAAAATTTAATTCGTGGTACTTTCCAAAAGTTTGTCGAGAGGAGCTTTTTACCCTGTGCAATTTTCTTTGTTGTACTTTCGAAAAACCAAATTCGTGGTACTTTCGAAAAATTTGTCGGGCGGAGCGGTTTTCCGCCCCGTGCATCTTGAAGTTTTTTCTAAATCAATTTTTGGGTAATAAATATTTTTCGAACGACGGAGCCCAAAGGCGGTTGAGCGTCGTCCTCGAGATGAAAAATCTTCCTAAGCCAATTTTTTGGTCATTTTTAGTGAAATATTTTTTTATGCAGATTTCGATGTAAGATGATGCCAAAGGTGGTTATCGGTCTTTTGTAAAGTGATAATGTTTCAAAGTCGATTTTTTCATGGGAATTTCGGTCTGAATTTAATTTCTTAGTAATTTGGATATTTTTCAATGGGATCGTTTTACTGGGTTCAATAATATTAGCAGACCTCCCCTGGTCCTGGCTGTTGGAACCTGACAGCTGGGTCGTTTCTTCTGGTGTTCTTCTGTCTTGGTCTTCTTTCTTCGCTGGCATGTCGGCTCCCGCGAGCGTCTTCCGTCTGTCGTGAAAGGGAATGGCTGTTGCCGAGCCCTTTCGGAGTTTGGAAGGAGATTTGGGGTGTTGACTAGTCGGAAGCCCAGGGTGCCAATTGGTCTCATGTGCTCCGATTTCGTCGGAATCTTGACTACGATGATCACGAACTATGTCATATGAAGATCCCAAAACCAACAGAACTTGTTACATTAACGAGTATATTTCAAGATATAGATAATTTAACGGAGCAGACTTTAGAACAGAAAAAAAATTGCATTTGTTTTCCATACAAAAAATAAATGTTACTATTAAATTATATATTATTACATAGTAATGACAGCTAGTGGCGTGTGTGAGTCGGACGAATGGTAAATATTTTGAGCCGGAATGAAATTACCTTCCCCCCCCCGTTTTCGAGGATGCTGAATACGATAGCGGTGTCAGAATTTCTCTTTGGGGTTGCACAACCCCTCAAACAGGCCAAAAACCACCCCCTAGAGGGGTTAAACGCGATTTAATAGGTTTCCCTTCAGAAAATAGTACTTTGGTGGTGGTGTTCGTAATCGACTCCGACCGGTACCAACTCCTCCACCGGCCAATACTCGCCCCCGAAAGGGGTAAATTGTTGTTTTCGGAATATATATTTCCCTCCCCTCTCCATTTTCGAGGTTGCTGTTTACGGGAAGAATAATCTTATTTCTTTTCTTGATTGTAATGTCCTTTGTTTCCCGTTCATCTGAAAAAATATCATCAAATACCGCCAGTAGGTCTGTTGAATAATTGTTACATACTTTTATTTTTGCATATAAATAATTGTGAACATTTATTACGATGCATGAAATCAAATTGCTACAGTGTCTTTTCTTAAATTACAATAATTGATACCTAAATGTAACGTTATACTACTTAAAGCTAAAGTCCGCTTACAATAAAATATATTTTTCGTTTATACCTTATCTCGACTAATTTAACCTACGCCTCTTACAAGTAGAATTACAAGGTTGATACTCTTCGAAATGAACATCGCAATCTTCCAAATCACAGACCTTGTCAGCAGTTTCTGTATCAGATTCACTCATGTGAATTTCCGGTACAAGATTTATCAATATTTCCTCATTATCATTTTCATTCTCGTTGCATTCGGATTCAGGAAGGTCTTTTTCATCAATTACTGTTGTATTTGTACAATTTTCACCCCGGCAACACCATCACCGTGCTCAGCATCCTTGAAAATGGGGAGGGAATATAAATTTGCCGCTGATAATCCAAGAAAAAAAAATTCACCCCTTTCGGGGGCGAGTATTGGCCGGTGGAGGGGTTGGTAGGGGTCGGACGCAATTACGAACACCACCACCGTGCTTAGCATCCTTGAAAACGGGAGGAAAATACTATTTTCTGAAGGGAAACCTATTAAATCGCGTTTAACCCCTCTAGGGGGTGGTTTTTGGCTTGTTTGAGGGGTTATGCAACCCCAAAGAGAAATTCTGACACCGCCATCGTGTTCAGCATCCTCGAAAACGGGGGGGAAGGTAATATTATTCTGGCTCAAAATATTTACCATTTTCGCGTTTTTTCCGACTCATACACGCCACTAAGCCGCATCTTTGCCATTTAATACATTCTTTTCTGTTTCTTTATCAAAGCTTTTGTACCCAATTGCAAGGTAAAAGGCGTTCGTGCATTTGCTCGTGACACCACAAGTTTGATTCTTATTTTACGCGAGAGACGTTGTAGGTATGCCATTTTTGTAAAGGCATTTTTTAGTAGAATTTTCTGCTCTTTAATTATCGTCTCCAGGATGGTTTTTGTATTTTTCTTATTTTACATATAAAAAAAATATTTTCTAAGTTTGACACCATCTTGTTTTATGTTCCACCCATAATTTCATAATTTTTTAAAACTTTTCTACCACTAAAAGTCAAGCATTAGTTATCATAAGAATATTTCTTTCCCAGCGTTTGCCGCTGTTTTTTTTCCTGGGAACTAGGCTAGTCAGAAAAGAAGGGGTATGCAACGAAAAATATAAACTAAATACATAACACTCACTTATTGTTAATATAAAAACATAAAATTCTGCCCTAAGAGTAATAAAGATAAAACTTAACAAATCGTCAGTTATAAAAATCGAGAAATTCTTGAACCGAATATGGTTCTTATATACTGGAAAACTCCTCTTAAACCATTTAAAATAATTTTGTGTTTAAGAAAACGTAGTACATAGAAAAACTTTGTTGCTCTCAAATTATAATAAAGATTCAAAGAAAAGAAAATAATTGTTTTTGCGCTTTAACAGTCTGGTAAGTTATGTGTTTTCTAAGCCAGAGGGTATATATCCGGGACAATATTACATAGTCTAGTAACTCTTATCAGTCACTAGCAGCACATAACACATAAATTTAAAACGAGAATGACATAAAACGGCATCAAAAATTCGAAATATTGTTATTGCGCCAAATACGTTTCCACCAGATCGATTTCGTAAAAGGACAATGTGCATTCATATTTCAATAAATATATAGCTAGTTCTCAGCTGGTAACAGACCCGCAAAAAATCTTATTTCCGCACACCATCAGTTTCAGCTCGAAAATTTCACTTTATTTATCATTGGAAATATGAGGCGAGTGATTCTTATAACTTCGACAGTGATTGCTCTATGCACTATCTCACACAGGAAAGGTCCTTGAGCATGCAACAAGGAATACTTGAACTCCTTCACGATAGTGTACAAACATACGTGTAGAAAATGAATCTCTCGAATCACTTGTATTCAGCACAGCATCGGATTAAGTAGGCTTTGGTATTATTGATTTAGAATGTGAGAGTGTCGTCAAAGCTGAGAGTATTAATATACACTGCTACAGAATTAACGTATAATAGGGAGATAGGTTTTTTTCTAGTAAATAGTAAAATATTGGCTAGTGTGCTGGTGTTACTACATAGATATAACTAATGGGCTTAAAAATAATAATAGACGTCTCTATTATTTCCAATTAAGATAGAAAAAATACAGCTCTATGTTACAAACATTATTGAAAACAAATGGCGAAGCTCGACTAACTTAATACAAAAAATGCTGTAAAAGTTACGCTTCCACTTAAGCCAAAAAATTATCACTACAGTCCATATTATCTTATGGAATATACGTACTATACAGTGTGCCGCAACTTTCGCCTCGGTATCGTTCTCAGTCGATTTCATATTAATTTTAAAATTCTCTCAATTATGCAATTAATGAAATTGATTATTTTCTTGCCTAAAAAATTACCTAGTCGATCGTGGTCTACTGAGAACAGTTAAAATATATGAAAATTTAAAAAATAAAATATGCTTTGTTTGACCGAAAAATTTATATACAAAATCTGTGGCAAAAATGTTCCTGGTTGAGTGGTGGAATAGCAATAGCTAGGACGTTAATATAAATAAGTGAGTAAAAAATAAAAATCTTCAAATCTCAATTCTAAATGTTGTTTTGGTCCTTGCTTAGTACGATCAGTATTCAACTTCTATATACAAAAATAAAATTTTACAATTTTGAAAAATGTGTGACAGAATCTACCTAAAAATGGGCGAATATAAATTTTCTTAGTTAATAATATCCAAATTTGGATATATAGTTAGGTATACTTCGAAGACCAAATTTGGGACCATTTAACTTTATAACCTAATTCCAATACAGCTTGAAGCAATAAATTCTGAAGATTTATTTAAAAAAATAATAAAACAACGGAATAGTCTTCAGTCACGGTTAAAAATTCACCAAACAGTAGGTCTCAAAAACACTTATTATAACATAAATTCATAATAAAAATAATAAATAATCTATAATATTAATTTATAGAGTAAACATTCATTTTAATCCTAATTTTAATTTATTTACATTCATACCTAGAAGCATTGTTTTCAAATTTATTTAAGTTAATTTTAAATGTGTTTGTGTATGTGTTCAATGTAAATTATTCCCCCTAAAACACTGTCCATCCTGTAACGAAGCGTCTTTTTTTTAATGTCAAAATGTAATTTAAATAAAGATTACCCTTTGTTACTCGCTCCGCTTACTGTCAAATATTTTTGTTTTACAAAATATTTCAGGATAAAACCGTGTCCGCGATATTTATTTATTTACAAATTCGTCAAATAACTCATTTTTATGTTACCACCGACATCCAAGGAAACAACAATTATAGATTCCTCATAGATTAAATATCTTAATCGCAGTGTAGGTAGGAAATGTAAAAAGCCAGGCTATGAAAAGATTCGTTGAAATCTTAATATTTGGGACATTAAAACTAACGGCACTACGCTGCGCAGAGCAAATCATTTTTCATTTGAAACCGATTTGAATTGGTTATTCCGTACCGAACTGTCTAGCAGATAAGCACGCAGTTTATATACCAACCGCCGCATTCAGTAAGTACATACCGATTTGAGCCACCATTTCTTGCCAGAGTTTTTAAGTTTACAAAGATAAGAAAACTTTACCGAAATACGTGTATAAAAGTGATAATTTAAAATAATTCCCATTAAATGTATTAAAATATTATTACCGTTTTCCGAACTATCGAAGTAAATTTCAGAGTAAATATAAATTATTATAAAGTAGTTGTGCTCTATTAAAAATTTTTCCTTAGGACCGTACCTTGGAAAAAAGAGTTAAAATAGTGTACGCCATTTTTCCGGAGTGGTAGAAATTAGTTTTCGGTTGCTTAAAATAATTATTGTGAAATTTGTTACAGTCCGGGAATTTAGTGTAAAATCTAGGCATACCGTAAATACATTGATTATTGTAACATTTTAATAGAAAATGTTCAGTATCAACTATGACAAAATACCAAGTGGCTTGTGGTCTCGATGCGCATCCCACTGTGCGCTAATCCCCTCTCAAAACTGACTTCATTTCACAGACAGTTTTTATTAGACCGATATCAGAGAGGTATTACCGATCCGACCGGCGAGCGATTCAACCGTGTGCACAACAACCAGTAGATAGTAAATTGCTTTAAATAATTTAAGGCTGGTCAAACTTATAGTAATCATGTTTAAAATAATTTTAATATTTCATAACTGTGTATTCTTTGGATTTCTATCCAAGGCATACGTACACTAATAACCGTTGTATTTATTAATGACAGTTTTATTCAGTTTTGCCCAGTTCCTCAAATATAGATGTGCATGCTTATTGCTGTAAATATTTGATTACTATTGCCTCGTATTTCGCACTGCCTGCTTTACCGCTCACAATTTTCTTGCTTACTGTTTTACCGTTTCAACGCCCGCACAGCTTACGCATTGTAAACTGCTTGCTACCACTGCTAGTTTCCGAAATAATAATAGTAATTAGTAGTCTACCATCTTCTTACCGACTGGTTCCCTTTTTCCGTAGTTTTCGTAGTTTTTCATGTAAAATAAAATAAAATGACATATTTTAAGTTTTGATATTATTTACATTGAACTCCACCGGAGCATTTTTGGTACCTGACCGTTTTTATTATTTTTGTGAATTTTATTATATTTAATAAACTTTGTTATTTACCGACATGTGTATTTTACTTTTAAATATGAGTGAAAATGTAATCTGCCGTCCAGGACCCATGAACATATCCGTTTCTTCACTGTAGCTATTCCAGCCCTACTGCAACACACTGTGTTAAGAAGCTAGTGTGGGACCTTTACCCCACGTAAAAATTGTATAAGTGGCGCTCGAGATAACCGAAATAGAGCTCAGCGCTAAAGTGACGCTTCCACTTGTCTATGCGCTAGAGAACTGGAAGAAAATACGTCACAATCCTAAAAATATATAAATAAACACTATAAAGTTTCACACTTGCGAGCAAGACAACTGTCAAGCCTTGACTTCTTGTAGGTTATTGGCATTTATTTTCCAATTAAAACTTTACATTTATTGTATTATACTATATGTGTATACTATAACGAAAAATAAGTATTCTATTCTATTCTATTCTATTCTATTCTATTCTATTCTATATTTATGCGTCTGGAATTCTATATTCTGTTTTAAACCTATGTAGAAGATTCCTTTGCTCACATTTTTCCATTGATAATGTTCCATTGAATATGTGGTAGTAATATCCTACACCTTGAGCTTAATAAAATTATGAGTTTATTATTCGAATCCGATTTAGATTTAAACTCTACTAAATCTAAATTAATATTACTGGGTCATAAAAGCTGGTTTAGAAATTAAAATGGGTAATCTGACAGAGAAAAATTGCAACTGTAGGCATGTGCACTTCTTGGTCCTCATCAGTTCGTTGCATATATGTGAAAAGAACAGGCACAATTTAGGATAACACGATACAATAGCAATAATAAAAATAAGTGATAAACAGTAAGTTGTTCATTTATGATTGCAATTGGAAGACTCCGTGAGCAACTAAAGCTATGCTAAGAAATATAACAAAGTAAAGGAGGTGTTATTACGGGAACAAGGCTACTCGGCAGGAAAGAACATCATAATTAAGGCCACAGAGAAAATAGTGCAACCGGAGTCACATGTTTCAGACTGGTTAGCCATCATCAGTACGGTGTAGTTAAGTTGAAGGAATAGACACAACTTGAGAAACACGCAAACGAACATCACTGATAGGAAGTAAGTTACTCATTTATGGTTGTCATTAAAAGACCCCTACTTCACTTTATTGAAAGTGTTCTATTTAATCTCCAATAATAAAGTTGATTATGGAAACAAGTGACAGCGTAATTTATTAATAAGAAAATAGTCCATAATATCAGAGAACAGAAAAGTATTGTTAATAGAATATAAATTATTAAATTGGCTCGCCTTCAACCACAGCAGAAAAAGTTGAACTCATTCGACTATCGTGGGCGATAGTGTAAAATCATTAGACCAAGCCGCAGCCACATTTAATGTAAGACAACGAGAGCGTCACGTATTGGACATAAGCTGGTAGCACAAGTAAATCATAATTGTAATAACACGGACTATAAGTTAAAGCTGTGAGCAAGAAAATATAATGCGCAAAAAAGGTAATTCCCTGAAATTCCCAAATTCAATATGAGACAAGTAGCCGAAATATCAATAGAAATATCAGGAAAATCTGGTGCTTCCTATGATTCCGTACTTATAGATATTAGAAATATTAGAGTATTACCCTGTTAAAGAAAATAATAAATATAAATATTTCCAAAAGTAATATCGTCATGCAACTTTCTTATTCCTCTGAAATTACAGAGGAATAGGAAGTAGAAAGTATTAACAGTAAGTATTTGCTTGCTGTTAGTACTTTTCTACTAAAAAAACATATTAAGTATTACTGGTCCAGTCAGCTTAGTCACAGTATTTGCAAAAGAAAATGGTAGAAAATGGTATTTGAAAATAAAAGCTTGGCTGGAAGTGTCTTCTGGGACTTCTACGGCGAGACTTACCATCACGGAGGGTACTTCGCAACGAAAGAATGTCAATATTATTCACGTGTTATGTGGCTGTGACACAACTTCAGCATTCTTTGGAAAAGCTGCCGTCAGTAAAGCTTTTTAATAAAAGAAAAACCTGGACAGCGTCGTCGAAGCTTTAAACGCTGAGTCAATTTCTGAGGAAACTGAAAATGCTATAGAACGATTCATCCAGTATTTTACAATGCTCGACAATCGGCAAATAAGTTGAGTAAGCCTTTGCTTACTCAAATTATTGGTCGACAAAACCATTGACGGAAGTAAACTACCCCCCACATCAGCTGCAGCACACTACCATTCTCGTCAAACTTATCTCTAAGTTCATCTATGGACGGGTCAATTTTTGCAACCACAGCTATGGAGCTGTAAGAAAAATAGCGAGCTGGAACCTATCTAGACTACACAGGCATCAATGTGCGCCGATTGGACCCCAACTCCCTAGTTCCTAGGATCGCTTATTGTTCGAAAACTATTGCACCTCAGCAATGGAACCTTATTTGTAGTAAATCTTATACAGATTTTTTTCCACTGATGGTAAAGTCTTCTGTTGGACCGTCTATTTCAGGGGAAAATGAGAAAAACCGGGACGTATTAGGGGTGGTTCTTAAGAATGAAGCGACCACTACTGACTTGGGAACTCTTTACCTTTCGAAAACCAGCCACCTTGTTGGTAAAATTTCAAAACGGTAAAATACTATAAATTATCTTTTAATTATCGATTTTAGATCTAATTTCAATGGAGTAATAATAATAACAATAATAAATGGTCTTTATTAGAAAAGAGAAATACAATTTCTTAATCTAAAAGACGAAGTTTAGCTCAACAGCTATTCCACCACTTATACCTTTAAAAACATGAGACCAAGATACTTGTACTAAGTAAATATTTAAATAAAACTACTAGCATTCTTTCAAGTAACAAAACAAAAATAATAATTATAAAATGTGTCTAAGAATAATTAATTGACGCAGAATTACATACACAAAACAAATTGCGTAAATAAGCAATTGAAAATAAATACATATAATTTACACAATTTTACACACATTAGGTGTTAGTACAGGCAATGAAGGAAAAATGTTGTAAGAACCTCGCAAAAATTAATAAAAGAATCATCTTTGCGATTTAAGTAGTTAATAACCTGTACAATAGAATGATGCATTCTTTGCACTTCCAAGTTCCGGGAAAATTAAAAAAAATTTGGAAAAACTTTTTGATTTTCGGTTTTTTTGCTCTAACTGCAAAAACAATGAAAATACAGAAAACAGTTTTCAACAAAATTTGTAGCTCGTCTCTTTCTCCACAAAATAGGTCTTTACCAATTTTTGTCTTACTTAAGCCGTTTAGGAGATAAAACCAGTTTTCCACTTATAGTTTTGAGCCGCTCCGAAATGCGCAGAAAATGAGAATTCTCTGGGAGTTTCGTACGACCGGACATATCGATCGATAATTATTACTATTCAGAGCCGCTAAAAAAATGGAAGCAACGTAAAATATAGAGAAAAGTCTCAGCTTTAATGTGGCACTAATCATAAAATTCATGCAAAATTTTATCATAGAGAAAAAAGTATTAGAAGTTGGCTTAGTAAACTTTATACAGTTGATTTATTCACATCTTTGAGTTTTATGCACCTGCCTATTTCTCCCGTAACAGTGGGTGCTTTTTCACTGCATGGATTCGATTCCACGTACTTGAACCTATATTTCGTGAAAATTTCATTGAAGAATGTTAAGAAACAAATAAGTTGTATATGTTTTACTGTATAATTGTGCATTTTCTGAACGTGTATGAATAATGTAAATTCAAAAAGTACTGCGCGCATTTAAAAAACTCTAAAGTCATTCGAAAGAATATGTTTTATTGTACTTATAATCCAAAAATTAAGACTGTGCTATTATTATTACTTAAGATATAGCGAATTGAACTCCAATTCGCCGATGATCGATGAGAAATATACCCTCTACTTTGATCGCAAGACATATTTTTCCAACAAAAGTAATTGCAACAAACTGTTAATTGGATTAATATATCATTATATAAGAATATACAAGCAAAATGAATTATCATTCTAACGACTCCCGGCAAAGATATGAATAAATCTGTGGATCAACTGTACAAAGTTCACTAAGCCATCTTCTGACACTTTCTCTCCTTGATATTTTTTTTTATGAATTTTGTGATTAGTTCCACATTAAAGCTGAGACTTTTCTCTATATTTTATATTATTTTAATTTTTTTTAGGGGCTCTGAATAGTAAGAATTATCGATCTATGAGCCCGGTCGTACGAAACTCCTGGAGAATTCTAATTTTTCGCGCATTTCGAAGCGGCTTAAAACCATAAGTGGAAAACTCGATTTATCTTCTAAACGACTAAAGTAAGACAAAAATTTGTAAAGACGTTTTTTGTAAAGAACTTCTTTCTCTATTTTGATTATTTTGGCAGCTAGAGCAAAAAAACAGAAAATAAAAGAGTTTTTCCAAATTTTTTTGAATTTTCCCGGAACTTGGAAGTGCAAAGAATGCATCATCTCATTTTCCAGGTTATTACCTACTTAAATCCCAGAGATGATACTTTTATTAATTTTTGTTACCCTAAATTGTTAACTTGCCTGTACTATGTACTGTTGGTTAAATAATAATATTTTAATTTTACACTCAAATGTAAAATGTTTAAAATAATTTTCAAGCAGATTATAATTTGATATAGCGTTGCAGAAGAAAGGAAAATGGCAGTACTATGTTATGGCATGGTCAAAATATCAGTAGATCTTATATTTACATTATGAATACTTTCTCGACAAGTTTTTGCTTAAGATAATCTGACACTGAACTAGTAAAAACTCTATGAACAAACATCAGAAGGTTTTTGTAAAACATGTTGAAATTTCTTTAGTCCAAAAATATAAATACATGTTTTTTGAATTTTCTGTAATCTGTTTAATATGCTTTTGTCGAGACATGAAAAATACACAATAATACCATAATTCCAGACCAGAGTATTAAAACGCCAATATCCATTTTCATCAGTAACTACGTGGGGGTTCTATGTGTACTTTGGAAGTTTTAATACCAATCTACTTTGGAGATTATATATCAGAAAGCATTATAACTAGGAAATTGGCCTTTATTCTATTGATAGTATTTAAGTTGGGCATTTCAGTGATGGTTCTATCTTAAAAACAACAAAAATGAAGACTGGCCCTTTTAATACTCTGATCCAGAATTAAGAACAGATAAAACTAAAGATTCACACAGTTCTTTCCTTTGTTAGTTATATGTATGATGGCATAAAGAAGGTCCAGCACAACGTATGTCTTTTTAACCAATTGTTTTGAACTTTCTGCTGTGGGGAGCTTACTATTATCTAATAAAACATTTATATTTTCACACAGCATTCGGTAATACAAATTTTGACTAAAAATCATTACTGTCGATTTATTCGGGTTAATTTTTAAATTATGTTTTGTAGCAAATCTCTTGCAAGTCAATAGTTTCTAACTGTGCGGTAATTGTTAAGATCGAAGGAAGAATAAAGTTGCGTATCATCGGCATATGCTTGCACAGAACAGTGCTGTATGTTTACAAACATATCTGCTGTGTAGATGAAATAAAGAGAAGGTCCCAGTACAGAGCCTTGAGGCACACCTGAGGATATTAAGTGTCAATGAGAATAACGGCCAGTCAGACAAGATTTAAAACAAATTACAGTTATGTCGGAAACACTAAAATAGTGCAACTTTGGACATAAAAGTTGATGATTTAATTTATCGAAAGATTTTGTGAAATCAAGCAGAACTAAAGCTGCAGCTTGCTTGTTACCTAGGGCTGAAAATATATTGTCGGTCTCATTTGCTAGGGCAGATGTTGCACTAAAACCCTTTCGGAAACCTTAGGGATGTAAAGAAACAATTGTTTTTTCTTTGACAAACATTTATTGGTGTACAGTTTTCTAAAAAATCTTTGACAGAAAAGTTAAAATGCTTACTGAACGCAAGTCAGGTATATTGTGCGGAAATTTATGTTATCTGTATCTATGAAGTGGTTGTTTTCAATACAATGTGTTGACATTCCTGTATTACTGTTATTTAAAATTTATTTTGTATGTTCTTTTACCCCGTTCACAACGCTCCTACCACTCTGACCAAGATAGACAGCATTACAATATTTACATTTGATTTGATATACACCAGATTTATTAATTTTATTTAATTTTAATCTGTTATTAACCATTTTTTTTAAATTCGTGTTACTCACACTTATAGTAGAAATATCTAAATTATTTAATTATCTACAAATGTTCTTATTATATTTTGGAACATAATTAATAATATTATATTTTGTGTATTTGTTAGGCGCAGTAAAAAATGCATTTTGAAGCATTTTATTCTGTCTGTTTTTGACTATGTTATCTATTAGTGACTCGTATCCGTTTTTTCTTGCAATTTATTTGGTTATATTTAATTCTCTATCAAAATCATCTTGATCTAAAGGAAAGTTCGTAAGTTTATGTATTAGATTATGAAAGGGTGAAACCTTAATTTGCCATGATTTTTGCGGATTATAATGTATTACTGTATCTGTTTGTAGTAGTAGGTTTGCGGTAGATGCTAAATTTTAACTGATTGCTATGTTTTTCGATATTAATATCTAGAACGTTTAGTCGACTATTTTGTTCCGATTCCATTGTGAACTGAATTTTACTATTAAAAGAATTTAAGAAATTAAGGTAATTACTTAGATTCCTTTCTGTACCGGTCCATATACAAAAAATATCATCTATATGTCGAGTCCAGTAGAACAGGTGTATTTAGACTGTTATTACTTTTCAAAATGAAGTTTTTCAAGTTTGACATAAATATTTCTCAAAGGAGAAAATAATTTTGTTCAATACAAACTTTCGAAAGATTTTTAATTCTGTGACCATCCTAGGTCAAGATGATTTTAATATCACGGTATTACCTGAAAATGTAATTATTCTCAATGATTAATAAACGAGACTTGTACTAGAAAACTTCAAATATTTGCGTTCATATAATAACGTTTTTTATTAGTAGTTTTGAAACGGCTGAAATTAAATAACTGCAACATGGTTCCCATAAGTCATAATATACGTAGCTTCAGTGACTATCTAAACATTAACATTTAGTGAAACAACATCATAGAAGTTCTAACGCTATAAATTGTATAATTTGGTAGAATTTAATTAAGCTACTCCTGGGTCAAGTAGATGCAAATAGTAATATATCGTTGCATGCAGCATTAACTTCAAATAGCATTTCCTTAAATTCCTTGTAACTCAGCTGCATTTAACTAGGCGGATATATTTGCTCCAACGTCTAAATCTGTTCGGTAGTTTATGGCACCTAGTATTAATTAAACAAAGGGCTCATTCAGCATATTATTTTTATTATATTTTCTGAAAGATCTTTATATTTTAAAGCGAAATGCAAAAAATTAGAATTTTCTACAGTCTTCATAGACGTCAAAATTAATCAAGAAGGCGCTCTCATATTAACAGCTGCGTGACGTCATCTACTCCTATGTTAACATGACATATAGATGTGCTTTTGCTAATAGTTGATATAAATGAAATAATATCAAGTAACACGAGCTGTGTGAATAATATTAACTGCTATACATATGATTTAATAATGTTAAAATGTTTTTTTATTACAAAATTGACCCTTCTCTTTATACTTCATGTGTTAGCATTTTCTATATAAAATAAATGTTTTTATCTTATTCACTATACAACTTTGACATTGCTTGTCATTATTGGTCAGATATTCTTATTGATAGATGAGTCTGCTTTTAAATAACCGAATTCGGTTCATGTTTAAAATAGCATATTTCTGAAACTACTTATTCAGTTGATCTTGAATTTTCAGTGTTGTTGATTCGATCTTTTGGGTAGTCAATCACGAATGGATCGATTCCTCTCAAAATGAACAAATAACACATATCTACTTCAGAATCTCATGTAGCATTGATAATACAGTATTGAGTACCTTTGTAAATGTAAAGTGATAGCAGGCTATTATAAGTAATCTTAAAAATTGATTTTTGTTATAACAGATGGTAGCATGGCAACGCAGTGGACTAAACCACATTGTGTGGCGAGTGTGGCGAGCACGTCTCGCCAAGGTGTCTATCGTGTAATAGGTTCGATACCAAGCTCCGACTGACAATGCCAGTGTATGTTGTCTGTGGTTTTCTAAACATGTAACCTCTTCCCGGAAAATCTTGGCCTTTGGATTTGGTGTTTGTCTAATATGTGTGATACATGTTGCAATAAATGCTAAATTTGGAACCATATTATTCCAGTTTCTTCCAGAAAAAGTTTGATCTTGAGTATAGAATCGAAATGATAATTATAGAATGGGCTTGTTGGATGATATTCTTTTTATATGGTTTTTATACTTTTTCATATAGTACTCGATACTCTCATTATACACTTAAAATTTCGTATTATTAACTTTTTCCGTTCTCGACATATAAGGAGTTGAATTTAGTAATAATTGCAAAAACCGAGCGCTCATTTGTGACGTCACTATACGCAAGTGACGTAAGAAAAATGCCTTTATGGGACCTTTCAAATTTAACCTGAAAAGTCGAAAAACATGGAATTTTTAAACGCTGGTAACTAAATAAATACGTCGAGTGGAAGTTCGTTCTATGTGTCTACGGAAAGGAGAAGGTCAGCGATGAATTATAATCGTAAATTGCAGGGTCGAAGTCGAAAATTCGTTCTGGCAGGAGCGAGAGAAAATTGTAATTTTTTGACATTTCACCAAATTGTACTCCCCTACTGTCAAGTAGTAAGCAAAACAAACAATACTTCGAAAACACTTATAATTATAACCAATAAGGAGCATCAAGTCTATTGAGATCGCCGAGTCTATGCGTATAGTGACGTAGCGCCTGGCCACGCCCCATTTTCGCGAGATGGAAATTTGTAATAGTTTTTAAGATACTAAACGTGCGAATAAGATTCTGATTTTTTGCAGATCCGTTAATTTATACTTGCACTTTCGATTTGTGAAATAAAAAAAAATGCCGAACAAGCCCATTGTACCTATAATATAACAGAAACTTTTTAAAAACGATTTATAAATGCCGATGTCACTTTGTTTACATTGTCGGATTGTTTATAGTTCAATCAAAAGATTTTCTTCTATTATCTGTCTTCCGTATATTCAATGTGTATTCCTATTGTTGAGGATTCTTTTCTATGTTCAATAATTCTTTTCTGTAAGTTCTTACAGTCTAACCATTATATCTATTTTTTGTCTTCGTATTGCATTATTTTTTGTAGTTGCTCGGGATATTTATGTAGCCATATGCAGAACAAAGTCCAAATATTGTAATCGTGTATCCCGAAGAGATACTGACTTTGGAGAAGTAATAGATATCAAAACAAGAAATTTTTGGGAACATACCGACAGTCTAAAATATTTGAATTTACAGTAGTTGACAATGTTGACCATTTACTTAATATGTATAGATTACATCGTCAGTTCGTGGATTCACAGACCCTATGGAATGTTTCTGGAATACCTTGCACACTTACGAAAGCGGTCATGGCACTACCTTTTCGAAAAACGCTGATCCAGATATTGACGTACTTTCAAACTGAAGTGCGGAGGTGCCCCGTCATACTAAAACTACATATTTCGACTTATCTCTAAAGAAATATTGTCTAAAAGTAGACCAGGCAGCATGTTTCACTTTTCATGACTCCCATATCACAGCACCCTTATTAACAACGTGATTTAAAAAAAAATCGGGTGGAAGGTACTTACTCAAAAGGAGAGGTAAAATATTTAAAACTTCACGAGCGGCATTCGTCATTATGAAGAAAAATGAACCCAGTTTTCCAAAAAGAGATATTAGGCAATGTTTGAACCGTAAAGAAATCTTATAATCTTAATCGTTGTTATCAAAAACTCACTAATACTGAATTTGAATAAGATAAGAAAAAACATTTCTTCCTTTTTAAAGTACCAATAATTAGTCACAACCAGTGCTGGGCAGTACTCGAGTAAACTTTACTCGTATTTGTACTGATTACCCAAAGTACTCAGAAACAAGTACTCGCGAGTACTTTTCTTTGGATGGCACTTTGTAGGTACTTGAGATTTTCAAGTAATTAACATTATTAGGTACTCGAGTACTTTTGGCGGCCACAGCCGACAAGTAATAAGTACGTGCAACACAGGCAAGTCTTAGCTTGTCCACGGAGTGGTAAGTTGGTGCCCAAAGCTTTATTAATTTTCGTTCTTCAGTTCTTCAGATTTGTAATAATAAATGCGGATTTTTAAAATAAGAACTGACAAAAAAATTAAAAAATTGCGATGATTCATGCATCATGTTATAGCTGGGGAGCAGGTGGAAGAGATTTTTATGATATTATTGTGTGACTGAAGTTGAAAAGTGTAAGGACGTCAGAATAAAAAGCCGGAAAAACCATTTAACCAACAATGGGCTTGTTCGGCATTTTTTTTATTTCATAAATCGAAAGTGCAAGTATGAAATAATGGATCTGCAAAAAATCAGAATCTTATTCGCACGTTTAGTATCTTAAAAACCATTACAAATCTCCACCACGCGAAAATGGGGTGTGGGTCAGGCGCTACGTTACTATACGCATAGACTCGGCGATTTCAATAGACTTGATGCTCCTTAGTTGTTATAATTGTAAGTGTTTTTGAAGCATTGTTTGTTTTGCTTACTTCTTGACAGTTGGGGAATACGATTTGGTGAAATGTCAAAAAATTACAATTTTCTCTCGCTCCTGTAGGGACGAATTTTTGATTTTCTCCCTGCGATTTACAATTAGGATTCATCGCCGACTTTCTCCTTTCCGTAGAGACATAGAACGAACTTCCACTCGACGTATTTATTTAGTTACCAGCGTTTGAAAATTCTATGTTTTTCGACCTTTCAGGTTAAATTTGAAAGGTCCCAGAAAGCCACTTTTCTTACGTCACTTGCGTATAGTGACGTCACAAATGGGCTCTCGGTTTTTGCAACTATTACTAATTTCAACTTCTTATATCTCGGGAACGGAGAAGGTTAATAATACCAAATTTTAAGTGCATAATGAGAATATCGAGTACTATATGAAAAAGTATAAAAACCATATAGAAAGAATATCATGGAACAAGCCCATTAAAAATGCAATTACAAATACGATCCTATATGATTTTATTGTGTCAGCCACTTGTTTTAAATGTTGCTTGTCAATATGACAATTATATAAATGCAGTTGCCTGAAATCCATGTGCCTGCGTTTTATTGCAATTTAATTTTTTTAATGAATTTTTGATATACTAAAAATTAAATGATTGTATGGTGGTATCAAAAGTTTCGAAACGTATTAACAAACAATAAAACAAACTTTTTGATTTTGACTGTTAACTAAACTGACTGACGTCACGTGATTAATTTCAAATGGAAAGCTTGTCTTCCTCAAGTAGTACACTATCCTGTTAAAATTCAGTTTTAGTGAGTTTTTGACACAAGTACAATTATGACATAATTCTACAGTAAAAACTTTGCCTAATATCTTTTTAAATTAGGTACATTTCTCTTCATGAGGACGGCCACCATTGGTGAATTTTTAAATATTTTACCGTGACGCAATATCCTCATGGATAAGTTCCATGCATCCAAATGTTAAAAAAATCGCATTATTAAGAGCTGTGACTGGGAGTCATGAAAAGTGAGATATACTGTATATTCAAAGTTAGAAATATGCGAAAGTTTATAATCTTTGAAGCCGTATTGGAAGAGATAAAAAAATAACAAATCCGGTTTTGCACCCTTCTCCTCCCTCGGAACATTGTTAAATTAACGAAAAACGTAAATTAGCAACAACTTTTCTAAATATATGCAAACCGTGTAGAAAAGACGAATTAAAATTTTATTTTCTCTAGGACCATTTGCGGATATGGGTTTATTAACAAAAACTGTTTCTATTGGTGTTGTCTTTAATCGCTCCAAATTCTGTACTTTTCTGAATACCCTTGTTTTACAATATTAATTAATGTAGACGATATATCGAAAATTGTGCTCTTTTTTTACAACTATTCAATCTTAAGTATGAAATGCCTCCCCTAACGACGTAAATTACTGGGTTCTTGTTAATCAAATATTGGACATGTTTATACGTTATCGATCTCTAAAACCAAACATTGTTAACGCCAGATTTGTAATATAATCTATAAGTTTACTGAACACGAAGATCATTCACGGATACTAAGGGACCCAAAGGCCTAATTGTCTGTAATGAAAGTGCGTATCGAATAGTTGACCCATTTCAAGTTGATTAATGAGGTAATTTTGATATATGAAATATGACCGAAATTGTTTCCTTGCTGGCTAAATTATATTTTTTATTGTAATCTAAACTGTGAGCTACATATGACTTTGACATTACACGTTATACTCAAAAAATCCAGTATCTTTATTTTTACGGTTATTACTACCGGCATTTTTATGGCTACGTAGCCCCTAGTAATTCATCTAAATTAAATCTTTGACAAAAGTCCCTTCTGTAGGGCCCTTACAAGAGCGATAAACAATATAGGTAGAGAGCCGGCTGTATAGATTTCCTATGAATAAGATACATGAAAAACTTTGTATGAATGAGTAAGTATTACCACAGATCTACAGGGAGCCACTATTCATATAGCAAATTTTGCCCTCGTCATGGAATTTTACCGGAAGTGACGTCAAAATGGGAGGATGCGGACAAATCAGAAGAGGCAGCCTATTTTTACTTCCCTCGCATACCGAAGGGAAGTATTGTATTCGAGAAAAAATCACCCTCCGAGATTTTTTCGGATTCTGACGTTTCAGAACACGTAGATTCCGAAAATATAGGTTTTTCAATTCCGTCTGTCTGTCTGTCTGTCTGTTGGTGCATTAACTAAAAAACTACTTGACGGAGAGCAGTCAAATTTGGTAGGTAGTTAACCCTACTGTCAGCGAAGAACTGGTAGAATTTTCACTGAAAAATATACAGGGTGGACCGTCTATACGGAATAAATAGTGAAAAAAATTTTTTTTTGCTCAAATTTAAAATTTCCACGTTTCATGACGCGCTAAACCTATTTCAGCAAAAAAAAATTTTGAAAATTTTTTTCAATCATTTTTGAAAAAATTTTACCACTAAAAAAAAATTTTTTCTTTGTTCAAATTTAAAATTTCCACGTTTCATGGCATTCTAAACCTATTTAAAAGAAAAAAAGATTTTTACCAACATTTTTGAAAAAATTTTTACCACCAAAATAGAATTTTTTTTTTCTCAAAATTTAAAATTTCCACGTTTCATAGCGTTCTAAATCTATTTAAAGAAAAATAAAAAAAAAATTAAAAATTTTTGAAAAAATTTTACCACAAATAGATGAAATTTTTTTTTCCGATTTAAAATTTCCACGTTTCCATGGCATTCCAAATTTATTAAAACAAATTTAAAAATGTTTTAGAAAAATAAAAAAAAAAGAAAATATGTTTTAGTAATCTGTTTATCACCATTATAGAATAGACGAAATATTTTTTGCTCAAATTTAAAATTTCCACGTTTCATAACATTCTAAACCTATTTCGGAAAAAAAAATTTGCAACATATTTTCACCAATTTGGAAAAAAATTTAACACTAGAATAGACAGAAAACATTTTTGAAAATTTGTTCTATATTTTAATCACCACTATACTTCCACTCCATTACGTGAATGTGGGATTGAAAATGTGAGAGATGGCAATAATATTTGGCATATCCTATTATATACTTTTATTGAATAATGGCATCCCAAGAAATAATTGAGTCATGGTGGACATTTATAAAGGTATTTGCGCAAGCCTTCCATATTTGGCACCTGTTATTTAGTATATTGAACTTTTGCTGTTGGATGAACACTCTGTATATTTTTTTGACCAAAATTTATCAGGTTTTCTTTGTAATAATATCAATAATTATATTCCGATTATTATTCCCAATGTCATTTCGTAATTAATAATTTTTTTGAGTGACTGTCATGCACAAATAACGAGGGAAGTTCTGTGTAAATAACTTTACCGATTTTTTTAATAACTAGAAGGCTTGTACTTTAACTTAAAAAAAGAAAAATGTATGTACTCGATGGCTTAAAAAAGACACAAAAAAAATACTTTAAACTATAAATTGGCCCGGCATAATAAGGAAACACCGGGCTATCCCAGTTTAAAGAGTGCTAGCTTAATGAAATTAAACAACTACTAAAACAGATAATCTATTAACATTCGAAGTTACAAAAAAACAAATAAAATCTTCTAGTCATAAATAGTATTACAGAAGTAAATCCATACAATATTTTGTATCACCCGGCCTGAGCTCAATGACCGTTCTAAGAAAACTTATAAACTTGCTCACTACTACTACTACTAGGAATTGTACAACAAATAGCATTTTAACAAGGATTAACCAGTTAAATTAATTACATAAATCGACATGGCACTCTAAATTTTAACCATCCAAAGGTTTCACAACCGAATACCCAAATTGGGGAGACATACAAAAACTTTCGACGCGTAACGATTTTTCTGTTGTTTCTGGATAGCCTTAAATGTTGTTAGTGATTACACACTAATTATGCCACTATGTATGCCTATTGGGGCATAGAAATTGTCAACAAATCAAATCAATGTGGCCAATGTCTACGACTAACATGAATGCGGCCAAATTGTCTACTAATCTCACTCGGGAAGGGAAAATCAATCACGAAACTAGTTCCATCACGGCACTAAAATTATTTTTTGTACACACGCGTAGCCTTGAGTTGCCACAACTAGTACATAAAATAAAAAACTTACAATTTCTTTCCTGGACAACTGAAGGTCGATGGACGTATGGTACTACACCTATGAACGTACAAACCACAGACTAGGTAGGCACTTAAAATCACAAATTATCATGGATGGCATCAAAGCAACTAATTCAGAATAATCACGCAATTTGCTGCTACTTAATTCAGATTCTTTCTGTAATTTTATTGACTATTAAATATTTGCTTTGTGATTTACACATTACTCTGATGCACAATTTAACATCAAACATAGCTGCAATACTCAAGCACTTAATCCTCACCATAAAAAAGACTCTAAATTTTCTTGCTTAAACAACAAATCGACTGTATCTCTTCACAGCCATCGCTCGACTATCCCCCAACCCAAAAACATAAACTGCATTTTCAAACAAACAAGTCCCTCTTCATCCTTCTACCTGTACCTCGTTGAAGGTCAAATGATCTTTCATTTATTATTAATTCTAGCGCATAGAAAATCGATGTATTTCTCTATAGAATTTGAATATATTTAATATATTTTCTGTACAGGGCGATCTTAAAAAATTAACCGTTACAATGGATACACAATTTTTATATCTTTTTTGAATTCGGCATTAAGTTCAAGCATTCAGATTATCGGTACCTATCTGTAATAGCTTTTGACATAACATGTCAATTTTTCTCTTAAATTTTAGAGACGAAAGGGTTTATTAAAAAATTCTCTTAAAGCTTTCAGGCAAATTTTTTTCAATCGATTCCCGAAAGTTCAAGGAATCATTTAAGTGGCCATAATAGGACCAACAAAGTTTCCAGTTGTTGCTGCGATTTTCTGAAAATGACAATAAAAAATGTCAAAGGCTCCATTTTTTCAAAATAGCATGCGCCAAATTTTATTATGGCAATCGATGTAGAATTAAATTTAGAGGTGGACTTATATCAGCATATCCTATACCTAACACATGTACTTTTTGAATTATTCACAGTTTTCTGTTGAACATTATAATTTATCCACAAAAAATATAGAAGCCTATGAAACAATAAAACAAAAAATAACAACTGAACTTAGATAAGTGTTTAATACAACATACTATGTAGATATCTAATTACCTAATTCAATTTGCTAATATTTTGAAAATACTCGATCTAGCATAAAATGGCAATTAAATGATTACTAAGCATACTACAGAAGATGCTCGATGTATGCATCATTTTGGTTTAAACACTCAATGATCCGACGTGGACGGCTGTGATAGCATGTATTATTTCATTTTCATCAATCTCATGTGTTATTTTTAATCTCAAGTCCTCCCTAAACGCGGGTGCAGTTTGATAAATCAGATTCTTAACTCGCTCCCATAAATAATAAACTAATTATGTCAGATCCGGTGATCCAGGTGGCCAAAGAAATTGATCTCTGTTGCTCCACTATCTGTCTTGAAATAATTTTCTTAGTCTTAAATCTACAGAAATTTTTTAATGTGCTGTTGCTTCATCCATTTGATACCATGAATGGACGGCATGCTGCAATGGAAGATTATCGACAAAATCTTGAACTAGTAATCTCTAAATATTTGTTCACATACAAATTCTCATCATACATGTATGTACCAACGTAATGATTATCCATTACTAAACAGAAAACGATTATGGAAAATTGAATTTGATTTTCAAATTCAACGATTAGGTGGGTATTTGAGGCGGCCCAAAAATGTCGATTTCTTCTGTTGAAGACTCGCACCCGTGCGAATTGAGTTAGGTAGGTAGATATCTACATAACATAGTGTATTAAACACATACCTAAGATTAGTTGTTATTTGTTTGTTCTTGTGTTTCTATTGTTTCGTAGGCTTCTATATTTTTCTTTGGATACATTATAATTTTCAACAAAAAACTGTGAATAATTAAGAAAGTACAAGTGCTAGGTATAGGACATGCTGATATAAGTTCACCTCAAATTTAATTGCCATAATAAAATTTGGCACATTTTTTTGACATTTTCTGATTGTCATTTTCAAAGAATCGCAGCGACCACTGGAAACTTTGATGGTCCTATTGTGACCACTTAAATGATTTCTTGAGCTTTAGGGAATCGATTGAAAAAACTGATTTACCTTGCCTGAACAGTTTAAGAGATCCCTTGCGTCTCTAATACTTACGAGAAAAATTGATATGTCAAAAACTATTATAGATAAGTACCGCTTTATACTCAGAATTTAATGCAGAATGCGGTATTTCCGGAAGAGCTGCCATTTTGAAATTTTTATTTTCGAATTTGCAATGGTCGACTATGGTAGGGTACCAAATTTCAAATGTCTGTCTTATTTGCAAGGGGGAAATATTGTAATGGCCGCCTGAAAAAAATTTAATTATTTAATTAATGAAGGGTGTATGTGGATCTATTTATATTGCGAAAGGGTCTAAGAAACTTGAATTCAAAAGGAAATAGATCAGTGTAGTCGAATAGAACAATAGTTGATTAAATATATGTAATAGCATTTAATCACAGAAATATGAATTAAAAAAAGCGATAAAGGTATTTGCACAAAACTTCCCTCTTTATTTATACCAACGGAATTAAGAACAATAAGAATATATATAATATTGGCATTCGTCTCAACTCCCTTAAAGCGGTCTCATATAATCCTCGTCTGGTGCTCGGAAAATTTTGATACTTAGCACTCTATAAGCACGAGAGCTCCGCGCGGGCTATTGTTCTGCCGGCAATGTCGCCTTGAATAGTGCAAATGGGGCCATGAATACATATGAATATGCGGATAAAGTTTAATATCAGCACGTTTGCAAATGTGTACCACTCGAAATAGGTGGCAGGTACGAATATATGAAGCGGAGCATAATACAGCTATTTCCACGCCTCATAAATAGAAATTTTGAAATTAGTCCCGAATGGAAGAGGATTGTAGTTGAGTAGAGCGGAACATATTTCGTAAGGTTCCATGCATTCGATATCTCGTCTAGAACAAAAGTGTTGGGTAAATGTATTTAAATGAATTGTGGACAATAATTATAACCGTAATCAAGTAAATTAATTCTATACAGGTTACTCATGCTTGATTTAGATTTATGAATTTAGCGTTCAATTTAGAGAATATATGGAAATAGGCGTAAACGTATCTGTTTTATTAGTTATTTTGGAAAAGAATAGTTGTTTTTATACAGGGTGCTTCGAAATTCCCGTACTCTCTTTTGGGTGTTAATTCTACAAGCAGAAACAATAATAAAACTTCCAATAAAAACACATGTGTCAGCAAATGCTTCCTACCCTGATAACAACAAACGTCCCCACGACGTACACTTAGGTCCTCGTTAGGTCTGAACGCCCCGGGTTTATACGGTACGTCCCAAAGACGTCCTTTTGCTATCGTCCCTAAAACGTTCTGAATAAAACGTTTTAAGGACACCCTGCTAGAGTCTAGTCAAGACAAACCTAAACACATTTGTGAAATAACCTCTAGGAGTTATGTTTTTTTTGAGCCGATGAGGATATGGTTAAAAAAGGGAATTAAAAACTGTAAAAATGAAATTAAAATCCTTAAAAAGTTTTACTAACAAAATTTCTTTTGATAACAAAATATTTTCATTTTTCATGGTCCATTTAAATTTTGTCAATTTGATTTTTCTGATTTCAGAAATCTTATATTCGTTTCAACAATTTTTTTTATCTTGCGAAATCACATTAATTTGTACTTTTTGACAGTACGGTGTAGTTATTATACTACTATCCTCTATATTAGTGTGCTACTATCATTTAGTACGAAAATATCGCAATGAGAATAAATGGAAATACTGGAATGAATAACAATTAAAAAACCGCTGCCTAAGGAATCACTACTTCCACATCCAGATTCTTCATCCAAGTCACTTTAAAGGAAACATCTTGACTATATTTGCACTCTAGTATGTGGAAATTACTGGTCATAGAATTTTAATATTTGGGGCAGATGTCATAGAAAAGTTTGAGGAGTTGGTTTCTACCATATACGTTAAAAATTAAGTTTCTAGTTTACCCTACTTATTTTCCACTATTCACAACCTACCACCTCCCACCCCTTCAATGCAATCATCTCAATCAGATGTCACTACAACACATACGTGTACTAACTTTCAAGTGAATATCTCAATTTGATGTTATCAATCCTATTAATAATGAAGCGGAGGTGGTGGAGTTTGAAAAATATTAGAAAGAAATCTGAGGCCTTGGTTTCTAGTATATACACCGAATCCCAAATTTCTGTACTCTTACCAGCTTGATTTACTTATTTTCCCCTAGTCCTCCTATTAACACCAACCCTTCTACGGAATCATCCCAAAATACAATCTAGTTCCAGATGTCGTTATAATACATACGTCTACCAAATTACAAGTGAATATCTCAATTTTATTTTATCAACCCCTCCAATAATGTAGTAAGGGTAGTGGAGGGGTTGAAAAATATTATTAAAAAATCTGAGGACTTAGCTTCTAGGACATACATACGAGCTTGCTTTACTTATTTTTCCCTATTTACCTCTACTTACCCCCACTCCTTCAACGCAATCATGTCAAAATATAATCTAGTTTCAGATATAGTTATAATACATAAATGTACCGAATTTCAAGTGAAAATTTGAATTGAATTTTATCAACTCCTTTAATAAGGGAGTGGGGGTGGTGAGGGGATGGAAAATACTAATAAAAAAGCCTGAGACCTTCGCTTCTAGTATATACTCCAAATCCAAAATTTCTGCACTTTTACCAGCTGGCTTTACTTATTTTCCCTTATATACCCCTATTTAACCCCCAACCCTTCAACGGTATCATCTCAAAATATAATCTAATTCCAGATGTCGTTATAATACATATGCGTACTAAATTTCATGTGAATATCTGATTCCTTGGTTTCTAGTACACACACCGAATTTCAAGTTTCTGTACTCATACCAGTCTACCGTCACCGGATATCCTCAAAAAACAATCCAGTTCCAGATCTCATTATAATATATACGTGTACAAAATTTCAAGTCAATATCTTAAACGATTCCGGAGAAAACGTGCGGAAAAAAAAAAAGGTTACGGACAGACAGACAGACCGACAGACAGACAGAAAATTTTTTTTTCGCTCAAATTTAAAATCTCGACGTTTCATGACATTCTAAACCTATTTCACGAATAAAAATTTTTGATTTTTTTTTGCGATTACTGTACTTCCAATCCACTACGTGGATGTGGAAGTAATATGTTAAGTTCCTATAAAGCTCTTTTATTTTAAAATTCCCGCCAAACGTCGTGTTGTTTGAGATGTACGAGTTTCGTTAGTTGCTGTCAAACTATGGGGAATTCAATTTGGCAGCCCTATGGTTATTGCATTGCATCATTTTTTTATTTCTTCCGCCCACTACATAGTCACTTTTTACGGCTACAAAAAAAGTACAAAAATATGTAAGTCTATTTAATTGATTTATTAACATATAAATATTTAGATCGATATTTTATTCTAGATAAATTTGGTGCTGCTTAATTGTAGGTTATAGCCTATATATAATAAATATACTACCACCCACCTTATTTGGCTCTGTTAAAATTCTATGGGAGATCACCTGTGATCCTGGGTATGTAGTTTTTAGTTGTTTATCATGAAGCGAACTTATTCACTCTCTAGACCTACGTTCGTCCCACATAAGTCCTGGGTTGGACGTTCTCAAGACACCCCGTTTTGCTGACACGGAATGTCCCTCAAACGTCCACGGTACGTCTTACGTCGGTAAAGTACGTCCTCGGGACGTTTTCAAGTACTGTGAGTACGTTCTTGGGACGTCCATGTGCTATTAGGGAAGTTACGGTCTCTGAATATGGATATATATATCAACAAGGCATAATCGGGATATGAAATGACAAATTAAAGTACCTGGATCTCTATAAGGGGTGATTTTCTTTGCGATTCTTTTACGTCTCATCCCAAAATATATTTTATTATACTAGAAATAATTTATATCAAAGTTTTGGATAATTCGGAGAACGGTAACCAGTGCCGTAACCGGGTAGAAAGGACTAACCTTATGGAAAATGGCCCCCGGCTAATTCACTGAAATCGGTATGTGTTATTCCTCTCGAGCTCCTCATCAATAGTGCTCATGGGCATAAGGTTGGAAAATGGACAATTTCCCACTTATCGAGGGTGCAAAGGGGGTGATCATTTCATATGGGAAATGGCCCCCGGTGAATTTCGCTGGAATCGATATATGTTATTCCTCTCGAGCTCCTGATCAAAAGTTCTCATGGGCACAAGGGAAAATTAACTGTTTTCCAGACATCGGGGTGCAAAGTCGATTTTCCAAGATCTTGTCGACAACAGGTTGCCGACGTTATTTTTTCCGATGTGAAAAGTGACATTTGACAGTTGGCAGCTGCAAGATAAAACGAGAGTTTCAATTTGAAAACCTTCTTTCCCAGACTACGAATTTACAGTAATAAGAGACATTTTATACTCGCAACAGATGAAACCCTTGATGTTTATTTGATTTGATTAGTCATTCTAAAGATAAATATTGTTGGTTTAAAAAAAACTATGTATCAACCAAAGTATGTAAATAATTCCATTTACTTCCATTATTGCATAATAATGAGTCCTGCGGCACCCCTTGTCTTAATTTAGCCTCCATAACATTTTAAGGGGAATGTTCTTTCTCGAAATGGAACCATTTACACAGATTAAAAAATAAAAAAAATCGATTTCTGAAGAGACGGAGGCCACCCTACTGGATATCTCAATCTGTAAAATAAATTTAGAAATGGATGTATCTTTTAAATTTTCTATTTTAGATCCCCAACATAGCCCGTTTTATAATGGCCCATAATGTCCGTACAAAGGAGGCCAGTAATATTCTGAATTTGGTTCATTTTGATATTTCCTTTGTAGGCTAAGCATATTAGGATTCTCAGAGCAAAGTTTTGCTATAGTTTTTATTTTCTCACCCTCCATGTTAACACGAATTTGAAGTTTGCAGGCAAAAATTTGGCCCGGAACTTTGTTTTTTTGGCACTTTTCTCAGTCCTTGACCTATATCTCAGAAAAGAATCAATTTTTCGACAAGCCCATTCCATACAAAAGTAGACAAAATTTCCTGCATTTTTCATACATCACTTTTTTTTGTAAGACTAACCGTTTCGCCGCTAGAGCGCGCCAAAAAAGGGCCATATTCAAAGTAATGTAAGTGAGTATGGCTAGGGAACCCTATCATGTGCGTGCCCAATGCGTTCTTGGCCGGTTTAATATAAATATATTTAAGTTGCCACTACGTAAGTCACCATTATAATTTCCGTCGTACCATGTCAAATGCTACAAGAAATGCAAAACAAACCAACAACTACTGACATCAGCTAAAATTTCTATCATAATATCTATCGTGTACTTGGTTCAATCCCCAGCTCCAACATTGGCAATATCCGTAGGTAATGGATGCTGTCAGCATTTTTTCCAAGCTGTAAATAAGGTGGAAAATCATATCTAAAGACAAATAGAGAGCAATAAAAGCCTTGCGCATGGCAGTTTCCCTTCAATATACGATTCAAATGTATTGACTCCTCAATTTAACTACTTTTTAAGGAAATTTTCACCATACCAGTTTTAAATCCATTATATCTTGGGAAATATGCCTACTATGTAAATAATATATTAGATACCAATAAAGCACGGTATTTTTTGTACGGAGAAATGTTTTCATAATTTTTTGTTCTAAAATTTTGAAGCAATTTTCAAAAACGTGACCTCATGTTTATTCGGATATTTATCAATGTATTTAATTTTTTTTTTTATAAAATAGTTAATTACATAAAATGTAAGCATTTTAAAAAAAAATATTAGTATGTATCAAATATTAATTTAGATAATATTAGTGCAAGCTTGCAATAATATTATCTATTGGGCATGATAACTAAATTATATTTGATACATACCAATTATTTTTTCTGAAAATGCGTACATTGTATATTAACTATTTTATCAAAAAAACAACTAATTAAATACATTGATAAATAACAGAATAAACATGCGGTTACATTTTTGAGAATAACTGCAAAGTTTTAGAATAAAAAATAATGTACAAAACTGCCATGCTTTCTCGGTATCTAAAGTATTATTTACAAAGTATGTATATTTACCAAGATACAATAGATTTTAAACTGGTATGGTCAAAACTTCCTTAAAAATTAGGACATTTTTTAACCTAACTGTCCAATGTACATTATTCAAATTTCAGTGAATGATTTAGAATACACACAATGAACATATAATTTTTTCCGCTCCTCCGTTTCTGAGATATCCGTGGTTAAAGTGACATTTGAATCGAATATTAGTATATATGAGTAATGCGAACAAATAGGAAGACAATGAATTCTCTGCGATTTCCAAAATATGGGATGCATAAATGTATCTTCCACAAGTAATACCTCTATGTCTATCTCGAGCTGTGCACGAAGTAAATAACATAATTATTTTCTTTCTATTGTGAAAATCAGTGGCTTCATTAGAAAGTCAATTAATACAGATCAAAAACATGTCTAATTCGTATAATTTTATTCCAAGAATATCTTTTCAAGAGGTACCTGTTCTCTCTACAGATCTCTGCACAATCTCCTTTATTTCATACCGGCACCTTCGCCAAATATTGAAAAATAGAATATTCATATATAATGAGGTCTATAATACGGAAAAATAAGTCAATTTTTTATTCTAAAATGATATTTTTTGAGGATAATTTTATACAGTTGATTGAGTAGACCTTCTTTACGTAATGAAAATCCATAGTAACACTGAATTTTTTAAACTTTGTGTTTTCCGATTTTCATAATATTCTATTTATATATTTAAGTGACTGGCATAAGTAAAAAACTAGACTCTACTTATGCCAGCCACTTAATGGAAGAAAACCATAATTTTAACGCCAATTATGATATATTACATGTAGAAAATAAAGGATTAAAATTAACACTTTTAGAATCTTTAGAAATCAATAAATTAAAAAATTCTGATATAATTTTAAATGATTTACTGGAAATAAACCCTTCACCATCACTTAACCTTTTTTAATTTCTATTGTTCTATGTATTTTAACAACAATTCACCTTAATTATAGATCCACATTATTTCTGAATTACAAGAACCTGGTTTTCCCATTTATGATACGTAAAAGATAAATTTGTTGGGTTTGTTTATGGCCTCAGCTACCTCTATTTTAACATTCAGTTTAGCATTGTACAAGTTAGTTTAATACTCACATCTGAAGAAGCCACTGTGTTGGCGAAACAATTCTCATGTAGTATATATTTTTGTTAAAATATATAAATAAAATATTGTGAAAATCGTAAAACATTAAGTTTTATTAAAATTCAATAATTTTATATCTCCCCCTTCAAGCCCTTGGAATGACAGCAACCCTTTTAAAAAATTTTAATGGAACGGGGGTGTGCGTGATAGCTCATATAAAAGGATTTTTAATTCTCTATCTCTCAGCAATATAAGGTTTTTTGAATTTTAAATATTCGTCATCAAGAAAATTAAATTTGAAAAATTTGAAATGTATCCTAAACTATTTATGCCTTATGTACCAAATATCTGTCAAATCTTTTCTAATTAATTTTCTGTCATGTCATAATATGCAACGTAAATGTATAGCTTTTTCTGGTGCGCAGGTGGCAAAATAACCAACAACAAGAAGGAAGTAAAAAAAGTTTCTTCTTACACATAAAAAAAAAATTACAATTTCTTTATTTGCTACATCTATGCAAACTTATGATTCTAGTTATTTATCGTTGATTGTTAAGTTGATAATTATTTTAACAATGAGTCCTTCGGTTGCCCAATGAGAAAGAGAAAGAAATTTTGATATTGTTAGAATGAGGTGGTAAAACAAGAACGCAGAAGCAGGTATGCGAAATCTTCAATAATAAGTATCCTGACTGTCGCATTTCTCAGTTAGTAGACTAGGAAACAGATTTCGTGAATTTGGAAATGCCACAGATATTTCTAAATATAGTAGGAAACGCATTTTAGACGATGAAAAGAAATGGGGTATTTAAAAGTGAATTATTATTTGTTTGCTCTTAACTGCATTGAAACATATTCTTTATAGAATTTTGCAAACAGCAGAAAAAATCTACGAGAAGTAAAGAAAAGCTATGTGTAAAAATATTAATCAAATCTTTGCATTCTTTCGATAATCTGAATTTTGGCTAGGCTAGCAAATTGAAATCCTAAAATGAATTTGTATAATTTCTTATTTGAAAATTATCATTCAACAACTAGCATCCACACAGTCCCCTACGGCCATGCAAATTAAACTAGTATCGACATAACCCCCTACGGTCATGAAGATTCAGTTAAAAATGACAACAAAGGCCTAAAATGAATTTATTTACCTACCTTGTCTTAAAAAATTTTAATTCTAATGCATTACATTTTCATGAAATCTCTCATTGTATTTTTGGAAATGCTTAGCCTCTGAAACGTTTTTCGCCCTTATTCTGGAGCTCATCAGAAAGGAACAAAGCTACTCATAAAGAGGCTTCATGCAAAACCAAGACAATTTCTATGAATAAATATGAAATAATTATATTTGACATTGATAGATAGATGAAGATCTGTTATTTTTATCAGTTAATGTCAAATATAATTATTTCATACCTATTCATAGAACTTGTCTTGGTCTTGCATGAGCTATCTTTATGAGTGGCTTTAGAATAAGGGCGAAAAACGTTTTAAAGGCTAAGCATTTCCAAAAACAGAATAACAGATTTCATGAAAATGTAATCCATTAGAATGAAACAATTTTTAAGACAAGGTAGATAAATAAATTCAATTTAGGCCTCTATTCTCATTTTTAACTGAATCTTCATATATTCATATTCATTCAATAAGAAATTATATTCATTTTAGGATTTTAATTTGCTACCATAACCAAAATTCAGGTTATCGAAAGAATGGAAAGATTTCATTAACATTTTTACACACAGTTTTTTTTTTAGTTCTCATAGATAGCTATTTTTTCTGCTGTTTGCAGAATCCTATAAAGAATATGTTTCAATAAAATTGGACATACTGTTAGATATTCAAGATAATCCCCATAAACCTACAAGACAAGTTGCCGCCGATAATGAAATTAGTAAAACGTCCATACTGCATCTCATAAAAAAAGAAAAATATCCATATAAAATTGATTTGGCTCAAAAACTTAACGACGATGACCCTGATCGACGATTGAAATTTTGCGAAATCATGGCAAATAGATGACAAGATGAGCTTTTATTTATAAATAGCATTCTTTTTTCTAATGAGGCAACATTCGTCCTAAATGGAACAGTCAACAAACAGAACTGTAGATGCTGCAGTACAGAAAATCCACATTGAATGGAGGCCAAACTCAATATTCTGAGAAGGTAAATGTTTAGGCTGGACTTATAAATTCTAAAATTATCGGACCATATTTCTTTGATAGCACATTAACTGGCGCGCGTTACTTAGATTTGTTGCAAAATTTGTTAGTTCCAGAGTTAAGAATACTTTTCCCAGATGATGACAACGCTGATGAAATTGATAGAAATATTTAGTATCAGCAGGACGGTGCTACACCACATTTTGCATTGGAAGTAAAAGCCTGTCTCAATAAAGTTTTTCTCAATAAGTGGATCGGTAGATGCGATGAAATTGAGTGGCCCGCCCGTTCTCCCGATTTGACCCCGCTTGACAATTTTTTATGGGGTTACTTAAAATCCAAAGTCTACTTCAACAGGCCAAATAACGTCGACGATTTAGAAGACAGAATAAGGCAAGGAATTAATCAAATCACCCCGGAAACGGTACAAAATGTTTTAGAAGAATTGCAGCAAGAAGCAACGGGCGCCCAGTTTGAATATTTGGTTCAAACTGTTTCATGTTCTTTTGCTTACTTAGTGGCATTAAAAATGTAATATGTTTCAATATTTAAAAAAAAATAGATAAATTCAAACAATCTTATATTAACGAATAGGTAATTAAAAACCCTTTCAAATGAGCTACACACGAACCCTCGTTCCATTTAAAATTTTTAAAGGGTTAGCTGTTACTCCAAGGGGGTTGAAGGGGAAGGTACACAATTATGCTCAAATAATGTGATTTTAGAATTAAAAATTGACATGTTTTAGGAGTTTACTCATAAATTGTAAATTACTATTCATGAATGCTGGCGGTGACGTCATCAATTTATATTTTTATTAGTCATGAGATTTTTCACTCAGCTTAAATACTACCATATTAGAATATAAATAACAGAAAGTAACGTCTGATGGGGCTACGACAGAAGTTTCAAGCGTAACGATGCGTTCTAGAGATGAATAACACGGAATTCGGAAATTAAAAGATTATGACGTCACTGCCAATATTCATAATTAGAATTATAGCTAATGAATTTATCCGTTACTTATGGACCTCTCGCTATACATATAATTTTAAGAAATAAAATACTTAAAATTTATGAAGTAATCCCATGCTGTTGAATGAGTGATTGCTTCAGAGCGTCACTACTGTAACAGTTTCCAGTAATACTCATATACTTTATACGAGCAGAATTGAAACCGTGATTTCATAATGACCGTACGACTGTCAAGTTTTTTATGTTTAAAACCGCATTCTAATAAAACATTTCGTAGTGTATCTAAAGAACTATAATTATAATCAGGATAATCGCTTAATTTTTCTCGAATCATTTTTAACGTAGGAACTGTATTTTCTTCATACATATTATAAATTATACGCCGTATTACATTTTTGGTAGCATCGTCAATATTTTCTAATTTCGTATTTTTCCGTTTCCTATTTGTACCGTGATTTATAACATCTCCTTTTTTAATTACGCGTTAAATTGTTGATTTTAATATTTTAGTTAATTCGTTAATACGTTCTATTATTTCTTTCTCACATTGTTCACGATTTTCGCTTTTTAAACTTTCATATATATTTAAAATAATGCGTTGACTTTGTACGTGTAAATGTTGATTTTTAAACTCTAAATTTATTTCGGCTTCTTCGACAATAACTGGTTCAACTATTTCGGGATTTTCGGGCGTTATTGTATTATCCTCTGTTTCAAATGGCCTCCAGAAAGCCATGGTAAATTAGTAAATAATAAAATATCTTATCTTTTATGTAGTAATAAATATTTATAAATATGAACAATAAGTATAAACTGAACCACACTTGATATTATAATAGGTATTTCTGCACTGCACTGGAAAAATGTAATAAAGAACCAGGCATATCTCACAAGTCCACGTTGAGTGCTGAGAAGCGATTTACGAGTTTTTTTATGCTAGTGGACCTGTCCGTTTTATTGTCTTTAAACCAGTGCAGTCGTGATGGTTCATTTAGGTTGATTACATTGCCAGTCTCGTACCCGCCTGCACGGTTTCAACTACTATTCGATTGTCGATACCATTGTTAAATACATAAGACAAAATATCAAGTTAAGTGCGCACGGTCCTGTGCTTTAACACTGACCAGTTTCAATTGACTTCGTAAACACTATAACCCATAATATCATATCATAAATACTCTTACAATACTGTCTTCTATTTCATACGCTCATAAAAAAGCAAATTTCATCCGCAGTAATATAAATTGCTTCTAAAAATACACGTTAAAATACATAGGTAAACAATTTAAAAATCCAAGGTAAATCATTTATCAATAATGAAGTTTGGACGTTTTGAATTTCCAATTTCCATTCGTTTATTTGTGCTTATATAATTCTGCAATTTTTCCATCATGTATCTACAATACGTTTTGATGTCATTTTTAATTTAAGCCGATAATTGCTCGTTTTTACATTTCATATTGGACTGGCCCGAATTAATTCGGTTTTTATGTTCAGTTACAGGGAATTAAAATTGGTAATATGTGATTCCGTTTACGTTCTGAAAACAGTAGATGAAAATTAATTATCTATTTAATTAAAAACGAGGGATTGAAGCAATAAACACTGGAAATATTTTTCATGTTATTATATTTTGTTGCAAAAAATTACAAATTCAAATAAATAAACTACAATTGTTTTTTTAATTATGTATTTAATGAATATTTAGTCCTGTTTTTAATTGAAAATAAGAACATGAAGATTACACAATTAAATTTTCTTTCATTATTGTCACATTTTGACATCGTGTGCTTAGAAGAAACATGAAAATAATATAATTACTTAAACTATTTTCTTTTAAAGTTAATGTTTAATAATGAAATCATTGCGCTTGCCCTGTATCGTCCTCTTAATAAAAATATCGATAGATGTGCTGAGATATTGGGTGACGCTCTATCTATTTGCCACAAAGGAACATGCCGTCATCTTAGGAGATGTAAATTTTAATATTTTTAACCACCTTTAAAAAAAATTAAAACGAGGGGATTATCAAATCTAAGCACATATATCTTGCTTCTTTCATGTTTGTTTATTTATTTCTCTGGGACGACTGCAACGACTTCTACGAGATCTTTTGCAAATTATACAGTATGAGTCGATGGTGGTTTTGTTAATGAACCCCGTAAAATGATAGATTTTAAAATATAAAAATATAAAAAAATAATAATTTAGACAAATTCCCATGAAAAATCGACTTTGAAACATTCTCACTTCGCGTAACTTTACTAGCAGATGAGGTGTGAGTAAACTAGAAGTTGGCAGTTTACTGGCAATTTATAACCTATAAAATAACTGTCGCAAACTAATTTTTAGATATTTCGCTTAAAAAGGGATATGTACGAAGTAAATGCATATAGCAGCGATGAGGAGCCAAGGTAATCCGGTATAAACCTAACTTTTTCGAAGAATACGATGGAAGATATTTTTTAAATAGATCGAGACTAAATACTACCTACTTAATAATAGACCACTAACTCATAAATTGCTTCTCACATTTATATTTGATAGCAGGTGACGTGACTGCCAAAAATTCATACATTTGATGTATATTACCCATTATTAAGAATGTGTTTGCACGCCACAGTAAATTCGTATATAGAAAAAGCGAACTAATGGTTATGCCGATATTACAGGAACCATAAATTGGCTAGCTATAAGTAGTGATTTCATCATCAGTTGTTGGCAACAGAATTGTGCAGGGCCGTACAGACACTATTGTGAAGCCTTGACTAGATTTGCAGCAGCGAATAAAAAATGATTCAGTTCCTATTCTACTAATAGGATTTGATGATTGTGAATAATTAAACAATTCATGGTTACGTTAGGCGGCAGCCACCGCAACTATCTACAAAATCTAATAATGCAGTCATAGTTTCAATTATTGTCAGATATTGTTTTTTGTGATTTTCTTTTTCAAATTTGAATGGTTATTCATCGATTTTCGTGTGTAGGTGCTTTTTGTGGAATTTCGCTTTCAGTTTAAAGTGGTCATCATTTGGTGAAAAAATTTGATGTTTTAGGAAAAATCTGAAAAAATTAGGGGTGGTACTCAGTAAGGGGAGAGAAATCGAATGTCGCGCACCGGAGTTCTCCATCCGCGTTCTTTCTTCGGTAGGGTCCTCGAAAAATAGAACAGTTTCACTTCTTTCATGTGTAGGTGTTTATCATGGAATTTCACTTTCGTTATGAAAGTGGTCATCATCGGGCGACAAAATTTCGATGTTTTAGGAAAATTCTGAAAAAAATCAGCGGTACGCAGTAAGGGGAAAGAAATCGAACTGCGCGCAGTGGCGCTCTCCGTCTGCATTCTTTATGTGGATAGGGCCCTCGGAAAGTGAAAAAATGTCACATTTTTCGTGTGTAGGTGTTTTTCATGACATTTCACTTTCGGTATGAAAGTGGTCATCATCGGGCGACAAAATTTCGATGTTTTAGGAAAAATCTGAAAAAATCAGGGGTACGCAGTAAGGGGAGAGAAATCGAATAGCGCACAGTGGCGTTCTCCGCCTGCGTTCTTTACGTAAATAGGGCCCTCGGAAAGTGAAAAAATGTCACATTTTTCATGTGTAGGTGTTTTTCGTAGTATTTCACTTTCGGTATGAAAGTGATCGTCATCGGGTAACAAAATTTTGATGTTTTAGACAAAATATGAAAAATATCAGGGGTATGCAATAATGGGAGACAAATCGAATAGCGCTCAGTGGCGTTCTCCATCTGCGTTCTTTGTGTGGATAGGGCCCTTGGAAAGTAAAAAAATGTCACATTTTTCGTGTGTAGGTGTTTTTCGTGGCAGTTCACTTTCGGTATGAAAGTGGTCATCATCACAAAAATTATGTTTCAGGAAAAATCTGAAAAAAAATAGGGGTGCACAGTAAGGGGAGAGAAATCGAATAGCGTGCAGTGGCGTTCTCAGTCTGCATTCTTAATGTGGATAGGGCCCTTGGAAAGTAAAAAAATGCCACATTTCTCGTGTGTAGATGTTTTTCGTGGCGTTTCACATTCGGTATAAAAGTGATCATCATCGGGTGACAAAATTTTGATGTTTTAGAAGAAACATGAAAAAAGTCAGGAGTATGCAATAACGGGAGACAAATCGAATAGCGCACAGTGGCGTTCTCCGCCTGCGTTCTTTATGTAAATATTGCCCTCGGAAAGTGAAAAAATGTCACATTTTTCATGTGTAGGTGTTTTTCGTAGCATTTCACTTTCGGTATGAAAGTGATCGTCATCGGGTACCAAAATTTTGATGTTTTCGACAAAATATGAAAAATATCAGGGGTATGCAATAATGGGAGACAAATCGAATAGCGCTCAGTGGCGTTCTCCATCTGCGTTCTTTGTGTGGATAGGGCCCTTGGAAAGTAAAAAAATGTCACATTTTTCGTGTGTAGGTGTTTTTCGTGGCATTTCACTTTCGGTATGAAAGTGGTCATCATCACAAAAATTATGTTTCAGGAAAAATCTGAAAAAAAATAGGGGTGCACAGTAAGGGGAGAGAAATCGAATAGCGTGCAGTGGCGTTCTCAGTCTGCATTCTTTATGTGGATAGGGCCCTTGGAAAGTAAAAAAATGCCACATTTCTCGTGTGTAGATGTTTTTCGTGGCGTTTCACTTTCGGTATAAAAGTGATCATCATCGGGTGACAACATTTTGATGTTTTAGAAGAAACATGAAAAAGTCAGGAGTGTGCAATAACGGGAGACAAATCGAATAGCGCACAGTGGCGTTCTCCGGCTGCCTTCTTTATGTGGATAGGGCCCTCGGAAAGTGAAAAAATGTCGCTTTTCTAGTATGTAGCATTGCACTTTCGGCATGGAAGTGGTCATCATCGGGCAACAAAATTTCGATGTTTTAGAAAATATCTGAAAAAATTCAGGGGTATGCAGTAATGGGAGACAAATCGAATAGAGCACAGTGGCGTTCTCTTTCTGTGTTCTTTATGTAGGTAGGACCCTCGGAACGTGAAAGAATGTCACAATTTTCGTGAGTAGGTGTTTTTGTAACATTTCATTTTTGGAATGACAGTGGTCATCGTCGGGTGACAAAATTTCGACGTTTCAGCAAAAATCTAAACAAACTCAGGAGTACGTAGGAAAGTGAGAGAGTGGAAGCGGTGAAAAACTTCGATTTTCATTCTCCGCTGACTTTGAGCGGCCGTATCTCGGAAACGAAGGACCGCAGCGACTTTCGGTTTGCCCCACTCGATTTCTCGTTCGATTTTAAACAAATTTAATCAGCAATCGATTAAGCGTACAAGAAGGATCAATTTTCTCTAGAAAAAGTTACAACGACTATATTGCAGTGGCGTCGAGTGAAATAAAAATCGTAGGAATTGTAGTAATTATATTTGGATATCAACGTTGGCACGTGTGAGAAAAAAAACTGTAATGGAATTTTTTTAAGGAAATTTCATTAAGAGGTCAGTGTTGCTTGAAAAAATTAAACTAAAACGTTTAGGCCTGAAAAGTCGTGAATTTAAAAATTCAGATGTATATAACTTCTATCTAAACAAACAGAGAAACTTTATCTCTGCAAAGAAAGTTGAAATTATTCTAAGGAGATTCAGAAAAGAAATACTTAACAAAAAGTATCAACTTTTCGATTTTAAACGATTTTTTTATTATTCCATTCATCCCCTAAAAATCAGACAGATCTTACAGCCAAACAATCAGAAATAGGATGTAAATGCATATGACCTTTCGTAAGCCAAGTTATTAGCTCTACATTTTTTATCTGAAACCTTTTCCATATCTCTCATCGTTCTCGATTTATACGCAAAAATAAACCATTTCGTCCTTTTTGTACCCTTAAGGAAAGTGTGTGACTAATAGTGTATTAGACTTTTTATTTTACATCTCAGCTCAATACAACTTTTCCCGTAGAGATCCTCCTCCGGTCACAATTTTGCGATTTAACCTACCTATTTGGACTAGTAACTAGGAAGGCGAGAGAAATCAAATGGCGTAAACAGCAGCTCTTTAACTCGTTTAGTTCTCGAGATATGACCTCGGGAAGAGGTAAAAAAGTTTGATTTTTACCTTCCGGAGTCTTTGAGCGGCCGTATCTCGGAAACTAAGGACCGATTCCCGCGATCGTATCTCGAAAACGAAACGAGATAAATAGTGGTTTGCGCTATTCGATTTCTCTCAACTTCATACCTACCAGTGAATTTTTCAACTTTTTTGTTAAATCATCGAAATTTTTGTCACCCGATGATGAACATTTTCACACCGAAAGTAAAATATCACGAAAAACACGTAAATACGAAAAATTTGACATTTTCCATTGCGAAACCGTTCCGAAGGCCCCTATTCAGAGAAAGAGCAAAGATGGAAAACTCCGGTGTTCACTATTCGATTTTTTTCCGCTTACTGCGTATCCCTGTTATTTTAAATTTTTCGCAAAACATCGAATTGTTTGTCACCCGATGATGACAACTTTCACACCGAAAGGAAAATTCAACGAGAAACACGTAAACATGGAAAATGTGACAAATTTTCAAATTTTTGAAGGCCCCATTCAGAAGAAGAATGCAGCTGAAACACTCAGGTGTCCGCCAATCAATTTCTCTCGTCTTCCTACGCACTACGGGTGCGAACTTTCGCAGGCTTTTCCTTAAACATCAAATTTTTGTCACTTGATGATCACTTTCACGCCAAAAGTGAAATATCACGAAAACACATATACACGACAAGCAATGAATAACCATAAAATTATAATGTTTGAAAAAGGAAATTACAAAAACCAGAGGAAAACAATGGAAAGACCTTTTGCGTGCTTGAGGAAATGAGGAAATCGGAATTCTTCAAAACAATGTTTCTGTACTGCTAGTTTAGTTATCATTTTCAAAGACTAACGTGTCACTTTTTCTCCCAGAAAGAATGTAAGCTCTCCTTCGGGGAGTAAAAGAGACATTTTACTCTTTCAAAATAATAATTGATTATCTACAATCTACACTATTAGAGTGTATGCAAAGATAGTTTGTCTATATGCCACAAGATCAAAGTTCTTTTTAATCCCACTTGGCTTGATTTTTCACAATCTGGATTAAAAATAGGTACATTTAGTTCATATAAAAATTACTTTTTACAGTAATGATATGTTTGTTATTATTAGATATGCTCCTGATTTATTAGCAATATTACTAACAAAAAGTTATTGAAGATGTAGAATAAACTATAGCCCGGGAGGCAGCGACAGTTTTCGTGAAATCATTTCTACAAAGCTAGATTTTTTTCCAAAGAGAGTTTAGATAGCATCTATAATGAAGGTGCAATTCTACCAAACTCTTAGTGGTGCATAAATGAGTAAAAAATTAAAGAAAAAAACAGATGGATGAAAATTTCGTTTTTGGAATTGTCACGAATTGTCAAAAAATGACGATTCGCATTCGCTCCGGCCGGCCTCAATTTTCGATTTTCACCCCTCGATTCACGTTGTACCGTCATTGCCGGTCTTCTCCTCGCCATCGAAACATAGAACAGGTCTCCAATCGTCGTATTTATTCAGTTCTTACGTTTAAAAAATTGACTTGCGGTCGTGCTAATTGGCGACTATTTTTAAGTGGTTTCCCGAGTTCGAATCCCGCCCAGGGATACTTTTTTTTTTCGTTTTCAATTTTTTGGCAGATATTTTTTATTCTATAATTGCTATTCGCTCCGTTCTATTGCATTTCTCTGAAAAGTTTTGCATTTTCCGCCGCGAAATATTAATCTGCACTATTTCGATTAAAAATTAGAAATTTCCTTACCAAAATAATTTAATATAATGGAGTAAATAAAAGCTTATTAACAGATCTATAAAAATACTGTCTGTTCATTAATACTAATGAGGAATATAATTGTCGAGATTTGACTACGTATTGCCGTTTTTGCAACGTCTACCAAAGATTTAGCCAGTGGGAGGTAGAATGTGATTTTTAATCCAAATAGATCATCTTTATATTCCGCGGCGGAAAACGCAAAACTTCTCCGAGAAATGCAATGGAACGGAGCAAATCGCAATTATAGAATCAAAAATATGTGAGAAAAATTTGAAAACGAAGATAAAAAAATATCCCCGGGCGGGATTCGAACTCGGGAAACCAGTTAAAAATAATCGCCGATTAGCACGACCGCAAGTCACTTTTCCAAACGTAAAAACTGAACAAATACGGCGATCGGAGACCCGTTCTATATCTCGATTGTGAGGAGAAGGTCGGCAATGACCGTACAACATGAATCGCGAGGTTAAAATCGAAAATTGGGGCCGGCAGGAGCGAAGGCGAATCATCATTTTTTGACAATTCGTGACAATTTGAAAAACGAAATTTTATATGTTTAATTTTTTACTTGTTTATGCACCACTAGGAGTTTGGTAGAATTGCACCTTCATTATAAATGCTATCTAAACTCTCTTTGGAAAAAAATCTAGCTTTATAGATATTAACGCGAAAAATCTGTCGCTGCCTCCCGGGCTACTAGAAATGTAACAATTCAATTGGCAAGTAAATTCAAATTATTTTAAACTACATTTCAAATGGTAGAGAAAACAAAAAGTTCGACCCTGCAGTTTTTAGTGATTTGAAGCATGGTTGGTAGTTCGAATAGCTACTGCTTCGCCCTCTATTAGTAAACCGTCCAATTAAATTGGCAAAATTGTATACATTTTTTCTAACATATTAATCTCCCTTAGGAACAAATATTATGCCGATTTTTAACTTTTTTTTACATTTAATATATTTATTCTAGTACGTATCATATTTTATTTGAATATTTGAGTCCCATTAAAGAATATACAAAAATTAATGGTGAATTACGGACGATTGAGTAGCACGTTCGCGTGTAATAATCCAAAGGAAATATTTAATTTCATTTAGTTTTCAAATATAAAATATGATACGTACTAGATTTAAGTTAACTAGTTCTAATATTTAAATCCAATTCGATTTCTGTTGGTTTGTTTTTGAGAACAATATGTTGAAAGATTTACGACTGTGAACGCGGTATTTTGACATTGATAACACAGCCTTAAAATACCAATATTATAAATTTTATTCACAACCTCTCGTTTACAAATCATCACTGAACTTTATATTGAAAAACGCAAGTACCGGTAAAGTTGTAGTTAACCTGCAGGTAAGAATCAACTAACATGAGAGTTAATTTGCGATTGTAAAATTGGCTGTATGTGTACGTGTCCTGGTTGAGTGGTAGAACAGCAATAGCTGAACTCGGCCAGGACGATAATATAAATAAATAAATTTTCAATTTTGGGATTTTAAGAAATTTCAAGACTTGCAAAAAATGTCATTTTGTATTTGCAAATCAATCTTAAATCAGAAGTTTTAAAAATTAAATTCGAGTTATAATTTTTTATCACTCAATTAAATAAACAGTTCTTGTGTTATCTTTTTACTTCCCTCGCATACAGAAGGAAAGTATTGTATTCGAGAAAAAATCACCCTCCGAAATATTGACTTTTCAAATCACGTAGATTACGAAAATACATGTTTTTCAATTCCGTCAGTCTGTCTCTCTGTCTGTCTGTCTGTTGGTGCATTAACTAAAAAACTACTTGACGGAGAGCAGTCAAATTTGGTAGGTAGTTGACCCTGCTGTCAGTGAAGAAATGGTTAAACTTTCACTGGAAAATATACAGGGTGGGGCCGTTTAAAGGGAATAAATAACGAAAAAAAAATTGTTTTGCTCAAATTTAAAATTTCCACGTTTCATGACACGCTAAACCTATTTCAGAAAAAAAAAATTAAACACAATTTTGAAAAATTTTTTACCACTAAAATAGATGAAAATTTTTCTTTCTTTGTTCAAATTTAAAATTTCCACGTTTCATGGCATTCTAAACCTATTTCAAAAAAAAGAATGTTTCGAAATTTTTTTTACCAACATTTTTGAAAAATTGTTTACCACTAAAATAGATGGAAAATTTTGTTTTTGTTCAAATTTAAAATTTCCACGTTTCATAGTGTTCTAAACCTATTAAAGAAAAAAAAATGTTTTTTTTTCCATTTTTGAAAAAATTTTACCACTAAAATAGATAGAATATTTTTTTTCTTTGTTCAAATTTAAAATTTCCACGTTTTTATGGCATTCTAAACTTATTGAAACAAATTTAAAAAATTGTTTGAAATGTTTAAAAATTTTATAATTTATTATTTATAACTACTTACTATAGAATAGATGAAAATTTTTTTTGCCCAAATTTAAAATTTCCACGTTTCATGACATTCCAAACCTATTTCGGTAAAAAAAATTGCAACATTTTTTTACCATTTTGGAAAAAAAAATTACCACTAATAGATGGAAAAATATTTTTCCTTTGCTCAAATTTAAAATTTTCACGTTTCATCGCATTCTAAACCTATTTCAAAAAAAAAAATTACCACTACTATGAATAGAAGAAAACGTTCCTTTTTGCTCAAAAAAATTTCCACTTCACTATGTGAATGTGGAATTGAAAATGTGACAGATGGTAATAATATTTGGCATATGCAGTATGCACCTATTATACTTATTGAAAAATGTACAGGGTGGTCATCCCAAGAAATAATTCAGTCATGGTGGACATTTGTAAAGGTATTTGCACAGGCCTTCCATATTTGGCACCTGTTATTTAGTATTGAACTTTTGCTGTTGGATGAGCACTCTGTATATTTTTTTGACCAAAGCTTATCAGGTTTTCTTTATAATAATAGTGATAACTATATTCCGATTATTATTTTCACTGTCATTTCGTAATTATTAATTTTTTAGAGTGACCGCCATGCCGAAATAAAGAGGGAAGTTCTATGTAAATACCTTTACCGATTTTTTTAAATAAACAGTAGTATCGAATATACTATCACGCTCCTTAGAGCCCAATATAAAGAGTTAAGATATATAGTGTGTCTCACTTAAGAGTGTAACAGCGTAATAATTCTTTTGTATTTTTGTAGAAGGTCGCAAGCCAAACATCTTTAGCACTGCGCCACGGAGCTGGCAAATGACTTTGTAATTTTTAAATTGTTGTTGAAAGCCAAATTTTGGCGGAGTACGCAAGTTCCGAGACCCACAACGGCGGGTCGTTAAGTATAGATTCCAACACTAGCGGAACGGAGGCCTGCATGTCACAGCTCAGTGATAACAAGCCCGGTTATTAACCAAATCAGGGAATGTTCGCAAATATTTTGAAGGGAAGGTTCCAGCCGCTTCCCATAGCTGCCTAGTTTTAAAATGAATTTTGTAATTTCAATAATCCGCTTTCAAAATGTTTTCATGTCTACACCATGACACAAATTATTGATTAACTTACCAGAATTACGCTTCCTGCAGTAAACGAGGAAGAACTCATACTCCTCGATAGCCTTCAGATGATAAGTTCGGATTTATGGATTAAGTGTAAATTACGACAAAACGAAAATTGTACTGCAGATCGAACAAATGATAACCAAAATATAGAACTATCACAGAAAATCTGATGGAGAGATACGAAGAGAATGCTATCCAAAATATTGGGTTGATGTCCACAAAGAGCGAATGAGAAAGAGCTTTGGTAAGACTGTGCGTATAACAAACAACCATAACAGATAGAAGAATGCGTCTTTAAGTTACGGTACGCTGATAAGGACCAAAACATATGTCAGTAGCTGCTTTGTTGTTTCTTCTTTGAGGCATATAAGAGGAACTTTCCTTACTATTTCTACTTGTATAATTAGCTCTTAAACGGTTGCGAATTATTTTCCTAGCACCTTGCATGCTTAAGCCAGTGAGTTATTATTACTGATGTAAGTTAGTGGTCTTTCTTGTAACATGCTCGCATCCCATTTAGTTTTCAATTAACAGTTATTTGATAAAATCATGTGTACGTGCATTTAATTTATAGACTTTGACACACTTTCGCTAAAACATGCCTATTGTGTATTTCACAGCGACAGCTTACCGCCATTCTTACAAGCCATCGTTAAATGATTTATCAACTTAAATATGGTTCTAACTTTGTAAATGATGGCCCTTTTGATAAAGTAATAAGTGTACGGTGTGTGAATTTTCTCGACGCTTTCTGATCCACCTTCATACTCCTACATAGAGTGTCGAAAGTTAATGTAAAATTTTGACATGACCTTTTTATATACTGTGGCCACTTTAAGAACTCCGATAAAGAGATTCGATAGAGTTCTTTGCCGACAGTATTAATAAAACTGGAGTGTCATTTATCTTATATTTACTATCTTTTGCTTGACATGTGATTTTCAACGTCATATATCACACCACATATATCCTTCAATACTAATAAGTATTTATATCAGCCAGGGCAAAAATGGCAATTTATGAAAATAAAGTGTGATGAATTATAAAATTCTATTCAATAATTTAAGAATTTTAACAAAGACAATATATTTCAACAATAATAGTTGATAATCAAAAATTTGATATATTATTCTATATCAATGTTGAAAATTTTATGAAATTAAGACATCTGGGCCATTATACATTAGAAGGTTAAAAGAAAGTTTAGAAGGAAATTCTGAAAGAGATTTTACTGTTAATCTAAACTATATTTTTTAATATAAATGGTATATAACCCGATGTTATCAAACATAAACCTCATTTACTTTGTCGTAAAAATGGAAGGCATCATAACCAAATTTCATAGCAATGTTTTCAATGTTGTATCATTAGGAATTATTACTTTAAGTTCATACTCACAGAGAGAAATCGCTTTGGAACATTTTGCACAATGTTGTGGAACAACGTCTTGTTGCATTTTTTTAAACAATTGTAAAATTTTAGGGCACAACGTTATATTATAGTTTTACACATTTTAATTGTGCATAATTCTTGTGCGTTTTATTTATCCAATATAAAGATTTAGTTACGATGAATTTATTGAAAACTTCGACCAACAAATTGGCGAAATTTAGAGTTAAATTCATTTATTTTTTCTCAACAAATCATAGCCAATTTAACTAAATTAATTGTTAATAGTATCCTCAAACTATATATTCTGTTGCCATTCTATTTACAATTAGTTTTAAGTAATTGTTTAAAGGATTTGCACAACTTGTGTAACATAAAAGTGTGATTTTATTTTATAAACGGTTGTTGACAAACTTGTGAAAGTAGGAGTCCCAATATATTTATTTCCGCTGAACAATAATAGTAATCTATGCCGCCCGCACAAATTGCACAATTTAATAACATACTATTCACAATCAGTTTGGAGATATTGTTTTAAATTTTTTTATAATTGTTTCATTTGTTTCACGTAAAGTTTATTGGTTAAAAATTGTACTGACTGCGCCGGCCATGCTACGCATATACGCGCAGGCAATAACGCATCAGATCCAGGTGATATTTCGTTAAGTGAAGACGTACACTTTCGAATTATACAAGTACTTACATTTGTGATGGAATTTGTTGAAAACTTATTAACCGTATGGGGTTTCCTAGATGTAATTCCATGCAGCATTCACAGAGGTAAGAACTTTACACAGAGTTACAGATTTGCATATATGTTCTCTTAAATTAACTTCGTGAACATATAAATATAAAAATGGTTTCTTGTTTATATGCGAAGAATGCATGATACCTATCTTCTAATACTTGATTTCGTTTACAGCTTGAGAGTAATTTCGTTTTCTTATGCGAAGCGACAGAAAGCTGTTCCTAAACTACTAAACCCAAAAGGCAAACTTGTAAAAGAACTGCTTCAAAACGAAGATATTCTGATGGTAAGCAATACATTTGATTCTGGTGATAAACTGATAAATGTTTTTTTTTTAAGAATATGACGTGACTACGACATAAGCTTTATTACTACAAACTGCGTTAATATAAGAGATTATAGAGTAATAAATTGTGCAAAACTAACCCCGGTTCATACATTACTGAACAGCTTCTTTGAATTAAGTGTATATATTGTGCAAAATGAATTACAAAGTTGAGAAAATAAACATACAATTTGAGGATTTCTCATTTAGAAATTGTGGAAAACTAAAACACATTCTTTTAAAAAACTATAAACATTGTGTCACTTAAGAGCACAATTTTTTGTAAATATGTTTTACAAATGAAGAGGTTTAGATGTGAATGTTTGTTTAGGAAACCTTCAGAATATATTTAAAAATTTCACACAAATTGTAGAAACTAATTTCCACAAGTGGAATAAAATTATGTATTTTTACGCAACCATAATTCAAATTTGTAAAGAATTCAATTTATGTGATTTTAAGTTTGTACAAAAATTTCAAACAATGTTAATGCATAAACTGTACAAAATCATTGCCCCAAAAATGTATTATTTATTTGCACAAATTGTTCCTGTCACCATTTTAAGACCAATTTGGAGTACAATTTTATACAATTGTGGTAAAATATCACACACATTTTTCTCTATGATATTTTAATACATTTTTATACTCATAAACACATACGTTCATTGTTCAGCAATGTAAATAAGGTCAGTACCAGAAAACATTGACCTTGCTTGCAGCATCATCCGGACACCAAAAGGAAGTGCCTGAGAGCGACGTTGTCTACTCGAGTATTGAAAATAGCCCTAAGACCCTGTTCCGTTGAAAGCGTCCCTGAGAGCTATGATTTTCTACTATTTCTGTCAATGTTACATTGTTAAAGTTATATTTAATTAGTGACAAATCGGCGAATAGTCAAAACAATCATTGACTATTCTTTTAAATAACCTCATTATATATTTGGTATTTCTTATTGCAATACCTGGCTAGTATTTTAGCTTTTAAGAAGCAGCTGAAAAATTGGACAAGTGGTAGACAACGATATTTCTTAACACATCGCTATTGATTCATCACCATATCCGACGCAAGTAACATGAAATCTCAGTGCCACGGGACGCCAGAATTCTTCATTACGACAATGCTTGTTCATATTCAGTTCCCATTGTAATCGATATCTTGAGGAAACCAAACGTTAAGAGAAAAGAGGCCATCGTGCTATTTACACTTAACTTAGTTCTAGCTTTCAACTTATCATCGTTCACCAATTTGTCTTTGTTTTTCCTTAAATTTTTATCTACTAGAACATTGGTAAAGTGACTAACAACATCAAAACTAATCGTCATGTGTGTATTACGAATATTATTTTGATAAACTTTTTCTATCAAATATTTACTACACTTGTCTAAATGTTATTTGTGGCATTATCTTCATTTTTTTCTTCTTCAATTCTCTGGGACTTCCTGCCACATGTATTTTTTCTTTTTAAGCTGTGCTCGGGGAATCTACAAAATATCACAATTAACCAGTATGTTTCTGGTAAATAACCTCTACGTCTGTGACTTTTATCTATGGATATTGAACATAACGAACATTCTTAGAGCTGTGTATTTATCATACCCAGCAAAAAGGATTTTTCTAAAAAAGCCTTGAATAAGGAAACAGATTAGATTTCCGAAACGTCGGCGAAATATTTAGTTTCAAGTGTTTATACTTATTTGTGTGTTGTTTATTTAAAAAAAGCAACCTCTAACTGATCCTTTGACGTAAAAGTCACAGGCGTAGAGGTTATTTACCAGTAACATACTGGTTAATCGTTATGTTTTGTAGATTCCCCGAGCACCGCTTAAAAAGAAAAAATACATGTGGCAGGAAGTCCCAAAGAATTGAAGAAGAAAAAAAATTACTATGTTTTATACACGAATCGGTATTTCCAGATAATGGAATAATAACAATTGTAACTACCCAAAAACTCTTCTAAATTATAACATGGTTTTTTAATTGGTGAAAAACAAGTAAAGAAATCAAGTCGGGAACTTGAAATGATCATCCTATAAAAATATAATGCTTCTTGTCATAAATCGAAAGTTTCTGGAGTCCTTGTAATACATCTGCTATCTTGATATCTTTTCTAGCAAACAAAATTTTCCCAGATGCAAGAGTTTTCTAACATCTAAAACTACAAATACCTATTATTGATTGTAACTAGTATATAGATTACAAATATCTCCCTCTTTTATTCTGGGATATATATCCAGAATGTGGAACAAAACTTTGACCTAATTTTATTATACATTATTTTATATTAAAGCCAACTAAATTTTACTAATAGAGATTTTATGCGCTCATTTCTCTTGCGGCCTTTTGTCTGTGGCTGACAGGTAATTTTCTAGATTCAGACAATTTTCATATTGCACACATTGCTCATTGCTCTCAAAGTTAACAGGCAGCCAACATATGGCTTTCGATTAAATACGAAAAACTAATTTACGGCCTTTTGTATTTTTAATAGGTCATACTCGAAAATTAACTAAAATTTCTGAAGCTGAATTGATCCATAGCAAATGTTCGCATTGTGTATCATTATTTCACATTTAAATGAGCTTTGTTCTAATATTGACAAGCAAATCTACTACAATGGCAATCATCTCATTACGTGGTTGACAAAAATGGATATTTCCTTAACAGCTGTTCGGATAGTTAACTAATAAGTTAACTGGTTATTATTTCTAGGTATCTATAGGTGTAGGTACAAGGCAGTTATACGATGACAATCATTCTTTACTGAATAACAGAACAAATGTTGGTCCAAAATTCTTCGTCTTATTTACAACATCCTATGATGCATATAATGTTCCAGCTGGCCTCCCTTTGCCGCACAGCGCGTACGACAGCCGCACGTCATCTATTACGGATACCTGTTAGGCGCCAAGGGTTTGGTGGTCTTCACCTCTTGCCATCAGGTTTTTCCTGGACAATCAACATTCTATATGCGGTTGTCACTAAAAAGGACAATATTTTATTCCTTTGAACACCGTATCTAAATCAATTATTTTCCTAGGTGCCCACCCATATATATTTTCTTCAAGAAGTATATGTTTTTTCCTCAGTAGTATTATGACCATATTTTTCACCAAAACAAGTTATTTCCTTAGCGGTACTCAGTTACATTCTTCGCATCTTGGTTAATTATTTTCAGGGCGTTCTTCCTGTATACTTTTCTCTAAAAGTTTATCTATCCCATTTCTGTATTAGACCAGAGAAATTAGATATTTGTCCGGAAAAAATAAATTTTGAAGTACAGCTTGGATCGAGATAAGATTTTCGGCATCGTTTTCGGAAAAATATTAGGAAAAAAGTCTACATACAGTAAATAAGCCGTTCGAAGAAAATTGCATAGGGGGTGTTACGTGTTTTATTTATGTCCCTAAGTAACTGGAAGAAATTTGGGCTTAGGCTCTCGACTTAGCTTACAGTGGAGACGGGAGCGGGTTCATCATATTAAATGTTTAAATGTTACAACTTTAACAAAATGAATGGGCGCCAAGGAATTCTGCAATCTAACCCCAAACGTTTGTTATATAAGAGCAATTGAATCCCTAAAATTGACTCTAATGTAGGTCCTTAATAAAACACTAGTTATTCTTAAAATATAGAAAAATATATTGCGAATACTTATGTCTACTTTACACAGGGAGATTATAAAATGTTGTACTAACATTAAAGGGACAACTCGAGATTCGTGCACGATAGAGCTCTCGCGAGAGTGAAAATTTTTGGACGTGTCAGAACTAATATTAATTATTTCGAAATACACCCCAGAACAACGCCCAATGTCTTACACAAAGTTCCGAATTGACGATATTCTTATTACCTAAAAGTTATATAGCAAAATTCTATTTCTCTAGGAGACTTATACTAAATAGCTAACCTTAAAACTTATTAGATTTCAAATACATTATTACAAATATCAAATATGACATGAAATGTGAAATATGACATGAAATATGAAATACGACATTGTCCATATACCAAAAACATATAGTCATAAACAAATAGATTATTAGAACCCGCTAGGCGGTACTTATCCTTTCCCCTTGGAGTAATATCGTTTCCCGTGGATACCTATGACCATAAGGGTTCCGGCGGCTAAACTGGAATCTGTATTTTATTCCCCGCGTACAATATTCACTGCTTACATAACGTATGTTATCCTTCTACCAGAGAATAACGTCTTAGGATTGTCAAGCAGGTACCAACAATACTATAAGGGCTAGATAGGGCCTCCTCTCAGGTTACGAAATCTATCACGTTACTTAAGCTCTAAGCTGAAGTTAAACTAAAATTGAAACTGAAATTGAAACGTTTGAATACTATCTGAATAAACCAACTCACCTCCAATCATTACGAAACCCTAAATGATATGGAGACGTTATCTCTCAGCTTGGCAACTAGTGCTTTTAACCTCTCAGTGGAGAACTTCGATGATATGTACACAACTTGGTCAACACCAAACACCAAACAACAATACCATCTAATGATTAATTAGCATGAATTATATCCGTAAATTACGTCGATTTATTTCAATTGCATACTTTTAATCGCTACAAGTCGCCATTGCCATATATCGGATTAACTGATATTCTTTTTTATTCCCTTCTTTCTTTATTTTTAAGGTAAAGTATTTTACCTACTTCGACACCAGAGAACAGCACAATGCAGAGCCTACTTAATCTATTAGAACGGGTAATTACTATGAAATATTTACGGATACGTAACAGGGGTGCATAAAATGCATCTAAAGTGCATAATTTTTTGAAAAATTCTAGAAATTGATAGAAAGCCGTGAAAATCTCGTGGGAATAGTTTCCCGGGGGATTTCGAGGTTGCTCATTCTAAATCTCACATTGAAACTTACCAGGGATGTTCGGGGGTGGGAAGGGGTGAAATCGAGTGAAAGTTTCAAAATGCCCAAATATCACAGCGAAATCGCTTTCCGGGGGCTCTCGAGGTCACTGAATCCAAATCTGATATTGGAACTTACCAGGGATGCTCGGGGGTGTGACTCTACTGGGGTCGGAGGGGTGAATTTTAGTGAAAAATTTAAAGTGACCAAAATATATATTTTTTAATACTTCACATATTACTATTACACGTACTGCTTTGTTATTCACAAACAGATAATTTGATATCATATTTACAAACATAATACATCATTGTCAGAGAGTATTCATGATATAACAGTCGATCGATGACCACCGAGCATCCCTGGCAAGTTTCGATGTCAGATTTGGACTCAGTAACCTCGAAAGCCCCCGGGAAGCGATTTCTTCGTAATTTTTGGGCACTATGAATTTTTCACTCAATTTCACCCCCTCCCTTCTCCGAAGAGCCACTCCCGAGCATCCCTGGTAAGTTTCGATGTCAGATTTGGACTCAGTGCCCTCGAAAGCCCCCGGGAAGCGATTCCTATGAAATTTTCGCGGCTTTCTATCAATTTCTAGAATTCTTCAAACAATTATGCACTTTAGAAACATTTTATGCACCCCCTATGCAATTTTCTTCAAACTTCACTGCATGTAGGCTTTTTTCCTAATATTTTTTCAAAAACGATGTCGAAAGCCGCATCTCGATCCGAGCTGTACTTCAAAATTTAGTTATTATTATCTAATTTCCCTGGTCTATATTGACAATACAGGTAACACACGGACAGACATACATATCGACGAAATTAAATGATCTCCATTTTTGTTAATAATGTTAAATAATTTTTAAAGAGGATATTTAGAAGAAAATTTGATATGATTCTTTTACTTAGTATCTATAGTTTCGATATAAGATGAAGTGTAAGTGTGTTGTGATTTTACAAATTTACTTTTGCGCGGGAAGGTAAAAATAATAAATATCATAGGCACAATTTCATAAAACATTTCCGTCAAAAATAAACTTAAAAGAAAGAGAAAAATTATCTTAAGGAAGAAGGTGCAAACTTACAGACGTACTGAATTACTTCTTTAAGGCATTACTCCTGAAGAATGAATATGCATTTAAAAAAAATGCTTCGCGGAATAAACACATTCTTACTTAAAATTATGTTTAATCTTCAAAAATTAATCAAAATGTGTAATTCTTGTCGAGTTTGCATTCTCAATAGTATACATTTCAATTCAATAATAATGCAAACCGTTTTCCGTTTATTATCTTTAAAAGGAAGCACGTTCGAAATTAACGTCAAAATTTCAATTTTAAAGATAGCTGCGCAATCGCGAAATTTATTATTAACAAACATGAAAATCCGAAGATATCTCGGAGATTGACTTTTATTACAATTAATATTTTCTTACTTTAAGCGTGGGAAGTAAAAAATATAACTGTAATTTTGAATAATTTTCCTAGGTAAAAATCTAGCAATAAAAACACTTTAGTCACTTAAAACGATCGTCCTGTATAAAGATATATTTGGATTATAAGAGTAGACTACAAGCTATAAATAATATACCTCGGTGTTTGCATCATTTTCCTGGGTATTCGAACTCTTGAGGAAATGGAACAGTAATATTTTAGCACCCTTTATCTCGTGTCTGTTTATTCTTGTGCAGCTCTTTATGGAATTTAATGTATTTGATTTTCACGCAAGCATATGAAATATAGTGACACTCTTTCAATATTTTTGGGTACTATATGAAAAATGGCTGTTATTTCAGACGTAATTTATAGCAGATATTGCGAATTGTGCCAGTTTATATTATGCCCTTTCTTATATTGTCTTAGAAAATTTCCTGTTAACGAAAAAAGGAAACACTGAATGGCAATATAATGTAGCAAAATATAATTCGTAGCCTAAAACTTTCCATTAGCAAAAAATATTGTTATTAGAATCTGATAGTTTCATCACATAAATTATTAAAATATGCGCTGTAATTTAATCATAATTTTGCGGTTATATTATTTTAAATAATTGGATATCTAAAATATGTTTCTACTATTAGATATTCAAAGGTAAAATAGTAAAGCACGTTATTTGTATAATATTAAAAACATACTACAAGGATGCACATATTTTATTACTGTTTTTATTATTGTTTTCAAAATACATGGAGACGAATAGGAAAACTCGTGTATCTACTCTTATTAGAATATATATTATTAATAACTACTTTAGAACATGTATCCATAAATAAATAACGTAATTTATTATAACTCTGTAGTGATTTATATTTAGATCAATTACCTTTAACTTTATGCCTAACCTAGCAAAGTCCCACAGGACACGTCTCCATGAACGGCGAGAACATCCAATTGCACGATACCGTCAAGTACCTTGGCGTTATCATGGATCGAAGCGTGACGTGGAGACAGAACACGGAAGCGATAATACAGAAAGCGAGAACGAGGAGGACTCTACTCTAGTCTATGATACGTAGACAGAGCCAACTCAACCTGAGGAACAAGCTCACGCTTAGCAGGACCCTCATTGCACCTATTCTGACGCCTCCGTAGCCTGGGGATACCAAGCAGCCACCCACCTGAAGAGGATATACGCCGTGGAAAACGTCGCACTGAGGTGAGCGGTGGATGCACCAAAGTTTGTCAGAAACGCCGACATCTTCAGAGACCTGGAATACATCCCGGTAACTGAGTTTATCCGGGACAGAGCGAAGAATCTATACGCCCGCGCAGCAGCGCATGGGAATCTGCTGGTCAGACGTGCGACTGACTACAACCCCAACGACGCTCCGAGTCACAAGAGGCCGAAGCTCCAGATCCTGGATAACGGGTAAGTATAACTTAACCGTTTGCGTGCAAGTAGACAATGACCAAAAATACCCATATCAGCCGATCCCGGGGTACCAAGCAAACAACTAGCTCGGTACCCTTACTCTAGCCCGTACCGGCCTCTGACAGTGAAATAAGCATCGTAGGTAGAACACAATCCTTTAGCTAGACAGCCCAATACTTCCTTCTGACGAAATCGGAGCACATGAGGCCAATTGGCACCCTGGGCTTCCAACTAGTCAAACACCCCAAACCCTTCCAAACTCCGAGAGGGCTCGGCAACAGACGTTCCCTCTCACGACAGACGAAAGACGCTCCCGGGAGTAGACATGCCAGCGAAGAAAGAAAATCAAGACAGAAGAGCGCCAGAATAAACGACCCAGCTGGCAGGGTCCAACAGCCAGGACAAGGGAGGTCCGCTAACATGCCCAACCACGTCCGCATTTGCGGGGGGGCTGACGAAAAAGCGGGCCAACCCCTTACAAGGCCGGTCCAGGTCTACAGCGATGATTGAGGTCAAGTTTGAAAGTCAACAAAAGTCAAGAATATTGGCGCATGCCTAGCCTGTCCAATCAATGCGCAAAATAAAATAGAATGGTCCATTCTTATTGAGGGGAGGAAGGTGATTTGACATGTTTCAATAATTTTGACGTTGTAATTTTTTATTAGAAATATTAATATTTGATAGATATACAGAGCTAGTACCATCGTTACTCTATTATTTAAAAAAAAATCGGTAAAGGTCTTTACACAGAACTTCCCTCGTTATTTGTGCATGGCGGTCACTCTAAAAAATTAATAATTACGAAATAACATTGAGAATAATAATCGGAATATAGTTATTGCTATTATTACAAAGAAAACTTGATAAGTTTTGGTCAAAAAAATATACAGTTTGCTCATCCAACAGCAAAAGCCCAATACTAATAAACAGGTGCCACATATGGCAGGCTTGCGCAAATACCTTTACAAATGTCCACCATGACTGAATTATTTCTTGGGATGACCACCCTGTACATTTTTCAATAAAAGTATAATAGGTGTATATGTCAGATATTATTGGCATCCGTCACATCAATCCAACATTCGCGTAATGGAGTGGAAGTATAGTGGTGGTTAAAAAATTTCATTTTTATTTTAATTTTTCAAAAATGTTTAAAAAAAATTTTTAATTTTTTCTTCTGAAATAGGTTTAAAATGTCAAACGTAGAAATTTTAAATTTGAGCAAAAAGGAAAGTTTCCGCCTATTCCATAATAGTGGTAAAAGAAGCTTAAGATTTAAAAATTACACAGTTTTTTTAAATAGGTTTAGAATGTCATGAAACGTGAAACTTTTAAATATGAGTAAAAAAAGTTTCCATCTATTCTAGTGTTAATTTTTTTTCCAAACTGGTAAAATGTTGCAAAAATTTTTTTTCCGAAATTGGTTTGGAATGTAATGAAACGCGGAAATTTTAAATTTGAGCAAACCAAATTTTTCGTCTATTCTATAGTATATTAAAAATGTTTTCAAATTTTTCTAAAAATTTTTCAAAAACATTTTTAAATTTGTTTGAATAGTTTTAGAATGCCATGGAAACGTGGATAGTTAGATAAATCTGAACAAAGAAAACAATTCTATCCTAGTGGTAAAATTTTTTAAAAATAGTAAACAAAATTTCTAATTTTTCTTTTAAATAGATTTAGAACGCTATCAAACGTGGAAATTTTAAATTTGAAGAAATAAAAAAAAAAATCCATCTATTTTAGTGGTAAAAAAAATTTCAAAAATGTTAATAAAAAAAATTTCAAAAAATTTAAAAAATTTTTTTTTCAGGCTTAGAATGTCATGAAACGTGGAAATTTTAAATTTGAAGAAAAAAAAATTATCATTTTAGTTGAAAAAAATTTTTCAAAAATGTTGGTAAAAAATTTTTTTTTTTTTTTTAATAGTTTTAGAATGCCATGAAACGTAGAAATTTTAAATTTGAGCAAAAAAAATTTTTTTTATCTTGGTAAAAAATTTTTCAAAAATGGTGAAAAAAATTTTCAAAATTTTTTTTTTCAGAAATAGGTTTAGCGCGTCATGAAACGTGGAAATTTTAAACTTGAACAAAAAAAAATAATTTTTATCTTGGTAAAAATTTTTTCAAAAATGTTGGTGAAAAAAATTTTCAAAAATTTTTTTTCCCGAAATAGGATTAGCGCGTCATGAAACGTGGAAATTTTAAATTTGAGCGAAAACAATTTTTTTCACTATTTATTCCGTTTAGACGGTCCACCCTGTATATTTTCCAGTGAAATTTCTACCAGTTCTGCGCTGACAGTAGCGTCAACTACCTGCCAAATTTGACTGCTCTCCGTCAAGTAGTTTTTTAGTAAATGCACCAACAGACAGACAGACAGACAGACAGATAGACAGACAGACAGACTGACGGAATTGAAAAACCTATATTTTCGTAATCTACGTGTTCTGAAACGTCAGAATCCGAAAAAATCTCGGAGGGTGATTTTTTCTCGAATACAATACTTCCCTTCGGTATGCGAGGGAAGTAACAATTCTACAAGATTCATTATGCATCGTTGCAATCGAAACTAAGTGTTTTGTAGTAAAATGTAATTCTTACACTTAGGGCGCCAGGTTTGCAATTTGTAATCCAGTCCTTTGAGGAATATATAGTCTGGAGAGTAGCTGTTGATTTGCAATCCGATTGTTATCCTTATGAAAATTAGGATTCATAGTGGAGCTGGACAGAAGTATTTCGTTTAAATATTCTGCCCTCTAGAAGCATGTGTTTTAACTTATTATACCTAATTTTATACATTAATATTTTTTGTATTATAAATATTTTATTTACGTTTAATGACGACCCCAAAATATTATTCCAAATTTGTTGTCAATTAGAAAATCATAAAAATACCGACAAAGGAATTACACATAATCGCAGTAATGTCATAGGCGTCGACCGACAATTTTTAGAAGCATTATTTAATTATTGAAGTAAGTTGAATATTGTTTTACTACATTATGTTAATTGATAAGCATGATGTAAATTATTAATTTATAATAAATACTATTCGCTTAATGAACAATTTCATAGATTATTCAATAAAAGTAAACAAATGTCATTTAGCCTACAGCTATTCTATGGGCAATTATATGAATAAATACAAGCAGGTAGCAAGCTTGTGATGGTGAGCCAAGTAAACCATCAACTACTTTTGTTTTAGGTAAACGCATAACATATCTGGTTGACTATATTCATATCCTTGGTAATATTCAAGCACAATTTCGGCGTTATTCCGTCACAGGTGGGTTTTGTAATAATTTATCCTGGTAGCAACGCTTTACACTGAATTTCTTAATTTAGAGTAGCAATACTGTATCTTAATGAATAATAAATGACATGTAAATAGGTAAGTAAAATTTCATGTTTAAATAGTAAAATAGTATATTGATATTGCGAACAAGGAGTCCTGGGTTCGAATTCTGGCCAGAGTCTGAGTATTTAATGGTGTTTTCAATGTATTATCGAGTTGGTAGTAGTGGAGTAGATCGCTGTCGAGATGCACTACATGTCTAATTGCTCTTATCTCTCCTGAGTTCGAGTTTCAGCAGGGTGGCAATGTTGCAGGAAATGGTTGTTGTGTTGATGTCTATGTGTACGTGTTCTGGTGGAATAGCAATAGCTAAACTGTCGCCAGGACTTTAATATAAATAAGGCATTTAATATAGTTTCAGTGCGATATTTTCTCAATGGTATATTCTTATTCAATTAAAGAACGTGTTGAGTACCTATGTATTTGCTTAAAGTTATAGAAAATGTCATTTAAGTTCGGAATCATGATTGACAATTTTGCTTTTTTTAACGTCAATGAGAAAGTTATAGCGGCCATTATTGCAATCTTTATCATATAAAACGTGAGTTAAATGTGTGGTATTCAGAAGAACCAAATATAAAATCGGATATCACCTGAAGGCTGAGCATTAAATGTCAAATTTATTACTCATTTGTCTATTGTTATCTCACTCTTATAGGAAGAATATGTTAAAGATGGAGAAACATTCGAATGCAATCTCTAAACATTAAGATATATATTGTTACTTTTTCAAATCTAAACTAAATGTAAATCCTATAGGTACTCTCTTATGCCAGTTTTTTAAGGTTTTAAATGGTAGGAATCTCAATTAAAATATTAATACAAACTACAATGTGTGCAATTAATAATTTGTGCGAACAAATCACAAATAAACAACCGTAAACGTCAAAAACACGCAATACTCCACTTTAGGTTCATATAAAAGGATCCTATGAGGGTCTAGTTAATCAAGGTAAAATGGGAATTGAACATAATTTTTTTTAAGACAACCATGTGGGGTATCAAATGAAGGCTTATTAAAGCAAGAATTTAAAAATACATCATTTGCTTTTTTTGCGTTTTACCATTAAAACATTTTCTACAAAACGCTAAAAAATCACTGTCCTCATACCATCTCCAAAAGCATTACTCAGATAAAGCTGAGAAAATCATATGAACATTGAAAATTATCCGGATTAATTTCATCTCAGATCATTTTTTTGGTACATAAAAAGGAAGCTCGATCACAAACCTTATTCTGCTGCATAATATGTATAAATCTACGAAATATATATTTAAAAACAACTAATGATACAGAACAGTCATGGCACAAGTACGACTTGTACTCATCTTGTTTTTTGATGTTCTGTTGTACACAATAAATAGTAAGTCTTATAGCGCATTCTTGCTAAAATTTACATCCAACAACAAGTGTGTAAAACTCAATATGCCCCATATAAATGATTTTGTTAAAGACGGTGTTATTGCTAAAGCAGAAGATGGTTGGTCAATGAGACAAATTGCACTGTGTTATACCATTAACGATTCGGTATTTAACATTTAAAAAAAGTGGAGAATAAGCGGCACGATTAGTATAGACATCCTAGATCGGGCTGACAAAGGACATTAATAATAATCCAGTAAATAAGCCGGAAAAAAGGGTAAAATGAGGAAATGTGGTGCAACAGCACCGATTTGAAAAATCGTTTTTTCACGTGTTCCCTAGACCCCCAGGAATATTCATCAGCATTGCATTACCTCCGAAAATAAGAAAGTTAGGAGGGAAAATTGCTATCATAAAGAAAATTATAAAATTAATATTTGGCCCCGGAAATGGGCTCTATGGGTTTTTTGAGTTGCTGATCAAGAATCCGCGATTCAAATTGAGCAACTCTATATTCCAGACTGGAATATGTGCCATGGAAAATTCCATTTTTTCAAAAAAAAAAAAATATTAATGCTTTTCCACGAAAACATGCTCTAGCGGTTTTTTCGTCATTGATCACGATTTTGAGGTCCAAATTTGAGAATTCCATATTTCAGACCATGGAAAATTTCATTCCTTCAGAAAAATTTAAACATTAACTTTTTTTCACGAAAATGTGCTCTAGTGGGTATTTTTGGTCGCTGATTACGATTTTGAAGTCCAGATTTAAGAATTCCACATTCCAGACTGGAAATACTTCGCATGGAAAATTCCATTTTTTAGAAAGAATGAAATATTAACGTTTTTCTACGAACATGTGCCGTAAGGTTTTTATTGGTCATTGATCACGAATTTGAGGCCCAAATTGAATAATTGCATATTCCAGACCGTGGAAAATTTCAGTTTTTCAGAAAAATTTAAATATTAACGTTTTTGCAGGAAAATGTATTCTAGGAGGTTCTTTTGGTCGCTGACCATGATTTTGAGGCCCAAATTTAAAAATTCGATATTCCAGGCTGGAAATACGTGCCATGGAAAATTCCATTTTTTCAACAAAAAAATTTAAATATTAACACTTTTCCACGAAAATATGCTCTAGGGGGTATTTTGGTAATTGATCACGATTTTGAGGTCCGAATTTGAGAATTCCATATTTCAGACCATGGAAAATTTCATTCTTTCAGAAAAATTTAAATATTAACGTTTTTTCACGAAAATGTGCTCAAGTGGTTATTTTTGGTCGCTGATTACGATTTTGACGTCCGGATTTAAGAATTCCACATTCGAGACTGGAAAAGACTTAAATATTAACGTTCTTTCACAAAAATCTGCTCTAGGGGATTTTTTGGTCGCTGATCATCTTTTTGAGGTCCAAATTTAAGAATTCCATATTCTTGGCTGGAAATACGTGTAATGGAAAATTCCATTTTTTCAGGAGAAACTTAAATTTTAACGTTCCTCCACGAAAATATATTCTAGGAGGTTGTTTTGGTCGTTGATCACGAATTTGAAGTCCAAATTTAATAATTCCATATTCCAGACAATGGAAAATTTCAGTTTTTCAGACATATTTTGCAGGAAAATGTGCTCTAGGAGGTTTCTTTGGTCGCTGATCGCGATTTTGAGGTCCAAATTTAAGAATTCTATATTCCTGGAAACACGTGCAATAAAAAATTCCAAGTTTTCGGAAAAAACTTAAATATTAACATTCTTCCACGAAAATGTGCTGTAGGGGTTTCTTTGGTCGCTGATCACGATTTAAAAATTCCATATTTCAGACTGTAATACGTCCCATTTTTTATTTTTGGGGGCAAAAAAAATTTGTCATTTTAATAAAAAAAAAAGTTTGCTCCAAGAACATATGAAAAAATTCTGACGTATTCTAGTCTAGGACATGAAATTCTTAAATTTGCACCTCTGAACCATGATCAGCGACCTCCCCCCCTAGAGGCCATTTCCGAGGATGAATATTAATTTTATAATTTTTTTTTATGATAGCTACTTTTTGCGGCACTTAAACCCCCCTAATTTTCTCATTATTGGAGGTAACGCAATGCTGATGAATGTTCCTGGGGTCTAGGATACACGTGAAAAAAGTAATATTAAATCGGTGCTGTTCCACCACTTTTCCAGATTTTCCGGCTTATTTACTCCATTGTAATGGAACATCTATTATACTCAGTTATTCAATCTGGTGAAGAAACTAAGTTTCCTGGATCAAGTCGTACTGGTCGCCGCACCGGTGAGTAATAGAATCGGAGCCGCACTGTCATCCAGTAGCACAGAAATACTGAACGCAAAGCATATAGCGTTTGGAGATTTTTGGAATAATGTAATTTTTACAGACAAAAAATGTTTCCAGTCAACATATTGCGGTCACATTTGTGTTTACCGACCCGCCAGTACCCGATTCGAAGAGAAATATGTATCCATTAATGACGAAAGTGTCACATTTTCTATTAATACGTGGGCCCGATATTGGCATGTGGCCTTGGTGTTTTGTGGCATATTGAGGAACGATTTAATAGTGAAACGTATATTAGGATTTATATAACATGGGAGCATCCCTTCTGTGTCAGAACTATTTCCTAATAATGAATTAATATTTCAACTAGATAATTGGTCCGTCCATATTGCTCATAACGTAACTAACGGGTTTCGAAACAACAGCTTTAATTTTCTTAATTGTCCCAGTCATAGTCCAGACCTTACCCACGTAGAAAAAGTATGACGACTACTCGTAAGTAATATCCAAAACTGAAATTTGAGACCACATAATGCTCAATTACTGGAAAATTATGGGAAAATATTGCTGAATTATTAATAGTTTTATTATTGTAGGTAAATTGTTAGAACATATTAGGATTTATACTAATGTTATTTTCAATATTAGGAAAATAGTTTTTATATTTAACATCACCCTGGTCTTTCATATAAGTTCTTAATAATTTAAACTCCTCAAGTGCAAGAGGATCTTTGGAGTATTTATAGTCACGCCACACTTATGTTTCAACTTAAGGTGGCCATATTTATGTGCTAAATTGTGGGTATAATCACATGATTTTAAAGCGAGCTATTTTAAAAGTATAGGCCATATTTATAAAAGTTGCACATAAACGGAAACTACAAACTTTAACTTAGGAAACGTGTGCTTTTATTTTGTTAAAAAGTAATACTTTCATAGATAAAAAAAATGCTTAACATGTACCTTAGAAACGATGTCAGCTCGCCACTTCAATAATTATTTTGCACTAATTAAAATCAAAAATAGGGAAAACCAATACAGACAAGTCCTAACTTAAACATTCACCCATATTATGAAACAAGAAAAAGTCTCATTAGACCCTTCATGTACTAGAAAGCTCGAATTAAATTTTGCGGTGCACTTTTCACATGTTTACTGATATTCTGACATATTTATTTTTCATAGAATGGAATTTTATAAGATTTGATCAGCTAAAAGTTGTTGTCTTAGTTCGGTTACTGTCTCATAGATGACGCAACAGAAAAAGGGAATTATCTGAATTTTATATTTTTATATAGGGTGGACAAAAAAATCAATAGAATGGATCCAATATAAATCGATATAATCGTTAATAATCATTATTCCCCACAGTTATTTTTTTAAAACATCTGCTCTAAAAAAGTCAAATTTCACATTTATTCTTGGTTTTAAACATTTATTAAGTTTTAAAGGTTTGTAGCTGTTCTGCATTTACAAATGTGAAATTTGAAAATGTATAGGCTCTTTAGGAAACTTCCGATGTTTAATAATACCTACAATAATGACATACTGTTTATGTTTTCGTGCACTAACGTAAATTACTTTGTTTTGGATGAATTACGGTAAAAATATATTATTTTAATATGGACAAAAAACGGTTGTTTGTTTATACTTATATTGAATGCAACCGCTATTAGGATAAATTGTTTTGATAAATGTTCGAGAAGTAAAGAAATCTGATGAGCTAAAAACCTTGTGTGGTAGAGTCGTGAGATCCCATTTCTTTACTGACTTAATGTTACCGAAGGTAACTAACTATACTTGTTGTATTCGTGAAACAAGCATTCGCTCCGGCATTTATTCGATTTTTCATATTTCAGATTATATCGATTACAAGAATTAATATATTTCAATTATGTCGATCTGTTAGCGCTATATTTATAAAACTATTTTATGGAAAAACATGACATTTCGTTATAATAACTGACAAGAATCAAACCAAATAATACTTTATACACAGGGTGGACACCAAAACATAAAAGAATAAATGTGACAGGGAAGCATAATGAGTATACGTACGTGGAATATAGTTGACGCTCTTTAAGAAAGAGAACCTGTTATAACTTTAAAATTGGATAAGGTATATAATGTGGTAAAAGAAGAAAACAATAATCTCCAGAATAATTAATAAGTAAAAAGTGCCAAATATATTATACAATATTATATTATCTGTACATATTTATAGAATATCTTACTAGGATACAAAGTATATATGACGTACTAGGTAGGTACTGATAATATTAATGAAATTGTAATAACAGTATCACTAATATCACACAAGAAAATAAGCAAGGGCCGCTTTATCAATGCGAGGATAACAAGTTATCCTATAGTTAAAGCACAGTTTGTAATAATACGGTAGGGTCACTTCCTCTGACAGTGATAACCTCACTCCTGCTATCGACGCGTGAACTAACTCGGTAGGGGAAGTGTCCTACTATATTATTAAACTATTATTTCACTATAGGATGACACTACTTATCCACGCATTGATAAATCGGCCCTCACACATCTTCAGTACAGAACAGAAGGTTTTATTATTCAGTGACAAGCACGATTTCACAGATGACAGATTGATCGACGAAAACAACAATATGCTCAATCGTATCTGCTTTTTTTTATGTTTTGTCAAAAGTGATGGGTTATAATAATTATTTAGAATATATAGCATATTGTGCGAAAGTGCAGAATAATGCAAATTTCTTACGAGTTGTGGTACGAGCGTTATTACAATAAACTCTGTACAAAAGCATGTTTTTGAGGTAGCCGTAGAACAAGTAATTGAAGCTCTGAGCAACTAACTGACGTCATCCATAATATACGTCAACATTGTACTGTTCTCAGTCACATGGTTTTCGTTACATAAAAATTCAAATTTCATATTTTATTTAAGAATCCTCTTTTGCGACTTTTTTTTATTATAATGTAAAACTTAACTTTAATTTTTCCCGATTTGAATCAAATTTTACTCAAAGATACAACATGTTAGGATCTACTTATGACTATATGTACTAAAAAAATAAAAAAAGCATATTAAGCATCTTTTATTCGTAAATTTTACTAATGTAACCTGAACTGTCAAGTAATTGAGAAGTAGTTTGTAAATTTATTTTTGCTTTTTGTGTATTCTGAAAATTCTACAATCAATATCTTAAATTTCATGAAACTTTGGATTTAATCATTTTGTGTAGTTCTAAACAATTTTCATTTAATTTTTTTTTTTGGTTTTTCAGTTTATTATTTAGAAATTTTGTTCAAATTGGATAAAATTTAAAAAGTTTATAAGGTGGTATAATACTATTATGGCAAAATAATTAAACCATTTTTAAAATTTATGCATCTTCCCCATTAAAGTATGTGCACCTTGTTTACATTATATAATTTATGAAATTTTCATAATATTTATTATTCAAATAAATTTACAAATACTATATAGTGTAGTAACTTGTATTGTGTCTTCCCGTAGCCATTTTGTGCAGGTTGTTTGAAACATACTTAAATTAAGCTTAAGGTGGCCATTCCCTAGAAAGAGACCTCCAATAGGGAAATATTTATTATTTTTGGCCATAACTTTTTTTTCTTAGTACGTATATTTATTAAAATTATAAGAACACCTAAGTAGAACCATAACAAGACTGTTACTATGAATTTTCACTCAATAATTTCCGCGGTTTGCAAAATAGCTAGATTTAAATTTAAGAATTATGTCAATCTCCCTATTTCGTAGTTTTGAATCTAGCTATTTTGCAAACCACTGAAATTATTGAGTGAATATTCATAGTAATAGTCTTGTTATAGTTTTACTTAGGTACTCTTATAGTTTTTTAAAATATATGTACTAAGATATAAAAGTTATGAGCAAAAATAATAGATATATCCCTATCGGATGTCGCTTTCTAGGGAATGGCCACCTTAAATGAAGTACTAAGATGTGTTATGTCTTCATTTTATTATCTTAATTTTTTACCTTGAATTTATGTTCAAATGTCAATATTACTGATTTTTTGCGTTTATCTTTATCTATTGTACAGGCTATGAACATATTAGTTTGTAAAAATTAAAGTGGCTTGAAAGAGTTTCTATCTTAGTACTATCCCATAGAGGCGACCGATATTTTTTTAGGGAGTTTTCAATAGAGATATTTGAAAAAATTACACTGTCATCCGCTTTTCATGAGTATATATTTCACGAATTAGGAGCGGGATTTATTTCAAATTTAGGCGGTACGTGCAGACTGAAAATGTGATTGCATTGAAGTAGTGAACTTTGATATCGCTCATTACAGTGTGGCGTTACTTTAAGGAAAATTTGAAGAAAAAATATTATCGACTTTTTTATAGAAATTCTTATTTTATATTTGTATTCACTACCATCAAAAACCCATTTTCACCAAATTTGAACAAAATATATACTGGCTTCTCAATAGGTGGCCAAATAAAGGGACATGGGATGGGGAAATCATTTTTGGCCATAACATTCTTTCGTACTACGTATATTTAAAAAAAACATAAGAATATTACTATGACTTTTCATTCACTTCACTCAACTGGTTATTTTTATACTTAGGTAATATTAAAGTTCTTTTTTAAATATACGTTAGCAAGTAAAAAAGTTATTGCCAAAAATAATAAATATTTATGTATGGAATGTCCCTCTCTTGACCATCGCCATCTTCTTAGATTTCATACAAATAATTGCTCTAAACCGTAGTCCAATGAATATGTTTGAAATACTTTGGGGTTTCTTTCAGTATATATTTTTTTACATTTTAAAATTTTTTAATGATTTCCAAGGGGATTTTTTAAGGAAAAAAAACTTTATTTATACAGGGCGGTCGTTCTAAAATATTATTAACTACGAAACGACATATGAGAATAATAATCGGAATGTAGGTATCACTATTATTACAAAGGAAACCTGATAACTTTTGGCCAAGAAAATATACAGAGTGCTCATCCGACAGCAAAAATTCAATATTAAATAAAAGGTGACAATTCTGTTAACTATATGCCAAATATTATTGCCATCTGTCACATTTTTAGTTGTACATGCACGTAGTGGAGTTGAAGTATAGTAGTGGAAAATTGTCAGTTTCTCTTTTTTTACAATGACATGAAACGTGGAAATTTTAAATTTGAGCGAAAAAATTTTTTTTTCATTATCTATTCCCTTTAGACGGTCCACCCTGTATATTTTTGTTCGAGTCTTATTACAGTAGATATTATAAATAAATTGTAATATAATAGATATATGTAATAATATAATAATTATAAATGCCAATATTTCACATGAAAGCTCTTCTGGATCCAGAATAACATTCAAATGTACCTTTGACCTATAAATTAAAATCCAGTAAAATAATGAGAAATATATTTCGACCCAAGGGTTTCGATATGGAAGGGGGGAAAGGGGATCGGCATGCGGTTAAAAGCAGGTAGATAGATGTTTTTGTTGTTTACATTATTTCGATTTGGAACACTTGTTATTTGGATTGCTCAAGCGAAGTAATGTTTACAACTGGATTAGTTTATAGGATTCTTTATTGCATTTTCACGAATAAACATCTATAGTAAATGATTCGTCCGCTACCCGCTAGGTACCACCACTTAACGGATGGTTAACGACTACCCTTTTCTATGACGTTGTCGAGGTTGTTCTCTTTTGCGAACATGTCGCCCTTAATACGTAGGCATTTAATATTTTTCATGCCTTTCTGCCGCGTGAAATTATTTAGAAATTTGAAAGATTTGCGAGATTATTTCGAATAATAAAAATTATTCAGAATTAAATTCTGTATATATTCCAATTAAAACAAAAATAAGATGAGAAATATTTGATTTCTTATTTTATTAAATCATGTCTGGGCTTATTTGTAAATGCAAAATAATTTTTTTGGCACACAATTCCTTCACATAAATTAAACAATTCAGAAATGTTAATGGTTACAAACAAATTAAGGATACTGTTGATTAACTGACGGTATTTGAAAACTTATGTCAATCTTGAGGGCTACTTAATAAGTATTCAAAACTGTGTGTTACCATATCAGAATTAAAGGCATGTCTTGATTATATCTGCTGTGACTCTCAAGGAATAACTTTTTAAAGTATACCAAGGGATAAAAATAGAATCGTCAAGTGTTACTTGGCGATACTTAACTGGACATAAATTTGTCGTTTTACTGGTAAGGTCACTCTTTGTGTCAGTTAGATAAAGATTTCATTCTATTGAAATACTAAAACTATCACACTAAAATTATCACTTCTTCACACGCGACAGTTTAGCCGGGTATAGAAGCACAGATAATTTCGGTTAGGTATATCTCTATCCTCCTCGTGGTTTTCATGTAAGATAACATATATTCAATTTGATAATGTAACCCCACATTGCGTGTCTTGAGCAATTCAGATGTTATTGTGTTCTCTAAATATCTTTTTACCAACATAAAGTTCCACTAAAATACCACGTAAAATTTACTGATGTGTAATTTAGAAAAAATTGTTATCAATTATGAGAATAATAGATAACAAATTTATTTATTGCAAAGCTATAAAGCGTAGTTTTATTACAGTAGTGCACCACAGTGCAAAGTACAAATACAATGAAACAGTATAGAATAAGTTTTAAACAAAAAAAGTGGTAGGTATACTATACAGGGTGGGGCAATAGTGTGTCGGATCTCGATATCTCGAGTTCTACGATAGCTAGAAATTTAAAAAAAATTGAAAGTAAACTAGATAAAATAGTCTATAACTGGAAATAATTTTCGAACATACAGGGCGAGCCAAGACAAAATTACAGGACCAAGTGCCTTTTTCAATGGAATGCTATGTACATCAGTAAGTACATTTTTTGAAGCCTCTTTCTAGGCTATATTGATTCCTATATTAGCATTGAATATCTCCCAACCACTTGGATGTAATGATTTTTTTGTTGAAATAATGCAATCTGCAGATGGACATTAAACAAATCATCACAGTCACAATTATTGGTTTTAAGAAAAACTTATGTGAATACCAGTTACGAGACATCTAATTAATATTTCTGAATCATTTCCATTTCCTAAAACTGTACAGGGTGGTCAAGAATTGCTTTTCAATTAAGAACTTTTTAAATTGAATTTTATCAATTTTTTCAAATGGAATACCCTGTATATTTTTCAATGGGTTGATGTAGAAATGAATAACAAACATGGTGAAAATGGTTAATTGCAACCAATTTCGTTTTATTGAGCAATAATTACAAAATTCAAAAATAAACTTAAAAAAAGAGGTTTCTTCAAATAAAAATTATAATAAATGTTCCACATGTTGCCCATTTTGATTGACACACATCTTTATGCGCTTTTTAAATGAGGTTCTCACTCTTCCTAAAACTGCCGGTGTGATAGATCTAAAGGCAGTTATTGTTCTTTTCTTCATATTTTGTACTGTGGTTGGTGTGTCTCTATAAACAATTTCCTTCAGGTATCCCATAAAAAGAAATCCATTTTTGTAAGGTCTGGGGATCTAGCAGGCCATTTAGTGGGTCCATTTCTTCCAATCCATTGATGAGGGTAGGTATTATTTAAGTGGTCTCTAACTGCATTTAAATAATGTGGTGAAGCACCATCTTGCTGAAACCACATACTATTTCGAATTCTTTCAGGGAGCTTTACCAATAATTGTGGCATGGTTTTTCAAAAAATGCAGATAAATAGCTCCAGTCAATGTACCATCAAAGAAATGTGGCCCTATTACATGTTCTCCAATAATTCCTCCCCAAACGTTTATAAACAATCTGTGTTGGTTATCAACTTACATAAAAAAGTGAGGATTTTCCGAAGCATAATAATGGAAATTATGCCCATTATCAAATCCAGTTTTATGAAAAGTTGCCTTATCAGTGAATAAAACATTATTGAGGAAGTTGACATCATCTTGCATTTTACCTCTGGCTTTTGAAAGTTGTCACCAAATAATTCCTGGTGAATTTGAATATGATATGCATGCATCTTATTTGTTTTTAAGATTCGACCCACAGACCGTCTACTTATTCCTACTAATGAGCTTACTTCTCTTTGACTAACATGGGGATTCTCAACCGTTGTCAGCACCACAGAAAACTCATTTTCTTCATTCACAGCATTTTTTATTCTTTCCCTTTTTTTACATTCGACATTTCAAGTTTTCAGAAATCTATCGAGAAGGTATTGGAAGCTGCTAACATCAGGAATCCTTCTTTCAGGATAACGTTGGTGATAAATTCCATTGGCAAGTAAACAATTTCTGTCTGACTCGCCCATATCAAAAGTCATGTCTGCAAGTTCCGCTTTATTAAAATTCATATTGTACAATTCCAAATAATTTAAATTCAATACAAATTGTAAGTAACAACCGATAAGTGTGATAAATGCTCCGTTGTACACGACAATTTATACCAAACTGAGGTTTTATTGATTGTCGAATAACGAAAACAGCAAAAAAATGTAGAAAAAATTATTACAGTAAAGGACCTGTTAAATACTATTTAGTCATTTCAATGGATTGGAAGAAATGGTCCCACTAAATGGCCTCATTCAAAATTGCATAAAGACGTGTGTCAATCAAAATGGGCAACACGTCAAACACCTATTATAAATTTTTCTAATGAATTATTTGAGGGAACCTCTTTTTTTCCTTTTATTCTTCGCAATTAGCCATAGGGAAGTACTTACAAAAAATGTTCGCTTTTCATCTCTACAACACATCGTTGAAAAATATACAGGGTGTTCCATTTAAAAAAATTGGGAAAATTCAATTTAAAAAGTTCTTAATTGAAAAATAATTCTTGGCCACCCTGTACAGTTTTAGGAAATGAAAATGATTCAAAAACATCAATTAGATGTCTCGTAACTGGTATTCACATAAGTTTTTCTTAAAACCCATAATTATTGTGACTTGTGATTTTTTTAATATCCATCTGCAGATTACATTATTTCAACAAAAAATGACTTACATCCAAGTAGTTGGGAGATATTCACTGCTAATATAGGAATAAATAGAGCCTAGAAAGAGGAGAAAGGTACGGTAGCACCAGGACTAATAAGAATGTCATTATTATGTGCGACATAATAGCTGTTTGTGCAACAGGTAAAAAAAAGTTAATTTTTTTCTTTATTAGGTACAGAATTTTTAAAATATTCCATGGAAGAAACGCTTTATAATTTCGCATATAATTTCATCCACTATTGTTTGGAAACATAGTTAAATAGAGATATTTTTAATTTCTAAATTTGACATTCCTGTATATTATTTTTTTGACATTTGCAAATTTTAAGTCTTAAGTTTAAAATTTAAGTGAATGCAAATTATCTGGGCAAACGATGAAATTATCGTGAACACTAGTGTTGCTTGAAAATCGAGTACACAAATCACTGATTTAGTCTTTCGGCTTCTTATTTACGTTTTTGTTTCGTATTAATGTATTATGTCTATTAGGCTTTTAATTTAGCTGACTTTTTTTACCAAAACGCAAATTAACTTCCTTTTGGGTCGTAAGTGTTTGGACATTTTATTTCGGGTATATGCCACTTTGCGGTTGAAGTTTATTTGAAAAGAAATGTATGGTGTGGATGCGTATCAACACAATTAATACTTGTCAAATAATTTTCATTTTAGTTTTTTAGGTCTTTAACTACCTAAAATATATTTTCATTGTGTGTCATTTTCAAAACTATTATTGATAGTATTCTCTCCTAGGATATAATGAGTCTCTGACTCACACTAAACAGTACGCTTATATAAGAAATTGCTTACACTTACAAATACATGTCGGATTGGCGAGGGGCAAGGGGCGTTTCAGGGCGGATCTATTAGATTTAGGCCACACATTGGTAAACACAATAAAATAACTTAAATAATAGTCGCATAAATAACAAAATAACATGAGGTATGATTTATCTAAACAGGTAAGTGTCTTAGGATTGAAAATACAAACAATACCACCAAAATACTGGAGCTAGCAGTCTACCACTGCCAGTTCCGCGGTTTCAACTATTCTCTACCGAGTTTCTCTTAAGACTAGGTACTTATCTGCGGGATCATCAGGTATGTTGTTCCGCTCGCCGGGATGAGGGCTGGTTCCCAGCGGCTCCAGACGTCCTCATGGTTTACACGACCACATCTTCGAGATGTTTACTCTTTACATTCCTTAATCGGTACTTGTTGACAACGTTCTTTTGACTCCATTGAATTATGAGTTAGCAGGCGTTCACAAAACTGTCGAAAGGCGTCTACGAAAGCATTGGAAGGCGTCCGCACGGGGAACGTAAAGGGGACGTCTCCGACATACATTTTGTTTCATTAAATTTGAATTTGTCTTTCAAAAAATTATTCAAATGTTTAAACGGAAATTTCAGAAACGATTGGAGTTATCAAGATCTACCAAGTGTACGTTTTATACGTGGAAATGACGCCCTCGTCAGATTTTCTGGTCAGAAGTACCACAACTTTTCGTCCAAGAAAATATGAAAAAAAATCATCGATGCAGGTCCTGCGGCGCCCTCTATGATCTAACGTAATGAAGTACATAAATTATTGTTAGAATAAAAAAAGTTCTTTTAGCAAATTTGGTGAAGATCAGTCCTGAGGCTGTTGAGTTATTGCAAAAAAACGAAAAAATAATTCGAATTTTGACACCCTGTATCTTTTTCCACAGCAACATTTTACTAAAGCATATTTGGTTATATCCTCATATTTGGCCCAAAGAATCTACCCCTGCACTATGGTCTATTATTAATGGCCCACCCTGTATAAATATTTATTCAGTTTGTTTGTTAAGCTAGTATTTGTAGAATAGAACAGTAGCAGCTGACGTCACAACATGGCCGCTCCAGCTGACTGGGTGGCAATAACCTAGTTTTGCATTTGTGTCGATGTGAAATAATTTGAGTTTTTAAAGAGTTTTTAGTGCTTTTTTAAACGTTTTTCTTGTGTAAAACTAATTTTTGGTGTTCTTTATCTATTATACATTTCGTGAATTGCTGAACTGACTCTTATCTGATGCTTTATTTATATATTCGAATAGGCATTTCATCTGGTTCACATGTTAAAAGTTGTTTCTTTTCCATATGGTAAGTGAATTTTAGTGAATTTATTATAATTTTATTTATATTCTACATTTTAGGAGTCCTCTCATTACATTTCTAAGCTGAAATATATTAATGGAGCTAACCTATATGATTTAAAAGTGAAAGATTGAAACTGTATCGTTGATGATTTTTCAAAAATATAATATAGCATTGAATTAATGAATCATTGTGACCCTTCTTGGAAATAAAATTTATATCTAAACTATAAGACTATTATTATTCATACTTACCTTTATAATTATGTATAATGTGCATAATTTAAAACATTCAATTATGGTAGACGATGCTGTTAAAAGTGTGTTATTTTTTAAGTTCTGTTGTGTTTTAGCTCACTTACCTTCACTGCTATTTTATTTGTGTACATTATCAATATTTTGAACGTCTGTAATTATTATAATTGTAAGAATCAGAACAGATACCAAACTAGGTATATAGCTATATAAAGTATTCGGAGCATATTATGTTACATATTTGCTTACAATTTAAATTAAATGAAACTGAAATGGTCTCACAGTCCTCTCTTTATATTAGATTTACTATTACCCCTCATTTCATAACACAAAACTCTAATTGTTATTAATGTGGTAAACACTTTAACTCGTTACAAATTTTTGGGCTTAACAAAAGTAAGATATAAATCAATAAAAAGTTGAAGGAAATATTTCAAATTGTCAAAAAAACGTAAATTTTACAATAGGTTTATAAAACCATTAATATATGATTGATATTGGCATAAATCAATGAGTATTGTGATAACTTTTAACTTAGTGTAATAATACTACCTAACCTATGTCACTGCCTAGCTGTAACTGAGCCTGTATTAATTAAACATTTACTAAAATAAGTCTTGATATTATATATGTACAAAAAAAGTAAAAAATCCAATATAGCCTTTATTTTCACTAATTTACGGGTTCACAAAGATATCAACGTTCTTGACACCAAATTTTACACTGGTAAAAACAACACTAATAATGTATATATAAAATTCTTTCTCACAGTAGATTAAAAAATATTTATACATCAACATCACTACATATATCTGATGTTAAGAAATCCTCCACTTTAATTTATATTGAACGAAAATCGACACCAACTCAAATGTCAAATTTCTGAATTTGCCACCCAGGCAACTGACAGCTGGCAAAACTGTGACGTCACTGCTAGTGCTCTATTGCTTTGTTTGTGTGCACATTTGTGTTAATAAATAAACATGCTCTATATAATGTATATTTTCTACAATTGAAAGAAAACTAATAAAAAACATAGGTTGACAAATGCTCACTTTCCAACTCGAAAACTGGTGAGGAAGTGGACACCTTCCAAACTGAAATGTCATATTTCAGTTCAATAGAGCACTAGCAGTGACGTCACAGTATTGCCAGCTGTCAGTTGCCTGGGTGGTAAATTCAGAAATTTGACATTTGAGTTGCGGTCAATTTTCGTTCAATATAAATTAAAGTGGAGGATTTCTTAACATCAGATAGATGTAGTGATGTTTATAAATATATATATTTTAAATCTACTGTAAGAGAAAATTTTATATATACTTTATTAGTGTTGTTTTCACCAGTGTAAAGTTTGGAGTCAAGAACGTTGACATCTTTGTAAACCCATAAATTAGTGAAAATAAAGGCTATATTGGATTTTTTACATTTTTTGTACATATATAATATCAAGACATATTTTAGTAAATGTTTAATTAATATACGCTCAGTTACAGCTAGGCAGTGACATAGGTTAGGTAGTATTATTACACTAGGTTAAAAGTTATCAAAATACTCATTGATTTATGCCAATATATCAATCATATATTAATGGTTTTATAAACCTATTGTAAAATCTACGTTTTTTTGACGATTTAAAATATTTCCCTTCAACTTTTTATTGATTTATATCTTACTTTTGTTAGGCTCAAAAGTTTGTAACGAGTTTAAGTGTTTATCACATTAATAACAACAATCAGAGGTTTGTATTATGAAATGCAGGAGCAATAGTAAATCTAATAAAAAGATAGGACTGTGAGATCATTTCAGTTTCCATTTAATTTAAATTGCGAGCAAATATGCAACATAATACGCTCCGAATAATTTATATAGCTATATACCTAGTTTGGTATCTGTTCTGATTCTTACAATTATAATTACAGAGGTTCAAAATATTGATAATGTACACAAATAAAATACCAGTGAAGGTAAGTGAGCTAAAACACAACAGCATTTAAAAAATAACACACTTTTAACAGCATCGTCTACCTACCATCATTGAATGTTTCAAATTATACATATTATACATAATTATAAGGGTAAGTATGAATAATAATAGTCTTATAGTTTAGATATAAATTTTATTTACAAGAAGGGCCACAATGGTTCATTAATTCAATGCTATATTATATTTTTGAAAAATCATCCAACGATATAGTTTCAATCTCTCACTTTTAAATCATATAGGTTGGCTCCATTAATACATTTCAGCTTAGAAATGTAATGAGGGGACTCCTAAAATGTAGAATATACATAAAATTATAATAAATTCACTGAAATTCACTTACCATATCGAAAATTAATAACTTTTGACAGGTACGCAAGATAACACGCCGGTTGAAAAACACAAATAAAACACTAAATTAAAGTCAGATCAATACATCGCGAAATGTATAATAGACGAAAAACACCCAAAATTGATGTGACACGAAAAAAACGTTTAAAAAAGCACTACAAATTCTTTAAAAACTCGAATTAATCAGAAAGCACACCAATGCAAAACTAGGTTATTACCACCCAGGCAACTTTGGCGGCCATGTTGTGACGTGAGCTGCTACTGCTCTATTGCTGTGTGTATGCACATTTGTGTTAATAAATCAACATGCTCTATATAATGTATATTTTCTACAATTGAAAGAAAACTAATAAAAAACATAGGTTGGCAAGTGCTCACTTTGCAACCCGAAAACTGGTAAGGAAGTGGCCACCTTCCAACGTGAAATGTCATATTTCAGTTCTCAAAATGTCATACCTACGTTCCAACTTTTGACAAGTATGATTGTGAATGAAAATCGTTACTTACCCCTATATCGGCACTTTAAATTATTGTTTCCTGTACTTCTATATTGATCAAAGACCCGTTCAGATTAAAAGCCATCACAAATAAAATCGAATCATAATTTGCCAAATTATTTCTTATGTTTTTATAGTGTTCACTTATACTTAGCAAACTACACTATGCACTTTATCACACAATAAAAGTACCGCGCACCACCTTCAACTTATTTACCTTTCTTAATTTATTTAATCAAACATAAGCCCACATTGTTAGCCCGGTTGAAAAACAGTAATCCAGTACTTTGTAGTAAACCGCCAGACGATGATCGAAGCGTTATGGATAGTTCCGTTTAACGCCACCAGATTATCTATCACTTTTCCGCGAACTTCAACAAACGTGCTGTCTGCGCAGCGTCAACGCGGTCAACTTGATTGTTTACCTGTCTCAGTGGGTGCCATTATGAACAGTGTGGGGTTTCGATTAACAAAAAATAACATTGTGAAGTGTAAATATCAAGTTAAAATACTATAAATATCGTTGGCTGTCAAATTAATAATCTTAATTATGCAGACGATGTTTATTAAGCACTGGTTAGACATTTATATTTACTAAACCTTAAATTGGTAGTAGGTAGTTTTTCCAATTGTATTTTATGTTTAGGGATATTACCAGTTTAAGATATAGAAAGTTTGTGAAAAAGTGTAAACACTGTAAACTAGCTTCATTTGTAGTTCTTGTAAACATTGAGAGAAATACGTTGATACCAGTGATGTCACTGCATAACCTATTTAATAAAATCAAGTGCGCGAATTTTGTGAAAATCCTGGCTACGAGGTGATTGACCTGATGCTCAAAAGATTGTAGTCTCAATAAATAAATCTAACAGCGGCCCGTGCATAAAACCAAAATCTGTGTAACTTTAAAGAAGTTAAAGTAACTATTTACGACGTGATCCCGTGGTTGGAGAATGTTTTGTTTCACATCATTGTCATCAAATGTTATGGAGCATGGCGGATATATCACCAATAAGTTATTTAAATAATTTGGTTCTGGTTTTGATATCGTCGTCTATTGTTGAAACAGGAACTGATAAACAAGACACTAAAGCTGCACTGGTAAGTAAAATATTTTAAATATTTACAGGTATAACTAAATTTAACATTCGGATACATATTTACAAATTGCAATGCAAAGCCAACAATATATTTATGTTTAGTTTAATTACAAAACATAAACAAATCACTAGTTCCACATCCAGATTTCATATCCAAGGTATCTTGATATTATATTTACACTGCAGTATGTAGAAATAGTAGGTCATAGTTCTTCAATATTATATTATTTGTCGTCTGGCTAAAAAGCCCATAAACCGACGTACCATTTCAATACCTTTTCCACCGACCGACGTTCGGGGGGGGGGTTGCGGCGTGATGCCAAAACGTTTTTAAATTTAAAGAACTATTTGTTCTCGTACACACTAAATCAAAATGATATTTTATTAACCTATTTAATAATGGAGTAGGGGTGGCAGATGTGATAAAAAATTTAACACCTTGGTTTCTAGTATAGTATATTCTCGAAATCTCGAAGTTTGATGATATTCTAAACCAATTTTAATTAAAAAAAAATCACTTCAAATGATTCATTAATATATAGTCAGTGAGACATGAATATATGACTTTAAATGCATTTAAATTGGTTACGTGATCATATTTTAATATACAGGGTGGGGCAATAGTACGTCGGACCCCGATATCTCGAGTTCTACAACAGCTAGAAATTTAAAAAAAAATTTGTAAACTAGTATATCAGTACATCTTTTGAAGCTCCTTTCTAGGCTCTATTCATTCCTATATTAGCATTGAATATCTCCCAACCATTTGAATGTAATGAATTTTTTTGTTGAAATAATGCAATCTTCAGATGGATATTAAAAAAATCACAACAGTCACAATTATGGGTTTTAAGAAAAATTATGTGAATGCCAGTTACGAGACATTTAATTAATGTTTTTGAATAATTCTCATTTCCTAAAACTGTACAGGGTGTACAAAAATTATTTTTCAATTAAGAACTTTTTAAATTGAATTTTCTCAATTTTATCAAATGGAACATCCTGTATATTTTTCAACGATGTGATGTAGAAATGAAAAATGAACATTTTTGGTAAGTACTTCCCTATGGCTAATTGCAACCATTTTCGATTCATAAATAAATGTAAAATTCAAGAATAAACTTAAAAAAGGAGGTTCCCTCAAATAATTCATTAGAAATATTTATAGTAGGTATTGAAGTGTTGCCCATTTTGATTCACACACGTCTTTATGCAATTTTGAAATGAGGCCATTTAGTCGGATCATTTCTTCCAATCCATTAAAATGAGTAAATAGTATTTAACAGGTCCTTTACTGTAATGTTTTTTTGCATAATTTTTTGGCCGTTTGCTTTATTCGACAAGCAATAAAACCTCAGTTTGGTACAAATTATCATGTACAATGGAGCATTTATCACACTTATCGGTCGTTAGTTACAATTTGCATTGAATTTAAAATATTTGGAATTTTGCAAAATGAATTTTAATAAAGCGGAACTTGTAGACATGACTTTTGTTTTGGGTGAGTCAGACAGAAATTGTTTACTTGCCAACGTTATCCTGAAAGAAGGATTCCTGATGTTAGCAACTTCCAAAATCTTCTCGATAGATTTCTGGAAACTGGAAATGTCGAATATAAAAAAAGTGAAAGAATAAAACGTGTTGTGAACGAAGAAAATGAGTTTTCTGTGGTGCTGGCAACGGTTGAGAATCTCCATGTTAGTCAAAGAGAAGTGAGCTCATTAGTAGGAATAAGTAGACGGTCTGTGGGTCGAATCTTAAAAACAAATAAGTTGCATGCATATCATATTCAAATGGAATAGGGAATTATCTGATGACGATTTTCAAAAGCTCCTACAATTTTGTAATTGGGCTCGAGGTAAAATGCAAAATGATGTTAACTTATTCAATAATGTTTTATTCACTGATGAGGCAACTTTCCATAAAAATGGATGTGTTGATAGGCACAATTTTCATTATTATGCTTCGGAAAATCCTCAATTTTCTATGCAAGTTGATAACAACACAGCTGGTGTATAAACATTTGGGGAGAAATTATTGGAGAACATGTAATTGGGCCACATTTCTTTGATGGTACATTGACTGGAGCTATTTACCTTCATTTTTTGGAAAACAATCTGCCACAATTATTGGTAAATCTCCCTGAAAGAATTCGAAATAGGGTGTTGTGTCAGCATGATGGTGCTCCACCACATTATTTAAATGTAGTTAGAGACCACTTAAATAATACCTACCCTCATCAATGGACTGGAAGAAATGGACCCACTAAATGGCCTGCTAGATCCCCAGATCTTACAAAAATTAGTTTCTTTTTATGGGGATATGAGAAGAAGATTGTTTATCACACCAACAACAGTACAGAATATGAAGGAAAGAATAGTAACTGCCTTTAGATCTATCACACCGGCAGTTTTAGGAACAGTGGACACCACATTTCAAAAGCGCATAGAGATGTGTGTCAATCAAAATGGGCAACATGTGGAACATTTATTATAATTTTTTCTATTGAGTTATTTGAAGAAACCTCTTTTTTAAGTTTATTTTTGAATTTTGTAATTATTGCTCAATAAAACGAAATTGGTTGCAATTCCATAGGGAAGTACTTACAAAAATGTTGGTTTTTCACATCGTTGAAAAATATACAGGGTGTTCCATTTGAAAAAAATTGAGAAAATTAAATTGAAATGTTCTTAATTGAAAAATAATTTTTGGCCACCTTGTACAGTTTTAGGAAATGAAAATGATTCAAAAACATTAATTAGATGCCTCGTAACTGGTATTCACATAAGTTTTTCTTAAAACTTATAATTGTGACTGTGGTGATTTTTTTAATATCCATCTGAAGATTGCATTATTTCAACAAAAAAATTCATTACATCCAAGTGGCTGGGAGATATTCGGTGCTAACATAGGAGTGAATAGAGCCTAGAAAGAAGCTTCAAAAAATGTACTGATATACATAGCATTCCATTTTTAAAAAATGCACTTAGTCCTGTAATTTCGACTTGGCTCGCACTGTATGTTCCAAAATAATTTCCAGTTACAGACTATTTTATCTAGTTTACTTGCAATTTTTTAAAAATTTTCTAGCTACCGTAGAACTCGAGATCCAACGCACTATTGCCCCACCCTGTAAGTATGTTTAATAAATAAAAGTACTTAAAATTCGAAATATTGAAGGATTTCTAAAATTCCAACTCATTGGTTGTGACGTACTTCTTATAATCATTTTTTATTTGCCAAAATCTATTTTAAATCCAGTGGCCACCCTGTGTACTGTATTTTATCATATTAAAAAGGGCTTGTCCCGTAAATTAATAAAATAAATAAAATTTTAAAAAATGTCAATGCTAGTCAAATAGAAAATTTCTGTCGATACATCGAAACATTTGTTAATGACTTCTCTCTTTCATTTCATCTGACACCAATTGAAACTGTCATCAATTCTAGTTGTATAAAGTCGGCGACTGTTAGATAATTGAACATTTTACATACATTTCATTATCGTTTGAATATTTTACAAGCCTGCATCGCCAAGCCGTAGAAGAACAGTGGAAATGACCATTTTCCACCTATTACGCTATTTATTATGCAGGATTGAATCAAGAAAAGTGCATCCAATTGTAACTCTCTAGTGTTCTCTCAAGCTTTATTTTTACAAAATTGTAAGACCATATAGGAATAGAATGTAATGTGATTACATAATAGCTCGAGCAGTTTGCCAGGGATAGGTAATAACCTTTATATACGGGGTGAATTAGTGAATTCACCGCAATGGACTTGGATCCATGTGTTTCTGAGACACTGATATAACTATTAACTGTAACAAATTCTGTATTATTTTTATTACAGTCATAGTTTTGCTACTTATTAGAATAAGCTTACCATTTAAATATTATTTTACATATTTATAGTGGGTACTTTTGTGGAACTGATATTGTGTTTGTATCCCAAAGTTAATATATAAATCAATCAATCAATCAATCAATTAATTAATTAATAAACAACATATTTGGAGTAACAAATTGACATTTGAGAGGCTTATTGTAGAATTGTAGTTAGATTTGGAACAAAAATGTAACTTTAGTATTTCAAAGTATATCAAATGAAACTCTCTGTATATTACTTCCACATCCACGTAGTGGATTGGAAGTATAGTAATCGTAAAAAAAATCATTTTTTTTTCTTGAAATAGCTTTAGAATGTCATGAAACGTCGAGATTTTAAATTTGAGCGAAGAAAATTTTCTATCTGTCTGTCGGTCTGTAGGTCTGTCGCACGTTTTCTCTGGAACGGTTTAAGATATTGACTTGAATTTTTATACACGTGTGTACTATAACGAGATCTGAAACTGAATTGTTTTTTGAACTTATCTGGCGAAGGGTTAAGGAGTACATAGGGGTATATGCGGAAAAATAAGTAAAGTAAGCTTGCGAAAGTAAAAGAATTTAGGATTTGGTGTATATACTAGAAACCAAGGCCTCAAATATTTTTATAATAATTTACATATCATCACACCACTCCCACTCCATTATTAAAGGGGTTGATAAAATAAAGTTGGGTTATTCACTTGAAATTTGGTACACGTGTATAAATGTTATAACGACACCAGAAACTAGCTAATATTTTTAGATGACTTCGTTGAAGGGTTGGGGGTTAAATCGAGGTAATAGGGAAAAACAAATAAAGCAAGCTGGTGAGAGTACAGAAACTTGGGATTTGGTGGATTACTAGACGCCAAGGCCTCAGATTTTTTAATAACATGTTTCAGCCCCACTCCATTATTAAAGAGGCTGATAAAATTAAACATAAAGTTGGCACCCAGAGTTAGCACTCCATATTCACACTAGGTCTGAAATGGCAACGTAAAGAACGGCCGCGCCGCCGCTGCAGGGATTATCTTGTTTCAAGGAGTAAAAGAGGCCTGTCGGGGGTGGAAAGCGGCAGCTCGTTGCCGGACCGAATTTTCCGATGTAAAAAAAAATTCCGGTTTTGAAATGCACATGCTAAGAGTTTCCGCAATTCGGGTTGTGGCAATCATCAGGATTCAGTGTAAACTAACCACCCTCCAACTTTCAGCGCGGCAGCTCCATGCTAAGTCGAGTTTTTCAGGGGAAAGAGTTTTCCGACCGTAGAAGGGAAGGGCCAAGAACTGCCGCAATTTTCTTTTTGTGGATGCTCCTCTATCACCGGTAGGTACCTCTTAATCTATTTTCAGCGCGGCAGCTCAATGCCAAGTCGAGTTTTCCGGAGAGAAAAAGAGCTTTCCAACCGTGGAACCACGAGCTGTCGCGGTTTTCTCTCTGTGGATGCTTTTCTTTTAACAATAGGTACCCTTTGACCCACTGTCAGCGCGGCAGCTCAATGCCAAGTGGAGTTTTCCGAGGGAAATAGTTTTCCGACCGTGGAAGGGAAGGACCACGAGCTGCCGTGATTTCCTCTCTACGGATGGTTCTCTATTACCGATAGGTACCTTTTGACCTATTTTCAGCGCGGCAGCTCAATGCCAAGTCGAGTTTTCCGGGGGGAAAAAAAGTTTCCCGACCGTGGAAGGGAAGGGCCACGAGTTGCTGTGATTTTCTCTCTGTGGATGCTTTTCTTTTAACAATAGATACCATTTGACCCACTTTCAGCACGGCAGCTCAATGCCAAGTCGAGTTTTCCGGGGGAAAGAGTTTTCTGACCGTGGAAGGAAAGGGCCAAGAACTGCCGCAATTTTCTCTCTGTGGATGGTCCTCTATTATCGATAGGTACCTTTTGACCTATTTTCAGCGCGACAGCTCAATGGCAAGTCGAGTTTCAAGGGGGGGGATAGAGTTTTCCGACCGTGGAAGGAAGGGCTAAGGCTGCCTCGATTTTCTCTCTGTGGATGGTTTTCTTTTACCTATAGAAACCCTATGACCCACTTTCAGCGCGGCAGCTTAATGCCAAGTACCTATTGTTAAAATAAAAGCATCCAGAGACAGAAAATCGCGGCAGCTCGTGGCCCCTCCCTTCCACAGTCGGAAAACTCTTTCCCTCGGAAAACTTGACTTGGCATGGAGCTGCCGCGCTGAAAATTGGAGGGAGGTTAGTTTACACTGAGGCATGACGATTGCCGACTCGAAGCAGCTCTTTGCATGTGCATTTCAGAGTCGGAAAAATTTTTTACATCGGAAAATTCGGTCCGGTAACTAGCTACCACTTTCCACCCCCACAAGCCTCTTCTACTCCTTGAAACAAGGGAATCCCCGCCTGCTGCGGCGCGGCCGCTCTTTACGTTGCCGTTTCAGACCTAGTGTGAATCTGGGGTGCTAACTCTGGGTGCCAACTTTATGTTCATTGAGATATTCACTTGAAATTTGCCATACGTATGTATTATAATGACATCTAGAACTAGATTATATTTTGAGATCATCCCGTTGAAGAGATAAATATGAAAATAAGTAAAGCAATCTGATAAGAGTAGAGAAACTTGAGATTTGGTATACAGGGTGTCCCAATAAAAACCCTAAGCCGAATATATTCTAAACGAATTGAGATATTTTAATTCTGTAAAAACGAATTTGTAGAGCATAATGAGAGCTTCATTTTTGAATATAATTGTTTTTTTAATATATCAGTATATAGATGACACCAACTGATATTAAAAAAACAATTATATTCAAAAATGAAGCTCTCTTTATGCTCTACAAATTGGCTTTTACAGAATTAAAATATCTCTATTCGTTTAGAATATATCCGGCCTGGCAGTTTTTATTGTGACACCCTGTATATACTAGAAGCCATGGCCTCAGATTTCTTTACAACATTTTTCAACGTCCCCACCACCTCCATTCCATTATTAAAGGGGTTGATAAAATAAAATTGAGATATTCACTTGAAATATGGTACACGTATGTATTGTAATGACATCTGATTAAGATGATTCCATTGAAGGGCTGGGGTGGTAGTTTAAATTGGGGAAAATAAGTAGAGCAAGCTAATAAGAGTCTAGAAATTTCATTTTTGGAGTATATGCTAGAAACCAATGCCTCAATTTCTTTTATGACGTCTGCCTCAAATATTATTAAAATTCTGACCATTTATTTCCACATACTAGAGTGCAAAGATAGCCAAGATGTTTTCCTTTAAAGAGACTAGGATGGAAAATCTGGATAAGGAAGTAGTGATTACTTAGGCAGCGGTTTTTTATTTAGATGTGTTTAGTATTATAAATGGCAGGATCGGCATCGTCTTACAAAACATCCTGTATTGTAAGATCTTATAGATGGTAAATAACAAAAAAATATACTTCACAAATGTTTTGGTATTCAGTAAATATTATTTGCCGAGATGTACTTATTAGGTATTACATATTCACTTCACTATAACATGCAAATTAATTATTAATGAGACATTTACATAATAAATAATAGAGGCAAGTAGCTCAGGAATAACTGGGCCAAGTGGCGTTTGGGTAGGCTCGTATCAGTGTTCTCTTTATCATCAGCGAATATATATGGCGCTAGACCATATATTATTAAACATAGATTCTACAATAATCGAGAGAAACTTCGTTGTAAAATTTTGTATCTTTTTTTTACAATAATTAATACCACTCTTGGAATTCTTATATAATATTCGTATAAATGGTAAAGTAGAGGGATTTTTTAAGCCTTTAACTAAAACAAAAATTAAAGTAGGTTTAGTGCAATATTACCCATCAGTACTAATGTCAGTGTATTAAATCCATCTCTGTAGATTTTTTTTTCACTTCAGCACTCTCTAGATATATTGAGTGGAAAAGAATTTTAGAGAAATAAGTATGACTGAAAATAAAATGGGGTCTATGGATGAAGAAAACATGAAATACATGTGAAACCATGGGGAATACAGAGATCCATTAAATGCTGGAGTTAAAAAGAAATCTACAGAGATGGATTGGATGATCTTAAGAATATGGGCAAAGCAGAAAATTATAAATTCAGATAATGTCATACTGCAGAACACATACTTTGCGAATGCAAGATGTTAACCCGCCAAGCACAGGAATCATTTTTATTAAAATCTCGTATAGCACCATAATTTAATCTTCGGGTGACTGCAGGGCCGGATTTACATAAGGGCACTTGGGGCAAGCGCCCAGGGCCCCCACGTATTTGGGGCCCCTGAATGTATAAAAATGATTTTGATAAATGAGTAAAAAATTACAAATGAAAAGAAGCAGACAAAAGCGCAAGAAACAGTTAATTTGAAAATAAAGGAAATTAAATTTACCATTCGACAAGTGTAAAATCTAAATAATTTTTTTTATATGAAATTGATGTTTAAAATCATTACTTTGGCGGCAGGGGGCGCGTAGGGGGCCGTGGATCTGGCTGTCGATCGCCTCGGCAGTCAGGTTTGCGCCACCCTCTCACAGCGTTGCCTGTCTCTGGGGGCTATATCCATCTGGTATCCTTGGTGATCGCACGGGCTTGCCGTGCGACATCCCCAAAGAGGGCTCCGTGGCGGGTGGGGAACCAGATGGACGAAATCAACAAATACCCATATGGATAATAAAACCTTAGCCAGTCAAGCGGCAGAGCGGCCACGCTCGCCGCACCAACCAGTGGATGAGCGCCAGCGCCCACCACAACATGCACAGTCTGCGGCAGAGCGACAACGTTCGCCACAGAACGAGCCAAACAAGGTAAGAGTAGTCCAGTGTAACCTGCAACACAGTAGAGCGGCAACGGCAACATTGTGCCGACGACTCGATGTGGAGCAGGATACACTGGCTCTAATCCAAGAACCCTGGATAGTTAAATCTAAAATATCTGGTTTAACAAAACTAAGCGGAGTTATTTTCAGCTCACCAACAATGACGCCGAGGACAGCGATTTATGCCCCCCGGCACATCAAAATCCAGCCATTACAACACCTTTCAACCTCTGATCTCACGGCCGTGAGGGTGGAATGTGCAATATCAGGCAAACCAACAACAGTCGTAATAGCATCAGTGTATCTCCCCCAGGACCAGGCAACACCACCGCCGACAAGGGAAATGGAGAACCTGGTAACTCATTGCCTCACCCAGAAATGGGAACTAATCATGGGATGTGACGCCAATGCTCACCATGTAACCTGGGGCAACAAAGACAACAATGTTAGAGGTAAGTCACTTTACGACTATATAATCGGTAATAACCTTAATATAATTAACCAAGGCTGTACACCGACATTTATTAACTCTAGAAGTCAAACCATAGTAGATATCACCTTAGCTACAAACCGTATATCCAACTCGATCCAAGACTGGCATGTGTCTGACGCTGCTTCAATGTCAGACCACCGCTGGATTGAATTCGGCATTAAATTAATCAAAGCACCAAGAAAACTCCTCAGGAACCCCCGAGACACTGACAGAGATGAATATCGACGTCAACTCAGGGAGAACCTGAGGGATGTACACAATGGGGTGCCACAAAACAACGGAGAGATTGAGCAGTATGTTAAAACTGTTCAAACCGCTATGAAAAAAGCTTACGAAGCATCGTGTCCCTTGAAGGCCGTACAACAGCAGCCTGGGGAAGCCACTAAATGGTGGTGCCAGATGCTGACCGACCTCAAGAAACAAGCTAGGACATCGTTCAACAAGGCGAAAATGACAAAACTTGAATCAGATTGGGAGCTATACAGAACCAATCAAAGAGAGTTCAAAAAACTAGTCAGGCAGAGACAACGAGAGGCATGGAGAGCCTACTGTGAGGAGATCGAGGATTACTCGCAGGCTGCTAGGCTACATAAAATACTTGCCAAAAACAAAGACAATCACCTAGGTCTACTGAAAAAGGATGATGGTACCAGTACCAACGACCTACATGAAAGCCTAGAGTTGCTTATGGAAACTCACTTCCCAGAATCTGTAGTGACAGATCGGAAGGAATGGCCAAATGAAACCGACACTCAACCCACCGAACTGGACTGGCAAACTGCCAAACAAATTGTGAGTGAAGACAGAATTAAATGGGCAATACTGGGCTTCTCCCCCTTCAAATCCCCAGGCACTGACGGCATTCATCCAGCCCTGTTACAATGGGGTCTGGATGAAATAGTGCCGCACCTGACAGCAATATTCAGGACGTGCCTAGCACGCCTTTATATTCCGAAGGTGTGGAGAGAAGTCAAAGTAGTGTTCATACCAAAGGCGGGAAGAATAGACTATACCACCCCCAAAGCATACCGACCCATTAGCTTGACCTCGTTCCTTCTCAAGGCGATGGAAAAGCTATGTGAGCGATACTTGAGGGATGTTGCGATTACTGCTAATCCCACACATCCCAATCAGCATGCATACACCCCGGGCAGATCCACCGACACCGCCCTTCATGCGGTTAGTGGTCGGATTGAAAAGTCTTTGGACAATAAAGAGTCCACCCTGGGTGTCTTCATAGACATAGAAGGCGCTTTTGATAAAACCACCTTTCCAAAAATTACAGCAGCCCTCACGAGCAGGAACGTTTCTCCGATCGTAAGTGGCTGGATATCCAACATGCTCTCAAAAAGAGAGGTACAGATTAACATGGGAGACATCGCTGTTAGAGGAATGGTTGCAAGAGGCTGTCCTCAGGGGGGTGTCTTATCACCTCTTCTATGGAACTTAGTTCTTGACAGCCTCCTGCGCCGCCTCAACTCCGAGGGATTCCACACAATTGCATACGCAGATGATCTAACGATACTGCTTAGTGGTAAATTCGAAGGAGTCCTCTGTGATCGAATGCAGATGGCCCTGAGAATAATCGAAAGATGGTGCAGAGAACACTCTCTGTCGGTCAACCCCAGGAAGACAGAGCTGGTCCTCTTCACAAGGAAAAGGAAATTGGGGCCAATGACGGCCCCCGTTCTCCTAAATACCACACTAAATTTCGCATCAGAAGTAAAATACCTTGGAGTAACTTTTGATGCCAAACTAACATGGAATCTTCATTTAGACAGAAGACTAAAGAAGGCTTACATCTCTTTTGAGCAGTGCCGCAGAACCATAGGGAAAACCTGGGGAATGAAACCCAAAGTGGCTATGTGGATTTACACTGCTATAATAAGACCAATGATAGCCTATGGAGCCATCGTCTGGTGGCCTAAGAGTCAGCAGACTGTAGCGAAACGTAAGCTCAGCCAGGTACAACGAGTAGCCTGTTTAAACACAATTGGAGCTATGAGAACAACACCAACAAGAGCAATGGAAGTGATGCTGTGCCTGCCACCACTAGACATATATCTAGAAGAGGTGGCCCTAACTACTATGGCACGTCTCAAATCCGTTGGCATACAGCCAAACATAGGATGTGGAGTGACCAGATGCCGGCTGTGGAATGAGGCAATTAAACAAATGCCACTTCTGCAGGTACGTGCAGATGGTATTTCTCCACAGTTCATCTTTGATAGACCCTATGAAATACACACCAACAGTAGCAATGAGGCCGTCAGTGAAGGAACAGTTAACATCTTCACAGACGGATCGAAAAAGAAAGAAGGAACAGGTTGTGGGGTATACTCCAGGAACCTGCAAATTCAAATTAAATGGGCTATGGACAAACAAGCCAGTATAATACAAACAGAACTGGCGGGAATAACCATAGCCGCAAAAGAAATTTCCCGTAGACAAATAACGGGAAAAACAATAAGAATCTACACTGATAGTAGACAATCACTACTGGCCCTACAGAGACACAAAATAACAACAGGGTCAGTATGGGAATGCCATCAGGCACTCGTGGGCGCCTCCAGCATGAACAGTGTCATTCTATGCTGGGTCAAAGGGCATGCACAGTGCAGAGGCAACAGGGAAGCTGACAGTCTGGCTAAGAAGGCAGCCAGTCTAAGTATACTTGGACCTGGCCCTTCCAACATACTGCCGACCTCAGCAATAATGCTAATGATTAAAGAAGACACCCACAGAAAATTTAAAAAACTGTGGGATGAAACTCATAGTTGTCAGTTGGCCAGGGATCTGCTTAGATACCCTGACAAGGATACAACGATGATCTACCTGGGAATGTCCAGGAAGAACCTGCGCTTCGCGACAGGAATTCTTACTGGTCATTGCCAGCTGAGGAAGCACCTTTACAACATGAAGTTAAATGACACACCCCTATGCAGAGGTTGTGAACAAGAAGACGAGACCGTCCAACACGTACTCTGTGAGTGCCCGGCAGTCTCCTCTAGCAGAGAATCCATTTTGGGAGAACGTTGGCCTACACTGGCCGACTTGAGGGATATTCCCCTAGGCAGCATCACCACCTTCTTCACAAGATTAGGATGGTTGGAGGCCTAGGTGGAATCCTGTATCCCTCGGGAGGACGTACAAGGGGCCCAATGGGGCCTAGGTGCTGCGGTCACCTAAATGTGACTGCCCTCCCACAAACTCCAAACTCCAACTCCATTACTTTGTTCTTTCTGCGGAACAGCTAAATTATTTAAATATGGGCATCAACCATGATATCACTCGCGCCAATATTCTTGACTTTGATGACGGTCTCGGATGATAAGGGGTCGAGCTTTGAGCTCTTTGCCCCAATCATCGCTGTAGACCTGGACCGGCCTCGTAAGGGGTGGGCCTGCTTTTTACGACTACCCCAACAGTGTAGGCGAAGTTAGCAGACCTCCCCTGGTCCTGGCTGTTGGGATATCACTCGGGAAGTAAATAAATATGAAACTATAAACCATTTTGCCAAAAAAGGAATTGGAAATTTGTTTATGTAGACAGAAAGTTCTTTTTGGAAAAGGGTAAAGTGTTTAAAAACACGTGATTAAAAGAAAAACTATTTGGTTATGCTAGCAATTAAAATCCTAAAATGAATCTGTCTTTATTATTGGATAATTATCATTCTAACACTAGTTTCCACACGATCCCCTGCTGCTATGCAGCGTAAACCAGTATCCACATAACCCCCTAACAAAAAAATAATTGACTTTTAAACATAAATCAGTGTTTATTTAGTTGAAATATAACGTAGGTAGATTGCGAGTTTTATAATTTACAATTAAATGTCTTTGAATAAGTAATTATCTAGTAGAAAGAAAAAATAAAAAAACAAAGAATAGGTAGTAAAAATAACCAAAGTAGTGTCAAAGAGAGGAAATGTAAAGCACTTGCTTCGCATTTCGAGTGTCAAAAGCACCCTTTATACAAAAAGTATTTCTACATTGTAAAAAATAATCTTGTTGATGATGAGATTATAATGAAATTAACATTTTCAAAAAATTATTAAAGACTTTTTAATTCGTTATGAATTCACAGCCTACAAATGACCCCTAAACATGAAGGGTCAAAGCATGCTTGAGTGTAATATGCTTACACATTTATATTCTAATTCTGTTCAAATTGGCCACCCACATGAAAAGTGCCCAGGGGCCTCTCAAGCGCAAATTCGGCCCTGGGTGACTGTAGTGACGAAACTGGCCATAGCAGAGGTTTGTGCCTATTGCGACATTTAATCAGCGTCACGTGAACTACAATATACCAAAATTTCAGCCAGTTCGACAGGGACCGCTTTTCCATAAGTTTACTGCGTGGTCCTTCATAGCAAAATGTAATTGTTTAAACAAATTATAATTATGAAGAGCATTAAAATATTAACACAAACTGGAATGTGGCTAACTTAAAATAATTTGAAGTAAATAGTAATAAACGTCAAAAATATGTGATACTGTACTTTTGTCCTTGTGGGATAATTTGGGGGCCCTTATGAGGGTGTAATTGTAAAACTCAAATAAGGTGAAAGTATTGCAAATTAATTGTAAAATATAATGGGCTTGTTCGGCATTTTTTAAATTTTATAAATCGAAAGTTCAAGTATAAAATAACGGATCTGCACAAAATCAGAATTTTGCACGTTTAGTGTCTTAAAAACAATTACAAACATCCATCTCGCGAAAATGGGGCGTAGCCAGGCGCTACGTCACTATACGCATAGACTCGGCGACCTTGTAGATGGACCTAGTATCGTTTGGCCGGAGCCGTGTCGCCGCTACGATACTGATCAACTCCCCTTGTGAGTAACAAGGGGATTCAAGATACTCTTCAGACTCCCCAAGACGAAAATAGACAAAATTATACCTACTGTGATTGCTACAGTTTGCTCTCTCCGTTGAAATCTTATGTCGGGTAGTGCACTTTTAATGAATATATCCTATAATTAGCACTTTCTCAGAAACACTTCTTAATAATTAAGACCGTCGATGGATTCTATGAGTATTCGGACAAGTACGCAGACTTGGCGGGATCAAAGGTGATCCGCGGAAAGTAATTGTCCGACTAACGCCACAGAATCGCATGTCGGTCACAAATCTTATAATTAGTGGATCAATAAGAAATCGAATTCAAAATATATTTTCATTTATTGAAATAATTCATAAAATGTAAACGTCAAAGAGCACCACCACTCGGCAAGCCATTACCTCCCATAGGAGTGTAACTCATCCAGCGTCGAGAGAACTATGACAATCGACTGTAAAGTTGTGTCCAAAATATAACATTCAAAGCGGCATCCCTTAAGAATTGCATCACAGAGAGCCACGCGCTTGCAAACGAACACCTGCTTAATGCGTCCAGAATCGGATTCAAAATTTTTATGACTACATTCGTATTTTACTTGTCGCATGACAACTCTCCATTTAAATATTTATTACCACAAAAACATTACTGGCAAATTTTCCAATTCAATCTCATTAAAATACTAGCACTGCACTACAGTTTCTTGGTTTCTTCTTATCGGCAGTTTCAACAGAAAGGGCACGCACCACAAAAATAACAGAAAATTAGGTTCATATTTATTCAGCGAATAAAAAATTGCCGTCAAAGGAATCATCGTATGTGCTTTATAAATATGAACTCAGCTTTTTAGCATTTCTTTTATTACTGTCAAATATGTTTGTTTTTAAATGTGTTACTTTCCTCGCATACCGAAGGGAAGTATTGCATTCGAGAAAAAATCACTCTCCGACATTTTTTCAGAATTTCACGTTTCAGATCACGTAGATTACGAAAATATAGGTTTTCTAATTCCGTCAGTCAGTCAGTCAGTCTGTCTGTCTGTCTGTTGGTGTATTATCTAAAAAAAACTGCTTGACGTAGAACAGTCAAATTTAGTAGGTAGCTGACGCTGCTGTCTGAAATGGTTAAACTTTCACTGGAAAATATACAGGGTGGACCGTCTAAATGGAATAAATAATGGAAAAAAATTTGTTTGCTCAAATTTAAAATTTCCACGTTTCATGGCATTCTAAACCTATTTCAGAAAAAAAAATTCAAAACTTTTTTTGGTCGGATGACACTTTAAAATGTTCTCCAAATGTACCTTCCTCGAGAGGTAAACGTATAATAATAGTACACGCGGGTAGAGGTGTTTCAGAATCTTATGAACCGCGAAATGCGCAAAAGGCAAAGTTTGTTCTGGGTTGTAAGTGAATTTTGAAAACACTGAGGTCTACCTTGCTGTATATATAAACAAGAGCTAAGGATAAATTGTAAACAATAAATCTAATATTTTTAAGAAGTGTAATTGAGTCCACAGGAGGGATTATGTCTCTGCGCATATGAAGGTCACAGCTCATGAGAATTTGAAACACCTCTAATGAAGATGGATTTGTAAAAGGGTGTTTAATGCTTTCCGCAAAAAACATAGCAAAGTCATCGGCCGATTACCACCAAGATATGAATGCCACTTTTTTTGAAAAATGGTTTGCAGAAAAATTATTGCGTTACATAAAGCCAAATTCGGTCATAGTGTTAGATAATATGCCTCTTACCATTCGCGACAAGCTGAGAAAATACCAACTACATCGACGCGAAAGTTTGAAATAATTAAATTAAAAAAAAAAAACGGTGAAAAATGCCATTGTTAGGTAGGTTCAATATAATGCTAGAATTAAATCCTAGATAAAATGAATGTAGGGTTGTTGTATTTTTATTTAATAATAGGTAGAACTGTGAAATTCGACATTTATGAAAGCAGGAATATTTTACTTTCATTGTTTCATTACTTGCCAAACTCTGAAATTCTAACTCCGGCTCTGCAAGTCAACGTGGACTCTATATACTAGACCAATACGCATAATAAAATTCGACCAATCAGTAGATCTGTAGCACAATTTGCCATCAATCAGATTTAGTGGGCGTACCTTATTTACTTAACTCTGTGGTAGTTTATAAAAAAACTACTAAATTTAATTTGTGGTCATTTTTTGTCACACCTCCAGACAATAGTAAAAAAAGAATAAAGGAAGCCGCAAATGCTCCTTATATTTTGGATTTGAGTTTACAAAAAGATTCAGATTCCCAATTAGTAATATTTGTAAAATGTATGCGAAACTTTTTGAAAATTATTCACTTTGAATTTCGCACTAAAATAATCAAAATGATTGTCAGGATGCTTAAAGAAGCTATCTATATGAGTTCGATCGTTTTTCTGCTTTTATAAGCGTACTAATGGCACAGTAGAAAGAAGACCAGTAGTTCGACTCCTCCCCTTTTCTTGGTCAAAATTTACAGTGCGCTTATGCTGCTCCTGGGATACAAATTTTTGATGCGCAGTGAACAGAGTAGGCGTGGAAAGGTTTGTTGATATTATTTCTATAGCAGTCGCCATTGTTGTATTTTTGAGTTTTGTAATTATACTAATATCCTAGTATTTGTTTTTAGTAAAGTGACTAATTACTTTCTGACAATATTTACTTTGTGTTTGTATGTTTTACAGCAATGATTAAAATTGCATACAAACGTAATTCCAGGAAATGGCCTGAGATAAACTTCTTTAGATTTCCTAAGGACAAAAATAGGTAAGTTTTATACTTTTCCTAGGCGGTACATATTCTGTATACCTACTAAAAAATTTAAAAAAATATAAGTGACAACAAATTTAAATTGTAAATAAAAGCAGCTCATAGAATCCTAAAGTTTTTGGTTACGTTAGGTTAGGTAACCCTACTTATTATAATGGTTAAATATCACATTTATAACGCAATTTCTTTATTTTATGTAGGTAACTGCTATTTTCCTAAATTAAAAATAGATTTCTAAAAATTAAATAATACCTACTAAATTTGAAAAAGAAGAGAATAAGGTATTAGCGGTTATGGTTCAAAATAAGAGGAAAATATATCCATACCCATCTGTTTGCTTATAAAATAATCAAATTTATTCTGACCATAGCATATTGATATTTTTTAGTGGGTTATAGATTTAATACTATGCCTACTATATCAGTGATTAGAGTACATATATACATATTATATGTATTATTTTTATATTTTAGGTGCTTATTATGGAAAGCAAATGTAAAAAATTCAGATTTGAATAATTACAATTCAACATACTGCAACATATGAACATTTTAGAATATGTTGTTTACATTTTGAGTATTCAAGAAAATCGCCTAAAAAGAGACGCAGTTCCATTTATATTTGAAATCAACAGTGTTTTATACGAGGGACAAAGAAACAGTTCTGATAATGATTCTACAGGAGATGTTGAAGATATAGGTACTTATATACTTTGTAATTCTATTGCAACACTTATCTACTTTTCCAATTTTAGAATTATTATCGCAAGTAACATTAATGGATAGAACACCTGCTAGTATTTTAAAAGATATTAATGTTCTTGATGCTCCTGGTCCCTCAACATATTATCCTGGGAGATTATCTTTTGAAGATGAACATGAGGCTTTTGGTATGTATATAATATTTATATGTATCATAACGGCACCAAATAGAATAATATGAAGGCTGTAAGTGGTTAACGTGGTCTAAGTTTTAGAGTACTTATTTCCAGAAGATATCACATTAATTTCAAGATCTAAATCATCACCAAAGACTTCACAGTAATACTGTTAACTTTGAATATCTGTAATTGTTTTATAGAGGACTTTAACTGCCGACATAAATTTTAAATTTTTCCACAAAACTACAAATGTGAATATATATGTGTATCGTACCTACAAATATTTAAAAACTCGACTAATTTTTAATTTTATTATTTAGGTAACGAGGCAGGTGAGGGAATGATTGGCTTTGAACGTCCTACAAGTCCGACAGATCAGGAAGACCTACAACTAAAATTAGCAGTCCGAAAACCCAACATTACATTAAATTTCAAAAGTTTTCGATGACAATTATACAGCGACTATCAAACTTCATGAAAATTCAAATGACTCTTTCACGTCCACTGATGGAGTCATAAAATGTCAACAGTTTGTTTCTGACGGCATTTTTTTAGGTAACGAATTATTTCTTTGTATCAATGTTTGCAGTATATTAAACAGAGACAATATGTTGTACAAAAACTGTAGTATGCAACTCACACAAAATGGTAACTTTGCACTAGTGTCAATTGCAGAATTCACCCTCGACTCTTCTTGCAAACTTCCATACTCATGCAAGATGAGCATCATTTTGTGCCTGTTGCATCATATGCTATTTTGTGATTTTGTGCTTGTTACTTTGACTTTGTATGATATAATGTACAATTGTATGTATTTTTGACGTTCATAAAGTACTGGTACTGGCTAACTTGAATAAATTATTTAATTAGTTTCCTAGTTTTATTTAAAAAACTAATCCACACTCCATCCTTCAATTATTAGGTAGAGATGTAAAAATTTAAAAAAAATATGCATACATTATTAGAGTCGGATCTGGTCATTAGTATTAATTACGTATAATTACGTTCCCAGTTCTTTTAGTAGATTTATTAGTCGCTAGCTACAAAAATTTTAAAAGATTTAAGTAAAAAGTACAAACATGATTAGATACATTTATTAAACAATATACATACCTATAAAAATGACCAGGCACAATAATAAAAATTATTCAGCAATATAACTAGGTATTACTAGAACCAAAAAGGTATATAATTAGCAGACTTGAACAGACAATTATCTCTAAGAAAGTGCTCTCTCACCAGGAAGTCAGCCTGGAAAAAAGTCACCAAAAAAAGAAGTAGTGTTCATCAAAAAAGAGGCAATTTTTGCAATACCTATACCTATTCATTTCCAAGTGCACTTAGATACCAGCATAGCGCCGCGGCCATAGGCAACAACCTATATAAATTTTGTCAAACGGGTTGCATACATTCACACTAAATTATTTTTGTTTTGCTACAGGAGATATATTATTATTGTTACTCAATTTGTATAACAGACAATAACCTATATCAGTTAGTTGCAATTCTAACACATCATTTATTTGCAAGCAGGCACCTATTTGTAGCAAGCTGTACATATTTGTGTTCCACCGTCGGCACCGCTGTACAACTTTTAGGTAATCCCCTGACATGGCAGTTAATGTAATTGGCAGGCGCAGCAGCCTAATCGATAGTCCACGGCCTATTCGGCAGCCGTACACAAATTTTTATAGGTGCTTGACCCCTTGGTAATAATATAAAGTCATACATTTTCAGTCTGTGACGTCAGACGCGGATGTTATGTAATAAATTTAAGTAAAGGTGGGTCATGTTTTAATTCGTTACTTATTGAGTAATCAGTAAACATTAAATCCAATGTCCAAAAAAATATTTGCCAAGGATATAATATCTTCGAACCAAAATTTAGTGTCATTGCAAGTGTTGGCCAGTTTATTAGTATTTTCTACCTCGACCAGTGTATATGTGGATGACCGTGGGATACAAATATCGGATGCGCAGTGGATTCATAAAAAATAAAATCGAGTACAACAAATCTCAAGAGTAAGTGGGACTACTGGTCTTCTTTCTACTGTGCTAATGGCATCGAACACAAATATACTTTTTTTCCGTCGACTCGCCTTCGAGCGTTTAGTAAGGCTCAGGCGGACAACGTCCGCCTGATTCGGGACAAAAACAACTTGGGTCGTTGGAATCGACCCTAAGACTTTGAATCCTTTAACTATTTTTCTGTACGTTTTTGGGGTTTTGTATGAGGATTATGCTCCAACTCTTTGAGGAATATTAAATGAGGATTTCGGTTTTTATTGGAAAAACCGTTCCATTAATTTTTTCCTAAATTTTGATGTTTAAAATAGCTACTCGCTACATCCTGACTGAGGATTTCGACTTGTGAACAGTGTTGCCACTCTTAGTACAATTGTACTAAATCTAGCACAATTCATTATTTTTTAGTACGTTAGTACCTCTTTTGCATTTTTAGTACAATTTTCAATTTTGTGCAAACTCTGCATTTTGAATCTTCCCTTTAGCTTTTTCGTAATGAATATAATTTTTTGAGAGTAACAGTAAAATATCGATTTTCTATGTGCGATGTTTGCAATTCGATGTAATTGAATTTCGATATTAATGTACATTCGAGACAATGAAAAATATTTGTGAATGTACTCGAAGTGAATGTATCATCGAATAAATTTTGATGAAATGTATGTATTATATGTTAACCTTACTTATGACATGACAAATGACAGACAAATTATAAACTACGAATACTCCGATTGATTCATTGATTGTGAAAACCTGAGTTGAGTTGGTTAAATCAGGAAAATAAATAAATTCAACACTTCGTTTTATGTCTAAATGCATAAATTATTTGTTATTAAATTTTAATGGTTTTGTTAAAATTTAATAACAACACTTTTAGTGTTTTATTTCCCAGTTCCTTACATTTTACGCATTTAAATTTGGCGGTAATAGTTTTAGTACAATTTTATAGGATTTAGTACAATTTTTCCCCAAATGTCAGTACATTTTGGCGGAAACAAACGGCAACACTGCTTGTGAACCACCAAATTCGTGGTACTTTCGAAAAACCAAATTTGTGGCACTTTCGAAAAATTCATCTCGAGGAGCGGTTTTCTGCTTTATTTACGTCTGGTTATTGTATTTTTATAAAAATAAATTTTTGAGATTTTCAAAAAAATAAATTCGTTGTACTTCCGAAAAATTTGTTGTGCGGGGGAGTTTTCCGTATTATGCGATTTTATTCGTTGTACTTTTGAATTCGTGGTACTTTCGGAAAGTTCGTCGGGCGGAGCGGTTTTCAGCTCCGTGCAACTTGAAATTTTTGGAGTACTTTTGAAAATTCGAACAACGGAGCCCAAAGGCGATTGACTGTCGTCCTCGAGATGAAACATTTTTCTGTCAATATTTTGGTCATTTTTAGTGAAATAATTTTTTACGTAGATTTCTATTTAATATGATACCAAAGGTGTTTAGAAGTCTTTTTACTGGTTTAAATGTTATCTTTTCATGGAATTTTTGTCTGAATTTACTTTGGAATTTACTATTGGATATTTTTTCAAATGGATCGTTTTACTTGGTTCAATAGCAACCTCAGTCGACTCGATGCTGTTTAGATGTTATTATCTATATACTTATCGTGTTCATCTGCGCCCCTCTAAAATTGTGGATTGGATCTATCAAAGGCTTTTCGTGGGGGCGGTTTTTTGGAAAGCGGCCGGTGTCATTCAATTCGAAAATTAATTCTACATTGTTTAGGATACATTCGGAGGCGTTCTTTTTAATGGTTTTTGAGTAATTAACTCGCAAAAGCCGTCTATCTCTCTCGCCTCTTAAATTTAGGAACAGGCAGTCGAGGGATTGTAGGGGAATATACGATTTGACGAAATATACCAAATGTCAAAATATGAGGGCCGAATTTTCGATTTTTAAGAAAATAGCCATTTTTTCCCACATACCTAGCTGAAATTCCGATTTCCACTGTGACACTTACGATGCCAATCTTCTTTTTTAAATAGAGGTCAATATCGATCCTCCACTACAAGTATTAACTTACAGAGCGTTTAAAGATTTGATGTTTTTGATTTTTTTTGGTTACGTTTTAATACGTCTAAAAAAGGCATTATTTGCTCGCTCTTGCAGAGCCGAATTTCCCTATACAATTTGGTATCAAGAGAAAGGGCCAACCTTGTTCTTTCCATAGAGATCTAGAACGGACTTCCATTCCACGTATTTGCTTAGTTATGAATTTTTGAAAATTCAATGTTTTCCAATTTTTAACAGAAAAGCCATCTTTCGTTCGCCCATGCCTTGCATATTTCCGGTTTTGCGCCTTCACTTTGGTATAAGAACAAAGCGCCACTCTTTCTCTTTCCATAGACATCTAAAACAGACTTCAACTCCACGTATTTTCTTACTACTGAACGGCTGTTAGTGGTCGCGGTAGATTACCGAGTTCAAAGTTGCGTATAGTGACGTCATAAACAGGCGCACTGTTTTTGCAGCTATTACTAATTTCAACGCCATATATCTCGAGAACGAAAAAAGTTGATATGAAATTTTAAGTGCATAATAAGAATGTCGAGTACTATATAAAAACGTATAAAAACCATATAAAATTAATATCGTGGAACAAGCCCATTGTTTAAATAAATTATAATTGTTTAAATAATTATAAAAGCATTAAAACATAATATGACTAATTAATAATAATCTAGAATGTGATTAATTAATAATAATTTATTCAAACACGCTCTAAAAAACACAATACGCGATACTTTATTTTTGATCTCACGAGGTCACTTTGGAGTCCTATAAAAGGGTATTGTAAGGGTTTGATTAAAAAAATAGTTATTAATTTGTATTCTCTCGACCATTCTGGAGAGAGAACCTGTGTGCGATTTTTATTTCACAGTATTTTAACGATTCTATCGCAAAACGAAAAAAATTATTTTACCCATTTTTTTCTTTTATATCATAATAATTTGAGAGGGCGAGACGATCAAATTTTAAAAGTTGAAAAATAGAAACCACCCTAGTGTACACCTGCACACTCACACACATATAAAGATTTTTTAATTCGATATTTGAGTTCAGTGTGCTACGAAACAGATTTTTGTACAACTTTTTCTACGATGATCCTTAAAATGTTTGTCCGGTTATAATATACCCACTTGACTAAATTAAATAGGTATAAGATATGTGCAATTTTCATAAATTGGTGATATTTCAGGATAAATGAAGAAATTCATTTGCGGGACGAAATAATCTAATTTACATACTAACCGAGTACTTTGAAGTTTGTATGGGAGAGCTTAATAAGAAGGAATGTACAACCGAGATGATTTTGGATGTTTATTTAAAATTTAAAGGGACATTTCGCCAAAGGCATTTCAAACCAAATTAAGTGAGATGAAGATACACGACGAAACTAATTTAAAATCTACTGTTAAATATATATCATCTTTTAAAGTAGCTACTATATTTCCGAACTATTTTGCTAAAAAGCATTAACTTCGATCTCATAGTGTAATATACAGTGTGTTTATGTATTTAGTTCGGAAAAGGGAAAACTTATTTATTTATACGTTTTGTAGGAATAGCATTAGTAGATTTATTTTTATTTATGACAATATTTTTAATATTTTACAACATATTAAACCGCCTCCACCAAGTTCACATACGAATCCGCTTAATCTTAATGCCGAGTCGCTTGCCGCTAATATTTAATGCGCATGAGCCTAAACTCTAACCACTAGTAACCAGGGTGGGCAGCGGACACTAAAATTGTCTATGCATATTTTGTCCATTCTCTTCGATCTTACGCCTGCAATACGTGTCGAAACGAGACGTATGTCTATGTCTTTCGTCTTTAGACGATTTATATCTAGGGAGGGCATGCCACGCCTACAGAAAACTTAATAAACTTATGAATAATGAATAATGAATATTGAATTATTGAATAGAATATATTTACACTTGACAATATATCAAAATCAAACTTTAAAATGGAAAATGACTAATTAATAAATGTGTTAAAATTGATTAAATGATTAATAATTCATTTCTTAATCTTATGAGAATATAGAGAATATCAAATTAATTATGATTATTATTATGAAAATAATTATTTGTAAATGATGAAATGCCAATTCAAATAGATACCAGGCTTTGTAGTTTGTGGGTGGAATGTGGACACTGCATGCCTCATTCCTTTCCTTCCTTTTACAATCGTAATTTCTCGCCAAACATCGTTTCACTTTCAGAAGCATGTAACGTATTTATTACAATTTGTTATTTACTTGTGTTTGTGCAAGTGCCCACCCACAGCTAAATGTCACAGGGCGCCACTGCACTGTCAGCGAGTTGGTTGTCAGCTACAACAGGAGTTGATGGTAGCCGATTTAAAATATCATTTTTTGATCAGCGAAACAGTGATTTTTTAATTTTTATAATGATTGGCCGGATGCAGTGAATTATGAATTGATAATTAACTACAGTGAATTATAGGTACAATTTTTCATGAAAAAAATTGTTAATAATTGTTATACAGGGTGTTTGGTGCATCGTGTGCCAAATGGAAATGGCCGACAGAAAGGGTTATCTGCTATCCTTTCAGGCCCTTTAATACTTCCCATGCCCTGCGGGATTTTTCATATCGACCTTTTATCTTTTTAATGAAAAAAATCCCAAATTCTACATTTAAATTCAAATTATAAAAAAAGTATTAGGCGTAGACTGCGAATTTGTTTTTTATTTTGATGTGTATTGTTGAAGGGTTCTTTTAAATCCAAAATTACTGGCATTAGTCATCTAGTTGTTTTTTTATTCACTCGCAAACTTTCGGAATAGGTAAAATTTAAATTTAAACTTAGAGTTTAGACGGCTATAAAAAAAAACTCAGAACAACCGGGATCTTCCAACTCCCTCAAAAATTCTCTAGTCTATCGTCTTGCTAATGATGTGCCACATGTCACAAAAATCTTTTAATAACTTCGTGAATTCGCTAAATTAATGAATAGGGTCACATAAGGCTAATATTCAAAATTTCGAATAAAAAATTATATTTGCTTAAATTATGCATGGCAAACAGGTAAAATCTGTTATCTCACTCTTGCGAAGTAAAATCTATCTTCTATCTCTTTCTGTTCATTGGTTTTCTTGAAATATAGAAACAGTTACATTTTTATCATTTATTAAAAAAATTTAAAAATCTTGCTCAAAGTATTGGTCTCTGTTGCGAATGCAGGCCCGACATCTGCTTCGTATTTCGACAGTTGTTGTATGAAGTCGTATTTCCTTCCTAATTGTACCGAAAGCCGTTTCTATGCGTTGGACAAGAGGATAAGTTCCTCCCTAGTCGCAACCTGCGTACACGAGCTCTTTGGCACGTCCCCAGACATAAAAATACAACGGAGTTAGGTCTGGGGAACGTGGAGGCCATTGAATAGGGCCACCCCGCCCAATCCACGCATTTGGGAACACATTGTCTAGATATTGTCTTACAATCAATCGCCAGTGCGCGGGACAGCCGTCATTTTGAAAAACTATAGGCGTATGCGTAGATTGGGCGGGATGGCCCTATTCAATGGCCTCCACGTTACCCAGACCTAACTCCGTTGAATTTTATGTCCGAGGTCGTGCCAAAGAGCTCGTGTACGCGACGGAGGTTGCGACTAAGGAGGAACTTGTCCTCTTGTCCAACGCATAGAAACGGCTTTCGGATTATGGAGAAAATACGACTTCATACAACAACTGTCGAAATATGAAGCTGATGTCGGGCCTGCATTCGCAACAGAGACCAACACTTTGAGCAAGATCTTTAAATTTTTTTAATAAATGATAAAAATGTAACTGTTTCTTTATTTCAAGAAAACCAATGAACAGAAAGAGACAGAAGATAGATTTTACTTCGCAAGAGTGAGATAACAGATTTTACCTGTTTGCCATGCATAATTTAAGCAAATATAATTTTTTATTCGAAATTTTGAATATTAGCCTTATGTGACCCGATTCATTAATTTAGCGAATTCGCGAAGTTATGAAAAGATTTTTATGACATGTGGCACATCACTAGCAAGAGGATAGACTAGAGAATTTTTGAGGGAGTTGGAAGATCCTGGTTGTTCTGAGTTTTTTTTTTATAGCCGTCTAAACTCTAAGTTTAAATTTAAATTTTACCTATTCCGAAAGTTTGCGAGTGAATAAAAAAACAACTAGATGACTAATGCCAGTAATTTTGGATTTAAAAGAACTCTTCAACAATACACATCAAAATAAAAAACAAATTCGCAGTCTACGCCTAATACTTTTTTTATAATTTGAATTTAAATGTAGAATTTGGGATTTTTTTCATTAAAAAGATAAAAGGTCGATATGAAAAATCCCGCAGGGCATGGGAAGTATTAAGGGGCCTGAAAGGATAGCAGATAACCCTTTCTGTCGGCCATTTCCATTTGGCACACGATGCACCAAACACCCTGTATAATTAAACAGGTGTAGAAAAATGTATTCTTCATATCTGTTTTTTATGAAAAGTGCGACAATGATACTATTTTCCAAAATTTACGCAGAGGCTGCCAAATATTTTGATAAATGATTTATAATGCTGTTAGATTAACAGTTATAGTCATTATGCAATCTTGATTTCTTACTGTAAAATTATGCTTTTGCTCACTTTCATACATTCATGTTTCTACAAACAGTTTTTTCTGAATTCTCTCTTTTAAACTCTTTAAATTGTTATTAAATACTGTTGTGTAGACCTTTTGATACCCCAAAGATAAAAACCCACAATAGTAAGATCAGGGCGCCCAGGTGGTCAAGGAATTAGGCCATGAAATTTTCCTGTGACTCTGCTGTAGGAAATATCCTTCTCAAAACTGTAATATTTAACGTTGAAGTATTTCCACCTTATTAGAATAAAAGTTATCTTCGGTGGATCATAACATTAGTTTTTTCAAATTTTCCAGAAATAACCGGATATGGAAATTGCTGCAGCCAAAAATGCATTAGAAAGTATTTTTGCAATTGTTGGTTTATGAAAAACATATTTTGATGCTTACTGTAAAAGATGCCTTCGGTCGGACCGCATGTAATTTAAAACCGGAAAACGCCACGATCTCGAACAAAAATGTATTTGAAAGACAACAACCAAATATCTTTTGTTTCTCAATTTTTTTTCACAAAAATTAAAATTTGATTGGCTATATTTTTTTAATCGCCTTGTAAAATTACGGAATACTTGAACATTTTTGCAAAGCATTGAAAGGGATGCAAAAATGTACTCTCAGAATTTTTTGTAATATTAATCAAAATAGAAGGAGTTATCGTTTTTCCTCCATTTGTATTTAATATTTATTTACAATTCTACAATAAAATGTTGTAATTATAGAAAATTACAGTTTATTCTAAAAAAATACATTAATAACTGACGTCCACTTGTTTCAGTACACAAATGAATATTTTTAAAATTTTGTGTAATATCAACGAAAATCAAGATTTATAATTTTTTCTCTGTAGATCATAGGTGCTTGTGAAACAGAAAACCTGTCGCGTTTGAGAAACACAAGATACTTAGTTGTTATTAGGCTTACATAGAGTACTTATAGAGATACAGGTCCCATGAAAGCTTGAAAATGTTTTCTTCAATATAACGGAAATTATTGGAATTTTTTTTTTCTGTCTCACTTTAAGAGAATATGCTTCCTCAGGGATGCATTTTTGGACTAAGGTAAGTTGAGTTACCCTAGTAGTACGAAATATTGGACCAATATTGTATCAGTATTCATATATTGGTCCTATATGGATTGTACATTGGTGCAATATTGGTGCTACTAGGGTGTGCGGGCCCAATATGAACTCAGGAAGTAAGGGTTCCCGTCCGGGAACTCAATTCTGGGACGCCCCGTATGATGATTCTTAAGGAATATATTTTATCTATGTAGATTTTTTGCGTTCTTTAAATTTTTAACATTTTAATACATCTACTTATTTCCAAATAATAAAGTTTAGAAATAATTATTGTGTTTAAAACGTAGCATTAATATATGAAAATCGACTTTTTGCACGAACGCATTTTTTATATAATAATATGCAAGAAAGTAAAACTTAGAGGAGCCCGACTTTAGATTTTGAAATCTTTTTGATATTTTAATATTAAAAAACAAATAATGTATGAGTATACTGCGAACGAATGTACTTTGTTTGAAATGCCTTATTTGTTTGAAAAAAAAATTATTTTATCCTCAAGGCTATTTGTGTCCCCTAACAAATATTACGTGCTCTCTCTCCGGGAATACAATGGATAATAAGAAAAATAATAAGCTTGGTTTTCTTTCAAGAGAATCTTATTGCAGGTACAATTCTTTTATCTTTTAATAAGTAAATTTGTTTTTACAAGGAAATGTTGGATCTTATTGATGTTTCTTTTCATAAGTCACCTTTACTTTTACATCCACGTACCTAGTGGATTGGATTGTAAATTTTTTTTAAATTTGTTCTTAAAATAGGTTTCGAATGTCATGAAACGTCGAGATTTTAAATTTGAGCGAAAAAAAATTTTTCTATGTCTGTCTATGTAACTTTTTTTTGTCCGCACGTTTCTTGTCCGACTTGCTTATTCTTAAATTATATATTAAAATAAAATAAATATAATACAAAACTTGCAGACCAGATACTAGTACTTAAAATATTGACTGGCCCACTAACGCTGGCCAAATTGGGCTAAGTTCAAGGTCGCTTTGCGACCTGCAACTTCCGATTTATTCTATATATTACATCTGTAAGAAATAAAGAGCAAAGAAAGCCAGATAAGTGCCATCTGACTTATGAATTTTGCTGTTTTTCATAAAAAATGCCTCCTTTGTTGGCAGTTCAAAGAGACTTTTTTATGTTTTTCAGCCTTCAGCCTTATTTAGTTGGATGCTATAGCACTAATCATACAGTGTTGCTACTGTTTTAACTAGTTTTACTTCCACACCCAGATAGTGGAGCGGAAGTATAGTAAGCGTAAGAAAAATGTCAGTTTTTTACATTGTTAAAATGGATTTAAAATGCCATGAAACGTCGAGATTTTACTATGCGCGTGATTACTCTGGAATGGTTTAAGATATTGACTTAAAATTTGTTTCCCGTATGTTAGGACAAGATCTGGAACTAGATTTTATTTTGAGCTTATTTCGTTTAAGGGTTGGGGTAAAAGTAAAGCAAGCTGGTGATAGTACAGAAACTTGGGATTTGGTGTATGTACTAGAATGCAAGATCTCAAATTTTGTTATGATATCTGCCACCCTTATCACTCCCCCACCCCCACATTTCACTCTTAAAGGCGTTAACAAGATAAGATAAAAATGTTGACTTGAGATTTGGTTTACGTTTGTATTAAAACGAAGTCTGGAACTATGTCTGGGGGACCTCGCACTTCTTCCTGCTTCAATGTCCTAAAATTCAGGAATGTATGATTTTGTGTGAATACGTTTTTATTTAATATACTCATAGCTTGTTTAGAAATGTCCCTTGATAAAAAATCGAATAACGAAATACCTGGAGTTTTTGTTATCAGCATGTCTCATGACGTATCAAGAAACAAACCCTCGTAAATAAAAATTTATTCAACCAAATCATTATACCCTTGATAAAACTGTATCATCATAGCTCCAAGCGATTCCGTTGCGCAACCCTTCGTCGAGCGCTTCGGTGGAGAAATGTCCCTAGACATATAGTTAGGAATGTCCTTGTGCCGGGTGTATAATAACATATCGTTGGTAAAACCAAAAGCGCACACCCAGTAAGTTATTTTATCCAATAAAAGTGCGGGGAGAATAATTTTCAATTACATAAAAATGTAAAGCCAGCTAAAACTTTGCTGTCGCATACTAGGTAATGTACTTTATAAAATGAAATTGTGTAAGGGAACCTATGGATGTATTTATTAATTTTAGATTTTAATAAAACCTTAATGCTACAGGAAAACTTTACTTTAACTCGAATAAAATTTGTGCACACTTTAAACTTTTTTTAATAGGCTCAAAATAGGCTAAACAAAAACGTTTAGGAGTTTTACGAATTCGCAGGAGCCTATAGAGGGCGAAAAAGAATATTTTTAATTAGAAAATCGATCTTTCTCTATTTCCTCGGGAAATATGGCATTTAAAAAAATAGTTCAAATAAAAGTTGTTTTTGACAAAGTTATCTTTAACTTTGTATTCTTAAATTATTTTTATAGCAATGGTTAACCGGTTAGTTTCTCTTAAAATAAGATTTCACTCATTTTTATTATCTAAATACGAATATTAATAGAAAAATGTTGCAAAAAATAGGTAAAGGTATTTACACATAACTTCCCTCTTTATTTGTGCCTGGCGGTCACTCTAAAAAATTAATAATTACGAAATTACATTAAAAATAATAATTGGAATATAGTTATCACTATTATTACAAAAAGAACCTGATAAGTTTTGGTCAAAATAATATACAGAGTGCTCATCCAACAGCAAAAGTTCGATACTAAATAACAGGTACCAAATATGGAAGGCTTGCTGAAATAGGTTTAGAATGTCATGAAACGTGAAAATTTTAAATTTGAGCAAAAAGAAAAGTTTCCTTTTATTCTATAGCAGTGGTAATTTTTTTTTTTGTAGTAGGTTTAGAATGCCATGAAACGTGAAAATTTTAAATTTGAGCAAGGACAAAAAAATTTCCGTCTATTTTAGTGGTAAAAATTTTTTCAAAAATGTTGGTGAAAAAAATTTTTTTTTTTCTGAAATAAGTTTAGAATGTCATGAAACGTGAAATTTTAAATTTGAGTAAAAAAAATTGTTTCCATCTATTCTAGTGGTAAAATTTTTTTGCAAAATGGTAAAAAAATGTTGCATTTTTTTTTCCGAAATATGTTTGGAATATCATGAAACCTGGAAATTTTAAATTTAAGCAATTTTTCATCTATTTTATAGTAAGTAGTTAGTGATAATTAGATAAAAAAAAATTTCAGAAAATTTTTTTAAATATTTCAAAAAAATGTTTTAAATTTGTTTGAATAGGTTTAAAATGCCATGGAAACGAGGAAATTTTAAATTTGAACAAAGAAAAAAAAATTCCATCTATTTTAGTGGTAAAATTTTTTCAAAAATGGTAAAAAAATGTTCTAAAATATTTTTTTTAAATAGGTTTAGGTTTTTTAAATAGGTTATGAAACGTGGAAATTTTAAATTTGAACAAAGAAAAAAAATTTCCATCTATTTTTGTGGTAAATTTTTTTTTTAAAATGATGAAAATTTTTTTTTTCCTGAAATAGGTTTAGCGTGTCATGAAACGTGAAGATTTAAAATTTGAGCAAAGAAAAAAAATTTTCATTATTTAGACCACCCTGTACATTTTTCAATAAAAGTATAATAGGTGCATATGCCAAATATTATTTTCAATTCCACATTCACGTAGTGGAGTGGAAGTATAGTGGTGGTTAAAAAATTTCTTTTTTTTTTTAATTTTTCAAAAATGTTGGTAAAAAATGTTCAATTTTTTTTTCTTCTGAAATAGATTTAGAATATCATGAAACGTGGAAATTTTAAATTTGAGTAAAAAGGAAAGTTTCTTTCTATTCTATAGTAGTGGTCAAAATTTTTTTTTGTAATAGGTCTAGAATGCCATGAAACGTGAAAATTTTAAATTTGAGCAAGGAAAAAAAAATTCCGTCTATTTTAGTGGTAAAAAATTTGTCAAAAATGTTGGTGAAAAAAATTTTCAATTTTCAATTTTTTTTCTGAAATAAGTTTAGAATGTCATGAAACGTGAAAATTTTAAATTTGAGCAAAAAAAAATTGTTTCCCTCTATTCTAGTGGTAACATTTTTTTACAAAATGGTAAAGAAATGTTGCAAATTTTTGTTTCCGAAATAGGTTTGGAATATCATGATACCTGGAAATTTTAAATGTGAGCAAAAAACATTTTTTCATCTATTCTATAGTAAGTAGTGATAAAAGATTAAAAATGTTTTCAGAAAAAAATTTGAAATATTTAAAAAAAAAATTTAAATTTGTTTGAAGAGGTTTAAAATGCCATGGAAACGAGGAAATTTTAAATTTGAACAAAGAAAAAAAAATTTCCATCTATTTTAGTGGTAGATAATTTTTTTTTTAAATGTTAAAAAATGTTCTAAAATATTTTTTTTAAAAAGGTTAAGGTTTTTTAAATAGGTTATGAGACGTGGAAATTTTAAATTTGAACAAAGGAAAAAAAAATTCCATCAATTTTAGTACTTAGTAAAAATTTTTTCAAAAATGGTGAAAATTTTTTTTATTTGAAATAGGTTTAGCGTGTCATGAAACGTGAAGATTTTAAATTTGAGCAAAAAATATTTTTTTTCATTATTTAGACAGTCCACCCTGTATATTTTCCAGTGGAAGTTTTACCATTTCTTCGCTGACAGTAGCGTCAACTACCTACCAAATTTGACTGCTCTCCGTCAAGCAGTTTTTTCTAAATTAATGCGCCAACAGACAGACAGGCTGACGGAATTGAAAAACCTATATGTTCGTAATCTACGTGATCTGAAACGCCAAAATCCGAAAAAATCTCGGAGGGTGATTTTCTCTCAAATACAATATTTCCCTTCGGTATACGAGGGAAGTAAAAAATATGCAGAAAAAACGTTGCTGTCCAATTTGAACTGTCGCGTCGGCTTCATTATCGTCATCAGTTTTAAGATATTCTAAATCATTTTTATCATCAAAGTTTGCTCGACCAAAGTCTATAACATCATGTACTACTGCAGTTTAGTTTCGCAATTACTACATTCGGATCCTTCGCAAATTTTACACATTACATAACATTTTAAACCTGCTTTCACGCATCTGCATTGAGACGTGGAGCAGTTTCCTTTACACCCTCATGGTATTAAATCTAAAATGTCTTTTGATGCAGCATCTAAAGTGGTTTGGACTTGTTGCAGAATATCTCCTCTTTTTCTCATCCCCACTCTTCAGGAAACTTCTCATGGCCAAGCCATTTTTGCCCCTGATATGTTCTGTAGCAGCAGCCGTTGGCGGCAATGATTCCAAGTGAGCAGTTTTTTTTGAAGTTTGAAGCAATTGACGAAACATATGAAATCTGTGTTTGCCTAGAGTTATATATTTTTTACATCCATAAAGAAGCAAAGAAATCAGTCCTGCCTCTTTTACTTCCTTTAAGATAGAGTTTTCTTTATAAAAAGCATTAATAGCATTTTGCTCTCGAAGTAAACCCTTTGAAAACAATTATATTTTTTCTTTATTGTACTGAGCGCTTGTTATATCGTAGCCGCTTAACGCGTGAGCTAATAGTATCCACTTTTTTATATTATTGTACTGTCCTGGCAAATCTATTGACGAATATAGTTTTGATTATGTTCTACCAATTTTTGGTTTGTAAAACATATATTACGTATATTCAGACGCTAATGCTATTAGAAGAACAAACAGATCAACATCTTGCCCAACTATTGTTGTTTGCTTTTTCTAGTTGCTAATCGCAGTATCAACAATAAATTTGTCGACATCATTACAAGTCTCATCGACTTTGATGTTATTATCAGTAAATCCTTCCAGTAACATTTGAATAAGTTGTTTTTTGTTCTCAGTATGTGACACAAACTCTTGGCCTAGGCTTACTGGGGTGTCAGATATATATATATATATAGTGAAGCGAGGTCCAGCACGTGGCTGTTCAGGTCTTTTAATGTTGTTAGGATTGCCGCACCCATTAAGATTAATATTTGGAGCGAGCGTAGAGACGTCTGCATATACTCGTATTTCGATACGCAAATGCAGCAACGTCGGGCGCGGTTAGTACTTGGATGGGTGAGCCTCTCCAGGGAAACACAGCGTTCTCGCTCCGTCTTCTAACGGCTTGTATATCAGCGCATGCGTAGAAGGTATGTAACTTTAGGCGGGGGTTACATAGTGGATATACCATCCTTCGGAGGGGATGTAAAGCAGTCGGTCCCTTGTCTATTAAATGTTAGGCAAGTAAAAGATCCCTACTCTTCGATAGAGAAGAGATTCGGCAAAATTTCCAGGTTGGGGGTAGCACGTCTCCTGGCGTCGGTGATTGGCCTTGGTAGCGGAAATAGGCCGACGTTAAATAAGTGATTTAAAAAAAAAAAAGATTAATATTAGGCGAATTATACCATTTTTTAATATAATTTAGATACATTTTGCATACATCATTAAAAGTTTTGAATTTTCGGTTGGTCAATTTCACTTTATAGAGCAATAAACCTTCACCAACAACACGCTGTGTAGTATCTTATTTTTAGAGCAACTTAAGGAAAATATTTCAACCCCCATCGAAAAATGGCCGTATTTCGGTTAATTATTGCTATAAAACTAATTTAAAGCCAGCAAATTAAAGATAATTTTGCCAGAAACAACTTTTATTTCAATTATTCTTTTATAAATGCCCTATTTCCCGGGAAAGTAGAGAAAAATCGACATCTTTTATTAAAACACACCTTTTTCCCCTTCTAGTTTCCCGCAGTTTCGTGAACTTTGGACTATTTTATAGTTATAACCGATGTTTAAAGCCTGTACAAATGTTTTTCGAATTACGGTTATTTTTTCCAATCTTTTCCTGTAATAAAGATCAATATAAAAATAGTACAGTTTTTTAGAGTAAAATATTTCCTTTTCGAAATGCTATAATTATATCCGATTTCTTCCAGTATTAACCTATTAAACATTATTTTTTTCAGCGAAGAGCCTACTCTTTGAAAATCGGCCGATAATGGAGCACAACCCAGCGTGTTGTGAAATAAGAATTTGTAATGCTTCTAAAAAATTTTGTAAGCATTTTATTAATGCTTTAAACACAGCAGAATGCGAGTTACTAGTTTAAATTAGCATTTCACGTAGAGCTTTATGAACTAACATATAGTCATTAAGACGCTTTCTGTTAAAACATCCTACATTTGTATAGACGTAATTAATGAGGGTATACGATGGAGCGTTTGTTGCGTAGCTCAAGAACAGTGACCATATCATTAATATGTATTTTTTGAGACACATTCTCGAACAGTGTTGAAAGCTTTATCTGTTATATGGTTGATTTTTGTTACTCCTGGGAGAAGGGCGAGCAATATTAATCGATGGTGTTCCATACGGAAACTCTAAAAAAAAAAAGTTGCCTAAGTAATCACAACTTCCACATCCAGATTTCCCATCGGTCTTTTTAAAGAAAAACATCTTGATACTATATTCGCACTCCAGTATGTGGATATAACGTAATATTTGATCTCTGCCCTAAGATGGTAATGGGGTTGGCTGATGCTGAATATTGTTTCAAGAACTGTTGTTCCCGTACACACCAAATAACAGTTTTATTTTACCCCCTTTAATAATGGAGTAGGGTGGCGAGAGTGGCAGATGTCATAAAATAATTTGTGACCAGAAGCCAAGCTTCTAGTATATACACTAAATCCTAGGTTTCTGGACTGTTACTAGCTTGCTTTACACAGCCCCAACCAAAAAAAAGAAAAAAAAATTTCAGACTAGCGAACCAGACCCATGTATCCCTACCTATTTTCGGTCCCAGAATACGAATACGAGGTTAAAATTAATCGTAAACACTCAAAATTATTAGCTTGTGCCAAAAATATATACAAATAAATACAGTTCTGCGTATTTCGAATATCAGCAGGAAGACTATTAAAAAGTGTAACACAGTTATAATATGGCGAATGTTTATAATGTGATGTATGATGTGAGGGTATACTAATAGAAGATCACCACATCTTGTACTATCAATCTTTGCTTTGCTTAAATACATGTTGGTATACATTTTAATATAAATATAGGTTTTTCAATTCCGTCTGTCTGTCTGTCTGTCTGTTGGTGCATTAACTAAAAAAAAAAAAACTACTTAACGGAGAACAGTCAAATTTGGTAGGTGGCTGACGCTACTGTCAGCAAAGAAATGGTTAAAATTTTACTGGAAAATATACCGTCTAAAGGGAATAAATAATGAAAAAAAACGTTTATGCTCAAATTTAAAATTTCCACGTTTCATGACATTATAAATTACGAATTTACGAATCTTTGATTTTGAAGTCTACATCAAACTCCCCCTCCCCCCCCGAAATGCCCGCAATTGCCCTGCAATTGTTATAAACAATTATTTTGTTAGTAATTTGTTAACTAGCAAAATTGAGGTGAATTAAAAAAACAAAATGTATTTATTGATAATTTGACGAAAAATAACAACTTTATACCCTTGTAAAATTTTGGTAGAAATGGTGGGAGGGGAAATAAAAAAGCAGAAGTATTCTGGTGAATGTATTATTAAAATACAAGACTTTTTTTCTTTATAACTTTTTCCTAAAGTGCAGAGTACAACTCATAAGTTCATGAGTTCAAGTTTTTCCAGAAAAACACGAAAAAGATCAGAAAATGGAAAATGGAAAAACTCGAGAACTTTGAAACATAAAAATTTGGAAAAATTCAGGTTTATATATTCTTTAAAATTTTTGCCCCTTGTAATTTCTTTGTAACGTGCATATTTTCCCAGGTTTGAACAGTTTTTCACGATCAAATTCACATTTTTGATTTTTGAAGTTTCGATTTTCGTCTAATTTGCCTACAATAGAAAGAATTGTTTAAATCGATTTAGGGATATACGAGAAAATGACGAAATACGAGGTTACCTTTTAAAGCAAATTTTATCATGAATTCCAACCCCCTTAAACCATCCCAGAGTAATAGTGTGCACAAGAAAAGCAGTTCCCTCAATTTAAAAAAAAGAGATTTTTATTAATTAAAAACTGTATTGAAATTAACATATCTAAATAACCGATGATTTCTCGAGAATTGTTCGTATTAAAGAAGTTACTTAGAATTTAATGTTTGATTACATGCACCTTCTTTCAAGATTCCTGCGATCGAAAAATGTCTTCGTAGCACAACGCCAATATGTAAAAAGATCGTTTTTACTAAAAACTGAAGTCATTTATGTATTGAAACATATTCTTTATAGGATTTTACAAACAGTAGAAAAACTAACTATCTATAACTAAAAGAAAAACCAGGTGTAAAAATATTATTGAAATCTTTGCATTCTTTCGATAACCTGAATTATGGTTATGCTAGAAAATTCAAATCCTAAAATGAATTTTTCTAATTTCTTATTTGACAATTCTCATTCTAACGCTAGCATCCACACAGTCCCCTACGGCCATGCAGATTAAACTAGTATCTACATAACCCCCTATGATCATTAAGATTCAGTTAATAATGAGAACAAAGGCCTAAAATGAATTTTTTATCTACCTTGTCTTAAAGATTTTTCATACTAATGGATGGCATGTTCATGAAATCTATCATTCTGTCTCTTGAAAATGCTGCCTTTGAAACGTTTTTCGCCCTTATTCTGGAGCTCGTCAGAAAGATCTGTTGTTTTTATCAGTCAATGTCAAACAAATATAATTATTTCACACTTATTCATAGAAATTGTCTTGGTTTTGCATGAAACATCTTTATGAGTGGCTTTATGGCTTTCTGATTAGCTCCAGAATAAGGGCGAAAAACGTTTCAAAGGCTAATCATTTCTAAGAAACAGAATGATAGATTTCATGAAAATATAATCCATTAGAATGAAATTTTTTTAAGACAAGATAGATAAATAAATTCATTTTATGCCTTTGTTCTCATTTTTAACTGAATCTTGATGATCGTAGGGGGTTATGTAGATACTAGATTAACCTGTATGGCCGTAGGGGACGCTAGTGTTAGAATGAGAATTGTCAAATAAGAAATTAGAAAAATTCAATTTAGGATTTTAATTTGCTAGCATAACCAGAATTCAGGTTATCGAAAGAATGCAAAGATTTATTAATATATTTACACATAGTTTTTCTTTTAGTTATAGATAGTTATTTTTTCTGCTGTTTGCAAAATCCTATAAATAATATGTTTCGATACAGTTATAAGCAAACAAATAATAATTCATTTTTAACCATTTATTTATTTATTTATTTATTTATTTAACAATACACTGCCCAACAGAGCATTCCAATTACATGGCAGGAGATGATAAGTACATACAAATATATTAGAAAATATTAAAAGAATATAAGTAAATAGAAATATGGTAACGTGTTTTAATTTATACAGTTAATCTCTTTACCTCAGTTACATTGCAGTGGAATATATCAAACTGGTCTTGAAGACTATTATGGTTCTCACACATTTTGTACAATGGCGAAAATTTCTGTACGTTAGTTCTGGGGGTCGGCAGATAGAATAAAGTGTTTTGTCTGGAACCTGGTCTAGGTGTTCGAAAATTTAGTAAACTTAAGATAGCACTACAATCTATTATATTATGTATTACTTTGAAAACAAATATTTGTTGTGAAATAGTTCGGCGAGTCTCCAAACTCGAAAGCGAAAATCTGTTTAAAAGTGCAGTCTGGGGAAAACCAATAGCAGGATAGACACCGTCCTCCTTGTAACTTAAAGTCTTTAAGAAACGCCTCTGAATTCTCTCTATATTTTGTATATGTAGGTTGTAATGAGGAGACCAAATAATTGACGAGTATTCTAATTTTGATCGAACAAAAGAGTGATATAGTAGTTTCAGCGTGTTACTGTCATTAAAATCATGAGAACATCGTGTTATAAATCCCAGTGTTCTAAAACATTCATTGGTTATGGTGTTTATATGACAATTAAAGTTTAGTTTACTATCAAATGTTACACCGAAATCGCGGAAGGTTGATGGACGTGTAAGCACTGAATCTTCTAAGCAATAGTTGAATTCGACCAGCTGTTGTTTATTGGTAAAAGTTAGAACATTGCACTTCTTTGCATTCAATTGTAGTTTGTTCAAATTACACCATTCATTTACTTTATCGAGGGCCGCTTGTAGAGCGACACAATCAGTAACATCATTTACTTTATTGTACAACTTCATGTCGTCTGCGTATAAGAGACAATTGACACCCAGTTCTACTGTAATGTCATTAATGAAAATATTGAAAAATAAAGGTCCTAACACTGAACCCTAGGGTACGCCTGAAGTGTATTCTAACGAATACTTTTTATCGACTGTTTTATCGTTTATTTATTCCGAATGCAATTTTATATCTTTTAGTTGCCAAGAAAATGGCACCGAAGGATACAGGGACACACTGTATACTATAAAATATTTGTTAATTATTTTTATGCAAATAAACGAATTATTGTTATTGTTATCATTTTATTTTCTATATTCGTTACATTATTGATGTTACCCTGTCTACTTGTTAACATAATAGCAGAAAGAGCACGTTTACTAGAGGATATATAACCGTATATTTTAAAGCTAAGTTTAGTCACTAAACCATTTTGCTCGTAAAGAATTCCCAACGTTTAAAAGATGTGTCGAAAGAAAATTATTATTTGAAGCCGATCACGCAGTCTTCCCGCCATCTACTTTAGAAATTTATATTACGAAACAGTGACTACAAAACTTTATCGGCGTACATGTGTTGAAAACTAATGTTCCGTAAAGGATATCGTTCAAGGTGTATATTCCGCTAAAAAGTTGAACAGGGTAAATATTTCAAAAGTTTCTAGAACGTAAGAACACTTTCAGAATCGTACGGCGATAATACGCGAGTGAAGTTCTGATATATTATTGAAATATTATAATAATAAACGTCATGAAGAATATAAACAATATTGTAACATGCTAAAAAATTAATTAAGACTGCAATAAATGTTTACTATAAACGAGAAGAAGCTAACCATTATACCCTTCGCCCAACTTACTGCACTTTCTATACTGTGTGATTTTTTGAAAACGAGCCACCCTTAATAACGAGAATTTCAATACAATCGGACTTTTCGTTCTTCAGTTATCGTCCTTACAAGAAACGTGACGGATGGACAGACGGACAGACAGAATTCGATCACCAACAGTGTTACGGTTGCTTTTGTCATGTTAGACGTTGTAACATAATCTGTCATTTTGGCTGAAGGAGTGTATGTATTAGATGTTTAACTGTAAAAATTCAATCACTAAATCTATACGTTAACCTTAGGTAGTTCATTATTTAAAGGATATCATCATCTAGTAATAAATAAATAAAAGGTCTTGTGTTAATAATGAGTTGTCATATATTAATAGTATTTTTTCCATTCACATTTCAATACTATAGTAATCCTTTTGATTCTTAAATTTGTTTGATAGAGTTGTCACATTTATCGACTATCGTCCAGCTAACTTGTGTCTAAAAATAAACATAAATTTTAATTAGAATGTTTCGAGTAAAATGTATAAATAAGTACATTACCTTAATCAATCACAGTGTTGTGTGGTACATTATTATTCCTTGTAATTTGCTAGAGTTCTCATACATAGTGTGGAATCTGGAATAAATAGGAACGATAAACACACCTATAACATAACCATAACTTAAGTAGTTCAGTCTATGAAAACGACTAGTTCAAATGTATCACTTACCTTCTGTACCTTTATGTTATTTGCTTGTTAAATTTCATCCTCAATAATTGTTTATAATAATAAATAGAACGAACACAGTAGATTATAGGAATTGACAGCTACCGGTAATCAGCTAACTGGCAGAGTTCGATTCAGTTAACCGAATACTCGCTCACTGAACAGTTGCTGTTCGGAGTAGCTCGATGAATGTTTTAACTTAATATATTTTGCTTTAATAAGTTAGTATTTTTTCAATTATATTCATTTTTAACAATAATAAGGGGATCATTTTTATAGTTAAATTGTCGTAATATTATATCACTTCTTATCAAATCTCCGATCAACAGGTTGATCTATGTCGAGGTTGTCTTAATCGAAAGGGACGTCTGTAACAGAACTTCTCGAATTGTATCCAAATTACGGATGTCGTGTTGTATATTATGTTTCAAATAAATCATTTTTGTGATTACTTTTCGATAGTCTTCTGTTCAAGGTCGAGTGGTATCATGAAAATTCAATTCTTTTTTGTGTCGTTTCGTCTGCGTAGTACGACTGCGCTAGGCACCTGTCCTGTAAGGGGTCAGAGGTTCTCTAGTACTTCCTTCTTGACGTGACCTTTGAGGCGAATAGACGTTGCATCGTAGCTTGGTAAATTTGGTGAGAGTAATCTTTATCCACGTTGGTTATTTTGTTGAAATATTTGTTATGGTGGGATTTCCGTATTTGCCAAAATTAGTAATGATTTGTGTAAAATCTGATCGGCATAATTGCTGGATTTATGGCTACAAAGCACGTGTTAGGTCGAGCACATGGTCGACATTTTGTTAAGCCCTAAAAGGGTGAGTTATTAAATTTGCGAAAATGTAAATAGTATATTAATTTGAATTTTAAAACTTTTAGGCTTTTTATCGTTAGTTTTTTTAAAGAAGCATTAGTACTTGATGTAGTTATTAGTATAGAAAGGAATGGTTGAAAAATTTTGGAGCTTATACTGATGGATGGTTTTGTTTCTTTTTGTTGGTTTCTTTCCATGACTTCGAGATGGTTGTAACTGGTTATAGTTCGAACTGAAATTTTGCAGAGTCAATAGATTACCCTAGAATACAAGAAGACCGTTCAACGCTCATACCTTTCCATTCCTGGGAGAAGTTCAGCGTTCTCATATTTTCTTTTGGGGTATTTCAAAATTCAACCGTAAGTCATAACTTGTATAAATTTTGTTTGTATATATATATATATATGTGTATGTATTGTAATTATTTCATAAGTGGACGATTTAAATACCTACCTTGTTTATATTAAAGCCAAGAACTGGCTATCTAGAAAAGAATATAGTCCAGATGTAGGTATTTGTTATTTGTTATAATCCTAAATTTTCTGTACCCATAACCACCATTTTGAAAAGTATGTAAACTGCGTGCAATTGCATTTGGTATTATCATTGAACTTCACGTGTTAATAAATTTTATTTAAATTAAATCATTTGTCACTCATCACTTGATATTGCTAACGAATAGAAAAAAGTAATTGATACTTATAAATTTGAAACATTTCTTTTATGATTGACTTGGTATATAAATGTTTTATAAATAAACAAATTTGTTATAAGCTCCACTCATTGGGTTTTCTTTCTCGTACTATAATTTAACAGTTTATTAATCTATTGTTCACTTAGGTACCTAGACAGTTAGTTAGGCAACCAGTACGTCTGTATGTACTGGGAACTCACACTGAGATTGATGGAAGCTAGCCGAGGACTGGTAAGGTGTGGATATTGAACTGGTTGTATATTATTATATCTAGGAGTAAAACTCCACATAGCACACATTTGAGACACCCAACGTCTCAACAGAGTGATATGAAAATGTTTTCTCTACGAGCAATATTACCGGTTTTAGAAATGTGCCGATTGAACGCATTTTACTCTTCGTTTTGTATTTGCGAAGAGTATAACAATTATTAATTATTAATTCGGACATTACTAAATGAGGCGTCAAAGAGCGAACAAAAACTTAATTCATGATGAAAAGTTTAATATTACAAAGAATTGTATAAATATCAATAAATTGGATTGAATTGAACTTTATTTTATTATTATCATACTTAAACTCAGATATATATCAGTAAAAGTTTATTTTAGTTTTTAATGCGATTCACTGTTTATGTTGCGATTCATTCTCGGATTTTGTCAATAAAAATCGTATCTCTTATTAGAATTTCAATAAGCTTCGACTGAAATTTAATGCTGTTTTATATATTTTTATCGAGCTTCAAGGAATTAAATTAGTTGTTGCTTCATACATATGCATTGCCGAAAGGAAAATATTTCTGAACGAGAAGAAACGCGTTCGTATTTTTTAATAAACTAATTTGTACAATTTTTATATAAGTCAAATTTATTCTGAAGTGTTCGTTGAGAGTGCGAGATTCTAAAGAAAATATAGGAAATGTGGAGCTCACGGTTTAATGTTATTTCCTGTGCAATTTAAATGGTTATAAGTATCGAATGTGAAGATTTCTACAGCATCTAAAATATTTTATGTGGTCAGCGCATATTTTTTGCACGAAATTAACTAAAGTAAAACTATCTATGAACATGTTAATGGGCTGAAATTGTATAAGTTTTAATTTTGTATTCTTCTAATTTTGTCGCAATCAATACTTTCGAAAATATATATATATTTTTTAATGCCTTGTTTATATTAACGTCCTGGCGGAGTTCAGCTATTGCTGCTCTACCACTCAACCAGGACACATACACTTAGACATCAACAAAACAACCATTCTCTGCGATATTGCCATCTACCGCAGCTGAGACTCGAACTCAGGAGAGATAACAGCGACTAGACATGTTGTGCCACCCAACAGCGGTCTAGGTCACTGCTACCGTCTCGGTAACACATCCATACCCTGACCAGGATTCGAACCCGGGACTCCGTGGTCGCAAGCCAAACACCTTCACCGAGCTGCGCCACCGAGCTTAACGAAGACCGACGTAGATTAATATTTTCAAAAATAAAAAATTATAAATGAATATCTCCAAATACTTATACATTTCAGATATTTAAACTTATCGATTTTTCCTGGGTCACGGGTCTCTAAGGGCTCTACTATACAATTCTTCCATATTTATCAATAGTTATAGAATAGTAACTTACGATGCTAGTAACGTAAGAAGCAGACAACGTTACTAATATCGTAAGACGTTTTATTAGCACGCTTTTATTAGATCGCCGGTATATATGTATGTATAATATATGTCGTTATAATAGAAATATATTCTATATAGGATTTTGCAAACAGCAGAAAAAATAACTATCTATAAGAACTAAAAAAACTCTGTGTACAAATATTAATGGAATCTTTGCATTCTTTCGATAACCTGAATTCTGGTTATGCTAGCAAATTAAAATCCTAAAATAAATTTGTTTAATATCTTATTTGAAAATTCTCATTCTAACACTAGCATCCACACAGCCCCCTACGGCCATGCAGGTTCAACTAGTATCTACATAACCCCCTACGATAATGAAGATTCAGTTAAAAATGAGAACAAAGGCCTAAATGAATTTATTTACCTATCTTGCCTTAAATATTTTTCGTTCTATCTCTCTGGGTATCTCTACAATAAGTGTGAACAAAACAAATATAGGAAACATTTCGGTTAATAACAAAAAAAACTAAATAAAATTGATAAATCTGGTGTATATAAAATTAATTATAAAGATTGCAATGCTGCAATGACCAACAAAATTTCTTGAATACCCCTATAATAAACCAAGTGTTAAGAACTATCCTTTGATTTATATAATTAGTTTAGGTCCACTCCAAACATTCAAATAACTAAGGATGTTAAATTAAGTCTTAAATAGATTAGGTCATAAATATGTAGATTAAGACACAAATACTTTTAGGTATAAATTAGAATAAGCACGTCGGAAACTTTAGTATTCACTATGTAATACTCTTGTTAAAGGCCTAATAAGCCGAAACATATGTAGAGTATTTATAATATATTGATTGATTCATCTAAAAGCAGTGTTTAATTTCTAATTAACAATTCTTTTCAAGATGTTTCACAAGGTACCTACGACAAGTTCAGTTCAGTTTCAATTTGTATTTAATAGCGTCATTGATTAAGTAGAAATAGATACTTAACCAAAGAATTTGTACTGTTAGTTCCGGTCTTAAATTCATAGATGTCGTGTGACTTTTCGAGTCGAAGTTCAAGCTGGTCTTTGCAAGGCGGGTAAATTAATTCATGAATGAAATGAAAGGTTGGGCGGACGGGCCCGTGGGGTGTGGAGGGAGCTAAACGACCTAGCAACTAAGACAGCAGTGCAACCAGCGTTGCCACCTACTCGCAGAAAATTATCCGATTTTGTAAGAAATTATCCATTCTTGGCGTTTTGTACTTTTAAAAATAGCATGGAAAATACTTACATGTGTATATATTGCTTATAATACTATAATCGACTAAAAACATTATGTTTGATTAGTCTTAGAAATTATTTTACGAAGAGCTTTTTTATTGTTTTGTTATGCAAAAAGAATAGGTAGGTAGGTATATGAAATTTATTTAATAGGAATGAATAAAAGTTTTTTTTTTCAAGAAAATACCAGGAAGAAAATAAAATATGTTTTATATATAAAAGAAATATAAATACAATAACAAAATCACAAATATTTGGCAGACATCACCATTTATTGTATAGCTATAGTGTTTATTCCAAATGTACCCCGAAACGAAAAATGAAACATACTTCACGTATAAAAATTGACTCATGTAAAAGAGGCCAAGAATATTGAATATCATGCTTTGGCAACACTTTTTATTTAGTGCCACATTGTTTAAATAATTCGCAAAGTTGAGAAAATCAGTTCTTCGTAAATACCCAAAAAATGAAGAATTTTAGAAAATAATGTTTTACATGACAAATGTTGCTACTAAAAAGACCTACAAAACCCAATAATAAATTTTCCAATAGGTTAATTTGTTTATCTGCAAAATAAAAAAAAAACCGTCAAAATTGCCTCTAATTTCAATTATTAATAACTTATGATAAATGAAGCCTTGTGACATCGAAATTATCGGAAGTTGTACGTCCCAATTTATATACTTTAAAAATGCTAAAAATTTCAAATCGATATCTTTTAAGGTTTTTTGCAAAAAGTTATTTGTTTATTGAAAACTTGCTTTCGTAAAATTGTCGTAATTTTTTTTTAGACATTTTAGAGTTACGGATCAAAGTGGATTCACATTTTGACAAGTTGTACTATCATATACATATCAAATTTAATTGATTTTCGCAAATTTCTTTGTTTAAAATCGAGTTCGAAAAACACGTGCGTTTTAAAGTTATAAACAAATTGAATAATTTATTTATTTTTAAGGGCACGTCGTTCGGGTTAGGATCATTTTAAAGCTACGATTTTCCTGCGAATTTAAAAAGAATAATAAATGCTCCAAGTCACTTGGGAACTGAGATAATTTTTTTGTAAAATTCTTAGTTTTTTGGTATTTACGAAAAACTGATGTTCTCAACTTTGCGAATTATTTAAACAATGTAGCATTAAATAAAAAGTGTTGCCAAAGCATGATATTCAATTTTTTTGACCTCTTTTACATGAGCCAATTTTTATACATTTGGAATAAATCTATTACACTAATGTAAATTTTTGTCGCATCGGTAATTTAGCTCAACATGTTGGAGCGCTCGGACGTAGTTGTACGGTTGGCTCCGAGTCTCGATCCGGGGAGGCAATTTCTTGTATTGAAAGAACTAAATAAATTTGTTATGATGATGACATAAATCCGAGGGTCGGGGGATCGATTCCTACCCAACACGACTTTTTTTTTCCTTAAAAATATATAAATATTGTCATATAATTAAATTGCATCATATATTCATTTGAAATTGTCACACAATGCAGAGCAGGTCTTGATCTACTTAATGTGTTGATTTTAAATACAAATGCCAATAAGTGAATCAGCTATATGAGTAAAAGAAAAATAAAAAATTATCTCAGCTCACAAGCGGCTTAAACATTCTTTTTTCTTTTAAAATTCGCAGAAAAATCGTAGCTTTCAAATGGTCCTAGTCCCAATGGAGTACGATTAAAAATAATTGAGTTAGTCTATTTGTTTATAACGTGAAAATGTACATGTTTTTCTAACCCGATTTTAAACAATTAAATCTGCGAAAATCAATTAATTTTAAAATGTACTTGATGGTACAACTTAGAGAGAGTATCCATTTTTGGTCATTGGTCTACGGTGCCAAAAAAAAATTTGGACAATTTTACGAAAGCACATTTTTAATAAACAAATTACTTTTTGCAAAAACCTTAAAAGATATCCATTTGAAATTGTCAGAGTTTTTAAGTAAATTGATACGTACAACTTCCGATAATTTCAAAGTCACAAGGTTTAATTTATCATTAGTTAATAACGTTGAAATAACATGCCATTTTGACAGTTTTCTTGATTTTGCAGATAAACAACCGATTTGAAAATTTCTTACTGGGTTTTGTAGGTATTTTTACCAGCTACATTTGTTATATAAAACATTATTTTCGAAAGTTCTTAGTGTTTTCGTTATTTACAAAAAAATTATTTTCTCAACTTTGCGAATTATTTAAACCATGTGGCACTAAATAAAAAGTGTTGCCAAAGCATGATATTCAATATTCTTGGCATCTTTTACAAGAATCAATTTTTATTCGTGAAGTATCTTTCATTTTTCGATCAAACCCTAATTCGATTACACTAAACCCATACAGCACATGACATCCCTAGGATATCCTCATTTGGTCCTGTATATCCCAATCGAGGACAACATTCCTCAGGATATCCCAATAAAATATATACAACCTGAGAATATCCCAAATGGGGATATCCTAGACAAATCCTGGCAGCATGACCTAGTAATATCCTGCAAAGATATTAAAAGCCTAACAAAATATTCACTGTGGGAATATCCTGGGCAAATTCTAGAGTCATCCTATTAAAGGTATTATTGTTTAGGAGATTTCAACAACAAAAATAATGAAAAGTATATATATTATTTTGAGGCTATTTATTTGTGTCTTATTGGTTTGTAAAATTTGCCTCTAAAAACTTATTTGTTTGTTCTATTTGATAATCCCCTCCAGTACAAATAATTCATTAAAAATGTATATCTTATTTAAATAGCAGTTATTTATCATTTGTTTTTAATAAATTTACTGTGTTCTGAATTAGCCGCCTTTTTGTGACAAGTCGAAAGTTCTAAGAAATCCGCCGGGCGTCGATGCTTTTTCCACGTTCATTTTAAAGTTCTTTCAACAAATAAAATTACGTTAAATATTTCATAAATGTAGTGCTGCTATGTTATATCTTTGTATTTATTATATTATCTAAAAGGGGAAAATGTGATTGGTTATTGTCCGCAGATGTTATTGTCAGATACGTAAACTTTTATATTTTTCTGAGTGAATAATGTTTTTTAATTCATTATAACTTTGCAGCACGCTATGATTTTTTAAAGTTGTACATATCCCTTATAACTTCAAACCACCCTAAACTCTATTGATTTTAATAATACCAAAAAAAGGCAAGGGATCATTTTTATGTAATATTTCATGCTTTTACAATATTTATTTGAAACTTTTTTACTAGCTTTTACACGTTTTGAATAATTTTGAAAAAACACTTTGTTATATTTTTTTTCACCCCTTCTCGGGATTGAAAAAAAAATTCCTTTCATTAATCGTGTTCAAATACTTCAAAGTAACTTATATAAAAAATTCAAGTATTTACCTCAAAGTTTTGATATGTCGACCTATTTCATTGGATATATGTATCACATTTTTATTAGTCATTTTACCTCTGCCATTATATAAACTTGTATTCGTTTGTCTTTGCTTATTGGCTCAGTTTAAAAGTAATGATCTACTATATTATAAAATAATATATATTTTTTGCTGTCTTTAGAAATATCCAATAAAGTCGAAAAGAACTGAAGATTTCCTATAGAAAATCCAATCAATGTCTTCAGGTTGTTCATAGTAAAGCCCAGGCATGACCCATATAAAAGCTGATAATGTCCTGTACACACCCGTACTGATGTCCTGAGGACGTCATCAGCAAAGCCCGAACTGTCCCATTTGGATATCCTACGGACATCCTAAGGTGATGATGGGATCTTCCCAGGATATCCCATATGTCCTGAAAAGTTGTCCCCAGTATGTTCTGTCCTTGTGCTGTATGGGTACTAGGAGCAGTTAACAAAACAATGAATATATATAATAGTATATTATACACTAAGGGAGAGAAACGTCTTATTTTTCCTGAGGTGTAATTTGAGGCCCGAGGGCGAAGCCTGATCGAGGGCAACAAATACATCGAGGGAAAAATGGCGGTCTCTCCCGAGGTGTATATTTAACAATATTCTGAGTTCAAAGTCGGAATATAACAAAATTCCGACTTCAAACTCGGAATTTAACAAAATTCCGAGTTTGAAGTCGGAATTTAGGAAAATAAAATATAAAATTTATTGTGGCCCTTCTACGCTTTTATGATATACTATTCCTAGATGCCTACATTAATTTTAATATTTGAAAATATAATAATCCAATAATGTTTTTTCTTTGATGTAAGCTTTGTTGAACCTAAGTTCAAAAGTTACAATAAATTTAGTGTAGCGCGTCTGAGGCTGCCCACGCTATGCGGGCGTATACTGTCGTGTCGCCGCGTTGTGCGTTAAAGAAAATAATGTGGAGCCTAAATTTTTGATCGTAGGAAGAACTTCGAACTTCATACTTTCGAATGGCGCTATTAGTTTTTTTTAAGAAAAAAATATTTTAAGAGATTTTTGACAAAAAATAATTTGCAACTAATTTGTTTAACCAATGAAGGTCAAGGATTATTGTTGGTAACTTTTATGTTGTCCCTGACATGTTCAGAGATGTTTTCTCAAAAGTTACCGCTTCCCGGAATTTTTCCGAAGTGAAAACCTCTATCGATTCCACTACACTTAATTCTGTAAAAGAACAAAAAAATAGTTTCATGTAGTAAGTAACTAGATGAAAATATTCGATAGACCTAATTTATAATCACTTGAAAATTATTTTACTCAAAGGCAGCTTTTTACTGTAAATATAAATATGTTTTGACATATGCCATCTTCTGATTGTATATACCCTATGTACCTATTTACATGTTTAAATTTATACACAGAAATTGATGAAAAATACGTTTTAAATATATATATACTTACCATTAATCAATACAGAACCAATATGATTATCACGCTTACTCCCTAATTGTATTGATTTAATGTAAGTAGGTTGCTTTTGTTTTTAGTAATAAAAACTTAAAATACATTGGACTTATTTGGTTATTTGTTAATATTTGATGTAAGTAGATGTAAAAAATTGCTCAATGTCAATATAATTCCTTTAGCAGAAAATCAAAAATATTGACGAAATTAACTAAAATACATGTAAGCATCAAGTCTATTTTTGTTGTTAAATTGATTACTTTAAGAAATTATCATAAATATAAGCAGCAAGTACAAGTTTTATAAACCGTTTGTAGGTACATTTATTTGTGAAAATCGCTGAACAGTGATAACTTGACGCTAAGAAGACAGACACGTCTCTCTCTTCCTCTCTGTGATGAGCGTCCACTGGATGTTTTCAAAGATTAGTGAAAGTATTGATAATTATTGAATTATCAATGGTAGCAAGACGTGGCAACAACGTAATATCGCGTACTACGGTAGGCGGGGCTTACCCGAGGTCGGCGCTAAGACGTTAGCGGTAGAGCAGAACGAAATTGAACTGTTCTGCCGAGTGCCACATTATTATGGGATTACGTTGCTTCGGACATTCATCGATAGGTACCGCCACTCTCCAATAATTACGGGAATAATTATCTATTACTACTTAATCAATGATAGCGTGCTTTTATTTTTTTTAATTTTTTTTTATTTTAACCTATACCATTTTTTCAAACAATACGTGTACATTTTCAATGATATCCTTTCATAAGGACAAGACAAGTCAAAAATCTATAAGACCATATAAAACTACGGTTACGCCAGTATCCAAGGTAACTCAGGTAACATATTTCATGAATTGTTTATTTACAGTTTCTCAAGAACTTTTTCTGAATTTGTCTTGAGATGTGGTATTGGGCAAAACATGAGCGAATTTATCAAAGAAAATTCCTATGCCGAGCTGACAGAAAACAATTCTGTGGCTTGGTTCTAAAAGGGCCAGTGTATATAATTCCAGAGCGTAAGTCAACATTGTCCCTTTTAGCATTTTAACAGAAATATTTTTCACAAGCGTACTTTGATCCTTGCCACTTAAATTTTACATTAATTTTACAAGCCTTGACATTGGCCTTTGTAAGTAAAGAACATCTGAAAATATCTAGTTCTATGGTATATATTATTATATCTAATTAAGAAAATAGAACATTGGCACTTTTAGAACCAAGCCACAGAATTAATTCCGACCAACGCACGAAAACGTTGACATTTCTTCTTCCGCATAGTCAAGTCTTCTATGAAGCGTAATGGTGCAGGGAATGTACCGAAACAGGCAAGAACTTGATTATAGTATCCACCACGAGTGTTGGTGAGCGGCGGGGACTATAGGGGAACATAGTTGACCTATCGGAGAACACCACGATCAAGTGAATTAATTACACGCTACTGGTACTAATTCCAAATTATACTACACCAATCATGATAGCGATGTGTATGCTGTTTCTATACAACTCTCTACATACAGATTCCCCTACCCCCGTCAAAGCTTGTAGCGGATACGGTACTTTCCTTATAAAGTATGTGCCATACTGTCAGTTGATTTATGTTATTATTAATTTTAATTTTTTTGTTCTTTCTTACGTGTTCTATAGTGATTAAATAGTACCAAAATTTCATTATGTTATGATTTTTATAATAGCAGTAGTGCTGTTAAGAGTAACTTAAGGTGACAATTTTCAAGAGAGAGAGAGAGAGAGAGAGATCCGATACGGAAATATTCATTATTTTTAGCCATAACTTTTTTCTTAGTCCATATATTTATAAAAACTATAAGACTACCTAAGTGGAACCATAGCAAGACTGTCACTATGAATTTTCACTCAATAATTTCAGTGGTTTGCAAAATAGTTAGATTTAAATTTAAAGATTATGTTAATTTTCCGATTTCGTAGTTTTAAATCTAACTATTTTGGAAACTATTGGAACTATTGAGTGGAAATTCATAATACTGGCCTTGTTATAATTCTACTTAGGTAGTCTTATAGTTTTTTAAATCTACCTACTCAGAAAAAAAAGTTATGACCAAAAATAATAAATATTTCCCTATCGGATGTCTCCCTCTTGAAAATAGCGACCTTAACACAGTCCGTTGCTACACAGTTAGTACTATAGTAACAATCTAGGATGAAATAAAAATATCAAAATCACAATTTAACCTATTAAAAACTGAAATATTTAAACCAGGGCTCCCAGATAAAAGTGGAGTAGTATGAAAAAATTACTTTAAAGGCTGAGGTGATGTATCAGCTATACTGCAGGGTGGAGTGGCCACCCTATGCCCTGAACAAAATTTTCGTATTTTACGTGCAGTTCCCTCTCTGCAGTCAATTGGTGGGGAAATAGGCTCACACAGCCGACTAGTCAGGTCCTTGGGGGTGGCTTCGATGAATTGGGGTGGTGGATGTGCGCTGGTGAAAACAAATAAGCTTCTTAGTAGAAACAATTTTAATAATCAAATTTAGGTACGATTATTAACAATATCCCACAGAAATAAAATTACACACAATCAATATTCCTAGATGTGTGGCCCACACTTAACCTATCACAAAATGTACGACAACTTAAAACTAATAAAATCGTAACTACTACTATGCGATATATGACCCCCAAAGTATACTGAATTAGAAAATTAAATTAAATTACTGAATAATAACGGTAAAATGAACAAAATAATGTGAACTAGGTAAGTGACGATAGGCTAAATTGACAAAGGAAGAGAAAAATTGCAAGCGTTGTGTTCAAATCTACCGAAAATTCAATTGGTTATATGCAAAATATTTAAACAAAACTGACAATTTAATGTGTAAAATATTAAACAAAATAGGTATGGAAATTGTAGTTATACAAATACCGCAAAAACCTGATGGGCTCTCTATGCCCCACGTGGAAGGTGGGATGTTGTATCAATTCCCTTGTTGTGCTATTTAAAGACGCTAATCTCCAGCAGGTTTCACAATGTCTACCAGGGAGCGTAGCTTTCAACGGAACTAGGCAGGAGAGTCTCACAGGTGCAATCCAGGATTCCATATCCAACCATCAGCTTGATATCCAAGTTTCAACAAAACCAATGTTCACGTACTATCCAAGCACAAACGTACAAATAACGAAAAAGGTAAGACGTACAGACGGTCAAACGTACAGGAAATAATACCAGTGAAAGCCAAAAATAAAGGTAACAGTAAAACGTAAAATCGAAAGTAGAATTGAAAGTAAAATTGAAAGTAAAATTTACAGTAAAATTGACCGTAAAATTAAGCGTAACATTGACCATAAAAACATTGGAACAATTGCGATATTTAGATTTAAATGAACAGATGCGAAAATAGACTGTAACAAAGGACGGACAGACGAATTTGATTACTTACACAATGACATGAACAGTGTTTTCCATACGAGCTATATTTATGGTTTAAGAAGAATGACTGGCAAATATAAAATGTTCGTTTCTGCGAAGGGCGAAATAATCCGCAAGTGTTTCAAATTCATAAATTTTAACGTCACGTTAATTCAATTGTCGATGTTTTATGCCATTAGCTTTAATATAAATATTTTATCATTTTTTCGCCTCCCTGCTGAATAAAATTTACTCAGTGAAAGTTATACAAATTAAACAATAAAGCAATATAAATTATTCGTAAACTTTTCCCAAGCTGATACCACATAATACAGTATTTTACATGTTAGAACTTCTGAAATATTTAACACGTGTGATTCTGTAAAATATACACTTTCCTTAACGACAAGCTTTATAGAGCATTATTTTACAACACATGAACACTGATAAAGTTTTGTAGTCGATGTTTCGCCATATAAATTACAAAAGTTAGTCTCTGGAGACTGCAGGACCAGCAAAGTAATTGTTTAGTAGAACAGAGGTGCAAAACTAACATTTTAAAATTTTCCTCTTCATAACAGAAGGTTTGGATATACTCGCACTTAAGTAAAATGTTCTTTGATGATTGCGGGATGCGATATAATTAATTATGAATTTATTTATGTCAGGCATTGCACGATACCGAACCCTGTCTTTTAAACATTTCATTAGCTGTGTTACTGACAAGAAAATTCAGGTAGCCATTATCACATTGACTTCTCTGAAACGCTTGGTAATAAACTGTGATCGGAATTTGGGTTTAATTCCAGTGACACACAGATACGAAATTTTACATCAAAATATTAAATGTAAGTTTGTTCTCTCTTACTAAATTAAATGAAATACGAACCTACCTCATGAGTTGTGATGTATTTTGGCATAATAAATGTATGTACATATATTTCACACATAAATTGTTATAAATCTGCACAGCACTTTCAAGTTTTATAGTTTCAAAGTATATGGTAAGTATTTTTTCTAAATTTTCACTGAGAGACGATTTCTTTTAACAGTAAAAATCCACTGTAAGGTCGAAAATGATCTTTCGCATTTCACAGACGTAAGGGAAGCATATCTAAAGATATTCATAGTGCTATGAATTACACCCCCTTGGAACTGGAGATGGTACGCCTATGCCTACTAATTGTGACTGGAAGCTGTCAGAATGGGGTGGACTTTTCTGGAGTGTTATTGGAGAAGATTCTTGATTGTTTCTAGATGGATCTAGAGAGTCAGATTCGGAGTATATAAGGCGCGATTACCGGCGCGGAAGGAGAAGTTTTTATTAAGAAGACAGTTTATAAAAGTGAACAAGTTGAAAAGTGAAAAGTGAGGTTAAATAATATTATGTAAACAAGTATTGTAGTCAGTAAATTGTTAAATAAAGTGTTAGTAGTGTTTAATCTCTTGTTAAAATTATTTAGAACCCACGGATTCATACAGGGTGTTTCCGAAAAGGCGAATAAATGCGACAATAGGCATCTGATCAAGATGGCATCTGGTTCTGTAACAATTTTTTTGCTAACGGCAAATATGAAAAAAAAAGGTCTGTTCTAGGTTCCTGACATAGTAATCCCTATGTATTTCGACCTGCTGAACACGAACCCGATGTCCGTTTGACTCCATCACCTACCAATTTTTTGTAAATCGCGAAAACAACAGAAAACTTGAATTTTTTAGGTTATTTTTGCGATTTACAAAAAATTAGTGGATGGTGGAGATAAACAGACATCGGGTTCGTGTTCAGCACGTCGAAATACATAGGGACTACTATGTCGGGTCCCAAGAACAGATTACTTTTCTTCTTTTGTGATTTTGTGTTATTTACTGAAAGAGCTCTAGCATTCGGCGTCTACAAGTTTGATAAGTTTACTGAAGTTACTCAGTTGTTCTTCAATTCATAAACTAATTATTTTATGAGATATTTATTGACAGTAATTTATCCTTTAGTCGCAAGGCAATAGGTAGGCATGTCCACAAAACACCATGAAAAATGAATCTTTTACATAATCAAATAATTTACAAGATGTCTATTAAAGTTACGAAGTTTAGGCATCTCTAGTAAAAAAATTCGTCCAAAATAACTTTTCTGAAATATCATATCATTTTAAATTGTTCGTTTAAAATTAAGACAATAAAATGCACTGTCGTTGATGTCTGATATACGTAAAAAGCATCAGAAGAAGTAGTTGTTTGTTTAAAAAAATGACTTTTTCTAATATTACTAAGATATGAGTATTACTATGAATGCCTTCGGGTATAATCTACTTATTGGACTACGTCAAATAGTTACAAAATAGTAGCACGTTATAATGGTTTAAAGTTAATAGTCTTGTCAAAAATGTTCCCGATGCACCGGAAATTAAAATTCACCTTTTAATTCATTGCGCAATATTACCTTTCAGACTAGTAAAACATGAAAAAGTAATAACCTCGTGCAGTTTTACATACCGGATGGTCCCCTTGTAACTTGTGAAGGGGCAAATGAATTATTTTCATATTAGGTATAGTAATATGAGATAACACTTCCAGTTATATGATATAAACAGCAAAAACAGGTGATTTCCGGTTTAGATGCAATTTTATATAAAAATGAAATTCTTAAGTGGGACGACCTGTATATTTCTGCGTATCTGGATCCTTCAAATGTTGACGACTGAATATCGTATTATTATGAAATATACAGTATGTCTCACTTTTCATGACTCCCATATCATAGCTACTTTATTAACAATGCGATGTTGTAAAAATTAGGGTGGAAGGTACTTACCCAAGAAATTGTGTCACGGTAAATGTTTTAACTGTAAAACAGTTTTTTATTCATTATTATCAAGAAGTTACTAATACCGGCTATCAATAAGATGAGAAAATAAAATTTTCCTTTTTAAAGTAACAATGACACAGATCTGAAAAAAAGACAGTTTTTTTTTTAACCGAAATAGGTGAGTCCGATAGTTTTTGACGTCCTGAATACGATGCCGTTCGCCGCTTTGCGCCCTCACGTCGCAATTTTAAGAAATGTTGGCCTAAAAGAGCTAAAAATACCATTTCTGCCTATATTCATGCCCTAATAACTGGACAATGACACGAGACTGGGTAAAACGGACCAGACCATCTTATTCGGCTCTCCAAAATCTTCAAAAACCAATACTAACAATAAAAAAGCCCAACTATAGATGGCGCGGACAATACTAGAATTTTTGTGGTGAGTATATATATAAGTAAATCGGACCTAAGTAGCTAATATCATAGAATTTTGAACACAATGCCTTTACCCGTTTTACTCTATGACGTTAGGATTTTGATAAAACATAACCTCAAAATGGATAAAATTATGTTTTTAAAATAGTATATAAAATATTATTCTATCAAATTTGAAGTTATGTTTTTCAAAATGCTGACCTTATAGAGCAAAACGGATAATGGCATTGTGTTCAAGGCGTTCTATGGAATTACCTATTTAGGTCCAATTTACTTGCATATACCGGGTGAGTCACGAATTGCGCTCTCCCCGATATTTCCTAAAATATTTGGAATAGAAAATTGAAATTTGGAGGCCTTATTACACGACTAAAATGCCATCTTTTCAATAAAAAATCAAGTTTGGTGCACATCCGGTTTGACCGGAAATGCCCACAACTTTTTACATTTTTGGAATCTAGAGAAAATTTTGAATACAATACATCCATTTTGGTTACTTTTTGATAAACATTAAAAATTTTATTAAAAAATCTATTTTTGAATCCAGAGTGCTGTGGTGCCCAAAATATATTTTAGTTTGTGTGCTACGTTACTATAAAATAAAAAGAGCAATATGGTTGCATTGCTTAATTCTCTAGAGGCGTTTAAAATTTTTAAATGTGATTTTTACCCACTAACTCGGTTTTTCTAAATGGGAATTTATCGTTCACCGACATTTTTTAATACCTCATTTTCATACGAATCTAATGATATCAAAATTTTGAAAATCCGTTCAGAAATATTTGAGATTTCAGCCAAAATACAATGCAACCAAGCTTTTAGAAACATGCGGCTAATAGATAATAGATTAGTGGGCTTTGGAAACTAAAATGGCACATTTTTGTGTAAATCTGGTAACCTAATAACATTGGAAAAATCATAGTAGCCATTGAATGTAATAAAACAATATCAGCTGTCAGACAGATACAAAATAAAGCGTTGCGGAAATCTCTTTGAGTAAAAATTAAAGAAAATGAATAATTTTAGTAGAAATGAAAATGTTACTGATATATAGAGAGCGTCTCAAAAATTCAACTGCAGTTGCAGAACTGTATCAGCAACGATATCCCAACAGACGTCATCCAAGCAGACAGTTGTTTGCCAGAGTGGAACAAGATGACCATCAAACATTTATTGTTAGTGAGGACAAAGAAATTGATGTATTAGGATTTGTGATGGTACACCCAACAACATCAACAAGGGAATTGTCAATGGAATGCGACATTAGTCAGTCTTCGGTTTGCAGAATTTTAAAGAAACATAAGTTTCGGTCTTATAAATACCAAATACACCAACATTTTTATGGAGATGATAACGACAGGAGGCTAGTATATTGCAACTAGTTCTTAAATGCAGTACAACAAAACCCAGGTTTTCCTTTTCATATTTTATATTCAGATGAAAGTAGATTTACGAATTTACGATGTTTAAGATCGTACACATTATAGATGATAATAAAGGCAAGTATGAATAATAACAGTCTTATAGTTTAGATAGCATTTTTATTTCCAAGAGCGGTCACAATGGTATGTTTAACAGAAATAACACTAGGTACTGGGCTCAAGAAAATCCGAGGTTGGTAGGGCGGGGGAATATTCAGGAAAGATTTGGGTTTAACTGTTGGCTTGGAGTACTTGGAGATCGAATAATTGGACCCATATTTTTTGATGGAACACTTACTGGCGAACGATATTTATTCTTTTTACAAAACCAGACAGCAGAATTTCTTGACTTACTTCCTCTTGCCTATTTACAAAATCTGTTTTTCCAACAAGATGGTGCTCCCCCACGTAATTCCAGAAGAGTGATGAAATATTTAAACAACTTGCATAGTGAACGCCTTATCGCAAATCAAGGTCATATCAGGTGGCCTCGTAGGTGAAATATGTAAATTAATATTAATATCTTTAATTCTATTAATAGCCGCAATATCTGATCGGTTGAGAGGAGCTTTTCGGCGCTGAAGAGAATAAAAATGTTTGCCGGTAACAGCATGTCTCAAGTGGTCTTAAGTAGTTAATAATTTCAGTTCCATCCACCGAGCTGATATACGATTTGATTATAGAGATTTTGTTTTTATTTATAATCTATTATTTGCTGATTTGTTCTAGAGTCCGACGCACGCGAGGGATCGGTAAAAGTTTTCCAAGTTCGGTTGTGAAAGTGTACGCTTGACTCGATTACTATTAGGTTATCCGATGACCTTGAACTGTAAAAATAAAGTAAGGTCAAGGTTAACCGATAACCTTGAAGTCTCAAAAAAATTTCGCGTTCTCTATCGACTACTACTGCCCACCCACAGCTAAAAGTCACGGGCCGCCACTGGTCTAACCCATGGCCTTTTATAATATTTTCTTATTATTAATAATCATATTTGATCACAGTTGAATTACTTATCGCCCGAATTTTGCATAAATAAATCGTAAATATTATCTTATTTAATCCAAAGTACAGAAAGTATTTCTTTTACAAAATATTTTGAGAAAGCTTGCTTTCCTAGGCATTCAAGAAATTTCAAACGTTGCATGTAAAAGGTATTCATGAAGAGACGCTTATGTACATAAGAAGCTTATGTTGATACTTATAATCCTTATATCACGTAGAAATCTCATTGTTTTCTGAGAATATTCTTTCGTGTAAAATAATTTATACTTTAAAGCACCTAGCACTTTATTTGATATGTTTGGAGTTGCCATATTACTTATTGTAAACGATTCAAATTAATCTTAATGTATTCAGGAAAAGATCATTTGCCTGATTTATAGTCAAATCTTCATCATGGATAACACTGTTGACCACACGTGTTTCTGACAATGTTATTCACAGATTTCATAACCTTAACGATCAATAGAAATATTTGTGAAAAAACATGTTGAATAAAATCATCATCCAGAAACTTTGTTATTAGCATGAGCGTTTACTTTAAATGCCACCAGGGATGTTGACCATAGAATTGTTGGCAACATTGTATCGACATTCGTTATATTTCAAAATTATTTGTGTAGAATATACAGCTTTGATATACCGGGTGTCCACATTTTTATATATTTTTTAAGACAAAAATTAGAAATAGGGGTTGCAAAGACTAGTCGAAATGTCTACACTTCATAAATTATTATTTATAAATCCAATGAAGTCTTCTGTTCTTATATTTGGCAAGCAAACGTAGAGCTCAGTTGGAAGCAAATGTAAACACTACAGTAGGCGATACTGATTTAGTAATTAGTATCACTAAAGTGGCAAAGAATCTTGCTGTCGTCTCATTTACTCTCATCATCTATTAAAGTAAAACTTACTGATAGGCTAGTTCTAAGTCATTTCAACTACTGTATTGTTATATATGGTCCCTGCCTCGATAAGGCGGATGGTAACGAAATAGAGAAAATCCAAAAGGCATGTTTAAGATTATGGCATTAGGAAATATGAACATGTTTCACATACATTGAAAGATGCGAAACAGTTAAACATGAAATTTTAAAGAAAATTTCATTGTGCAACATTATACCATAATATAGTAGTACTATATAAATGTCCTCGATATTTAAATGATAAAATTAAATACCTCCATATCATAGAACTGCTTTATACCGTAGGAGTATCTCATATAATATGTTTCAGTTATACAATAACGTGCCTCTTGCTTATAAAAATTCTAGATCATCTAAGTTCAAGATACTATATAAACAATTTATTTTATATTTATAAATACAATAAATGAAATAATAATACCTCACGTGCCTTACATCTAGCTATTTTAGTTGAATTTGTATATCCTAATTTAATTTAATTTTGCAAGTTTCTTTTGTTCCTTATTTAATTACTGTTTATTATATATGTTACTTTTTACGACCACGTGTCAAAATAGTTTTTCTATTGGGCTGAAACATCCATCAATATTGTATTGATTTTCAGTGTTCTTGTAGCCAGAGTTATATTTGAATATTATCTGTACAATTGTCATAATAATAATAATAATAAACTTCTTAATTAGGGCGATGCTCAGTCATAGGTTACTCTCACAATTATTAAACTTAAACTGTTATCGCATCATGACCATGCAACTGAGAATATTACAGAGAAAATTACACACCCAAGAAACTACACTTTATTTCCAAATTGACAAGAACAATAAAACACCTTAATCACATCTAACGTGTTTTTTTTTCTCTTAACATTTCGACTAATATACAAAAATCATGCAAAACTACTATCAAAAACAGAAATAGTGCAGTAAAAAATTATCTCGAGCAATGGGCTTGTTCGGCATGTTTTTTTTATTTCATAAATCGAAAGTGCAAGTATAAAATAATGGATCTGCAAAAAATCAGAATATTATTCGCATGTTTAGTATCTTAAAAACTACTACAAATCTCCACCTCGCGAAAATGGGGCGTGGCCAAGCGCTACGTCACTATACGCATAGACTCGGCGATCTCAATAGACTGATGCTCCTTTGTTGTTATAATTATAAGTGTTTTCGAAGTATTATTTGTTTTTCTTACTTCTTGACAGTAGGGGAGTACAATTTGGTGAAATGTCAAAAAATTACAATTTTCTCTCGCTCCTGTCCGGACGAATTTTCGATTTTGACCCTGCAGTTTACGATTAGCATTCATCGCCGACCTTTTCCTTTCCGTAGAGACATAGAACACACTTCCACTCGGCGTATTTATTTAGTTACCAGCGTTTGAAAATTCCATGTTTTTCGATTTTTCAGGTTAAATTTGAAAGGTCCCAGAAAGCCACTTTTCTTACGTCACTTGTGTATAGTGACGTCACAAATGAGCGCTCTGTTTTTGCAACTATTACTAACTTCAACTCCTTATATCTCGAGAACGGAAAAAGTTAACAATACGAAATTTTAAGTGCATAATGAGAATATCGAGTACTATATGAAAAAGTATAAAAACCATATAAAAAGAATATCATGGAACAAGCCCATTATGAAGGGAAATTGAACAGTGTTTAATACAAAATACCGCAGCAAGGAATCACTACTTCCACGTCCAGATTTCTCAATCAAGTATCTTTAAGTGAAGACATTGATATCATATTTGCATTTCAGTACATGAAAATTATTACTCAAAAAATTTTAATAATATACTATTTGAAATCATTCACCCCGAGGCTGTAATGGAGGTGATTGATGACTCGCGGCACCCCAAGAACTGATTTTTGTGGTTTTGTGATGTTTAATCCTCCCACTAACAGTTACTGAAGGAAAATCTCAGATAACATTTTTTGCGAGCTTCTGGTGTATTATTTACTTTATCGATTGGACTATCAGGAACATTTAAAAACTCAATATATTTTTTTGCGGCTAAGTGTTTCTAAATTCGGCTTGTAATTTGAAAATATTAGTTCCCGCCAACAGACGTGACGCTCATGTTTTCCCATGCGCAGTATAGCGTAGCTGAAGTATCTGTGTGGCAGCACTGAGTTTCAAACTTCACTAAAAAAATTGACAGCTAAAATAACAAAGGTTAGTTTTTCTGGTGTTCTGTTTGATTTGCGGTTTTGTTTTGATTTGTTAATTTTTAAGACGTTGTTTATGGAGTTATATAAAATCAGTTGTGTTTTTTTTGCATCATTAAGTGATATAATTTTATTAGTATTGTTAAAAACATCAGGTAAGTTTCTACCCCAAAAATATGTTTATACTCATATTAATATGCTCAATACTGAAATGGTTCATATTTTTCGCAAGGAATTCCTGAATTATAACGTAGGTCACTGCAGGTAAATTTATAGTGCTAGCTTTAACGAAATTAGGCTCCATAATCTAATAATTAATAAAAAATGATGACCTAACACAAACTGTAATAATAAGCACAAAGCAAACTGTCATACTGACATTTCTTCTACCTTTTTTATGTTGCTAGTGAGGATGTGAGGAATCTTAACACAAATATTCCTAGATTTACTTGTAAACCGTGACGTCAGAAGTTAATAAAATTTGAAATTATTGACGATACTTCTTACTGATTTATGAATAATTAACAAATAATAAAGAAATAGTATTTACCAATACATTATTCTTGTATATTCTACTATTCAATTTTTTTTTTTTTTTAATGGCATTGTTGGCCCTAGAAACTGAGTCTATTAGCCAGTTTTCTTTATTGTATGTATCATTTAAACACAATATTCCCCATTTCACTTAATTCTAATTACAACATGTACAATTATCATTAATAAATATATAGTTTTTGTTTATTTTTTTTTTATATTTTTTTTGTTTTTTTTTGTTTTTTTTTTGATAGCTATATGCGTATATTTTTTTGAAATATTTTTTTTTATTTTTATTTTTTTTTATATGTATCGATTAATAAGTTTTTGTGTTTTTTTAAATTTTTTTGTCTTTTTTTTGTTTTTTTTTTGTTTTTTTGTTGTTGTTTTTTTTCCTGTTCTGAATATACATTTTATACTTAATATCTATTTACAATTTTAAATTGGATGATTTAATAAATTGGTAGATATACAGGTGTACATTATAATTGTTAAGTGATAACAAATATCCCAGATTAAATGGTTGAATTAATTTCTCTTTACAAACATTTTGAAGGAAAGTTTCCCTGCTGTCATTATAACATTCACAACTAAAGATAATATGCTCTATTGTATCTTCCTCTCCACAAACTTCACATAGTGCCGTATCTTCTAAGTTTATCTTATATTTATATGATTTGCACATACAGTGTCCTGATCTAATTCTTGATATAGTTCTTATAAAGTTTCTGTTGAAGTAAGGAATTTTTGAAAACCAGGCTTGTGTAGGAACTGTTGGTTGAAAACTTTTATAAAATTTACCCTTTTCACTATTTCTAAATTGTTTGTTGTACTCTGCCTTTATTCTGGTTTTGATGCTTACTGTTAAATCGTCGTAAGGCAATTTATATATATTTTCCTCCCCCATATCCCAAGCCTTCTTTGCCAATTCATCCACCTGTTCATTTCCCTCTATGCCAATATGGCTCTTGATCCAAGCTATAGTTACATTTTTATTTTGTCTTGCGCATTCGCCTAAATTTTGAACTATGTCCGCTGTGAGATTTGACATCTTATATAGTTTATTATTTCTTATCCTATTGACTACACTAAGAGCGTCGGTAAAAATGATAAAGTTCCTTCCGTCTAAGAGTTGTATGTGTTTCAGAGCCTCTATAATAGCAATTTGTTCTGCCGAGTATATTGAGTAGCTGTCATTGAGTTTTATACACATTATATGGTTGTCATTTACATTATAGAAGGCGCACCCTGTTTTTCCATTTTGCTTGGATCCGTCTGTATAAGTCACGTTGTAATCGTTCCATTTTTGTTTTAAGTCATACTTAAAAATTTTTGGCACTAGTTCCTGTGGTAAATTTGTATAGTTAGTTTCTATGTATATTTGTTGTTCGTTTATTATATCGTCATAATTAATGTTATATATTGGCAGCTTTTTATTCTTGTAAACATCATTTACTCTTTCCAGATATCGCATACAGCTCTCTAGTAAGGGGGGAGAGCGTTTCTTCTCCCAATATTTAGCAGTTTGTGCCAATAAAGACGTCTGGAAAATCTTACTATAAATGATGTCGTTCGTGGAGTACATTTTTATGAAATATTTATCTGAATGATATTGTATCCGATATTCCAATGGTACCTCACTAGTTTCTGCATATATGATATCCAGTGGCGTTGATTTTAGATATCCCATACATATTCTTAAACATCTGTTCTGTACATTTTTAATTTTGTTTAATGTTGTTTTACATGCATCGCCATAGAGAAAGCATCCATATTCAGCAACTGATCGAATGTAGGCCTTGTAAAATATGAGTGAGACTGCTGGATCTGAACCCCAGTTAGTTCCATTTATTGCTCTGAGAAGGTTTATTCTTTTTTCCAATCGGGCGACGATCTCATCTATATGTTTTTTCCACAATAGCTTTTGGTCCATATAAATACCAAGAAATTTCACTATTTTGGTGTAAGGAAATTTATATTTTCCTATTACTATTGCATCCGGGAACCGGGTGCGTTTTCGAGTGAACGTTATAAATTGTGTTTTTTCTTGGGATATTTCTAGTCCGGTTAATTGTGTCCATAATTCGATATTTTCAAAGGCCCCATTCATTTCGCGATAGTTTTTATTCAGATCTTTATTGACGGTATATATAGTCCAATCGTCTGCGTACTGTAGGATCCTAATTTCATTGTTGAAAATGTCCTCTAGCTCCGCTGTATATATAATATACAACAATGGGCTAAGTATTCCGCCTTGTGGTAATCCTACTGACGTCCTTCTTGGTCCTATTATGTTGTTGTTCACCCTAAGATATATATTCCTGTCGATGTATAATAGGCAGATTCGTTGGCAAAAAGATGTTGGAATCCCAATATTGACCATTTTGTTTTGTAGAAGATTAAGTTGTACGTTGTCATATGCTCCCTTAATATCTATAAAAGCTGCTGTTAGATATTCTTCATTGGTGTAGGCCCGATATATATCCGTGGTCAGCGATGTTAAATTATCTAATGTTGATTTAGTTTGCCTAAATCCATATTGTGTTTGGGGTAGTTTTTCCTCCTTCTCCAACCACCACTGCAGTCTGTTTTTAATCATTTTTTCTAATATTTTAAGGAGGCATGATGCAAGACAAATAGGTCTGTAAGAGTCGGGCGAATTTGGCGGTTTATTGAGTTTTAGAAAAGGACACACTAAATAATTTTTCCAGTCTTCTGGGAAGTTGCCTGTTTTCCATATTTCATTTATAATATGCAATAAAATTTCTCTTGCTTCTATAGGTAAGTTGGCTAGCATTATATATTGTATTTGATCCATCCCTGGAGTGGAGTTTTTAGTGTATCTCAGTGCAATGTTTAATTCCATCAAACAAAACTCCTTGTTCAGAAAATGATCCTCATTCGAATTTGTAATTTCCTCTATATTGGTCTGATTTACTGAGCATGGGGCCAATTTATTGATGAAGCTATCTATCCATTCCCCTTCCTGTAATTGTTGTGTTTGTGTTTGACCGGTTTTTAAACATTTTACTTTTTTCCACACCTCTTTTAACGGCACAGTTCTATTTAAGCTATTACAATATTCGTTCCAGTTTTTTCTTTTTGTTTTTTTAAAAATTTGTTTACATCTGGCGTCTTGTTTTTTGTATTCTAAGAAGTTTGTTAAATTGGGGCTGTTTTTGTATACTTCATATAACCTTGCTCTATGTTTTACAGCTTTCCCACATTCTTCATTCCACAAGTGATGTTTTTTTGAATTTCTAAGTCCCGTTTTTGTTTTGGGTATTGTAGCCGCTGCAGTATTATTAATTATGTTAACAAATTCTTCGTAGCTAGGATTTTCTTGGGCAGCTCGAGCAGCAATTTTTAGATTAGTTTGGTATGTCGTCCAGTCCGCTTTTCTTGTATTCCATGTAGATGTAGGCGTGTTTTTTATTTTTGGGAATGAATTTTGTAATGTTATTACTATTGGTAGATGGTCCGATCCTACAGGTTCTTGTCTTACTGTCCATTGGGATATGAAGGAAACATCCGGTGAACAAATTGTTAAATCTATAGCAGATATATTATTATTTGGCAGATTAATTAGTGTGGGTGTTCCATCATTTAATAAAACCATGCTTAGTTCTGATATCGACTCTAGTAAGTCTCTACCTTTTGTGTCATTATAAGCGCATCCCCAGCTCTGTTGGTGACAATTAAAGTCGCCACATATTAGAAAAGGTTTAGGTAAACTCATAAAAAAATTATGCCATTGTAATTTTGTGGAGAGGAATACAGAGATACTATTGTTAGATATTTATTGTTAGTTATCTTTACTTTTACAGCAACTGACATAACATTATTAATGTTAGTAGTGAGGTTAAATGTCTGATAAGGAATATTATGCTTAACTAATATTGCTACGCCCCAGTAGCCATCTTGTCTATCATGCCTTATTATATCATAACCACTAAATTTAATTGTTTGGTTTGGTTTAAACCGGGTTTCACTCAAAGTAGTAATATCTATATTATTGGTTTTAAAAAAAAAATTCTAAGGCTGGCTTGTTTGCTGTGGCTGATCTAGCATTCCATTGCAATAAATTAATACGTTCTGTATTATTTTTTACATAATTGAATGTAAACTATTATGTATGATATTATTAATTGTTTTTTGTAAATTATCTACATTTACTGAGCCGATATTGGTTTTATACTGATGTAAAATTGAGTCAAACAGTTTAGTAAAACTAGCGATTAGGACTTCCTCTATAGTATTTTCCTTTTCTTGAATAAAAGGCGAAGTTCTATATGGATAAGTATAATTATGTTTTGGGGATTTCTGGTAGCTCGCATTATCAATTAATGTATGGGAAGCAGTAGGCTCGAGAGAGTGAGCATATTGTTTTTGTTTTATGTTTTGTTTTTTGTATTGAGGTTTTAAATTAATTGGTGTAGTTCTTTGAATTTCAGGGAATTCTTTATCATAATTATTAAGTAGTGCATAGTATGGGTTGTGTGATTCAAATGATTGTCTATAATTATTACCAGTTAAAGCCTGGTTTTGCTTTATAATAATTTGTTTTTGGTATTCTGGACATTTTTTGCTAATTGACGTATGATCAGTTCCATCACATAATACACATATACTATGATTGGCTTGACATTCTTTAAATTGGTGATCACCACCGCATTTTCCACATCGAATTTTGGCTCTACATTGTTGATTTGTATGGTTAAACCGCAAGCAGTTAAAACACTATAATACAGGAGATACATATGGATCTACCTCACATCTTACACCATTTAAATATACATATTTAGGTAAAATTTGGCTGTCAAATGTTAGTATACATGTTTGTAATTTGATTTCTACTGTTTCGTTATCTTGCAAAATTTTTTTGAGCATTCTCTTAACCTTAATTACCGTATAGGGAGAGACAATGTCCAATTTAATTTCATCCTCACTCATTGATTTTTCAACACCGCGAATAACACCCATTTTATTTATAAGAAATGTTGGAATGTACGTCTTTAAATTATTGTCAACAAAAATTTTTTGGTTTAAAAGATTATTTGCCGATTTTGCATCTTTCATCTCAATTTTTATTTTATTTCTCCCCACCGAAGAGATATTTACTACATTATTCTTAACACTAGGTATATTTGAAAAAATTAGCTTTCCTAACTTCATCGGGTGCATATTACCTACATTTTCATTTTCCGATATAACATAGAAATAATACGGGCCTGTATCTGTTTCTCTAAATAATCTATTTGTATGTATTTCTTTCGTACTATTATCATTTAATGTTTTGTTTGGTTTGGAGACGTCAAGTCCATCATTTCTTCTGTTTCAGCTGGTCTTTTATTATTAACATTACTAGATTCCCCTTTATTTGCATTACTTTCCCGTATATTATCAATATAACATAAGCTATCTTTTAAAAATTTTAACTTATCTGATTTGCCGGCTACGCTGCCTCCACCCGGGTCTTCTGAAGTGTACGGGGTCCCTGTTGGGACCCCTTTATGTTGATAAATATTTTAAATTGATAAATATTTTTAAATTTTTCTTTAACATGAAATAGCCCTATTGCAAGTTGATTTTTATAATTAATTTTACACCTATTAGGAAAAATATTAGATACCCATTTCAATAATATAATATTGATATCAAGGAAATTGGCGATAAATTAGTAGTTAAATAAAATTTGACGTCCCATAACTTTGCATGTTTCAAGATAAGTATATTTACTTAAAATCACAGTGTAACATGAATCATCCTGTATTATGATGAACATTTCAGCAATATGTTTATTGTTTCATGTATCACAATTTTCTAAAAAGAACCACACTTTACCGAAGTGAATATTCAGTAATATTCCAATTTATTTGATTAAATTGCAATGTAATTAAGTATATAATGTCAATTTATAATAGCTAAACAAATTCATACGTACATATACATACATATTTCAAAATGTTGAAATGAGGTTGTGATTATTTATTATATACTGTTGTAAAATTAATAAAGTATTCTAATCCATACAAGAGTTATGAAGTTAAACAAAATAATTTAATGTTTAACACGACAGACAATTTTCTTTACTTAGTCAAGATGTAATTTTGTTTCTGAAAATACGACATATATATACATATATAAAAACTATATTAAATTACTTACCTTCAACTTATTAAAGTTATTTCAAATGAAGGGGTAAAAGTCTATAGTTCAAACAGAATGAGGAGAATTAATTAAAATAAATATTTATATTGTCTATTCAAAGTACATAGCTTTCATTTCACACGCTTGCAAAAATCGCGTGTTCATAAGCGGTCTCTGAAAATTCCCGATTGACCAAAAAGCACTCCCAGATGCAACTGAGCAGTGAGCTTGGATCTTCCTCACAGCGTGCAAATTTCAGATTTGGAGGCGGGACTCGGTTCATCTCGGTGCCACTCGACAGGCTTCGGATTCAGGAGATGAATTTTCCAACCTGGTGAATGACTATATATACATATACATATATACTCACGCCTTGGGAAAACTCTGCGAGGATTTTTCCTTATATTATTCACTGTTACGTATATAAAGACCTCAGTAATTCAACGAAAATGCTTGAAATTGATTTTGACTTATTTCACAAATTGTTTACTTAAAGCATTGTAGATTCAGATTGAGTTAAGTGTAATGCTAATAAGGCTAACTAAAAGTACTAATCTCAAAATGATGAACTAGATGCCCTGATGCGTTATATTGGACAAGCATATTCAGGACAAAATATCGCAGGACCCCACAACGGTAAGACAATCAAGCATACGCTATAGACATCATCGCAAGAAATAAAACTTGATGCCTTTTAGATTACTTAATAGTAATTGTAAAAAAATACTCGTTACTGAAATAGTTTCAGAATGTCATGAAACGTTAAGATTTTAAAGAGTTTTGCCGGATGTGCATGGGTTAGCTGCCCCGGATTGGATTTGGTTCTTATTTGGGTGGTAAGTACCTACCAGTACGAAAATAATTTGCCCCAAATGCTTGCTTGAAATTTTTTTTTACAAAAGTTCTTAAAGAATTTTGAAAAATGAAATAAATCTATTACTTCCCTCGCATACAGAAGGGAAGTATTGTATTCGAGAAAAAATCACCCTCCTAGATTTTTTCGGATTTTGACGTTTCAGATTACGTAGATTACAAAAATATAGGTTTTTCAATTCCGTCAGTCTGTCTGCTGCCTGTCTGTCTGTCTGTTGGGTATTAACTAAAAAACTACTTGACGGAGAGCAGTCAAATTTGGTAGGTAGTTGACGCTACTGTCAGCGAAGAAATGGTAGAACTTTCAGTGGAAAATATACAGGGTGGACCGTCTAAATTGAATAAATAATGAAAAAAATGTTTTTTTTGCTCGAATTTAAAATTTCCACGTTTTATGGCACGCTTAACCTATTTCAGAAAAAAAAATTGAAAATTTTTGAAACAATTTTTACCACTAAAATAAACGGATTTTTTTTTTTCAAATTTAAAATTTCCACGTTTCACGGCATTCTAAACCTATTAAAAAAAAAAAAAATTGAAAATTTTTTAAAACATTTTTGAAAAATTTTTTACCACTAAAATAAATAAATAAAAATGTTTTCCTTTGTTCAGATTTAAAATTTCCATGTTTCCATGGCATTCTAAAATTATTCAAATTTAAAAATGTTTTTGAAAAAAAAAAAATTGAACACACGTTTATGTAATCTATTTATCACTACCTACTATAGAGTAGACGAAATATTTGTTTTGCTCAAATTTAAAATTTCCACGTTTCATAACATTTCAAACCTATTTCGGAAACAAAATTGCAACATCTTTTCACCATTTTGGAAAAAAATTAACACTAGAATAGATGGAAAATTTTTTTTTTGCTCAAGTTTAAAATTTTCACGTTTCATGACATTCTAAACCTATTTCAGAGAAAAAAAATTGAAAATTGAAAATTTTCACCAACAAAAAAAATCTATTTTTTAACCACCACTATACTTCCACTCCATTACGTGAATGTGGGATTGAAAATGTGACAGATGGCAATAATATTTGGCATATGCACCCATTATACTTTTATTGAATGTCATCCCAAGAAATAATTCAGTCATGGTGGACATTTGTAAAGGTATTTGCGCAAGCTCTCCATATTTGGCACCTGTTATTTTGTATTGAACTTTTGCTGTTGGATGAGCACTCTGTATATTTTTTTGACCAAGCTATCAGTTTTTTTTTTTGTAATAATAGCAATAACTATATTCCGATTATTATTCTCAATGTCATTTCGTAATTAATAACTTTTTAGAGTGACCGCCGTGCACAAATACCGAGGGAAGTTTTGTGTAAATACCTTTACCGATTTTTTTTTCAAATGTGAATGAGCCGAATTCGGGAGCTAAAAATATATTTGGTCCAGGGCGTTATGTTGATTATAATAGAAATTCATATTCAATAAATTAAGTAAATAGGGGGTTAAAAAAACATTTTAATTTAGCAACAATTTTTTCTTTGATTATTTTATGGAACACCACTATTCTTTGTGATATGCTCATATCCTAGATTGTGTTTTGAGATGATTCCGTTGAAGGGTTGGGAGTTAAATAGGGAGAAATAGTGGAAAATAAGTAAAGCAAGCTGGTAAGAGTAGAGAAATTTGGGATTTGGTATATATACTAGAGGCGACGGCATATTCCATCCCCCCACCACCCACACTCCTTTATTAAAAGGGTTGACAAAATTGAATTGAGATTTTCACTTGAAATTTGGTAAACGTGTGTATTATAACGACATCTGAAACTAAATTATATTTTGACATGATTTCGTTGAAGGAGTGGGGCGTAAGTAGAGGTAAATAGTAAAAGATAAGTAAAGCAAGCTGTGGGAGTACAGAAACTTGGGATTTCGTGTATATACTAGAAACCAAGGCCTCAGATTTCTGTCTAATACGAGATTGATAACATAAAATGGAGACATTTACTTGAAAATTAGTACACGTTTGTATTGTAATGACATTTGATTTAGATGATTCCAGTGAGAGGGTGGGAGGTGGTAGGTTGTGAATAGGGGAAAGTAAGTCGAGCAAGCTAGAAACTTCAGTTTTAACGTATTTGGTTGAAACCAACGCCTCAAATTTTTCTATGATATCTGCCCCAAATATTATTAAAATTCTATGACCAATAATTTCCATGTCCTAGAGTGCAAATATAGTCAAGTTGTTTCGTTTAAAGTGACTTGGATGAAAAATCTGGATGTGGAAGTAGTGATTCCTTAGGCAGCGGTTTTGCTATTATTACATCGACAGCTGCCGCAAACTCACTACCAAATAAATTAACTTAACATCAGAAATCTGGATTCAGTGAACTATATATAATAAGTGATGTAATTTTTTAGTGTAACATAGAAACTCAACCGAGTAATGAACTATCGATTTTCGATACAGAAATAATATTACTTATATAGACAACTTGTGGTTTTGTTTTATCAGCTTTGGATGCTTTGTCATGTTCAGACTTTGTTGAGATTTCTGTCTAATGAAGTAATAATATCCCATTTGGTCTCATTTGCCTTTTTGCGTTTTTTATAATCGGGAACTATGCAATTTATTACAATTTTGTAACTAAGATATTGAAGAGAAATTATTATATATGCCCATACAGGGTGTTAAATCACGAATTATTGGTCAATAACTTTTGGTTTAAAAACAGCACAAAAGGTAAATTATTTATAATTTTTTATGAGATTGAAAAGTTGATGAGTATAGAAGAATCTTTCAAAACCACAAAAGAATAATGAAAGAATGAATGAAGACAAATACGCTTGGATATTCTTAAAATACAAATGCATAAAAATATTTGAAAACAGCAAAAACTTTGAACGTTACGCAAAACACTTCAAAAAAAACCGCGGCCTAAGGAATCACTACTTCCACATCCAGATATTCTCTCTAAGTCACTTTAAAGGAAACATCTTGACTATATTTACACTCTTGTATGTGGAAAATATTGGTCATAGAAGTCAAGCATGACGTTTCTGGACTTTTATTCGCTTGCTCTACTTATTTTTCGTTCACTATTCATCACCTCTCACCCCCCTCCACCCCTTCAACAGAAAGATCTTAATCAGATGTCATTAAAATACAAACGTGTACTAACTTTTAAGTGACCACTTTAATAATGAAGTGAAGGTGGTGAGGGGGGGTTAAAAATATTAGAAAGAGGCCTTGGCTTCTAGTATATACAGTAAGTCCCAAGTTTCCTTACTCTTACCAGCTTGCTTTACTTATTTTTCCTATTTACCTCTACTTACCCCCCACTTCTTCAACGGAATCATCTCAAAACATAGTCTAATTTCAATTGTCGTTATAATACATAGGTACTAAATTTCAAGTGAAAAATCTCAATTTTATTTTATCTATCCTTTTAATATTGGAGAAGGGGTGGGGGTGTTGAAAATATTATAAAATCTGTGCCCTAGTATATACACCAAATCCCAAGTTTCTGTACTCTTACCACTTTGCTTTACTTATTTTCCTCTATTTAACCTCCAACCCTATCTCAAAATGTCATCTAGTGCCAGATGTCGTTATAATAGATACGTGCACCTAATTTCAAATGAATTTCTCGATTTTATTTTATCAACCCCTTTAATAATAGAGTGGGGGTAGTGGGGGAATGCTAAATATTATAAAAAATATGAGGCCTTTGCTTCTAAGATATGCTAGAATACTATACTACATATATATACTATAACTCGAATTTCTGTAGGTACTCTTACCAGCTTGCTTTACTTATTTTCCCTTACTTACTCCTATTTACCCCTCAACCTTTCACCGTATAAATTCCAAATACAATCCAGTTCCATATCTCGTTAAAATACATATGCGTACAAATTGTCAAGTCAATATCTTAAACATTTGCAGAAGAAAAACGTGCGACAAAAAAAGCTAGACACCGACAGATTGGTAGACAGACATAAATTTTTTCTCGCTTAAATTGAAAATTTCGTGATATTCTAAACGGAAACCTATTTGAAGAAAATTTTTGTTTTTTTTTACGATTATTATACTTTCACTTCACTACGTGGGTGTGATTAGAAAAGAAAATGCATGGACAGTATGGCAAAGAAGTGAAAAGTGACCATTAGGTCGGACACGACATTCGCTTGGTTGAAAAATTGAAAGATCAAAGCACAAACAGAATAATTGCCACACAGGATCAAATCATTTCAATACATTACCTGAATAATAAAATCATTGGAATTCATATCAGACGAAAGTGTAAAATTTACGACAAATGCGTCACCACATTTTTAGAGAATGTCCAGTATTGGCAAAAACCAAATATCTGGAATGAAAACGCAACGGTAATGTGGGACACATAAATACAAATATGGGGCTCATACTCAGAAATAAACAAGATATTATTGTCTATTATGGAAGACAAATCGAAGAGAAGTTGTCTGATTATACATGTTGCTATTCCATTTAACGAAAATGCCACACAAAAAGAAGAACAAATGATTTTGGAATGCAAAGATTTGATAACATTAATACAGCGAATGTGGTGATATCAAGCGACAATAATCTCAATTATTAAGACTGTACCAGAAATGGAGACCTAGAAAAACTAAAGCAAATAACCAAGGAGACCTCATTATATGAGTTGTAACAAGCACAACACACATAATTAGAAAAACCCGGTGAAATGAAGCACTACACCTAACCACTACATTGTACCTTCGAACTTGAACTACTAGCTTCGTGCTGTGACAGAGATTTAACAATGACAATAATAATAAATGTATGTCTTAAGTACTTATTAATCAATCACTTTTACTTAAAAAGTGGATTTAGAAACATTATTAAATTTTATAATATTTAGTTAAGTGCCTTTGATCTGTAGAACTATTTTGAAGTATTAATTAAAATAAAGCAGTTTATCACCGGCGACTCCACCATATTGTTAAATATTATTTGCACTGCGTTTGCGAAGTGAACCTGAAGGCTTAACATGTTAACATGTATTTTGAAATCGGGTAGAATAGCATTAACGCAGGCTGTCTTTTTTAAAATCTATCTAATAATAAAACAAAAATTGTATAGACCTAAATTTTTAAATACTTACTTTAGTCCTAAGGTACTGAGTGGTGCCTTGCAATAAATAAGAAAGAGTTTCTATGACCGGCTGCGGGAGGCCGGTTAAGTCCTGAAATTATTATTAACCTTCAATAGTTAACCAGCCTTTGTGCATTTAACAAAATTGTACCGCTTGATATTTTTGGGTGTTTATTTTTAAAAATGTGTTCAAGTGTTTCTGAGGTATGAACATTTTGAAAGATTAGAGAACTCACAAGTCACAGATGCAAGCAGTTCGTATTTTTTAATAAAGTGATCCGTTTATAATCATTTTAAATCAAATTTAACTACTTGATAGTGAGAATAATCAAAATATTGCATTCTTATAGGTGACATGTCTACAGTGTGGCCCATTTTGAACGGAAACACCCATGTAAAAAATGTGTCTATTATCTGATTTTAATGGTTTTTTTTAAGATATGCCATCGAAATCTCTACTTTATGACAAAAATTTAGAGATAAATTTCAATTTTCAAGACCTACTATTATTTTTTTTCAATGTCAAAACTGGACAAATTTAATAAGCCATTTTTTTATAAGATCTAACTATTCTACTGGATTCAGAAACAGCTCAAATGGGTAAATTCAAAATTTCGTGAAAAAATATTAAATAATGACAGATTTATGACAAAATTAATGTCGGTAATATAGCATAATAACTTTTACATGATTTTTTCTAGAAATCGAAGTAGCCCATGAAAAATAAACAATACAATGATAAATTAAGTGGATAGTTTTAATAAATATTGTCTTTTTATTGAGTAATGACAGATAATAATAGGGTCCTATGGAAAACAATTTTAAAGTCAGACGTCAAATCTTTAAAATACGCATATACTCAGAGTATATTGTTATTGAAATTATAAAATTGATCAATAATATCATCAAGTATTAGTTTATTAGTTTGAAGTTAAAATTATGGATATTCTAAATTTTGTAGAAAAAAATTGAACTTGTACAGACAAAACTTTGGGAGAGGTATGTGAGATATTTAATAATAGGCACCCGAATAGGCCCAACATCACTAAAAGTACCGTTTCTAAAATAAACAAAATTTTTAATGAATGTGGCGCTGTGACAAGGCGTATTATAAGAACGGATAATGTACAAAAAGACCCAGGTACGAACAGACCGCTTTAAATTATTTTAACAACAGTACAAACGCCAATATAAGAGTAGCTAGCTTAGATTTGAATTTACCTAGAGAAAATATTCGCTGATGCCTTAAAAAGAATAAGGTAAAACCATTCTACCCAAGTTTTTAATACGTTGGAACCTGGTGATGATGAAACACGGGTGGAATTTTGCTTGTGGCCTCAAGGAGAGTATCTTAATAATAGACATTTTCTGAAAACTACTTTATTCAGCGGTGCGATAACTTTACTGGGGTGGTATCACACACACAATTGTAGATTTTGGGCTACAGAAAGCCCAAAGTGGGTCATTAATTGTAAAAGGTAATATTCCCAAAAAGTTCGTGTTTGGTGTGGGCTACTCAATGAAACAATCATTGATCCTTTCTTTTTTGAAGGTAATATGAATAGCATGCAGTTTTTACAGTACAAGAAACGAATTTTGGAATATGCTACATGAACTTTCAATACAAGAAAGAGTAAATCTACACATTCAATTAGGTGGCAGCCCTGTCCATAATGCCAGAGCGGTTACCAGATGGCTTAATGCTAACTTTCCTAATAAATGATGAATAGATCGAGGTAGTCCGTTAATTGGTTGGCCACCCCGGTCCCCGGACTTAACACCGATGGACTTATTTTTATAGGATTTAATAAAATCTAAAGTTTACAGGTCACGCTCGAGTAATAGAGAAGATTTGTGTGCAAGAATAAGACAAGCTTGTGCAGAAGTTATCCGACAACAATTATAGAATGTTGAAAAGAATATTAAAAAACGATTCGACAAGTGCATCGAAATAAAAGGCGGCCTTGTAGAGGCTACAAAAATTTAATTGTTTATTACTGACCTAATTATTATTACTTTCAATTGTTCATACATGATATTAAGTCAAATATGATTAAGTTTGTTTAAAAGACAATATTTATTAACTATCCACTTAATTTATCTTTCTATTGTTTATTATTCATGGGCTACTTCAATTTTTAGAGAAAATCATGGAATCATTATAAAATATTACCTACATTAATTCTGTGATAACTCTGTCATGATTTAATATTTTTTCACGAAATTTTGGATTTACTCATTTGTTACGGCTTCGATAGCCGAACCATGTAAGAGAAAAGCGGACTGTATTTTTTAAAGTTTTAATCACTTACAGGATCTTTGTTTCCCTGTCGGCTCCTGCTGGACGGTCTAGCTTCTTCACGGAGCTCCTGGGGCCAGATTCCTTCATGAACCATTCAATTGTGGGATTGTGTAAGATCCAAGTGATGCAAAGACACTTATAACAATTTTTAAAATACCCGAAAAATAATCTATATTAAAGTTAATTGCGGCGTGTTCACGTGCTCTCAACCCGACGGTTATCTGATATCTACTGCTGTGTTTTTTGATTTAGCAAAAAAACATCAATTTTCAGAGGCATTGATATTGTGTTGAGACGCGCTATTTAAATTGAATAAAATTACAATAATAATCAAAATTTAATATTTCAAATTAACAACCCAAAAATAACTGAAACCGGAACACCATTTGAGATGTTTCTGAATCCAGTGATATAGTTAGATTTTATTTTAAAAAATGGCTAATCAAATTTGTCCATTTTTGACATTGAAAAAAAATCATAGTAGGTCATGAAAATTGAAATTTATCTCTAAATTTTTGTCATAAAATAGATGGCCTATCTTTAAAAAAGAGCCCCGTTAAGATCAGATAATAGACTCATTTTTGACACGGGCGTTTCCACTCAAAATGGGTCACACTATATATCAAAGAGTAAATATCGTTAAGGTCTTGCTCACGTTTTAAACAAACTTGAATAAATATCTCCTTAACTTGAATGAGTGAGTTGAATTTGAATCAATTCAAACTATCTATTTTCCGGTTTTGTTAGAAGTACTCTTTCTGCTTGATATATAAACATGTTTGCCCGTTTGGCAGCTTATTACAGACTGTTTCAAATTCCGGAAATGTACAGTATACATACTGGGATGCGGATATGGCTTTACATTTTGTGTAGGTATTTCTTTAACTTTTGTTTTTTGTTCTTAGTATTAACAGGTGTATCGATTGGATTGTTAGATACTTTTTGTAGGGAGATTAAAATTTGCAACAAAAGGACAATTTTACTTCAATTAAAAATTTGGTCAAGCATGACTCCCTTTGAACACAGATGGTTTCATGAGAAAATTAGTCTATAGATCAGATACTAATTGTATTAAATGTCAAAAATGTACTTGCAGATGTTAGGATCAAAAAATCTATTAATACGTTTTCCTCAGACTGTTTGCGGTTGTGTACGTTGGAAAGTAGAAGAGGTAGGCTGCTAAACTTCAACACTTTCCTCCACGATAGGTCATAATTAATGATCTTAAAGCTGGTGAATATATGTGCACTCTCAATTTTTTAACGTTTCTAAAGTTTTTAACTGCGTTTTATGTCACATGTTTAATAGATAAGCCAGATTTTTATGATTTTCATAAAAATAGTCTTAACGTAACGCAGCCAGATCAGAAAACAGACGTCAGTACGTTACACATCGAAATACAAATTGTAAGTATAGAACATGGAGTGCCGCAGGATTGTTGTGTTTTGGGACTTATTCTACTTGATATAACCTCGTCCCAATTCCTTTTATATGCAGATGATAGGGAAAAAAGATCTAATCCTTAAACTTTTCTATTTAACTTATTTTTATAGAGGGAGTTAAGGGGGAGTGTAAATAGAATTAATTGCCCTGTATATCAGAAAAAAAGATGTTTCTGTAACTTATATAAGCTGTAGCCATATAAACCATGGACACAAATTATCTTTTTGATTAATGACACTGATTTTGACTGTGGGTTAATATTTCACAAAACTGATGTGAATTTTATGCATATAGCATTTGTCGTTTAAAACTTTGAACGTGGCGACAAACGTCCTGACGCGCGAACGACAGCATACTACTACTATGCCACCTCTAAAAGCGATTGATTTAGGATTTTTACCAGCCATGATTTTAATTTACCTGTTGGTACACTTTTAGAAAATAATATTACTTTAGACTTTATCATAGGGAAAAATTTGAAACGAATTAATATTTGTAATTGACAATTATACAAACGATGTTATCTCAATTAGTTTATCGGTTTCAACTCATTCGACCCTCAGTGCAATATTTACTTGCAAATTTTAATACACTATGATGTTTTATAAATCTTAACACATTGAAGATATTAAACTTTTATTGATAATAGACAATTGTTAAGTAATTTTGTAATGGGATTGTATCACTGTTATGAAATATATTTCATAATAGTTAATTTTTAACTAGATATTTCAGTTCTTATTGTAGTATTTAGTTAATCATCTTTCACCAATTTATGATGACAAAATGGCATTGGTATAGATTTGATGGCGGTTTCGATTTACCCTAAATCCTCATTCCTCCCATTCAGTCTTATCATTAAAGATAATGCACCCCATTGCCTTCAGCCTTAAATAATATATACAAAAGCCCATCTGAAGCATATAACTTGCATTATACCGATAAGAATAAAACAAAGGAGCACTGTCGAAGTGTTAAAATGTATTCTTAAATAGATTTTTAGGCAAAATAGAATATCTAAAGTACGGTCCCATAAGAAAAATCTTATCTAGGACGCAATAACCATTTTGCGTGTTTTCGTCCATAATTGTCCTTTCCCAAGCTCAAATATAATGTCCTGAGATATACCCAATTGATGTATAGACATCATTTAAGATGTCAAAACTGGGAGGTGGATGCTGTGGGCGAGAAACATAACTCAGCCATCTTGCATTATGTCTCGAAATAGACCGAGCCATGTATCTCTGTCATAGCCAATCCGATCCTTCATTTTAATTTAATTCGAATTTCGATACGGAACAGAAAATAACTATATATTTTTGTGAAAAATCAAGAACATACGACGTACATTAATTACAAATTACTAAATTCGGAAACAGTACTATCCAAATTCTGCTTGTATTTGAATTTATAAACGGTTTTTTAGATAATATTTTAGCTACAAGTTTTCCTTTGAAACATCGTCGATTATTTTTCCAAAAATGCGGAAAGAAATATAGTTTATACATCCAAAATATTATCCATATTTTTTTTATAGATTTAGTGAAAATGTAATTTTAACAATTTTTTGCCTTTGATGAGTTTCTCTAATACAACTTTAGCTATATAAAGAAAGAAAAGTATTTAATTCTCGATTTATTTTGACGGTTTTTGAGACTCCCCTTATTTCCACATTAATAATGATAAAACCTATGCGCATGTCTTTACATGATTATTTTGTACACAATAACATTTGTTGAAATTAAACAGCTGGTAACGTGAGAAAATATAGGCATTTTAATCCAGTTGTGCAAGTTAGTACAAATTCGACTTCAACAAAGTTTTATATTTCTACATGGAACTTATAAATTATTATAACCTGAATTACAAATATCTTGCACATTCTTATTAAATAAATAAGAAATGAAAGAAGTGATGTTTCAGTACCCATTTATTATTTAAAGCATTACTTATCTGAATGCATACATTTTCTCAATTCATCAAATCTAAAGAAACCCGTAAAGGTATTTGCAAAAGCTTTCCTGTCTAAATGCCAAATATTATGGTGATGCGTCACATTTATTTCCGTTATTTATTCTTTTTATGGCGTCAACCCTCTGCACTAAAAGTATGTCATTTCTTCGTTGGCAGTTGAGTCAACTATAGTTCTTCTCATCTCTCTAACGGGTTGAAAAATGACAGGAGGAACAGGGTTGGCTTTAGTTTTTCCTAAACATTGACAATTAACTTTGAGTGTTAAAATAAATAATTATTGATTTAATATTGTAGACGTTTAGTTTTAATTTTAATCATATGAAACTGATTTAAAAAGTTCTTTTAATCTTATAATGACACCATCTAGCCAATATTCACCTGTACGAATCCAAACCCATTCTGTACTCTGCCACCATATCTCTGTTTGTATACAAGGCTATATATCACACTATGTGACGCGGGAGATGGGGGACCTGCGCAGTACTATTCAAATGACTTGTAGTAGAAATATAACATAGAATTAGTCGTGTACTACTATAAAGGCAACGTACAATGTTATTATTATTTTTTAAACTAAAATATGGTAATTCTGTAAAATTACACAGCGAAATTAGGGTGCTAACACACTTGTCATATTTCAAGTTACATATGCGAATGAGTCCACTTGCCCCAGATTCAGAGCAAGAGGCGGAGTTTCGGCTTTCTTTGCAATTTTTTCAACCCACTGTATAGATGAGAAGAACTATACCTACCAAATGTCATTCGTCTCCGTCCCATAGTTTTGTAACTACAGCGCCAACATACAAACAGGCATGTCGGCTGGCAGAGAGACAGATCGATAGACAGACGGATGGACAAAATGACTTCGGAAGACAATTGTAGAAACTTTTTTGGATATTTCTAAGGGAGATCTCAAAAATCTGTATCATGGGGCCATTCTTACCGTTTACGTTAATTATTTTTCCGCACAACAGATATAATGCTATTTTGCACACTTTCACAAAATTTTATTCAACTTCATGTTTGTCGGTCAGTCAGTTAGAGGGCAAAATCTTGTAAGTTAGTTTGGAACTACTTCCAGTTGATCTATAGCCTTGAAACTTTGCATAGATACATAGTGCCGATGTCAAAGGGCATTCTACCACTACAGGGAATTTTTGGACTATGATTTCTTCACATTGAATGTACCCATAGTAGGTTCCATATGAAATCCAGAGCTACAAAAAAGCTCACAAAAATGCCTAAAGAAGACCGACCTGATTAGTATACCGCCGGACAATAGTGTGAAAAATTTAATATAAACTTTTATGACAAAGAAACAGTTACTCCACCCCTGGAAGTCCACGTTGACTAGATCGTTTATTCCAACGAGTCATCTATTATATTCAGTGAGATTGGTTCACGTTCTTAACTCATTAGGAAATATTTATGACAATTGTTTGTGATGATAATAAAAGAAGCCGAACACATTCTTTATAGCCACGTCATTTCAGCATTTTTCCTAAAAAAAAAAAAAGGTACAGGGTCAATTGACTCCATTTTTGTTGCAAAGAGTTCAGAAAGACATTTAGAAAAAACAGTACCTTTTATTTTTTAGCGGAAATGTTTGGTTTGAATTTTGGGCCAATAATTGGCCAATATTAATAGCCAATGTAATTTAATTAATTGAAAAATTTGTTATCATACACAATATGCCATAGAATTAGACGAAAATTGTTACTCGGGGGTTTTTGAGGTCGCCGATCGCCAATCTGAAGTCCAATTTGGGAAATTCAAAATGGCGCACCGGAAATCGGACCATTTTCCATAGGAAATGGGAATGGATATCCTGGACTTGAAAATCTGTGTTAGGGGGTTTTCGAGGTTGCTGTTTACGTATCCGAGGTGTGATTTGGTAAATTCAAAATGGCGGACAGGAAGTAGAGTCAATTTATCAAGAAAAACTCGTATCTTTTTCATTATTGGACTGAAAATTAGTACTCAGGGGTTTCTGAGATATCTGATCACGAATCAAAGGTCTAATTTACGAAATACAAAATGGCGGACCGGAATAACAGTCCGTTTCTCCGGAAAACTCGTATTTTTTTCTTTTTTGGGCTAAAAGTGGGAAGTCGGGGGTTCTCGTTATCGCTGATATCGAATCTGATGTCCAGTTAGGGAAAATTGAAAATGGCGGACCGGAAGTAGTATATTTTTCAGGAAATACTATCAGCCCAAAAAAGTAAAGAATACGAGAAACCAAACATTTCCGCAAAAAAATAAAAGGTACTGTTTTTTCTAAATGCCTTTCTGAACTCTTTGCAACAAGAATTAAGTCAATTGACCCTGTACCATTTTTTTGAGGTTTTCAGATTTTTCATGCTAAAATGACGCGACTATTATGACATTTTTTGTGCATAAATTGGAAACTAATTGCGGCCGGTTTCCTTTAAACTTTTTTGCAAGTTTTTCATAGGGCTAAATTATATACAGAACCTTCTATACCTAGTATTAGTATTCGTTTGTAAAAATTTGTTATACATACATGTCTTTTACGTACGTTTACATAATATGTAAACATATTATGTTTCATTTGTTGTTTATATTCTGTTTAATTTGTGTAATGTAATAGTTATCATTACTCGACTTGTTAACTTCCGTAAATACTCTTGTACATTAACACTAATAAATTATTAAATTATTATAATATAATTACTACAGCCTGGGTAGTTAGCTCATTATGTAACTCCTCAACGGCCATTGGTAGACATGCCGTGACTAAAACGGAAAAAAATGTATATAAAACAGCTTATTAAAAAAAGCTTTTATTACTATATGCCTGTCAACTTACTTTTGTTAACATCTACTCACCCATACTGGGTTCACCCTGTCCTATCCAACTAACACTTGTAGTTTCAAAATAATGTTATCCTAAAAACTTATTTCCAAGACTACCTATAAACGTAAATAATTTGAAAGGACTCTATAAAGTCGATTTAAAACCTTTATAAGAGTACAGGGGCCCATCTAGAGAAGGGCCCACATGCCTCTTTTTAAAACTATTATTGTAATTTTCACTATTATAAAACCATACTTGGTTTAGGATAGGCACTATTTTAAAACTTAAAAGACACACACAAATGATTTGAGCAGACATTTTGTATTTAATGAAGTAAAAATAAATGTAAATAAATCTATTCTACATACACTATGGGCCGCTATAGTTATATATAAGTTATAAAATGGACTACTAAGAACAGTTCAGAACAACAGTTAAAGATTAACTACTTATAATGAATTAATGGGACTACTTATAGGGGGCTAAAATTTTCAACGAGGCTAAGTTTACTGTAAAACATGTATTAAATAGTTCTTAAAAATTCACAATTTTTAAAAAAATATGTAAGATGGAGTGGGGTAAGTGGGGACTAAAAATTTTAAAGGTTGACTTTGGAGTCACGTAACTTTATGGAAAAGTGAGATACACTGATGCGCTTTAAACAGAAAATACTATGTTGTATTCACAATATACCCTTAAATTATTTTATCTTAAAGTCAATATGGTATTCTAGAAAAAATAATTTCCCAAAGTTTGCCTATAGTATCCACTTGCCCCAGCAACTGGGGCAAGTGGGTTGGAAGTCTCTACATCTCATATAAATAGTCATATTTTTATTTGGGGCAAGTAGGTTCATCTACACAGTTTTGGTTACAATACGCTTTTTACAGACTTAAAATATTCCTAAACTTATGGTAGTTAAGAACTGTTTCAAGGCAACGCATTTTCTTGGATGTAATAGTAAGTTTTCAAAAATGCGTTTTATTAAAGAAACAGAAAGAAACAGAAAACAGAAATAAAGAAAAAGTATAAGTTCACTTCTGCAAGAAAATTTGTACCAGCATAAATGAAAAATTAATGTATGAATTAAATTCAACAGAAAATATTAATTTTTCTCGTCTTCCCAAACTTGGCTCACTGAGCACTTTTACCCACTTGCCTCGCAAACGAAACTGGCGGAGCAAGTGGGGATTAGGGTGTTACATGTGATAAACTGTACAATAAAAATACAAAAAAATTACAAGTGGTAATATTAGTGAACACAACAACAGTACTCTTGAAAGTTTGATTCTAGATGGTTCTTAATCGTAGATAAAAAAATTTCAATATTTTTAAGGCATATTGAAAATTTGATAAAACATGGGCATTTTTAAAATAAGTCAATAGATGCAATAAAAATTTCCGAAAATTACAAGCAATTCACCGCAGTTGAATTAAGGTCCAGAAAATAGTTTTCTGTGAGTTAAGTTTACAAATACGATTTTTTTTTAATTATAACCAAAATACCCACTTCCCCCAGATCCAAACTTACCTCACTCCACCTTAAATAATTAATTTTTTGTTGCGATTTAAAAACTAAGGAGAGCTTTAGCATCTGCCCATAATATGATTTAGTACATGTAAATTATTTTTGTAAAACATTTCTATTAGATACAAATTACATATTTTTCACTATGCAGCAGTCTTGATAAAGGCCTAATAAGCCGAAACATATGTAGAGTATTTATAATATATAGATTGATTCATCTAAAAACAGTGTTTAATTTATAATTAACAATTATTTTTAAGATGTTTCACATGGTACCTACCACAAGTTCAGTTCAGTGTAGATATTTTTGTTCAATCTGGGATTTTTCCAATATGGCTGACCGTTATATTCCTCGACGGCTGGAAATAAAATGGCGGCTGTATGTATAAACCTTATAAGCTATGAATAATTCTACTTCAATCATGTTTTGTCTTAAAATGCCTATTACATTACCAATTGCTCTTTAAGTATGTCGATTTATTCTTAAGCCTCATTGGTCTTAACATATTTTCTTAAACTTATAGGCTTATCTTAAAACCAATTTTAAACCATTTGGGTACATAGCATAGCCGCTTTAAAACCTATATAATTTATGGTGCTTGGATAATATAACCTGAAATGTCAGTTTGCCGAGACTTGGTATATGTCCACTAAATGCCATAAAATGCCGACGAATATGTACCTTATCACAGTTTTAAAACTACCTATTTTAAACAATATAGCCTGGGCAAAGGTAAACCAAATCTCTTTATGTTTAAGACTGATTTATTACAAATGTTTGTTTGCTTCATTAAAACTCTAGCAAGCAGTTGATTTTGTGAAGATTCGTTCTGAAACTTAGCCTAGCATTAACAACACCCTCAAGTTAATTTCATAAAGCAACGATAAAATCTCAATCTCATTTGCTTAATCTCTATAAAACTAGATCCTCCTAACTTGAACTTAACAGCTATAAAGTTTTATTGAAGGCTTGACAAATACCCTGATAAGTCATTCATTACACAATAAAGACTAAAAGATAATTTAGTTTTAATATAAGTTCTTGAAGGCCTTTTTAAAACTTTCTTTAAGTGCATTTGGCATTTAATAAATCTGGCATAATTCCGTGGTTTATGAGGTGGCCATAAAACACTGATAAAACCTAAATAAATCTAAAAACATTTAAATTGTTGCTTTGGTAATCAAATCGCAGAATATTTGTTTTTTCTTTGCAGTGCATTTTAATAAAAGCTTGTTTTTCACTTATATTTTATTTTCTGTCATTTAGGATCGTAATACTTATGGATTCTTATTGACTTCATCCAGGCTTTGATTAGTTAGACAGTTGATGCATCAACTGATTTGCTTGTAAAATGTTCGCCCTTATTGTGAATACCTATAATAATGCTTGAAGCAAATATTTAAACTTAGCAAACTAAAATAAAACTAAAACCTTTAGTCGTTATCGTTTTATTAATTAAATTAATTGAAAATACAGACTAGTTAAAATATTACAATTATTATTTTGTTTTATTAGGTAATTTAATAATTATTTTGTACACCATAACAATAGAATGCCGATTTATAAAAACATTTTGCGAAAATCCAAAAATATCAATCTAACTTATTTTATTTTTATATACAAACAAAGTGTCTAACTACGAGGGTTTAACAAAAACTTAACAATATGGTACCTGCGGACTTATTTCATTTTTAGTCATTAAATTATAATTGATTTACAAAAGCAAGTAAAATCGTAATTTAATAATTTGCGGGCAGTCATAAAGTTATACTGTTCCTGTAGGTACCATATAATTTTTTCAGAAAATAAAACTTGATTGCAGCATATTAATGAAAATAAAGCGTCATGGTTTACAAAATACGCTTTTGTAAAACTATATATAAGTAGTCATTTTTATAGCGGTGTCTAATGCTCTTAAAATAAATGCAGGAAGCACAAGTAAGAATGTTAATTTACATGTAATTTTCTCGCGAATTTATGGAAACATCAAATAATAGTATACTGCTTTATTAGGAGTAAAAGTGATACTTTTGTGACGAGTCTGTAGGTTTGCCGGATGACCGAGCGAGTTCGGCAATTACAAACGAGTCACAACAAGTGGCTTTTACTCCGAATAAAACATGCATTTTTTTTTCTTGAAACGAGTAGCTATAAAAAAATAAATATACAATATCTCGAATTTCACCACCAAAAACGCATTGTGTTAATATGGCATGGCCGGCGTATTAAATAAAATAGGCGTTGCTATGGATATATTGCACTGTTGTACTTGTTCTGCCACTCACAGTCAGAAAATGTACTTTTTTCTACACCTTTTTAATTATATGACAAATATTAGCATTTCTTTGTTAAAAATCGTACCTATAATTCACTCTAGTGAATTATCGATTCATAATTCACTGTATACAAATTCAAAAATCACTGTTTCACTGATCCAATGATATTTTAAATCGACTGCGATCAACTATTGCTGCAGCTGACAATCAAGTTGTTGACAGTGACAACCAAGTGCATCGCCATATTGTTTGTTATGTTTTCTACTTTTTACGAGAAGATACCTATTAGTGCTATCAAATTTCACTCTAATTTATTTGTTTAGTAGGTGTAGAAAAAGCATATTATTACTTACATTCGCTATTATGATCATTATTCACTCAGAAGATTTGCGCCACTCGCCTACGGCTCGTGGATTCAAACAACATCGTTTTTCTGACGTTTGATGAAAAAGTAACTTTTTGCGCAGTTGTGTCTAATAGTGTCCAGTTTAATAAATTAAAATCTCTATAAGACCCTAGTGAAAGAATGCTGTCAAAACTGATTTTTGCGTATATCTCGCCATTAGTGAAACAATATTTTATAATATACAGGATGTCCTATACATGGACATATATGAACGTACCTCGGGGACATACAGTTTGTGTTAAAATAACACAACGCGGCCTAAAAGTAGTATTCTTGTTGAGTTTTTTAAGATGCCAATTTCCTCAATTTTTAACAACCGAGTTACATTACATGGCATCTGTCAATGAACCACTAGTACTAACACATGTTGAATTATCGTAATTATTGAATTTGTGAATTAAGGTTTCTGCAACAGGGCGCGTGCAAAATATGACAGCTAACAAGAGTGAGGGGCATATAACCTCAATGTTCCAAATTAATTAACGTGAAATTCGCTGTTTTCGTTTGGTTTTTCAACTTTCTTGTACTATCAGCTATTGAAATAAACACTTTTAAGTTTAGTTTTTATTATATATAGACAATTACGTGTTTTGTACAATAATATTTCCTTTGATTTGGCGAGATATGCATTGTTTACCTATGTGTTTTTAGTAATTTTCTTCGTAATTAAACAATGTATGGGATTGATCTTATTATTATATATGGAGCATATTTTGATTATTTAACATTTAAATGCTGTTAATAATTCTGGTGTCAGTTTACGACAAAAAGCCATCATATTCTGTGGTATTTGGTTGTCGAAGTCTCACCGAATGCCAATTTAAGCTTTTAAAGGTATGTGATTATTACTTAGCATTAGAATTTAGTGTTTATTATATAGCAAAACATATTTAATAAATACATAGTAGTAAATACCTTCTGCATGTATGAAAATAAAATTGATAATTATTTCAGAATGCCATCGATTTACACCAAAAAAAGAAAAGTTTGTGCTCAATCCGAAGAGCAAAGCGAAAAGAGCCTTAAAGAGATCCGATCTTACTGAGTCAAAGGTGAAATATGGTCATAGTTCCAGACATTATCTTAACGGATAATCTCTATGGATAATAATTTAATTTAAATTTTATACTCTATAATTTTTAGGAAAACCTACTGAACTAAGTAAGGTAACTCATCTAAGATTGACTAACAAATAAATTTATGGGTTATGCAGCCTTAAAGCATTTAATCACTTTTCTTTTGAACTCTTAATTGACCACAAACTTATCTTCTTTGATGTAATTCGATGGCAATCTGAAATAACTATAACTTTATTTTCGTGCATGCGGTAGGTATACTACTATGTATTTATTAAATATGTTACATAATACGTTTTAAATTCCAATGTTAAGTAGTAATTACATACCTTTTAAAGCTTAAATTGGCATTCAGTGAAACTTTGACTACCAGATTCTTTACAATATGATGGCTTTTTGTGGTAAACTGGTAACAGAATAATTAACAACATTTAAATTTTAAATAATCTAAATGTGCTCTATATATAACAATAAGATCAATCCCATACGTTGTTTAATTACGAAGAAAATAACCAAAAACACATAGGTAAACAATGCACATCGCGCCAAATCATAGGAAATATTATTGTACAAAACATATAATTGTCTATATATAATGAAAACTAAACTTAAAAATGTTTATTTCAATAGCTGCTAGCACAAGAAAGTTAAAAAAGCAAACGAAAACAGCGAATTTCACGATAATTAATTTGGAACATTGAGGTTATATGCCCTCCACTCTCGTTAGCTGTCAGATTTTGCACGCGCCCTGTTTTATTTCCAAAGTTCAACACTTGCTACTGTCTAGAAACTCTAAGTCAACAGATTGATATAACGTAATAGCAGGTAGTTAATTAAATATTAAATATAATCTTAAGACGAAAAAGAACCTGAAATTTGCAATGATATTTAATTTAGTACAAGATGAGCTTACTAAAACTATCAACTTCAAATTTAATAGAATGGCGAATTTTTCAAAGTTCATTATTAAGTTGCCTTAGATGAATTTAATTTCTGTTTGTGTCTGATGATACTGACATTTGATTATGTTCGCCCGAATTAACCGTTTAGGATTTTGTCTGAGACACAACTGCAATAACATAATTCAAGAGAAACTACGAATAGAGACATTCGCTTCGGGGAAGGCATGTACAGAGCGAAATGCGAAATAACATAAGACACCGCTAAGTAATTTAATTAAATTAATGGCCGTATGTTAATATAAGCTGGCAGTATTAAATTCTAGTTTTTATTAGTTACTATTTGCAATTATTATTTAGGGTTTGCATTTACTTTAAATTTAGTGCTATTTGTAGTTTGACTATTTGTTTAGCAGCACCAAAGATAAGTGAAATATTGCGTAATATCAGATATTTAAAGGCTTCCACACCTCACAGCGTAGATCAATGAATCGTAATTTGCAAATCTTTCGCCATTCACAAGAAAGTATGTACTTTTCTAAAATTAATTATGCTTTAAAGTTACAATTTAATTTAATCCTCATTAGGTTGTATTTTATTTAAAACTATTTACATGAGTGAGGTATGAAATAACCAATTGCTTGGTATTACATGTTCAATATTCCAGAGACTATAATTTTCGCTATACTCTTCTTATAGTTCTACTTAAGTAGCCTTATAGTTTTCCGCAATGTATGAACTGATCATAAACATTGAATAGTTTTATTAACGTTGTAAGTAAATATAGTTAAAAATAGTGAATACCCTCTTTTTTATTTTTGTGAAGTGTAAATGAAAACTGTGTAAGACGGGAAAAGCCACTTTCTAGTGACTGGAATAGAAAACATGTTTAACCAAGAGTCTACAATGCACATTTAGTACACATATAAGTACGTGTAAATGATCTCTACGAAAAATTTACAAAATAAAAAAAAAATGTGCAGAACTACTTAATCACAATTACCTAACATCGATTTTTGTAATGTATCGTAAATCTTATTATCACAGACGTATTTACAGTATTATTCATAGTATAAAAGTAAAAAATTTTTGAGCCTGCACAATGTGTTTATAACCTAATTATTTACAAATATAAATTGAATAAAGCTACAAGAAAAATGGTAAATCCGACGGCATATTTTGCAGAGGAGCTCTCTGCAAACAACGGCGTATATACCTTTTCGTCCCTTAACTCGATTATTTCTTGAACTGGATGGTCTGTTCTGTAGAATGTCTTATCTGTAACAAATATATAACATTGTACTTGTTGTCTTATATTATAATGGTCTAATATAGTCAGCATATTACTTTATCATATGAAGGTTTAACATATCAGTTATAGTATATCCAAAGTCAACTGAAACACTTCAGAGTGAAACATCTGTACAATGTGAACCTAACGAAACGCACAAAATTCACATCTTTGGTATGTGTCATTTGTCAAAAAAATCCTCAAACGGGTTGATTTTAGTTTTGTAAATGCTACATTTTGTCACTATACTAAAATTTATGACGTCGTTGGTTTTTGAGTTATGACGTTATCATATTTTTTTAAATGGAAGTAGACATTTTTGTTTACTGCTTTTGGTGGTATATTTCTTTAGCTCTCTGGTGATATGTAAAAAATTGATATTACCTAAGAAATCCCTTTGGAAAAAATATTTGTATTGATTTATACCTTACATAAGTAATTGTGAGAAAGATACTCATCTCCATTGCACAAATTGCGACCCTCCAACCATTTGGCATTGACCAAGACGAGTGTAGACACTTTGTACGCTGTTCTGAATCATCAAATGGGCAATCATCTCATCTCCATGCCAATTCTGTCTTTCAATTCTTCTATGGTATCCGGTCTGTTAAAATACACCCTTGACTTTAAGTAACCCCAAGTCTAAGGGGGTTAAATCTGGCGGACGCCGGGGCCACTCAATCGGACCTCTACAACCTATCCACCTTCCAGTAAAAGTGTCGTCTAAAAACTGACGCACTGCTATCCCAAAATGAGGTGGAGCCCCGTCTTGCTGAAACCAGTCGTTTTCAGCAGGAATATCTTCATCTTCATTGTTCGGAAACATAACTGCTAAGGCTGGCACTATCTCAACTCGCAAAAACTGTAAATATCTTGTAGCCGTAAGATTTTCTTTAAAAAAAAAGTCCCAATAAACGATCACCAGTCCACACGTTTACTTTGCCTCGACGCTGTGTATGGGCTTCTTGAGTCCAATGAGGATTCTCGCGTGACCAGTACCTACAGTTATGCCGATGTACAGTCCCCTTTAAGGAAAATGTAGCTTCATCAGAAAAAACAATGTTTTTTAAAAAATTTGGGTTTTCATCGCACAAGGTCATCTACTGTGCACAAAACTGTAAGCGCCGATCTGGATCGTCCTCATTCAAGTCGTATATTAATTGCACTTTGTATGGATGGTTTTTTCTTTTTTCAATAGGCGTACAACAGAAGTTTGACTCACGTTATGATTTAAAGCCAGCTCCCTTGCATATCGAGGTGGAACTGGAAGCTAAAAAAGCAGCAAATAGACTGTTCAAAAATGGAATGTGGAATGGGACTGGCCGGGGATGGGGGCACACAAAGGCCCTGGATCTGCCGGTAAGGGACCGGGTCATCACCCAAGCGGAGGATGACCGGTGTCTCCCTGTCTATAATTTCACTATTCCATACTCAGCGGTGTTTTCCAGTCTAGAGGACTGAGAGCGCGATAAAAACCGTCTTCTGAGTCCCAAAGGTCTCGAGTGGTACACAGACGGATCTAAGACTCAGGAAACTGGTGCTGGCATACACGGCTGCAAACCAAGGGCTCGTATATCGGTGCCTCTTGGAAGGTATCCTAGTGTATTCCAAGCAGAAGTATATGCCATATTGGTGTGTGCAAGCGAGAATCTCAGGAGAGGTATCGCCAACAAACATATTTATATATGTAGCGACAGCCAAGCAGCCTGGAGGGCTCTTGTGTCAAACAAAGTGACCTCAAGACTAGTTTAAAACTGTCGGAATATTTTGACAAAACTGTGCGAACACAACTCTGTCAAACTCATATGGGTGCCCGGTCACAGAGGTGTGGAGGGCAACGAAGAAGCAGACCAATTGGCGGGAGAACGAGCAATAACTTCGTTCCCTGGCCCTGAGCCAGCCTTCAGTTTGCCAAGAAGACTGATTCAATCAGAGTTACGAGACTGGGCCACTGCAAGGTTCAGCAACTATTGGACTCAGGCCCCTGGAATGAGACAGTCGAGGCTCCTTATAAACTTTATGATTTAAGGCCAGCTGCCTTGTCGGAAGATGGTGGTTTTCCTCACTTTCTAGAAGAATATTTAATTTGGTTTCGTTAGTTGTGCTAGGGCAACCAGATCGATAGAGGTCAGCTACACTGCCAGATTCATCATATCTAGCCACCAATCTACTTACAGTGGATCTAGAAATTTGCTTGTCGGGATACTTGGCATTGAAAACATCACATGCTTCCTGATGAGTTCTCAGCCTATCACCATATCCAACCATCATCAAAAGTTCTACGCGTTCTATTTCACTTAAACGTAGCATTGCATTCACTAGTTTAACACTGTCTCAGAAGTGTCACAAAACTGAAGTTCCACACGTGACAGGAATAAAAAAGTTATCGATGCTTTACACAAAAATGTATTTTCTTTGTTTTGTTTGTATGTCAAATGTTTTCATGCTAGTTGTAAAAAATGTAAGTAACAAGATTTATCAGTCCATAAGAAAGTGGAACATTACTCGTGAATTTGCGAAAGGTAAGCTATTTTTACACATAATGTCATTTTTCCAAAAGAATGGCTCTGGTAAGATAATTTTTTTTATATCGCCAGAAAGCTAAATGAATATACCACCAAAAACAGTAAACAAAAATGTCTGTTTCCATTAAAAAAAATTTATGATGGCGTCATAACTCAAAAACCAATGACGTCATAAATTTTGGTATAGTGACGAAATGTAGCATTTACAAAACTAAAATCGACCTGTTCGAGGATTTTTTTGATAAATGAAAAGATATGAATTTTGTGCGTTTCTTTAGGTTCACTCTGTATAGTAGGCTACATATATTTAGTGCACATAAAGAGGTCATAAAAACCGGCCATAAATATATCTCGTTAGCATAAGTACATGAGAGAATTATATCCTGCAGAGCCGTATTCAAAATTTTTGTGCACAATGACAAAAGTAATTTTTTCTACTTCCATCTTTAAAATGGCGTTTATCGTATACGTTTCCATGACGCTAAATAATCCTTTAAACACGCTTTCGACAAACCGTGACTTCGTGCATTTTAGTCACAGGCTGAACTTAGCAACGAGATATTAGTCACGGCTGAGGTTAATTCTAGATATTTTAATGGCAACAATCAAGTTAGTTTTCCGTAATTCTTGTCATCAATCTGTCAAAATAAATCGACGCGTTGTGACAAGAGACAAGTAATTTTGTTTTACTGTTACCATGTTATTGATACGTTAATAAATGAAATATTAAAATAAGTTCCAAATTTTTTATTTAGATATTTGCTGTCGTAGAAAAAGTATAGTATGCAACACGTTTTATAAACTTGTTAGTCACTCATTTTATTAAACACTCGCTCCGCTACGCGTCTCTCGCGATTAATAAAACTCGTGACTAAAATGAGGTTTATAAAACTTGTTACATAATATACTATAAAAGTATTGTCCGTTGTAAATAAATAGTTACTTAGTACGGTTATAAATTAAATAATATTTACTGTGCTTTGCTTGTGTGAACGTGTGATAAATTCGATATTCCATGATACACTCACAATACCAAGTTCAACTCGTGGTTAGGATTTACATACCTGCTGTAAACCGTTACGTCGTAAAATATTTTTGGTAAGACGGACTCGGGTAACAATATCCAAATAATTTGAAAATATAATTGAAACAGGTGTGCTTCCATTAATTTCTAATTAGGGGCCATCCATTATTACGTCATGCAGACTTCATGGTTTTTTTACCCCTCCCTCCCCCTATGTCAGAGGTTGTCACATTCGAGTCAACCCCTAACCCTTGTTGTGACGTCACATATTTTACAGCATTAAATTTTGAGGTACAATTTTCTTATTTTTGTATTTTTTTTAATTCCGTTTAATTAAAGCAACGTTACGATTAATGGTTATTCTTTAAGGCTTTTCAAATGTGTAACGAAATAAATCATCCTAACAGAAAAAAGAAATAAACAAAACAAACAATGTTTTTTACTTACTTTCATTGGCAGTAACCGTATCTGTGATCAGTTAAATTAATTAATATTATGGACTGCATGAACTTTATATTTAGTAAGTTTTTGTTAAAATTTATATTGACATTATTCTAGTAATGCAGACGTAATTAATTGTTTGCATTTTTTGAATAATATTAATGTGATGTCACAAAAGTTTGCCCCTCTACCCCTTTTGCCACGCCCTGTAACACCCTCCCTTCAGAGTGTGACATATTTAGTCGATGACCCCTTATAATCATGACAGAATATACTTTACATGAAAATAACGATGTTCTATGTATTTAGTAATACATTAGATTTATGATTTAATATGTTCTGGAGAAATAAAACTTGCCGCGCTCTCCTCTCTGTCGGTAAGCGGCAAAGCTTTGAGGTTCTTTATATGCACTAAATATATTAGTCAACTATACCAGGAAACCTCAGGCGCGCGCCAGTAATGAAATAGCAGGGAAATCGTTTTGATACCCATGGGAATATGGCCGAGTAATCAATGGGAAAACTATAAAGAAATTATTAATATGTTAGATTCTGTGTGGACCTTTATTTTATGTGTTAAATAAAATCTCAAAATTCCCGATCGATAGCACCTCAAAAATTTTAATGGGGTGAAAGAGGATAAAATTTAGTTTTTCGCTATTATTTCAGAAACTAGTAAATTTTCGAGAAGAAAGGTTAATATCAAAATTGTAGCTCGTAAAGACCTATGACGAGGTCCTGAGCTCTTCTGTATAACTAATCGTTTTCGAGTAACACGTGTGTCAAAGTTACAATGTTTGTAGTTCGTGGAAAAAATGCACTCCTTTCCACATCACCACGGGCGTATAGTTCTGGGCGTGTTCTTTTTATGTGGTGCCCCCAGTAGGCCTAATGTACATTAAATACTATATTTGTGCTATCTGTTGTTTTGTATATTGATATTATTTGTGACTGATATTAAAAGAATTTTCAGAACATTAGTCTGTCTCTTCCTCAGCTTCTGAAGGCTGCTCTACTTCCTTTAGAGTTCATCAATTTCCTCAGGGGTTTTCTCAATATTTTCTCGTTCTATTTTGCATTCCTTCATTTTTTGTAGTAAGAAAACTATAGAATCTATATCATCATAAACAACCATATTGTTTTCAATTACTTCAGGTTTAGATGATTAGACAAGATTGTCCACCATAATTCCCGCATACCGCAGCAAGGAAAATCTATCTTTCTGCACCTCTATGTACAAGTCGACTTGCAGACTTGAATACAATTGCAAGAAATGACATTGAGTAATAAATCACAGCAGGTGGCAAAAGGATTTGAATCGTTTTCAGATTGTTGTTGATAATGTTCCACATTCATTCTTCTGAATTTAGGTAGTTAGAAATAATACAAATATCGTATACCTAGTCACCCGGGGTTAACTGGACCCTTGAAGTCGGCTAAAAAATGCGTTTATTGCAATTTTGACAATTATTGAATTCTCAAATTGTTTGTTACTACAAAATTATAAACAAACCCGAAAAATTTAATATAAGATATCGGTAAAACTTAATAATAAAAAAGTATATAAAGCATTTTGATGAATTTAAAATGGGATATGCGGTGGCGGCAATTGGCCGATAGAAGACAATGTTATAAGCTTACAGTTGTATGGGTAGGGAATAATTCAGCATTTGTTACTTTGACACGGAGTTTTATCTGTGTAAATATTATTTTGTGATTTATTGAACAATTTGCTCTTATGATAAGCAGAAGCATACTCGAGGTCGGTTGTGGTGACAGTGACTAGTGACGTGAAATGTAGATGGGCGTTTGTTTTCCATTGTACAATACAAAAGCATATTATTCATATGACATGAATGATTTTTAAAATCATTCCATACATTTGGTATAACTGGGATACCTTTCACTTTCATTTTTATTTCTCAATTTATATAAATACATATGTTTTATAAACATAGGAAGAACTATTTGCCATCACCTCCTATATCGCCCCAATTAAGTATATATAGGCTGTTTCATTTAAAACTTCCAACGCAGATTACTCGAGAACTAAGAGTGGTAATAAATTTCTATCAATGGTAGATCATTGGTGGGATCAAGTGTTATATTTTGACGCCTTAACAGTTTAGGCCTTGCGAAAAAGTGAAGAGAATTTCGATGGCAAGAGTTTTGAAATCTGAAGATACCAATAGTACATTTAATTTTGACTTTTTCTTTTATTATTAGAATTTCTTTGTTTTCTTCGTTCGTTTCGGAGGTATTTAACTCTGAAAGTGCAAAAGCAGTGTGCTCTCTAAAAGGCACTGTGTAAAACTAAATTGTATTTTTTTGAACAAAATGTTCTATTCCCTCGGTTATTAGTAGTGAGTCTCCAAGAAATATATTCAGCCGAATCCATCTCTAGTTGGGTATATTCTAAATATTTTTCATTTCGAACATAACCAACCTGTCGACATTTTAAAGAGATACTTTACTTACTTTTCCGACTATTCGGATATCAATACATTTACAAATGGCATGTCAAATACATAAAAAGAAATATAAAGATATCTTCCTTTGTAATCGTTGCTTGAAGTTTTTAACATGTTTCTCTAAGGTAGCGCAAATGCCAAAGGTGAATTTAATATTCTATAATATATTCGTTGTTGATGTGGCAATAACATATAAAATGAGCCTTACTGGGATATAAAAAATGTACTATACAGGGTGATGCATAACTAGTGTACCTTGCTATAAAGGCGAATAATATATGAAAATTACGTGCTTTTTGCTAATTAAACGTATGCTCTAATATATGGAATACTAGAGCTGTTTCTCCGCTTGAAGGGAAATTATAAATATCAACTTTCAACACAAGATTTTAGAAAGAAGAAGGTTCCCCATTCCCCAATGGTTGGTGATAGTCCATTTATCAAGCTATGCCCAATGCACAGTAGTTGGGACTCAAAACTAGATAAAATTCGAATTTTGTCGAAATTGTGTTAGTAATTAGACATTTTTGGAGTAGTTGGTACGAAATCCAATGATAAAAGTTAAAAACTCAGACATGCGAATTTTCGAGCAAACGAGATTTCGAAAGAAAACCAGACGTTGTACTTTCTTTATTTAAGGGTTTATATGTAAACTGTATATTGTGTATTTACACGATGAAACCTGGGGAGTAGGTAATTGTATAATAAACAATTGTTTATTAAAAATACATTACGTGAGGTGAGAACCAGAGGGTTCCAAACGCCAAATAGAAAATTTTTCAGGGCAGCAAATATATAGAGTTTGGAAAAAAAAACATAAAATGTAACAACATGTAGTTTAAGGAAATCTGCTAAAATGTACGTGAGATATTTCACTTCAGTACTCATAGTAATATGCAGTTGAATTAATGTTTTACTTCCCTCGCATACCGAAGGGAAGTATTGTATTCGAGAAAAAATCACCCTCCGAGATTTTTACGGATTTTGACGTTTCAGATTAAGGAGATTACGAAAATATAGGTTTTTCAATTCCGTCAGTGTCTGTCTGTCTGTCTGTCTGTCTGTCTGTTGGTGCATTTACTAAAAAACTACTTGACGGAGAGCAGTCAAATTTGGCAGGTAGTTGACGCTACTGTCAGCGCAGAAATGGTAGAAATTTCACTGGAAAATATACAGGGTGGATCGTCTAAACGGAATAAATAGTGAAAAAAATTTTTTTTCGCTCAAATTTAAAATTTCCACGTTTCATGACGCGCTAATCCTATTTCGGGAAAAAAAAATTTTGAAATTGTTTTTCACCAACATTTTTGAAAAAATTTTTACCAATATGGAATAATTTTTTTTTGCTCAAATTTAAAATTTCTACGTTTCATGGCATTTCTAAAACTATTAAAAAAAAATTAAATTTTTTTTACCAACATTTTTGAAAAAATTTTTTCTACTAAAATGATAATTTTTTTATTCTTCAAATTTAAAATTTCCACGTTTCATGGCATTCTAAGCCTGATTCAGAAAAAAAAAATTTTTTGAATTTTTTTTTTACCAACATTTTTAAATTTTTTTTACCACTAAAATAGACGGATTTTTTTTTATTTCTTCAAATTTAAAATTTCTACGTTTCATAGCGTTCTAAATCTATTTAAAAGAAAAATTAGAAATTTCAGAAGAAAAAATTTTAATTTTTTTTTTAACATTTTTGAAAAATTAAAATAAAAATGAAATTTTTTAACCACCACTATACTTTCACTCCATTACGCGAATGTTGGATTATACACCTATTATACTTTTGATAGACTCGACCTTTACTTGGTGAAAATAGTATTATACTTTTATTGAAAAATGTACAGGGTGGTCATCCCAAGAAATAATTCAGTCATGGTGGACATTTGTAAAGGTATTTGCGCAAGCCTGCCGTATGTGGCACCAATTATTTATTATTGAGCTTTTGCTGTTGGATGAGCAATCTGTATATTTTTTTGACCAAAACTTATCAAGTTTTCTTTGTAATAATAGCAATAACTATATTCCGATTATTATTCTCAATGTCATTTCGTAATTATTAATTTTTTATAGTGACCGCCATGCACAAATAACGAGGGAAGTTCTGTGTAAAGACCTTTACCGATTTTTTTTATAAGAAAATACGATTTTAAAAAAGTGCTGCAATGTATTTAGAAACTTGTGTGTACCTAGAACTTTGTGAAACTTTAAGGTTAAATATTGGTTTTAACTTGATCTAATATTGCATTAGGGACCATTCAACAAACATATTCGCTTATAGAAAATGTGATAAAATGAACGATAGGGGCGCGAAGGGGTTGCTCAAAAAGTAAACGTTGTCAAAAAGTCTGGGAAATATTTTTTTAAAGTGTAATTTTTAAAGTTCCATAGAATCCTTGTACTTTCATCATGTCAATTTGCATGTCACAGGAGTTTTCTTCAGAATTTTTTTTTTTTCGGGTACTTCGACTATACACGCTGTCCATTTTATTAGGGCGCTCGAGATTATCTCACGTAATATCAGTCGTGCAAAGAAATTATTTCTACGAAAATTGTGCCGATTTGTATAAGCTACAAAATGGTTTAAGGACATTTGAAATTCAATACTCAAATACTCTTCCCATAATTGCCCCATGTTGTTTTCCTGATTATCATTTCTTTTCTGTTAGCTGAATTTATTACTTTCTTCTTGTCAACTGTGTTAATGTTTGACTGTAGTAAAGATTTGAAGAACTTACTGAATTTTTCAATCGTTTTGTATAATCATACTTCTCTACGACAAGTATGCTAGTTAAAAAAAATATTGGTTTAAACAAGGTTTTTATAATTATTTGCTTAGCTGTAATGAATAAATAAGGCATGTGAAATTTTCGCCAAAGAAATTTTCTTAACATCCTAAAAAATAATTCTCAAAATGCAGCGGTTATCAAAAAATTGAGTTATAACCTTGTTGAAATACTCTGTTTTGCAAAAAATTGTCGCCGTAGAATTTCCGTCGTATCTCTATGGAAATAACGGATATATTTTGCTTAGATATATTCCGCATTTTAGATATTTCCCGTCCTAACTCTTAAAGTAGACCAGACATTTCAAATGTCTTTAAATCATTTTGTAGCTAAAAGTAGTAGTAAAAATCGACACAATTTTCGTAGAAATAATTTTTTTGCACGGCCGATATTAAGTCAGATATTCTCGAGCGTCCTGATAAAATGGACAGCCTGTATATGCATTGAGAATGACGCACTCTATCGAGTACGGCTTCGTTGAACAGTTCTTTGAAAATGAAGAGATTTCTTAGACAGATCTTCATTTCAAAATTACATAAAGAGAAAGTGCCAATTTACGATTTTCTCTCAGAATCTCATTTGCCAGAAAATTTCCAGATGCTGTAAGTAACTTTTGATCATTTGAAGATAGGATAACAAATGAAAACTCATTTCAACGGATATTTAATGCTCCATAACTTCTATTGTGAGGATATTGCTGTAAAACTAAGGGCTAATTAGCTAAAAGGGCAAATTCTGTCAAAAAGCGTGAAAAAAGTGTTTTTCGATCATTTGCGATTTTCTTAGTGGATATCTCGAAAGTTATTGGAAATAGAAGAAAAATGATTAGTAATAAACTTGTAGTAAATTTTGTCACCTTTCATTTTGAATAGAATAACCTTTTCGCTGCACTGTTTTCGAGATATAAACGAAAAATCAAGAAAAGCGACTCTATACACACCCCCCTTGCATCCCGCTCACATCGAAGGTTCGGGAACTTTTAGTATGTTTACCTTCTAACTATTCCAAACACAAGTCAAAAATTCTGTTTCCGACCATGACCTCTACATACACTTTTTCATTGACTGGACTATTTATTATTAAATTCACGTAAATACTGCAACATTGCTTCAGTTAGTTGTTGACAGTTGATATGTCTCTCTTACATGTTAAATTGTATCGAATAGTTAATTATTAGAATAGTTGTTTAGTCTACATAATTAACTTTTACTAATAAGTTTCTCTACCTTTCTCTTACCTTTAATATCTGTCATTTGGTTTCCAATCACCAATTTGTTCTCATTATATAATTTGGATTCTTCTTTGTCCGATTCCTCAAAATTATCTGAACCTACTTTAATAAAAGATGTGATCGTAATTTCAAATATTTTGTTAGGGTCAGCAGGTAGTGTTGCAATTGAACGTTTTCTTCGACCATATCCTATCTGCCCGTCACTGCATTCAACCTAGAAAATAGTATAATATTCAGCAAATATTTGAAGATAACTCACAGTGGAAATATTAGTTTCTGCAAATACCATAACATGTACTGACAATTTTGTTTTAGACTTACTTTAATGGAACATTTTTAATAAAAATATAATAAAGAGAATATGCTTTCATTAAGTATACATAAATTTAGAAATATTATACTAAGTGTAGTGCAATCAAAGATAAGTGTACAAAATAGTACCAATGCAAGCAAAGTATTGTGGATGATTTAATAACAATTGCTTGCTATAGGAAAATAGAAGTGGAATCGGGAATAACACATTTCAATGCAATGAAATTTTGTTTTAATTAATAGTATGATCAAGTTTCGTTTGTTCTTAAAACAGATCATTTTTTATGTCAATTCTTTTTTGAACATAAATTGTTTAAGTATATTAATACAGTAATAAATAATTATGTATTGATTTTCATAAAGATCTATTTCGAGATTTACAGGTATATTGAGTAAGGGTATGCCAAAGAAAGACTTACTGCAAGCTGTGAAAGCAAAGAGATTTGAAAAATATTCATGAGTGTTTTGTGACTAAAACGAATGAAACAAAATAATTTATATTTATTTGCAGTAAGCATCTGTTAGATTTTCTAAAATATTTTAAAACGTTTGCAAATTTCTATTTTATCTAGATCTCATCCACAAAAAAAATTCTTCAATTTTCATGCGTAACTGACAGATTTTTAATAAGAATGACTAATGATAATAATATTGTACGAAAACATTAATGCATTTATTTGCAGTGTGTCTATGCATTGTGTTCAGAAGAACGCTGCTTTTCATGAGAAGTATGAAAATGATAAAATTTTCCAAAATTTATATGAACGTTACTAAAATTTGCAAAAATGTAGTGCATATATTTGTAAAAATATTTAAAAATGGCAAATGGTACGGATTAAAAGTTATAGTGAATTATAAAATCTTGATCCCCTGTTGTGAATTTCTTTTCAGTTATTAACGTTATCTCAAACAGTTCTTAACCATTTTACTAAAATCTAATTTGGTACCCATATTTATTGTTTTGGCATAGCGAAATATTGTCCTCGAAATACTAAGAAAGAAACAAAAATGTCATGGTTTAGGGGAGAATGTTTCCTATAGCGAATTTAGAGAAGAATTTTATGACCACCTAAAACCCCAGATCTGATTCATTTCTATTCTTACTTATGGGATATCAAAATGTATACGTAGCAGTGTTTAATACTTAATAATTTAGTCAGTATCGAACAAGGTAGAGAAAAGTTGTTTTAGGAATTGTGTATCTTTGAAAAATAATAGAAAAATAGTTTTGCAGTAGGAGGTGAAGATTTCATAATTGATTATAATATAACATTATTTTAATAGTAGCAAGTGAAGGCGACTCACAATTATCATAATATGCGAAATTTTGAAATGTACGTCAATTTCCCTTTATCCTACACATTCGAACCTTAGTAGCAATCATATCGATACGCTTTTGTGATGAATTATAGTTCTTTTGCAACTTTTACTATGTGGTGTACTATACCAAAATAGAAATATATCTTACTATTTATTATTATTTACCTAGAAAGGTTACATAAACTAAAATCGCTTTGGCAAAAGCACAACGACGCGGGTGTTGCATTTATAAAACAATTTAGCATTTCTTAGCAACATTTTTCTATAACGTTATACTTTTAGTACAGGCAATGAAGGCAACATTTTGTAAAAATCTCACAAAAATTAATAAAAGGATAATCGCCGGGATTTAAGTAGGTAATAACCTGTAGAATGGAATGATGCATTCTTTGCACTTCCAAGTTCCGGGAAAATTCAAAAAAAATTGGAAAAACTTTATGATTTTCGGTTTTTTTTCTCTAGCGGCTAAAATAAGAAAAGTACAGAAGAAAATTTATAGCACGTCTGTTTCTCTACAATAAAAGGTCTTTACAAATCTTTGTCTTACTTAAGCGGTTTAGGAGATAAATCCAGTTTTCCACTTATAGTTTTGAGCCGCTCACAAATGTGCGCAAAATGAGAATTCTCTGGGAGTTTCGCACGACCGGACACATCGATCGATAATTCTTACTATTCAGAGACGCTAAAAAAATAAAAACAAGATAAAATGTAGAGAAAAGTTTCAGCTTTAATATGGAACTAATCACAAAATTCATAAAAAAGTTTATCTTAGAGAAAAAAGTCTTAGAAGATGGCTTAATAAACTTTATACAGTTGATTTATTCATATCTTTGAGTTTTATGTATCCTGTCTATTTCTCCCGTAACAATGGGTGCTTTTTCACTGCATGGATTCGACTCCACGCGCTTTAGCCTATATTTTGTGAAAATTTCTTTGAAGATTGAAACAAATAAGTTGTATATGTTTTAGTGTATGATTGTGCATTTTCTGAACATGTATGAATAATGGAGACAAATTCAAAAAGTACTGCATGCATTTAAAAAACTCTTAAGTCATTCGAAATAGTATGTTTTATTGTACCTATAATCCAAAATTTAAGACTGTGCTATTATTATTAATTAAGATATAGCGAATTCAACTCCAAAATTTGGAGGTGATTGATCGATGAGAAATATACCTCCTAATTTGATCGCAAGGCATATTTTTCCAACAAAAGTAATTGCAATAAAATGTTAATTGGATTAATATGTCATTATATAAGAATATATAAGCAAAATGAATTATCATTCTAAGGACTCCCGGCAAAGATGTGAATAAATCTGTGGATCAACTGTACAAAGTTTACTAAGCCACCTTCTGGCACTTTTTCTCTATAATAACATTTTTTATGAATTTTGTGGTTAGTTCCACATTAAAGCTGATACTTTTCTCTACATTTTATGCTATTTTCATTTTTTAGGGGCTCTGAATAGTAAGAATTATCGATCGATGAGCCCGGTCGTACGAAACTCCCGGAGAATTCTAGTTTTTCGCGCATTTCGAAGCGGCTTAAAACTATAAGTTGAAAATCCGATTTATCTTCTAAACCGTTTAACAAAGACAAAAGTAAGACCTTTTTGTAGAGAAAGAGACGAGCTACAACTTTTGTTGGGAACTTTTTTCTCTATTTTCATTACTTTGACCGCTAGAGCAAAAAAAAAAACGAAAATCAAAAAGTTTTTCCAATTTTTTTTATTTTCTTGGAACTTGGAAATGCAAAAAATGCATCATATCATTCTCCAGGTTATTACCTACTTAAATCCCAGAGATGATCCTTTCATTAATTTGTGTTACCCTAAATGGCTAATTTGCCAGTACTATGTACTGTCGTGAGCAAAAAAAAAAATAGGACAAGTCTTATAATGTATTTTTTCTAAAATCTAGTTGTGTACTTACATCTAAATTTAATCTTTGTGACATTGTCAGTTAGTTGTCAAAATTCATTGCAAATATGCCAAAACTAATATGCCCAATATAAGCGATTTAGTTAATGGAGTTATTGCTAATGCAATAGATGGATGGTCACCGAGGCAAATTGCACTGCGTTATAATATTAACAAAAATTCTGTTTAACATTTTAAAAAATCGGTAAAGGTATTTACACAGAACTTCCCTCGTTCATGGCAGTCTCTCTAAAAAAATAATAATTACGAAATGACATTGAGAATAATAATCGGAGTAGAGTTATTGCTATTATTACAAAGAAAACTTGATAAGTTTTGGTCAAAAAAATATACAGATTGCTCATCCAACAGCAAAAGTTCAATACTAAATAGCAGGTGCCACATAATATGGCAGGCTTGCGCAAATACCTTTACAAATGTCCACCATGACTGAATTATTTCTTGGGATGACCACCCTGTACATTTTTCAATAAAAGTATAATAGGTGCATATGCAAGATGTTACTGCCATCTGTCACATTTTCAATCCAACATTCACGTAATGGAGTGGAAGTATAGTGGTGGTTAAAAAATTTCATTTTTTTTAAATTTTTCAAAAGATGGTAAAATAATTTTCAAATTTTTTGCTTCTGAAGTAGGTTGTAAATGTCAAAGGTAGAAATTTTAAATTAGAGCAAAAAGGAAAGTTTCCTTCTGTTCTATACTAGTGCTAAAAAAAGTTTAAAAATTAAAAATGATGTATTTTTAAAATAGGTTTAGAATGCTATGAAACGTGAAAATTTTAAATTTGAGCAAATAAAAAAAAATTCGATCTATTTTAGTGGTAAAAACTTTTTGATAAATGTTGGTGAAAAAAATTTTCAAAATTTTTTTTCTGAAATACCTAGGTTTAGAATGTCATTTAAATTTGAGCATTCTGGTATTAAATTTTTTTCCAAACTGGTAACAAAATGTTGCAAATTTTTTTTTCCGAAATTGGTTTGGAATATGAAACGTGGAAATTTTAAATTTGAGCAAAAAAAATTTTTTCGTCTGTTCTATAGTAGTGATACATAAATGGATTAAAAATTTTTTAAAAACTTCTTCAAAAACATTTTTAAATTTGTTTGAATAGTTTTAGAATGCCATGGAAACGTGGATAGTTAAAATCTGAACAAAGAAAGAAAAATTCTATCTTAGTGATAAAATTTCAAAAAACTTTTTTTTTAATCAGGCTTAGAATGCCATGAAACGTGAAAATTTTAAATTTGAAGAAAGAAAAAAAAATCATTTTAGTAGTAAAAATTTTTTCAAAAATATTGGTGAAAAAAATTTTCAAAATTTTTTTTCCTGAAATAGGTTAAGCGTGTCATGAAACGTAGAAATTTTAAATTTGAGCAAAAACAAATTTTTTTCATCTTGGTAAAAATTTTTTCAAAAATGAAAAAAATTTTCAAAATTTTTTTTTTTTCTGAAATAGGTTTAGCGCGTCATGAAACGTGGAAATTTTAAATTTGAGCAAAAAAAATTTTTTTCATCTTGGTAAAAATTTTTTCAAAAATGTTTGAAAAAAATTTTCAAAATTTTTTTTTTCCTGAAACATGTTTAGCGCGTCATGAAACGTGGAAATTTTAAATTTGAGCAAAAAAAAATTTTTTTCACTATTTATTCCGTTTAGACGGTCCACCCTGTATATTTTTCAGTGAAAATTCTACCAGTTCTTCGCTGACAGTAGGGTTAACTACCTACCAAATTTGACTGCTCTCCGTCAAGTAGTTTTTTAGTAAATACACCAACAGACAGACAGACAGACAGACAGACAGACAGACAGACTGACGGAATTGAAAAACCTATATTTTCGGAATCTACGTGTTCTGAAACGTCAGAATCCGAAAAAATCTCGGAGGGTGATTTTTTCTCGAATACAATACTTCCCTTCGGTATGCGAGGGAAGTAAAAAGTGGAGAATAAACGGTACGATTAGTAGAAATCCTGGATCAGGGCGACGAAGGATATCAACTCAACAGCAAGATTTGCGATTGGCAAATAAATTAGTAGAAAATCCATTTCAACTAGTAATTCAAACTGCTGAAGAACCGAATTTTCCTGGATCGAGTAGTACTGGTCTCCGGCGAGTAAGAGAATCCAGCAGCACAGAAATACCTACTTAAAGCTGAAGAACATAAAGAAGCTTGACTGGGATTTGCGGTTGAATTTTTCGTGCATGGTGTAAATTTTTGGAACAATGTAATCTTTACAGATGAAAAAACTTTCCAGTCTACACACAGCGATCGTATTCGTATTTACCGACCTCCGAATACTCGATTCGATGAGAAGTATATATCTAACAATGACAAAAGTGGTAGATTTTCCGTTAACATGTGGGCTTGGATATTGGCACGTGGTCCTGGTGTTTTGTGACATATTGAGGAGCGATTTAATAGTGATACGTATATTAGGATTTTAGACAATATTATGCTCCTTTCTGTGTCCCAATTATTTCCTAATAATGAATTCATATTTCAAGAAGATAATTATTCAGTTCATACTGCTCATACCGTGACTAACTGGTTTCCAGATAACAACATTAATATTCTTAATTGGCCGTCATAGTCCAGATCTTAACCCTATGGAAGACGTATGGTGACTACTCATAAGAAGTGTCCAAAAACGAAATGTGAGACCACGGAATGCCCAAGAACTACTAGAAGTAGTAAATAATGCATGGGGAAATATTATTACTAATGACTATTGTATAGGTTTATTTAATTCTATGCCAAACAGACTTATGGAAGTTATAAATACAAATGGGCATTAATAACAAAATATTTAATAGTTAGTTTCTTGTTAAGTTGGACATCCTTTGTTGCCCTGATCCCACCGTTTATTTTCCACGTTTTTAAAATGTGAAACACAGAATTTTTGTTAATGTTATAACGCAGCGCAATATGTCTCACTGACAATCCATCTTCTGCCTTAGCAATAACTACAAATAAAAGTGCTAACTGTTTTATTTCGGCTACTCATTACATATTCAAATAGAGACAGATTTACATTAGAAGAAAATAGTTGTTCTGTTTTGTTTGCTCACGACATTACAACGTTATTACTCTAAAAATATATTATTTATTTGCACAGCTGTCTGTCCATTTTTTAGGTCCAATTTGGTGCAAAATTGTTTATCGTTGGAATAAAACGTCACAAAAATGTTTCTCTTTGTACTATAGAATTAAACTAAACACACCTAAAATTTAAAGAATTTAAGGACGAAAAACTCACCCCTATGCATTTATCCAGGCACACGTTAACAGTCCCTTTGAATTGGACGTATGTAGATTCTGGGAATTTGAATGCCCGGAATTTGGCGGCCAGGAAATCTCCGTCCACGGTGTTGAAATTCTCAAATAAGTAAGGATCCACGGAACATCTAAACATAAAACAATCCACTAAGCAATCGTGTAAAAAGTTGTCGGACACAAAGATTAATTGATAAAGTTGGATCGCTTTACCGGCTAAATGTGACGTTCAAAAATAATAAATGAATTGAACAGATATGCACCCTTTATGGGGTTATATACCGGAAAGTAGAGTTTAAGTTTTTGTGGTTTAACTTCCTTTTTATTAGATGTTGTAAATCACTCACTATTACAAACTAACAGTCCGGTCTCCTGGATTTTCTAAATAATTTTGAAAGACAAACAACATTTAACTAGAATTTAGCGAAAATAGGTGTAATATTCTGTGGAATAAATAGAACAATTCGCTGTTTGAAATTTTTGCAAAATAATATGAAATACGAAAACTTTAACTCTCCTGCGGAATCGAGTATAAGTCGGCAGGATTTTGAAACAAATTTAATTTAACACGGTACATCTTACTTGATTGGTATATGAGTTTCACAGAGTTGCCGCGATCATTAGAGAATGTCATCATGATGTCGACAGATTCAAATCAAATGTAAAGCAAGTATTTTTGAAAACACTAGAAAGCAGCAGATTATTTTACAATGTTCTCTCCGCAACACCACTTCCTCCAGAGCCTATTTTGGCGCGGTGGGACACTTGGATGTATGCTGTATCTTACTACTACATAAATTTTGAGAAAGTGAAAGGAGTTCCGAATTCATTGGTAGCTCCGTTATTATGAAAAATAGACAGTCGGTCAAGTAAAGAAAGTTCTAGAAAATGGTTCTCTTAGATTTGATCTAACTTTTTAGTATTTTAAATAATTGGGAAAAACCATAATTACGTATTTTTCAAAACATTCGTTTATTATACGGACACCAAATTGCATATTTACACGTATTAGATAGTGTTTTTATTACCTCTTCAACGATGTATTGTAATGTAGCAAAATTGGTGTCGTCTAGTATTGTGCATGAATGCCCACCAGTAGACTCATAACCATGGCATAGCTAATATTGTTAACAATTACTTGAGAGATAATCGTTAATAACAAACGCGAAATGATTTATTATTTGTTTGCTTATAATTGTATTGAAACATTCTTTATAGGATTTTTTTTCTGCTGTTTGCAAAATCCTATAAAGAATGTTTCAATAAAACGCGAAATGTTTAATGACCAAAAAGGTCTCCGGACCTAAGCCCTATTGATTTTCTCTATACGGTCATACAATAACACATTTTATTTATGCAATGCCTCACACATAATTGAAATATCGGAACAAAGAATGACGGACACTTAGCGTCTCATAGATAGGGCAAGAATACTACTTGATGCCTAGATACGCTGTGAGAGATGAACTTAGCAAAATGGGCAGCACATAATACCATTTACCGCTACATCCATGTAATGGAGTGAAAGTATAGCAATCGTAAAAAATAATTATATTCAGTTTATGTTAAATATTAGAAATACGAAACATCGTTAATCATGTCTTAATTGATTTGGAAGAAAATACATGTCGACAGAGTATTATTGTATTAGTACAGTAAATAGCCAATGAAAAATGATTTTTTTACAAATAATGTTTCTTATTAACAATACTACATCGTTGAAAAAATAATTAATAGTACTATCAAATACACAAATAATCGTATATAGCGTCCATATTAAAAACAACATTTGTAGCCAATGTCTTAATCAAAAAACAACATTGGTTTCCCTTCACCCTTACTGTAAATGTAATTATGTAATTTCACCCCCTGGTAAACATCCTTCAAACGGTGGGCTCGCAAATTGTGACACATGATACCTCTAACACTATTTATTACTAGAGATCGCTGTAAACTTATCTGAACTTAACTCCCCCCTCCGCGACTGATTTGGTATTCATTATATACCCCACAAACGGCCGTTCGAATATTCATGTCTCCTTCTGGAATAGAATCTCGAATAATCCAAATCTGAATTCTCATTTGTAGCATATTCTCTAAAGTGGTAGCTAAACTCCTGTACAGGCGTCTAATTAGTCAAGTGCAATTAGACATAAAAAGTAAAGAGTTCACAGATTTCGCAATCCTTGCAATCATCGGGACATTGGAAATGATAACACTATACATAAATCATAAACTTTTTCAACTTTTTCGTCGGCTTCGCCTCGTTCGGAAATAGCACGATCCACTACACCGCTGTATTTCGACTTTAAATGAAAACTGGTAATTTGACCCCCTGTGATATATGCAACCCGTATACATTTGCGTATATCAGCCGTTATATACGATAGTCTCAGTCGACCGCGACACCGCTGTCTTTTGACCTTGAACGAAAACTGGTAACTCTACCCCATATACGAAAACATAAACATTTTCAATGTTAAAAATGACGGAACACAGTTATAATGAATGGATTTTCATAATTTTTTTACCCTCTAAAAGTTGCCGTTTTTTACTTGGGGATGGTTCCCACCCTCTCTAGAAGGGTGGGCAAAAAAGTAAAATAGTAACCACCGAATTTGATATAAAATCATAATGTAAGAGAAGAAGGTGGTTTAAAATTTTTCAGGAAAATTTGTACGTGGTGAGTCGCTTAAATGTGGAAAAAGTCTGTAACTCCTTTTTTTACTGACCGATTTGATTTGAGTTTTTTTGTGATGTATTGCTACATAAACTCTATTCTTGAATAACACAAATGATTTCTGTAACGCAAAACGTGACCTACTGCGAGACATTTTCAAGGGCAAAAATTGGTCATTCATATTAGCAATTTTTTTTTCTTCAAAAAATTGATTGCATGTTCTTCTTCACCACCCCTCTAAACTTTGTTCTTCAAAGTTTCATATAAATCGATCGTTTCTTTTGGATTTTATTGATTTTTATACCAACAAAAATTATTAATTAAATAAAACCTAAATAATTAATTTCTAACGACATTTTATTTTTTTCAATATTGAATATAAACAAAAGATAACTAATATTATATCAAAAACACATGAATATAAATATAAAAACTAACACAAGAAATCATACATTTTAAATCGAACAAAATAAAAAAATGAACAGTAATAATAAGAGTAATATTTCAGTTTCACGTAGGAAATATTTATTCTCTCCACTGATAAACGTTCGAGCGCCATTTTTAAACTATCATATTTTTAGAACTATCGTACAGAAAAAAACAAAAAACAAAATACTTGTATTTCATAATCTTATTTTTTGTACCATATCATGTTTTCCATAAATGTAAGACTTTTGACTTATTTACAAAAAGCAGTCTGACGGTATTAATTTTTTAAAGCTAAAATCGTAATCTTCAAATCGTTATAACTTGAAAAAAATAAATTTATATAAGATATTGAACACTGTCTTTTTTACAATTTGATTCTATATCAGATTAGGTGGTTACCTACTATTTTACTTTTTTGTCCACCCCTTCAGAAGGGGTGGGAACCACCGCCATGTAAAAAACGGCGATTTTTATAGACGGTTCCGAGCTAAAAACATAATTGCACTTGACTAAATGAATACAGTGGTCTTCCATTAAAATCTCACAAACGTTACTGGGATGACGTGACAATATCTTAAAAAAATGCCTCAACAAGGTGTGAATTAAATTGACGTACTAATTTAAATGAAGCAAATACGAGAAGTTTACAAAAATGCACGATTGCAGTATTTGTCAATTATTTATTACTAAAAAAGTTTGATGAAATCTAAAAGTACCATTGAAATACTTAAAAAGTTCTCTAAATCTGTCTCCATTCAAGCGACTTTCTGTCTTTGATAAGAACGGAGATAGCAATATATGTAGCCTCAATCTGAGACACGCTGTATAATGAAAAAAAAAATCGAACTTCTCAACACTAAATTACGTATAAATGAATAAATTATAATTTAAAATACATAAATGTCTCATAAAGCAGACACTTACCCGTTATAAATAATAGTTTCTTCCTGCGCTTTAGTGTCAGTGACTTGCATGTGAGTCACCAAAAGACCATAAATGGGAGCCGAAACTTTGTCTAGGAAAATCTCCATTTGCAAAGGTGTACCTGGAGACACGTTCAATTCTCCGGTGACCAGTTTCCCAGCCTGTCGCACTCCCACTCCTAAAATGGGCTCTGGTGCTCGTCCTGTCGTAGAATTGGTTACTAAAATGTCTACATCCCTGTAAAAAAAATAGGGCGTTAATTGTGTGCCTGTTTATGAAACATTTTGAAACATGTTATTTGGAAATAGATAAAAAAGAATATGTAGATATGCGCCTCAATTCACCATTACCATTAATATATTTCTTTATTTTGTTTAAATATGATCATCACATTGCAAAAAGGAATTTAATTATCTAAATATATGTACATCATTTAATAATTCATACATATTACCCTAACCATTATACAGAGAGAATATATATGGCTCAGGGTGCCGGTGGTAGGCTGTAGGATAATCCCTTTTTGTTTCAGTCATAAACGCCATTACACATCCTTTAAAGTACCATTGTATTTTATTTATGTTTCTTACATCAGAGTTTATTGTGGAGATTAAGCAGTAATTTTTTAATATGAGCACGTGGTTTCTATATCACAAGTATATAGGGAAAGCAAAACAAAACCCTACTGGAAATAATGTCAATCGATAAAATTGTGGTTTCTAAGTGTGTCGTATACTGCACGATGATAGAGATGTCTGCGAGGGGAAGGGAATTTTGGATGATAAGAGGGTTGGAGGGGATGTGTTTTCTGTCTGTCTCGTATGTTGTACGTCTGTCAGTTAGGTCACCTTCGTTCCCTATAAATTGGGAGCCTCTGATGGAGGAGTTTATGGGTTTGTCTGGTGTCGTTGATTCGTACGTCTGTCAAGTTACTGGTCAGAGCCGATAGTTGAATTTTCGCGGCTAGAAATGTTTGCTCAGTTTCATCGATGAAAACCCTAATATAGGGCATCTCCATAGCTCTGTGTAATTCAACTATTCAACTCAATTCACCTGTACGTTGGTATTGTTATAATTTCCAAAAATCTTGAGCAAAAATCGATGTTTATGAGATATGAGAAGTATAAAATAGTTACACAATGCTATACAGGATATCTCGAAATTATGTGACCAAACTTAAGAAAAAGATTGCTTGTCAAAAATAAGGGGATTACCTTAATGAAACTTTTGCCTTAAATCATTGCCTAATGCGCTTGCCTTTATACCCAGTGAATGAAAATTATTAGGCAATATTTCAGAGGTCTTGATTTAAAAAAAAAATTACTTGTGAAATATGAAATATAAAGTGTAGTTTTATTAGAACGTTAAAAAAACGCTGCTTCAGGAATCACTACTTCCACATCCAGATTTTTCATCCAAGTCACTTTAAAGGAAACATCTTGACTATATTTGCACGCTAATATGTGGAAATTATTGGTCATAGAAAAATATTAAAAAGAAATCTGAGGCTTTGGTTTCTAGTATATACACCAAATGCTGAAAAATATTTTAAAAAAATTTGAGGCCATGGCTTGTAGTACATACCTCAAGTTATAAGTTTCTGTACTCTTACCAGCTTGCTTTCCCCCTATTTACCACTATTTACCACCTACCCTTCACCGGATATCCTCAAAAAACAATCCAGTTCTAGATCTCGTTATAACATATATGTGTACAAAATTTCAAGTAAATATCTGAAATCTCTGGAGAAAACGGGCGAACAAAAAAGTTACAGACAGACAGACAGAAAAGTTTTTCGCTCAAATTTAAAATCTCGACGTTTCACGACATTCTGAACCTACTTCAAGAAAATAAAATTTTGAAAATTTTTTAACGATCAGATCCACGTAGTGGATTGGAAGTAATAACATATTTTACAATATAGTGAACAAACGATCACGATTCTAGGAGAATGGGTAATTTTCCCTTTAATCTTGAGGTACCTGAAATTTTTTCGCGAAGTTAAACTGAAAATATATAGAAGTATAGTGACAATGAAATTTATTGTTTATACATAATAATATATCAGTAGCTGCTGCTAGTATTGAGTCATAAATGTATCAATAAATTTCACACACTTTCATACACTTCATTTGTGGTTGGTTTCACTTTCATGATAATGATGTGCATGTGTTAGTACTTAAGTAACTGACTTATCCAAGAATAGATACATGTCTATTTACATTTCGTGCATTTAACGCAAGATCTAGTTGTTTTACCATTTATAAAACAAATTGAACGAAAACTATTTGCCAGTTTGTTGAATTGTTCAAAATTTTATACGATAGTCTTCATGGCCTTTGGAAAATATATATTTTGTTTTTGTATATCTCACATGTTAGTTAATGTTTCCTTACACAATGCATTCGTAACAATTCGAAACAAAGAAGACTTGGTTAATTATGGCATGGCCTGTCTTGTACATTTATCGTGTGCACTGAGATTTTACAATACGTAATTTTATTATTACCATTATAATAATTATTAAAAAGTACAATGCCCATGTGTACCTGAATAGCCCCCGTGGGAACAGAGCTTAAGAATAGAGAAACAAAGCTCACGTATATCATTTCACAAAAAACATTATTCACCACCTATTACACTTTACTGAAGTTTCTCTACCTTTTGTAATAAAATAAACAAATAGCCAAGCAGACAAGCAAAATATTTTGTGGAAAGTATTTTCATATTTTTTTATAATATAGAACGTTTATAAAATAAACGGCACATTTTGACTGATTTTCACATAATGTGCCTACCGTAAAAACGATCTAAGACTTAATGAAGTTATTGGTATTTTTTTCAAAAACTATAAATTTTCATTAAAATTCCGAGGAACAAAAAAAGTTTTACAATTACTCTACGAATAACCTGTAATATAACTAAGGAGTTAAACAATTTACCTCTCATTACATTTTGACCCGATTTACACATAATTTATTTAGGGCGACCATCTTTTTGAGCTTTCGGGGCACCACTTGCAGTTATTCAATCCTATAAAATAACACAGACCTGCAGGATACTTTTCTTTTTTTTTTTTGAACCCAAATAAGTAATTCAGAAGAATTTTCGCGTACTGAACACGATGCCGTTGGCCGTTTTGCGTCACAGTTTTGAGGAAACTTGGCCCTAAAAGTACTAAAATGGTCATTTTTGCCCATATTCGTACCCTAATAACCGGACAACAGCACGAGATTGGGTAAAACGGACCAGACCATCTTATTCAACTCTCCAGAATCTTCAAAAACCAATAGTAACAACAAAAAAACCCAACTATAGATGGCGCAAACATTATATTATTTCTGAGTTTAGCAAGAAATACTGGAATTTTTGTGGTAAGTATATATACAAGTAAATCGGACCTGAATAGGATTTTGTCGAGCTGAGTATATCGCCGTTACCCATTTTGCTCTATGAGGTTAGGATTTTGAGAAAACATAACCTCAAAATGGATAAAATAATATTTTTATAATATAGAAAATACTATTTTATCCAGCTTAAAGTTGTGTTTTCTCAAAATGCTGACATTATAGAGCAAGACGGATAAGACCTTTTGTTTAGCGCGTCAAAGTCCTATGGAATTACTTATTTAGGTCCGATTTACTTGCATATGCAAGTAATACTCACCACAAAAATTCTAGTATTTCTTGCTAAATACAGGAATAAAATAATATTTGCGCTATCTATAGTTATGTTTTTTATTGTTACTATTGATTTTTAAAGATCTTGGACAGCTGAGTAAGATGGTTTGGTCCGATTTACTCAATCTCGTGTTGTAATCCACTTATTAGGGCACGAATATAGACAGAAATGGCCTTTTTAGCACTTTTAGGTTAGATTTTCTCAAAATTTTGACGTGATGGAGCAAAACGGCAAACGGCATCGTGTTCAACACGTCAAAGCCTTTGGAATCACTTATTTGGGTTAAGAAAAAAGCCCCTTGCGGGTCAATGTAATAGTTCTTGTCAAATTTATTCTTTGTGTGTAACAAATATACAGTACAGAGTACTCCAAAAATAATCTACAATTTTTATTTCACGCTTATAAGTTGGGTCACTCTAATGCCCGCTCACGTACCAGACGCGACGTATATTACCTAATTAATACGTTGTTAACTAGTGCTTGGATGTGACATTTATTCTATTCATTATTTGGTCAATTTAGTAAACATCTGCATTCACACATTACTAATTCAAAAAACCCTAATATGCAGGGTGTAATTAGTTTCATGTCATTAAAAAAAACTGGTGGTAGGGAACGACAAGACAAACAAAAAAACCTTATATATAATGGGGTCTAAAGCTCATAGTTTTGGAGAAAAAAAATAAAAAAAATTTCGCAAATTTCCTATAAAATTTTTCGAGAACTGCTGGGATATTGAGGTAGGTTTAGATCTAGATCTGATCTGAAGAAAACTATACTCTAACTCTCCCTTATGCAATATTTTAGTTACTGTGGGTGTTTCGTTATGTACACACGTCCAACCCGCCGTTCGTTGTTTTTGTTATTTTTGAATTTCGCGTCATTGTGTATTTATAGTTAAGATTTATTTTATTGACTTACCGTTCAAGTTGTCAAATTCTTGATTACGTACAGACACAACTTACTTGTTCGTTCTTTTTGTATTCCTTTTTGGCTTTTGTACCAAGTTTTTATTTTATTTTTCTTTATTGACAACGTTAGTTGATAGTTTAGTGTTTAGTGTTAAACGAAGTACGTATGTCCTTAATTCGACGTACCAAACTGTGTATTGATGCAGATGCAGAGATTTTGAATCATTTAGGTAGGTAGTAAGCTTTTAACCCAGGACGCTCATTTATGTTACAAATGTTAATAAACCACATTTAAATTTTCTAAATTATAAACAATCCAATATTTTGTTCCAAATTAAAAAACACACATGTAAAATGCTCTATTTTAAACCTCTATGGCCATTATTTGCTTGCAATTGTGCACGAAGAGAGAACGAATTATTTACCTCTTTATAATTGCCTCAGTTCAGTGAGGCGGTCCATCAAAGGCGGTCGATGATCCAAGGCATTTGCTTTAACGCCGCAGACCACCGCGTGTGCCGGCGAGCACCTTTTTATGACAATTTAAAAGTTATAATTGGGAACTACAAGTCCATTGACCAAGAAAATCAGTGGTCCTCAATTGTTGTCTACCATAATATTAAAAATGTTGACCTAGATCAGTTTTTTTCAATGTGCCCCTAGAGGGAAAAGTCATAAAGGTTTTTTGTTTGTCTAGTCGATCCCCATTACCAGTTTTTTTTAATGACATGAAACTGATTACACCCTGTATTTTTCATATTAAAAAAAAATTCAAACTTGTACCATTCAATGATGAATACATTTAAAGTTAATTTAGTACATGTATTTTATAGGTTTATCAGATTAGATATAAGACATTCACTAGAGCTTCGTGCTATCTGTTGGAGCCGGAGCTTAGACCAATGCATCAGAGCATCTAGGACAAGTTTAGTTAAGACCGGATAGAGTCTTTCAGGATAAATTCAGCGGATTAAATACTTTCTTCTTATTCACGCTGATTTCATTCAAGACGTTCTTTATTTCTCCACAGTTACTTAAAATGATTTGATTTGACAGGTCAAGAAAAAAGTAGAATATTTTATATATTTAATTAAAAACTAGACTTTATTCTATATTCTGTATTATTGTGTTAGATTTTTCAAATACAGGGGAAGAAATTACTAGTTTGTTGATTAAAAAATATTTACAATAAACAAATAGCGAAAATAAATACATACATATATGAAAAATATTTTTTCTTCTACACTTGTTTAATTATATGGCAATTATTAGCATTTATTTGTGAAAAATCGTACCTATAATTCACTACAGTGAATTATCGATTCATAATTGCATCCGGCCAATCACAAATACAAATTCAAAAATCACTGTTTCGCTGATTCAATGATATTTTAAATCAACTCTTGCTGCGGCTGACAATCAACTCGCATGACACTGACAACCAAGTGTATTGCCGTATTGTTTGTTTACGTTTTATAAAGGTTTGTTCTGGTTTTGAGAAATACCCTGTCCGAGGACGTCCTCGGATGTCAGGCACATGCGCAGTTAGTAAAACGCGTTCTGGTTTGTCTTTGACTAGTTCGGATTCACCGATCATCTGTTCTGGTTTTCTGTTAGAAATAATCTGGGATTGTCAGGGACCGTCAGAAATCGTACATGCCCTCGAGTATGGACAAATCTGGACTGTTTTTGTTGAGCATGCGCTTTTGTGTTTCACGTTTCGCTGCTACCAGTATGGCGCTCTGATCTGATCACCAATCAATAAATTGAAATGTGTTCAATATTTTAGTTAAAATTGTATGTTTACAGGGTGTTCCACATAAACTCCCAGCACTGATTACTCAGAAACTGAAAATAGTATATTGTTTTATAAGGAGTAAAAGTAAAACTGTTTGTGTCAATAAGGATGTACCTACTTAACAGACGAGCAAAGCAAGCTCGGTAAGAACAGCCGAGATAAAAAAAAATCAAAAAACTCCTCTACGTAAAATATGCTACTTTTTCATTCAATGAGAAATAAATAGATAGACATTACTTTAAAAAAATATATTATTTTCAATCCTAGGATTTTATTTTCAAAGCAGTACACCTAATAAGTTATACTTTTATTTTATTTAATTCATATTTGAAGAAAAAATAGCATGTTTTATGTGGAGTAAAAGAGTTTTTTTTTCTCTTAGCTGTTCTTGCTGGATTCGCTTTGCTCGTTTGTCACGTACATCCTCAACACAAAAAATGTCACTTTTACTCCATATGCGGCACATAAGCCGAAGAAATCATATTAAAACATATTATAGGCATGTTTTTATCAGAAAACTTTTTTAATGACAGTTGTTCAGAATTCTCCAAAAACCCTTATGCCCAAATAAATATTTAATCAAAACTGAAAAAAATTGAAATTATGTTTAAAGTAATGTCCGTTCGCAATTATCATCTTAAAAAATTCGTTTGAATTTAAACTCAATAAGCTGTCAGGTCGTTGTAAAGTAATTTGTAACTTTTTGAAATTTTGTACATTTATATAATTTTTTTTATTTGGATGAAATTTTGGACTTAACGTTTTGGATAATTGTGAACAATTTTCATTAATAAAATTTTCCAATAAAAAAATGCCCAATACGATTTATTGATTTAAATTTGTTCTTTACTTCAGTAACATATATGGGTTCAAATCGGAAAAAGAAACAAGCATCTTCATCTTAAGTGAGTAGATATACTGTGTGTCACACTTTTAAGTGTATTTACATAAATAATAAATATGAAATTAAAATTAAAGTCCGTTTGTTATAAAAAACAAATATCACAAAAATAAAAAAAATTTAGTAAGAATAAGTTCTACAAACTATCATCATTATTATCTCAATGATAATGTTAATTCTAGGAGACGAGTTCTCTTTTTTCTATCTTCCAGCTTTTCTCTTTCAATTTGCAATCGTTCTCTTTGAATGCTTAATTCTTCGGCATAATATATATGCCTTTAAATCATTTTTTATGTCGGTTAAGACTTCATTTCTCTTAATGTACGATGGAGTAGGCCTCGTCCTCTTTCATATTATTTATTACATATACCTACCAGACATAGTTCTACAAGGTTTTAAAAACTGAAGTATTTGCTTACTTTGTTTTGTGAAAAATATAGAAATACAAAATATAATTCTTCAAAACGGTGTCAACTGCTAAAATTAAAATTACACATGAAACGTTTTCAAGGCAGCCAATTCAAAGTTCCTGAATGGTTGTAATAAGAAGAAACATCAAAAGATGGCGCGTTAATCGCGCCAATATTCGTTCTGGTTCAATTACGAGTCCTCGACAGTTTCGGACTGTTACGGATTTTTTGCATCTACGCATACTGTCCTGCGCAGTTTCCAAACTGTTTCCGTTTTGCGAACCAAAACAAACCTATAATGTACGCACTTCTTACGAATAGGCACTGTTGTCAAATTTCAGTCTAATTTATTTGTTTAATAGGTGCAGAAAAGGCATAGTATTACATTCACGATTATGACCATTATTCACTCAGACGATTTGTGTCACTCACCTACGGCTCGCGGGCTCAAACATCATCTTCGTGAATAATGGCTATCATAATTTCTCATATAATAATATACTATTTTATCATCTCTTTCACTGACTGGATGTAAGCGTGTTTGTTGTACAAAGTACATAAGTAAATTTTTTCTCATTAATTAAATTTTTGGTATCATTCATTTTATTCAACTGAGCAGCCTCTAATTCTCTATGACTATTAATTTATTTGTCGGGAAATTTTGAGATTATTAGTAGTTTCAAAGATTCACTTTTTCGACAACGTCGAAATTTTAAATTTGAGCGAAAAAATTTTTGTCGGTCTGTCTGTCTGTAATTTTTTTTTGTTCGCACTTTCACTCCGGAACGGTTTAAAATATTGACTTGAAATTTTGTACACGTATATATTGTAAGGAGATCTGGAAATGGATTGTTTTTTGAAGATATCCGGTGAAGGGTTGGGGGTAAATAGGGGGAAATAAGTAAAGCAAGCTGGTAAGACTACAGAAACTTGAAAATTGGTGTATGTACTAGAAGCCACGGCCTCAAATTTTTTTATAATATGTTCCATCCCACCACCACCACCACCACTCTCCATTATTAAACAGGTTGATAAAATAAGTTGAGATATTCACTTGAAATTTGGCATACGCATATTGACATCAGGAACTAGATTATATTTTGGGATTATTCCGTTGAAGGGTTGTGGGTTAAATTAGAGATAAATAGGGGAAAATAAATAAAGTAAGCTGGTAAGAGTACAGAAACTTGAAATTCGGTGTATGTACTAGAAGCCAAGGCATCAGATTTTTCCATAATATCTTTCAATCCCCCACCACCCCTCCTCCATTATTAAAGGGGTTGATAAAATAAAATTGAGATATTCACTTGAAATTTGATACACGTATGTATTATAACGATATCTGGCACTGGATTATATTTTGGGATGATTCCGTCATCAGATTTCTGTCTAATATTTTTCAACCCCCCCACCCCATCACCTCCACTCCATTATTAAAGGGATTGATTACATAAAACTGAGATATTCACTTGAAAGTTAGTACACGTATATATTGCAATGACATTTGATTGAGATGATTTCGTTGAAGGGGTAGGAGGTGGTAGGTTGTGAATACGGGAAAATAAGTAGAGCAAGCTAGAAACTTAATTTTTTAGTTCCACGTAGTGGATTGGAAGTATAGTAATCGTGAAAAAATGTTCCAATTTTTTCTTTTTTAAATAGTTTTAGAATACTTATCATGAAACGTCGAGATTTTAAATTTGAGCGAAAAAAATTTTCTGTCTGTTTGTCGGTCTGTAACTTTTATTGTCAGTGCGTTTTCTCCGGAACGGTCTAAGGTATTGACTTGAAATATTGTACACGTATATATCATAATGAGATCTGGAACTGGATTGTCTTTTGAACATATCTGGTGAAGGGTTGGGGGGTAAATAGGGGAAATAAGTAAAGCATGCTGGTAAGAGTACATAAACTTGAAATTTTGTATATGTACTAGAAGCCGAGTCCTCAAATTTTTTTATAATATTTTCCATCCCCCCACTCCATTATTAAAGGGGTTGATAGAATAAATCTGAGATATTCACTTGAAATTTGGTATACGTATATATTATAATGACATCAGGAACCAGATTGTATTTTTGGATTATTCCGTTGAAGGGTTGGGAGTTAATTAGGGGTAAATAGGGGAAAATAAGTAAAGCAAGCTGGTATAAGAGTACAGAAACTTGAAATCACGTGTATGTACTAGAAGTCAAGGCCTCAGAGTTTTAAATAATATTTTGCAACCCCCCACCACCCCTACTCCATTATTAAAGGGGTTGATAAAATAAAATTTTGATATTGACTTGAAATTTGATACACGTATATATTATAACGACATCTGGAACTAGATGATATTTTGAAATGGTTCCGTTGAAGGGTTGGGGGTTAAATAGGAGTAAGTAGGGGAAAATAAGTAAAGCAAGCTGGTAGGAGTACAGAAACAGATTTGGTGTATATACTAGAAACCAAGGTCTCAGATTTCTTTCTAATATTCTTCAACCTCCCTGCCCCCACCACCTTCACCCCATTATTAAAGGGATTGATAACATGAAATTGCGATATTTAGTTAAAAGTTAGTACACGTATGTATTGTAATGATAATCTGATTGAGATGATTCCTTTGAAGGGGTGGGAGGTGGTAGGTTGTGAATAGCGCAAAATAAGTAGACCAAGCTAGAAACTTCATTTTTAATATACATGGTAGAAACCAACGCCTCAAAGTTTTCTATGATATCTGCCCCAAATATTATTAAAATTCTGTGATCAATAATTTCCACATACTAGAGTGCAAATATAGTCAAGACGTTTCCTTTAAAGCCACTTGGACGAAAAACCTGGATGTGGAAGTAGTGATTCCTTAGGCATCGGTTTTTGTGTTTGTATCAGATTCTTTCTTTATTAATTCTATTTTTTTTTCAATTTTTCAATTTCTTGCTATTCTCTAGTAATTCTAGACTTCCCCCTTTAGATGTTTAGAATAATCTGAAAATAAATATACATTCTTAGAAAATTATAAGTTTATTATTTTCTTTTATTATATTTATATTTGTTTTCAGCTTTAAATTTTTTATTTCTAGTTTCACAGTTTCAATTTTAGTACTTGTTTCATACTATTTACCTTGATTACTATCACCCAGGAATGGTTAGATTTACACCATTTAATCCTTTCAGGACATATTTTGATCGATATTTTCCATAACATTGTTTGTCATTTATAAGTTCCTCTACGGCATGTAGGGCATATAGCATGTCCTTCTACACCATACTTTTGAAGAAATTTGAAAGCAGTCCGTTCGGATTCATACCAGCTGGCCAATACTACTCAGTATCAAATCATGATGCTATGAAAAGAAGGTACGCTCTCGCGCAGAATTTCCTTCACCGCACTCTCCGCCGTAACATCTCTTATTGATAGTAAATTAGTGGCGATCAGGACGGTCTAACGCGCACAAACTTTTTTATGAGGTATAGACTAACGCCACCTTAGAACATTTAGAAATATATTTTTTCCATTTTTTTTTTCGAGAAAATCCATTGTATTTTTTTGCAGCCCTACTTTGTACCCCAAAAAAAATTCATCAAGCACGTACAACAAGAATATTTTCACAACTGTTAAATAGTTAGGCCTCGGGTTTTTTCGTGTTCAAAAAGTCAGCCTATCGACGACTTTGTGCCCATTTCATAAGCTCCCGTAGGGCTTTCTCGTACGCCTTTTTCTATTTCGACTACTTTTGACATCAAATGAATCTATTTCTGCAAAAAAGCGCACGTTAGGCCTCGCGTTTCTTTTCCGATGCTCACTGACAGCCTATAGGTTGTCGCTCGCAAAATTCCACTTTTTTCCATGAAAACGTCAATGTTAAGACTCGCGCGTTTTTTTATATTCTAGTTCCATGACTGTATTAACGTTGCCAGAATATTCTGGAAATGTTTTAAGGAAAAATATTGTTTTATCAAATTTGTTCCCTTAATTTCTATAAAATATCAAATTGTCAACTGGAAATTTCACAATTCATAATAATTAAATAATCTTTCTTCAAAACAATACAACTACATCAAATTGAAAAAAAACTGGTAAGAAAATAAATAAAAGCAAGTAAAGCAAGTAAACCGGTAAGTGACGAACTGATGAAAGGTTTATGACTGGTTTTATTATATGCTTAGAATATAATGCAGCAGGTATATGGTAAATGTTATCAGCTTTATTATTGTATAGCTCGTAGCCCACGTATGCTGTTAACATCCATTTGGTACATTACAGCAAAGATTATGATAGATCCTTTGATGTTCTAATAACTTGAACTAGCTCTACACCAAATTGTTAATTCACTCAAAGCTATATTGCCATTTCCAAGTAATCGATGGCCTATTTCCTAATTTAGTAAGTTATATATAAATTATTCTGCTAATTTGATACACTACAAAATTAATATTGGCTTTAAATATAGTGTGTAGAAAGTGTGGAATGTTACGTAGAGCTTATAAACTGAAATTTTTTATGTATTGTATCATTAAAAGCTCATTCTTATTTTCAACAATTTGTTATAACTGTTATAAGGCTCCTGAATAAAAAACTGTGCATCTCAAGACTAAGTTCCTATCAGAATAATTTCAATAAGTATTTGAACACGAGAAAAAGTATGATTTTATGTGAAAGAAAACTATTTATGTAAAACCACATATAAATTCAGAATTAGCAATAAATTGACTTAAATAATGGGATATTTCTAACGTGAACTTATACAAGACTGAATTATAGATCTGGGATATAAATCAAAATAAGGTAATAGGCGAAAATTGGAAGTATATTACAGTTAAGCATTATGTCAGGGCAGGATAACTAGAAATATCTGTAAAAAACAAGTTATGTACGTTAGTTAATACCAGAGTCCGAATGACTTTTTGATAATCTGCTCTGCCACTAAACCAACTTTGTAATTACTAAATTCAATGTCCAATAAATTGAATAAATATTCAATTTAGTCAAAATTAATTCAAAATCTAATTAATCTGCTCAATTTAATAAATATATTAAATTATATTATTTGTCGATTTCAATTAACATATAACATGTATGTTTGCATGTATACTAAATTAAACGTAGCTTTATTCAATTAAATATTATTTCATTTATGACGATAATTTGTAATGAACGGATAATTTAATTACTTACTCAGGTTCCTGAAATCCTGCAGGTAGAACATTTCTTTTAGTAATTGTATGATTCCTAACAGAGAACATGGAACATTTTACGTGTAGCGTTTCACGAATTTCTCTCTTTGTTGGACTTCCATCAACTTCCTCCAAACTTTCTATTACTAGTGTTTGGTAATATATCTGCTTGCCCTAAAAGTTAAACAATAAAATAAAATCTGACACATTTTCAGGAATGTATTAAAGTCTACAGAATATTTCAAGCAAATGTGGTTGATGATATTACATCAATCAATCAATCAATCAATCAAAACAAGTTTTATTGTAAATGAAAAATATAAAACGATTATCCTTCCCAGGCAACCACACCGGAGCCAGCCAGTCATCCAAGGTGCGTGCACCATGTTAGTTGAATGGCTGGACAGCAAAGGGCCGAGCTCGATATGATAATAATAATAATACTGTTTTACTTTTTTGTCTTGGGCGCACATTAATAAAGCAATATAACTATAAACATGTTCAAAAATTCACAAATTTCGCAATTCTTGCAACCATTGGGATATTGGAAATGCATGCATAAAACAGCTACGATCCCACTCTCGATTTCGACACCGCTGTATTTCGACCTTAAATGAAAACTGGTAACTTGACCCCACTGTGATATATGCAACCCATATTACATTTGCATATATCCGCCGTTGCATATACGACAGTCTCACTCGACCGCGACACCGCTGTCTTTTGACCTTGAACGAAAACTGGTAACTCGACCCCCCATATACGAACATAAACATTTCCAATGTTAAAAAAATCTGAAAACAATTTGAGCATAATTAAAAATATATATAAACAAAATAGTCTGGATGCTAGAAGTATGTTAAAGTGAGCAAATTATCAGCCAAAAATCTGCTTAAAGCAATTCAGCGAAAATGAGCGATAGTGTATAATTTTAAAATGATATTAATTTATAAATAATTATTGTTAAAATTTTGACACTAGTTATTAAGATAGTGATTGTATACATATTCTTATTTAATCGTCTTATTTATATCAACGACCTAGTGATGTAATATGTTTTCTAATTTCAGTGATGTTTATGAGTCGACTATCACTAAGTTTAAGATATTCCATTATGTATTTCGTGAAGAAGTAACACATTTTTCAATTTATACAAAAAAATGTAAATCTGTTATACAGGGTGTAATTAGTTTCATGCCATTAAAAAAACTGGTGGTGGGGAACGACTTGACAAATTGTAACGAAGCGTTTTTATTTTCAGTGCAAAAATGTAATTTAAATAAATACTATCCTTCGTTACTTGCTCCGTTTACCGTCAAACATTTTTGTTTTACGGGATAGAACCATGTTCGTGATAAATTATTTTAGGTACAAGCCCGTCAAATAATTAATTTTTATGTTACCGCTGACATCTAGGCAAACCTAAATGTACTGTAAACAACAATAGTGGATTTCTTTTAGGCTAAATATCTTAACCTCATTTATGGAATGTAACACATCAGACTGTGAAAAGATTTTTTGAACTTATAATACTTGAATAGTCATAAAAATTAACAATAATCATTAGTGGAATAAACGATTCCAAAGTGTCTCAAATGAAAAATCATTGTTCATTTGAGACACTCTGGAATTGTTCATTCCGTAGCGACATGTCTAGCAGATAAACATACAGTTTAATACCGACCGCCGCATCTGATAAACACGTAACGATTTGAGCCATCGTTTCTTGTCAGAGTTTTTTATATTTACAAAGATAAGAATGCTTCACTGAAATACGTTTCTAAAAGTGATAATTTAAAAGAATTTCAATTATAACCCAGTCAATGAATACATAAAAACAGGGTTTGTTTGCAAAAGGTCGGGAAGTTTTGAAACTTGGCACATACCTAGATCTTGAGGTACTCAATGAGCACCTGATTTTGCGAACACGGCGTGGCGCCGCTCGCGACGCCATCTTGAAAAAATGGCGCATGAAATTAGAGAATTAGCTATATCTTCTTTACCGTACCTTTTATTGGAAAAATACCTCTATTCAAAATTATTCCTTATAAAATTGTCTACAATTTAGCTTTTTACTATTGTTTTGTCCGATCAATATTTACAAAGATATAGCTTCTCAGATTCGGAAAAAAATAAAGTTTTGTCTTACAGCGCATTTTTTAGACTGTATAAAAGTACGTTTATTTTTCAAATGATAAATATTGACCCAACTACACTAGCAGTGATACGTTAACACCTAATACATCCCCCCCTCCTTGCCTCTACCCCCAGCAACATCTATTACCCCACTCTTTCAAAATCTTTGGTGGGGAGCCGGCTGACAAGGATGAATTGCAAAATTCCTTGCTTGAAAATAATTTATTTATGATCCAGTCGGCGAGTGAGAATGAAGCGGTGCGGACACTTGCCGAGAACTTTCGCCAGAAGCTGCTGCAACTGGAACAAAATGGTGCAACGGCAAAATTGTGGTTGCAATATTTTCAGATGGTGTGCTTGGTTAAGCGATTTATAGAAGCAGAACGGATGGGCAATTGGCAGCTTCATTTAGATACAATACAGCAGATGTTACCCTTTTTTTATGCCACTGGTCATTTCTCATATACCAAGGCTAGTCGACTATACCTACAAGATATGGTCCACTTGAAGGCGAGGATGGATCCTGCGGAATATAAGCGTTATACAGAAAATGGCTATTTCACCATTCGTCGTAGCGAAAAATTTTGGTCAGGTATTTGGTCTGATATGACAATAGAGCAAACGCTCATGAGGATTATGAAAAGCATAGGCGGCCTTACACATGGTAGGAGCATAACGAACAGCGTGCTTACTAAGTGGACATTGGGAATGGTATATCTTTACAACGTGTGCGATGCTATGGAGGAGTATTGTGGCATATCCATTCATACTACTGAACAGCATGTAGATATGAGAGAGGCTCGTGTGTGTCGTGACAGCCAAGATCTGCATAAACTCCTCGATTTTTTTGCTCAACACTCTCCGTTTCCTAAAAGCGACTGTGTTATCTTGTCTGTAATAGTTCCATCATTTGTCATATGTCGCGTGAAGTGGGTACAACTGCTATGCAGTACATTATCGGCCAAACATTCGCTTCTGTAAAACTGAAAAGGAAAGATAGAGTTCTCCCTCTGTCAACCATCAATTCCAGCATAAAAATCGATGAGGTTGTGGTTCCCATTAACCCTCTATTACTTTTTCAAAGAATGTGTATCGTCAAAAGAAATGAACAACAATTGCAAGAATGCCTTCATTACGAACTGGCACCATTTCCTTTGTCATTATTCACGGAACAAGGTATGCGAGAGGGAATAAAATCTTCGTTGTATGCTGTCTTTGAGCCAATTAAGCACACTTTGTCGACATCAAATATTCATGTCGTCGACGGAGGACATCTCCATAAAGTTCGTTGTCACATCAATGACCATTTCTCGTCCATCTGTAGCAAATACCTCCAGTATGTTGAAAAACATTACGGCTCAAACACAATAATAGTGTTTGCCGGATATCCGGCTGCAGAGATGGTTAATAGCACCAAAACCGCCGAGCGATTACGGCATTCAAGGGTCCACAAGTCCCTTGAAATAGTTTTTGATGAAAGCATGAAGGTGCCTTCATCTCAAGAGTGTTTTTTATCAAATGAGTCAAATAAAGATCGTTTAATTGCCATGCTTAAGACAAAATTCGAGGAAGCTCATTTTCAAGTAAAGCAGGCCACAGAAGATGCAGACACCCTTATTGTCACTACAGCGTTGGAAATGTCCTCTTTGTATAACTCTGTATATATTGTAGGAGAAGATATAGATTTGCTTGTCCTCCTAACATCTCTCGGGCACGATTATAACAACATTTATTTCCGAAAACCAGGAAATGGAAAAGTCTCCGAGAAGATATACAACTCACGTAGCTTACAATACGATGAAACTGTAGTAGACAGCATTCTGTTTCTTCAGTGGTTGCGATACCACATCGTCTATCTACAATCAAGGAAAAGTGAAATTTTTTAAAACAATCGGAAACTCTCGGTCTCTCGGTGACATCATTGGTATTTTCAAAAATCGTGATGCTGAACCCGCCAGCTGAGGCTGGCGAAAATTTTTTAATTGAATTATACGCGAAAAATTTCGAAACCAATTCCACCCTCAATTCGGTATAACCTTTTTGCCAAGTGTGCTGCAAAACGTACCTTCCATCTTGCTTCTCTACCACCAATAACCGATACAAAAAAATAGTATAGAGCTAAATTGTAGACAATTTTATAGTATTAATTTTGAATACAGGTACTTTTCCAATAAAGAGTGGGGTAATAGACGTTGCTGGGAGTAGAGGCAAGGAGGGGGGGATGTATTAGGTGTTAACGTATCACTGCTAGTGTAGTTGGGTCAATATTCATCATTTGAAAAATAAGCGTACTTTTATATATCTAAAAAATGCGCTGTAAGACAAAACTTAATTTTTTTCCGAATCTGAGAAGCTGTATCTCTGTAAATATTGATCGGACAAAACAATAGTAAAAAGCTAAATTGTAGACAATTTTATAAGGAATAATTTTGAATAGAGGTATTTTTCCAATAAAAGGTACGGTAAGGAAGATATGGCTAATTTTCTAATTTCATGCGCCATTTTTTCAAGATGGCGTCGCGAGCGGCGCCACGCCGTGTTCGCAAAATCAGGTGCTCATTGAGTACCTCAAGATCTAGGTATGTGCCAAATTTCAAAACTTCCCGACCTTTTGCAAGATCATTGTATTCATTGACTGGGCTATTAATTGTATTAAAATAAAATTACCGAGGTAAAATGTATGTTAAATATAGATTATTATTAAAGTAGTTGCACTCTGTTGAGAGCCTTTGGATTATCAAGATTTCATCCAAATAACTATGTTAACTGTTTCTCTAACACTATTTCAGAAATTACAAATTCCACAACTAAAAATTATGTCGGAACAAGTATCATTTCAACACACTGTTATGGTATAATACCGCACGGCTTCCGACGAATGGAGAAGCCGTTAGTGGTTCGGTTGTTATGGTTACGTCGAACAAAAGGTATTCATTACTAACTTCGCATTTGACGTTTTGAACAGTTTTAAAGTTTTTTTGTATGATTTCTAAAATCTTATTAAAGAAACTATAGTCTACAACACGTTTGGAATGGCATATTCCACACACGCGAACCATAGTCCTCGCCTTCGGCTCGGCCTACAAACTTTTCGCTCGTGTGGAATATGGTTGATTGGATAACTTGTTGAATAGTATACTATTCCGTTTCTGTTATCTTAAATTAGACCGTTTCCCATTTAATGATTTAAAATAATGTCCGCCATTTTGCCGGAGTAGCAGAAATTATTTTCCGTTTATTTTACTTTAACTTTTCCGTATTTTTACGAATTGAAATAAAATCTGTTGCTTTAAATAATTTTTGTGAAGTTTCCTATAGTTCGGGAATTGGGTACAAAATCTAGGCATACCGTAAATACATTGATTTTGAAAATATTTTGATACTTAAAAATTTTCCGTTTCAACTCTGACAAGATACCACATAAATTGTGGTTTCGACACTCATCTAGCTGCGCGCCGATCCTCTCTTTACACCGACTTTTTTCATCCAACCACCGACCTATTCCGCCATGTGCACAACAACCAGTAGATAGTAAAGAGCTTTAAATAATTTAAGGCTGGGCAAATTTATAGTAATCTTAGATACTAGTTTAATCAGTAGGGGACTGTGTGGGTGCTAGTGTTACAATGAGAATTTTCAAATAAGAAATTAGACAAATTCATTTTAGGATTTTAATTTGCTAGCATGACCAGAATCCAGGTAATCGAAAGAATGCAAAGATTTCATTAATATTTTTTCACATAGTTTTTCTTTTATATTTGTCTATTATATAAGGTCTTTTGTTTGTCTAGTCGTTCCCCACTACCAGTTTTTTAAGGATATGAAGCTAATTACAACCGTGTATTTTCTCTAATAAAATAAAATAGAACTTCAGAAAACCCGCTTTGTTACAATTCTTTCAATATGCAGCTCCTACATAAAAAATGATAGCTCTATAGTCATGTTAATATAATTGTCGAGTTCCCACATTTTCGCCCCTTCTTCTAGTACGTGATTTATACAGCGTTGCCATATTGCTAAGAGCAAAACGATGAGCTGGAAGTAACTGAATCAATTAATTTATAAATGTGAAGAGAAATAATAGTACACCCATAGCCGACATTTCTCTGAGTAATTCATTACTCTGACGTTTCCAAACAGAGTATAGCCGTAATATACTCCACAAAATTCACAGCTATCGGGATATAACCTATAATTAAACAAGATTCACTTCTAAAAACCAATAACGCATTAGGTATATTTACTTTTGTACTTTGAGACTTTCATTCATCCCACAAAATATATAAACTAATATAGAAATCATACTGTTTGCTTATTGACAGCCCTGGTGACGGCACATCTATAGACATCTCGTAGATCGAGTTCCAGGACAGCCAGCGTTCCCGTGGGATCCGTATGCGGTCGGCACGCGGGGTCAGGATAGTCCCTTAAGCCCTCTATATACACCCCTTTTGTAGTTGCCGATATTGGAACTTCTACACGCATCTGGGTTGGTGTGCATTTCACTTTCGGAGCGACTGAAATAAAAATGTTAGTGTTAGAATAGTAAATAAATCAAGACAAGACTTTAACATTGAAATAAGTAATATATCCTTATGCTGTTTTATTTATTATATGCTCTTTTAATTATCATATATGAAATAGAAAAAAGTGTTAAAAAATTCGGGTTATTTCAATTATAATACTAATTAAATTTTTTTTAGAAATATTATACATAAGGTCAATGATATACATACAAGGAACACCGGGAATAGGTGGAAATATTTGATAAATGGATTCTTTATCGAAAATTAAAGAGGTGGTTCGTATATGAACTTATTCATAAACAAATAATTTAAAAAAAAATAATAAACATGTCTTTAAAAATTGAAGGAAACTGTTAAAATTAATTGATACAAAAATACACCAAACAGAAGAAAATAATGTTAATAAACGTAAAAGCGTGGGGCCTCAAATGAGTAAAATTTATTCCTTTATTTTTTAAAATTTTTTCAGTTTTGTCCCAATTAGACTAGCGTGTTTGTTCGATAAAATCCCCTGTCCATAAATGACAAAATCTATTCATTATCTTGAAGCCGTCATTTTGAATTTTTCAATTTCGACTAAATATTTACAATCTGTAACTTGGAAAACCCTCAGACATCGATTTTTAGGCAAATTAAATCATAAATTACAAAAATTATCCTACATGGATGATTTTTGTAATTTATGATTTAATTTGCCTAAAAATCGATGTCTGAGGGTTTTCCAAGTTACAGATTGTAAATATTTAGTCGAAATTGAAAAATTCATTTTGACGCCGCCATTTTGAATTGGTAAATTTCAAGCAAATAAATGTCATAAAACGAAGAAATTTTAAATTTTAGTAAAAACATTTTCTGTCTTATCAGTTGGTCGGTCTGTAACTTTTTTCTGCGCCCGTTTTCTCATGAACAGTTTAAGATATTGACTTGGTACACATATGTATCATGACATGACGAGATCTGGAATTAGATTATAATATTTCACTCTAATTGCGGTGAAGGGCTATATTTTGCTCTAATTGCGGTGATAAGTGTAAAAAGTGTCTCTAGGGATAAATAAGGGAAAACAAGTAGTAGAAGCCAAGGCCTCCGATTTTTATTATACCAACCCCTTCACCACCCCCACTCCATTATTAAAAATTTGATAAAATAAAATTGAGACATTCTCGTGAAACTTGGTACATGTATGTATTATAAGGACATCTGGAAGTAGATTATATTCTGAGATGATTTCGTTGAAGAGGTGGGGAATACGTAAGGGTAAATAGGGGAAAATAAGTAAAGCAAGCTGGTAAGAGTACATAAACTTGGGATTTGGTGTATATACTAGAAGCCAAAGCCTTAGATCACTTTATAACATTATATTATTAAAATTCTATGACTAATTATTTCCCCATACTAGAGTGCAAATATAGTCAAACTGTTTTCCTTGAAGAAACTTGAACGGGAAATCTGGATGTGGAAGTAACGATTCCGTAGGCAGCGGTGTTTATATTTATAATCGAGATATTGCAACAGTTGATATTAATTACACTTTTTATTACTTTGTAATGCATCCCAGACATCAGCAATAAGATCGATGACATACAAGACTATTAATACACTTTCCAACAAACAAACTTATAAATCTTACATCGAACGTTTTCTACAATAATTTGTCCCACATATCAACATATTAAATTAAAAGAACACGTATTTTTAGATTATTTAATGACAACGATCGATAAAAACGAAGGGGTAATAAATTTAAAATTCGTATTAATGGCACTAACTTGATTTTTATGCGCTATAATTTTTTTTCCTATAGGTCTCCCATATAAAATATATGTAACTGGTTTTTACACCTACCTCATTTATTCCGAATACCAGTTTTATTTTTCGTACGGTACCTCCTTGCAAAAACTTATTCTTGTAAACGAGATGCCCGGCTGGTTTTAGCTTCTCATCGGTAAAATAAAATTGTCCTTATAATCTAACTGTTGTATCCTTCTAGGTAGCAGCGTTTATCAACAACTATGTTGTGCATATACTCAGTTATAGTTCTCTTCATATACTTAAGGCACATAAAAAGTGTCGGCGCCTTTGACTTTGCGGTAAAGATCAAATACTCCGACATTTTTTATTTGCTTTAAATATATGAAGAGAATATTACTTAGATTGTGAAACCATTCTTAAAACTGTACTAAAAAGCAAATTGTCTTTGCCTATTATATTCAAACCTTGTCTATAGACATTTGAATCTCATGCAGTGATATTAAGAGAAAACTGTTTAAAGAGCAAGAGAAAACTTCTAATAGAAACAATTAGGAAACAGTTCTGTTGGGACGCAGTTCTTATAAACTACCTGACCAACTCCCTGATAGTATGCGACAGATCCTAATTTACAAAGCTCGAAATTCCATGCTAGTAAATGTGTAATTTCTAACCTCGTTTCTAATATTTTCTAACATCGAACTTTTCTGTAACGACACCAGAAATTCTATATCATTTAACAGGAATATATTTATTTTCAGTGAAAACTTTCATTGTACTGAAAAATAAAAAATTAAACATGTAAGTAGTCTTAAATTAATAAATAAAAGTTATATAATTTACAAATGATAGAAAGGAAATTATTTAGAAATTAAATATACAGGATGTCCCACAATCACCGAAGGAGCTCGAAATAACAGATAGATTCTTTAGAACATTGTGAGCCAATATACATAATATACAATGATGTCGAAGATCCAACCGTTTTCGAGCGACACGTTGGTAAAGTCCCCTGCGCAAAGCTAACGATCTATTAAATTTATAGGTAGACTCTGTAGATATAACAAATTGTGAAAACCATATTTAATAATATCAGGCGCAATTGTGTACTTTTATCATTATTATTATTATTTTAAGAGCAAATTGAATTAGACTTCAGAAAAATTTTTCGAAATGATAAACCCAGAGTCTCGAGTTGACTAAGGTCGAGAATATAGCGCTGCTGATCGTCAGCTGGATGGTTGGCATATGCGTAATGTTCTCACTTGGTGAGAGAGATTCCGGGTTCAGCTCCTTGACCCACTGAACTTTTGTTTTATTTTGTAACGATTGATGCATTCTTTCACAAGTTCAGGTTTGATTTGTCGGCAGAAATAATGATTTCCTGCTTTTTCATATAATACTTTTAGTTTAGGTTAGGTTGATTTTTTATTTTGCTATCTAATTGTTTAATTTTCAGCGCCGCAGCACAGAGAGAAATCGCTTTGGAACATTTTGCACAATGTTGTGGAACAACGTCTTGTTGCATTTTTTTAAACAATTGTAAAATTTTAAGGCACAACGTTATATAGTTTTATACATTTTAATTGTGCATAATTCTTGTGCGTTTTATTTATCTAATATGAAGATTTAGTTACGATGAATTTATTGGAAACTTCGACCAACACATTGGCGAAATTTAGAGTTAAAATTATTTATTTTTTCTCAACAAATCATAGCAAATTTAACTTAATTAATTGTTAATAGTATCCTCAGACTATATATTTTGTTGCCATTCTATTTATAATTAGTTTGTTTAAAGAATTTGCATAACTTGTGTAACATAAAAGTCTGATTTTATTTTATAAACGGTTGTTGACAAACTTCTGAAAGTAGGAGTCCCAGTATATTTATTTCCGCTGAACAATAATAGTAATCTATGCCGCCCGCACAAACTGCACAATTTAATGACATACTATTCACAATCAGTTTGGTGATATTGTTTTAAAATTTTGTATAATTGTTTCATTTGTTTCACGTAAAGTTTATTGGTTTATTGGTTTCCTAGATCTAATTCCAGCATTCACAGAGGTAAGTACTTCACACAGAGTTACAGATTTGCGTATATGTTCTTTTAAATTAACTTCGTTAACATATAAATATAAAAATGGCGTCTTGTTTATATGCGAAGAACGCATGATACCTATCTGCTAATACTTAATTTCGTTTACAGTTTGAGAGTAATTTCGTTTTCTTATGCGAAGCGACAGAAAGCTGTTCCTAAACAACTAAACCCAAAAGGCAAACTTGTAAAAGAACTGTTTCAAAGCGAAGATAACACTTCTGGTAAGCAATATACATTTGATTTTGGTGATGAACTGATAAATGTTATTTTTTTTAAGAATATGACGTGACTACGACATAAGCTTTATTACTACAAACTACGTTAATAGAAGCTAAAAAGAAGAAGCACTGGAAGCCTTCCAAATTAGAATTATTAAATGAATTTATTTTAAGCATAAATGTAAGTCACGTACTACTTTTCAACTAGAACTTTATGCATTTAAAATTTATTTGTATTTAAAAAAAATAGAAATGTTTTCATTTACAATATGATAATATATAAATGCATGCTCTATTATGCATTGTTGTTCTGTTAAAATAAAATATTTATTGGTTAATTTTATTTATTGAAATCCTTTAGGAATACCTCCAATTTTGGAAATAATATTTCACAATCTGTGTTACAGAATAATACAATTAAAATGAAGTGGATACATATAGAGTGTGAAATGAGTGCACGGTGAACCAAAAAATATGTACATAATTTGGAGATTATAGAGTAATAAATTGTGCAAAATTAATCCCAGTTCATACATTACTGAACAGCTTCTTTGAATTAAATGTATATATTGTGCAAAATGAATTACAAAGTTGACAAAATAAACATACAATTTGTGGAATTCTCATTTAGAAATTGTGGAAAACTAAAAACACATTTTCTTAAAAAACAATAAACATTATGTCACTTAAGAGCACAATTTTTTGTAAATATGTTTTACAAATGAAGAGGTTTAGATGTGAATGTCTGTTTAGGAAACCTTCAGAATATATTTAAAAATTTCACACAAATTGTAGAAACTAACTTCCACAAGTGGAATAAAATTATGTATTTTTATTCAACCATAATTCAAATTTGTAAAGAATTCAATTTATGTAATTTTTAAGTTTGTACAAAAATTTCAAACAATGTTAATGCATAAACTGTACAAAATCATTGCCCCAAAAATGTATTATTTATTTGCACAAATTGTTCCTGTCACCATTTTAAGACCAATTTGGAGTACAATTTTCTACAATTGTGGTAAAATATCACACACATTTTTCTCTGTGAGGCAGCGTCATAGAGGTGTGTAGATTTAATTTGCATATATTTCTTTCTCATGCTCAAAATTATTAATATAAATACCGATTCAAGTTCTGAAAACTCGGATAGTGACGAATGAAATATTGTTTATTTAAAGTTCATAGACAAAGCTTTTTTGAAATTTGTTTATTTAACGTCAACCTATAATTTTGTCAATAGCTCCAATTTTCACTTATGTTAGCGAATTTAATGAACAAATTATTTAAAATTGCTACTGTTCATAGGAACACGCTGTATAAGCAAATTATTACATATATCGGGTTAGAGTTGGATCTCTTGATTTGAAACATGAGCAAACTGGAATCGCCAGACAATCGCAATTTTTATAAAACTGACTTAATTTTAAAAAACTAGATGATGTAATAATTGCTTGTTATAATTACTTTACATTCATTACACGACTAACGCTGTAATGTTTGTAAACAATTAAACCAGTTGAAGAACATTATACGATGTCAAGAATCGAGAAGGTGAAAGTATGGACGTAAAGAGAGCGTTCAAACGGCAATAAAGCACCACAAGGTTAGATTTAAATATTTGACCTAGTTGAAAGAAACAGTGTTATCTATTTGTTCCAGTAGTTCTGCACGATCCTAAAATTTACTTCAAAGTCACAGTTATCTGTGTCTCGGTGCACTGCATTTATTGTCTGGCACCACAAAGAGGTTATTGATATTTAACCAATTATTGGAATGAAATGTGGTGCAAATGGTGTCATGATGCTTAAATGAGCGTGTCCTCTCTTAATAGAAGTAGGTACTCCTTTGTGCTCTAGTTACAACTAGACAAACAAAACAATTTATAGATGCTTGATGTTTGTTTCATTATAAATATATCTGGAAACTCTAGAAGTGTTTCTGTTAATAGACAAGGAAATTTAACACAGAAATAGACCAAACTATCGAAAATCTGTTCAGTAAGACGGATCAAAATTCGGTTTTTTGCATTCGATTTCTTGATTCAATTTGTTACCCATTTTAATCGTATACAAATGGAAAATTGCACTTGTGCATCGAAAAATGTCCTGTGTAGTTTTTGTGGTAATTAAACAAAAACAATATTTGGTAATGCATAGTGGAAATTAGTCCAATTAAATTCCGAATCCGATGCTGGGCCGCTCGATGATCTTGTTATTGAACCTAGTAAAAGATTCATTTGAAAAATATTCCAATTACTTAGAAATTAAATTCAGACCAAAAAATCCCATGAAAAAATCAGCTTTGAAACATTATCACTTTACAAAAGACAGATAACCACCTTTGGCATCGTATTTCATCGAAAAATTGACTTTTTTTTCTTCTCAAGGACGACGGTCATCGCCTTTGGGCTCCATCGTTCGAAAAATAAGTATTTTCGAAAGTACTCAAGAATTTCAAGATGCACGGGGTCGGAAAACTGCTCCGCCCGACAAATTTGTCGAAAGTACAACGAATTTAATTTTTCGAAAGTACCACGAATTTGGTTTGGCCCAGGGTGGAATCATGTCAGGATGTAGCGAGTAGCTATTTTAAACGTCAAAATTTAAGGAAAATCAATGGGACGGTTTTTTGCAATAAAAACCGAAATCTTCATTTAATTATTCTAAAGTGGGGGAGAATAATCCTTGTCCTAACCACATGAACGTACATAAAATTAGTGAAAAGATTCAAAGTCGGGGAGTCGATCCCGACGGACCCAAAATATCTTTAACCCAGGCTCAGGCGGACATCGCCATAACCCGACTAGCTCGAAGGCGGGTCAACGGGAAAAAGTATATTTGGGTTCAATGCCGTTAGTACGTTTATTCAAGCAGGAAAACCATAGATAGCTTTTTTAAGCATCCTGACAAGGATTTCAAGCGATAATTTCAGTGCAAAATTAAAAATGAATACTTGTTAAAAAAATTCGACATAGATTTTACAATCATAACTAACTGGGAGTCTGAATCTTTTTGTACAGTCGATTGTCATAGTCATACGGGATGTAACGGCTTACCACGTGGTAGTGCTCTCTGTTGTTTGCCTTATATACATTAGTTAAGTGTTGAATATTTATATTTTTTTATATTTTATGAAGTATTTCAATAAATGAAAATATATTTTGAATTCGATTTCTAGATCCACTAATTATAAAATTGGCGACCGACATGCGATTCTGTGGTGTGAGTCGGATAACTACTTACTACGGATAACCTTTGATCTCGTCACGTTGTTGTACCTATCCGAATACTCATAGAATCCATCGACGGTCTTACTTAGAGTAAGAAGCGTTTCTGAGAAAGTGCTAATTATGAGATATATTCATTAGAAGTGCGCCGCTCGACATCAGATTTCAACGGAAAGAGCAGACTGTAGCAATTGCAGTAAGTATAATTTTGTCTATTTTCGTCTTGGGGAGTCAGAACGGCAGCTTGGATTCAAGCTGCCGTTCAGACCTTGTGAGTAGAGTTGATAGATATCGTAGCGACGACCCGGCTCCGGCCTAATTAATATAAAATTCTTGTCGGGTCCATCAGACAACATTAGGTACATCTACAATCTGAGGTAATTCTTAAGGAAGCTAGTGCGCGGGTTACGGTTCTCCGACAACACGGGTCCACCTCGGAGGCTGCTGTATCCGACTAACAGAAAATGATAGAGAAATCTAATGGAGTAAACCAGACATCCTTGCCGTCCTTAGTTTACGAGATACGGCTTCTCAAAGTCACCGGATGGAAAATTTCTGAAATGTTCCCTCTTCTCAACGACCTATCTCGAAAACTAAAACAGCTAAATAGTTCTAGTGTACGCCATTCGATTTCTCTCGCCTTCCTATGTACCCCTGAATTTTTTCAGATTTTTAGAGGCACTTTTGCGTTTTCACAAAATTTTGCATATAAAGAAGTAGGTATTCAATATATTGTCTAAATGTTATATGTGGCATTATCTTAATTGTTTTTTCCTAATTCTTTGGGACTTCCTGCCACATGCATGTTTTTCATTTTAAGCGGTTCTTGGGGAATCTACAAAATATCACAATTAACCTATATGTTACTGGTAAATAACCTTAAGTTTGTGAAGTTCTTCTTTTAACATTGGCAACCAGGTTGTACAGACATCTACGTAACAATTCGACACACATCTATTCTCATTCAATAATATTATCGCTGATTTTTTAATTTTTCTTTTTTGCTATCTGCCTCTATTGTTAAAATTTTTGCCGAATCCCAGTTTATTCTATATCCGTTCTCCCAAGCGTGTTCGCAGATCTTGGACCTCTGAATTTTATTTTTTTTTATATAATTTTGGTGTTCGCCCAATCTTACACTAAACGGTCTGGATGGCTCACCCACGTAATGTTTGTTGCACTCACACGGAATACTGTATATGCAATTTTTTGAATTTTGCTTGTGGTTCTTTGGTTTCGTCTTTGTCAGAAAAGATCTTAAAATTAAACAACACTTTAAACTGGGACTCGGCAAAAATTTTAACAAAAGAGGCAGACAGCAAAAAATAAAAATTAAAGAATCAGCGATAACATTAATGAACGAGGATAGATAGTCTGTACAACCTGGTTGCCAATTTTAAAAGAAGAAACTTAACATTGTATAAACATTAAAAGAACTGTTAACTATATCAACAGTTCTATGTAAATAATAAGTATCTATGGATATTAATTATAACAAATATTCTTAGAACTGTGTATTTAGCATATACAGCAAAAAAAGATTTTTCAAAGAAGCCTTGAAAAACGGAACAGATTAGATATCCAAAACGTCATCGAAATATTTAATTTCAAGTTTTTATACTTATTTGTGTTATTTATTTAAAAGACGCAACCTCTAACTTTTCCATTGACGTAAAAGTCACAGGCGTAGAGGTTATTCACTAGTAACATACTGGTTAATTGTGATATTTTGTATATTCCCCGAGCACTGCTTAAAAAGAAAAAAATACATGTGGCAGAAAGTCCCAAAGAATTAGGAAGAAAAAAATTAGGTATTCAAAATTTTGTGAAAAAACGAAAGTGCCCCAGAAAATCAGAAAAAAATCAGAGGTACGTAGAAAGGCGAGAGAAATCGAATGGCGTAAACTAGAACTCTCTAGCTGTTTTAGCTTTCGAGATAGGTCGTTGAGAAAAGGGAAACATTTTAGAAATTTTCCATAAGGTGACTTTGAGAAGCCGTATCTCGTAAACTAAGGACGGCAAGGATATCTGGTTTACGCCATTCGATTTCTTCATCTTTTTAGCGAACCTCTGATTTTTTTCAGATTTTTGGGATCTGTTGATCGGATACAACTGCCTTCGAGGTTGACCCGTATTGTCGGAGAAGCCAAATCCTCGCACCTCTGAGTTTGACCCCTTCTAACTTCCTTAAAAATTACTTCAGATCATCGAACGGCCCAGCATCGGATTCGGAATTTAATTGAGATCACCGAAATGATTTTTTTTCAATTGCCACAAAAAAAGCACGCGACAAAATGCATTTTTCGATGCACAAGTGCCTACGATTAAAATAGGTAACAAATTGAATAAATACATCAAGGAATCGAATGCAAAAAGAAACCGTACTTGCTGCACATTTTACGACAATGGAATGCTATATTTCCTATTCTATAATGTTAGGGGAAGCATACAATATTTAATGAAAATATTATTTAAGAAATAGGTTTCATAACTTCTCAATTAGTGATAGAAAAGGGTGTCTGTTCAATTTAATTGTCTCTCTCTTTTTCTCTTTATGGATTTAAAAAACAACTGTTATACTTTGTCTATGTGTTGTCAGTTATAGTTTCCACATAACGTTATGCCTAACGTAGTTTTGATACAATGTAATAAGGAAATAAAGATTTTGAAAAATTCTTCCAGATAGAAAATTAAGTTAGTCTATTATTATAACATAACTACACCATCATACCAATACTTTAATTTACCGTGCGACAATTTATTGCAGACGATTTAGCGAAGGACGAAAGATCTTTCAACAACTTAATTTACATGTTCGTTTTATTTCTGTAAACTGTCTTTTGACGTGACATAAATATCCCGGGACGCACAGAGATGAGCCTTGTTAACGCCCCAGTTTTTAACATTTTGCTGAGATATGTGTGTTAACTATGTAGATAGACAGGGATTTATTATTTCGAGATGTTATCCTGGAGACGTTTGCTACGAATTCGCTGAGCAGTCTATCGTACTAATAGCTCGATTTTCCTAGAAGTACGTTCCCAAAAACGAATCTGAAGCATCGTAGTCTCCCAAATCCTCCTATTTTTTTATCACCTCAACCACAGAGAGAAGAGAACAGTTGATGGTTCAGGACAAGCGGATAGTATGAGGTATAGTCCTCCAAAAAGGAACGGATGATAACTAGAATTTACCAGTAGGCCATTTTCTATGGGCTTTATTAATTATTTATCTACACGTCTATCGAATTTTGACGTATTATTTTTATCTTCTTGTTCTCGTGTTTTCGGTAATGGGATAATAAATTTTTGAACAAAATCATCTAAAATTGGTTTTCCGTAAGATCGTAAGATACCGTTTATGAGAAAAACTCCATTGAATAAGTTACTAAAGAAAAAAAGTTTCAATTCCCTCTCCCTTAGTTATACTTAATCCTTTCCGGTGTATTTTGGCTTGCTGAATCCGAGCCCGGTATCAGTTTTGCCCAACCACGTCACAATTATTTATAACCTCAAATAACAGTTAGAAAAACGCAAAAATTGCACTATTTGGAGCACAAAGTGTCCTAATATCAAAATAGTGGAGGTCAGGAGTCGGGATTTTGCTCTAAAATTACAAATATCTGCTACTGGGTTAATTTAGTTTCCCCCCGTTTTTGAGGGTACTGAAACCGATTCTGACCCAGGCTACCCCCCTTAATCGCCCCAAAGCAACCTTAAAGTCTCTATCCCGGCGCACACATCAGTCCTACCTTGTATTTTGGTGAATTGGCCCTTCCCATAACTTAAGGTGGTAATTCTAGAGATAGATGACGCCAATCACCCATACCCCGCGATAGGGCGTGGAATGTTTTTTCTTCTGTAAAGAATATTTACAATTTCTAAAAAGAGGGTTTGTTGGAAGGAAGATGGAGGAGATCAGGGTTGTAACTACCCCTGGTAAAAAATATTCAACATTTTTAGAGAGGAAGTTTGATGGAGGGAAGATGAAAGGCAACCAGGGTTATAACAACCCACAGGAGTGGAAATCCACCCCCTGGAGGGGTTGTAACCATCCCTGGTTATAATACTGGTTACCTTCATCGTCCCCCCATCCTGAAAATGTTAAATATTTTGCCAAAAAAAATCCACCCCATGGAGGTGTTGTAACCACCCTTGGTTATAATCCTGGTCACCTTCACCTTCCCTCCAACAAACCACCTATTAAAAATTGTAAATAAATTTTTGCAAAAAAATAAATAAAAATTCCATGCCCTATAGGGGTTGAATCGAGGTGTAGGGGTGGTTGGGATCACCCCCCTCTAGAATTACCACCTTAAGTTTTGGGAAGGGCTAATTCACCAAAATACAGGGTTGGATTGATTTCTGCGCCGGGAGATTTTAAGGGTGGTATTGGGGCGATTTTGGGGGGAAACCCGGGTCAAAAACTTTTTGGCCTCCCCGGGATTGATTTCAGCACCCTAGGAAAATGGAAATCTGGTACAAAAAATGTACATATTTTTGCTCGTTGACCCCGGATCCAATGTCAGTTTTACTCCACCGCGCAAAAGCCGCTATAAAACTGCAAACGTTACGACATCTTAGTGACAACTCCTAGTAAGGAACGGATTGAATTGTAGACATAAGATGTCGTTTTGGGTTCCAATTTCTTGTAATTTGTTCTTACGTATTTCTGTACGAGGAAGCAATGGTTTTGAGTGTACAAAAAAATATAAATTAATTAGCTGGGTCAGGACTTGTCACTATAAAATTGTAATAGAGTAAGATCCCAGAGCCGCCAGACCTACGTCATTTTAGCAAAGCGAATATTTTGACAATAAATTATGTGATATGTAGTTAAGAACGTATGCATATTTGCTAGATTGAAAGCGGGGCCCTTTTACAGATAACAGGTACAAAGGTACAAAAAACCTTACTAACCTTCGTTAAAGTATGATAGCTGGTTTTCATATATGTATGACAGAATGCAACTATCATTATTGCCAGACTTCTTCCGTGGGCCCTAACTTCCGTCAGACGCTTTAAAGCTCGAAGAAACCCAACATAACCTAACATAACTGTGGAATCATATCTATTACCAACTTTGTAAAAAGCGAAACAAAACAAAAAAATTGTGTTAGGTTAGGTTGGGTTTCTTCCAGCTTTAAAACGTCTGGCGTAAATTAGGGCCCACGGAAAGTATCTGGCAATAACGAAAGTTGGTTTCTAACAGTATTCTGTCAAACATATATGAAAACCAGCTATTATACTTTAACGTAGGTTAGTTAAGTTTCCTTGTACCTTTTGTACCTGTTGTCTGTAAAGAGGCCCCGTTTTCAAGCAAGCAAATATGCATACGTTTTTAACTACATATCACATTATTTGTTGTCAAAAGGCCAATTTTTTTCGTCTACACTTGGTGTAGAGCTTAAAGTGTAGTGCAGGATTGGTGTATGTCGGTTTGAAGATAGTTTTACAACTTTAGAACAGAATGAAAAGAACGAATTTTTCGCACTGAATAGGATCACCGCGCCTAGCCTAAAACTTTAAATTTTTTAAATGAAATCTTTCTGATTAAAATGGATATTAAAGACGCTTTATTTTCTAGTTCTTCCAGCGACGATGAAGAAATTGGAAATGTAGTTTTTCAAAGCGAGTAATTTAACTTCATGGGCCATTAAGTATGCCAAAGAACGAATGGATCACCATTTCTATGCTTCCATGAATCCATAGCAATCTCAGATTAAGAATATTTCTGTATCTCAGTTAGAAGGAATAACAACCATAACCATAGTTAAATGATAAAACATAACATAACCTCAGATAATTCAATTATTCTGACATGTTTTTGGCGTTTTTGCATGGTCTGAAACTATTCTATAATCTACACTAACCACACCTGATAAAAAGGAAGTGTAGTTAGTGCAGTACTGGTGTAGCTGCACTCGACGAAAAGAACATTTTAAAAGCAGTTCCACCCGTCGAAAAAAACAAAATATTTAGTTACACCAATTACACTTTTAGCACTGGTGCACAAAGTGCTAACGAAAAGAACGAACCTAATATATCAGCTTTGCTAAAATGACGTAGGTCTGGCGGCTCTGGGATCTTGGTCTTATAACTTTTGCAAGTCTTTAACGGCTTTGACGTAGTAGGGAAAATTGACATCGGATTCGGGGTCGACGAGCGAAAACACATCTTTTGTGCCAGATTTCATACAAGTCCTTTGACTTTAGAATACTTTGAGCTCCAAATAGTGCGATTTCTGCATTTTTCTAAGTTTTTTGAGGATAGAAAAAAGTTGTTGTGTGGCAAAACTAATATCGGATTCGGATTCAGCAAGCTAAACCCTGACCGATGAGCTGCAGATCATCCCAGATGAGCAGTTCGCCTACAGAACCGAGCACTCCACCGAGCTCCAAGTGTTACGTCTAACGGAACACATCACGGAGGGTTTCAACCATCGACAAGTCACAGGAGCGATCTTCCTCGACAACATCCAATGGCAAGATACCGTCAAGTACCTTGGCGTTATCATGGACAGAAGCGTGACGTGGAAACAGAACACGGAAGCGATTATACAGAAGGCGAGGACGAGAAGGACTCTACTCTATCCTCTGATAGGTAGACAAAGCCAACTCAACCTGAGGAACAAGCTCACGCTCATCAGGACCCTCATTGCACCCATTCTGACCTACGCCTCCGTTGCCTGGGGATACCAAGCAGCCACCTACTTGAAGAGGATACAAGCCGTGGAAAACGTCGCACTCACGTGCGCCGTGGATGCACCATGGTTTGTCAGAAACGCCGACATCTTCAGAGACCTGGAATACACCCCGGTAACTGAAGTCATCCAGGACAGAGCGAAGAAACTATGCGCCCGTGCAGCAGAGCATGGGAATTCGCTGGTCAGACAGGCGACTGACTACGACCCCAACGACGCTCCTAGGCACAAGAGGCCGAAGCTCCAGATCCTGGATAATGGGTAAGTATAACTAACCTTCCTTTCAGCCCGATCTTCAAGCCACGCCGCAAGGAGACAGTGACCAAAACACCCAAAATCACCCGATCCCGGGGGTATCCAGCAAGCAACTCGCTAGGTACCCTTACCCTAGCCCGTGCCGGCCTCCGACGCTAAAACAAGCGTCCTTAGCCGAGCACAATCCTTGAGCTACACAGCCCAAAACTTCCTTCCGATGAAATCGGAGCACATGATGCCAATTGGCACCCTGGGCTCCGACTAGTCACACACCCCCCAAACCCTTCCAAACTCCGAGAGGGTGCGGCAACAGCCGTTCCCTCTCACGACAGACGAAAGACGCTCCCGGGAGCCGACATGCCAGCGAAGAAAGAAACTCAAGACAGAAGAGCGCCAGAAGAAACGACCCAGCTAGCAGGGTCCAACAGCCAGGACCAGGGGAGGTCTGCTAACTTCGCCTACACCATCTGCATTTGCAGGGGGTAGTCGTAAAAAGCGGGCCCACCCCTTACGAGGCCGGTCCAGGTCTACAGCGATAATTGGGGCAAAGAGCTCAAGCTCGACCCCTAATAATCCGAGACCGTCATCACAGTCAAGAATATTGGCGCAGCAAGCTAAAATACACCGGAAATGATTGGTCTGGTCCGTGGAATCGACTTCTTTTTTTTTGTGTGCCTCTGTTATTTTTAAGGGATATTTTGACAACAAAACTTTTGCCCCACAAATTGAATCCTGAACATTTTTATTATTTATTTATGTCTGTCCCGTCGCAGTATTTTATTTTACTATCTAGTGACTTTACGTGATACTTTCATATATTTACTAATTTAAAACCGACATAAATAAGGGACATTTTGCGAACATTATTTAAATTGGGCAGTTATATATTTACTGTCCTTTTTGCAATTAATTTCTGCCTTGTCACCTCAATTCCAAAATCCGCCATTTAATACTATCTTTAGCGTTACCCATAGGAAACGAACCTGACAGTATTATTCTTATTTATTACGGGTGCGACATACACTAAGCTTTATATAAATTTTCCTTTGTATATCATGTTATAATATGTCGTGTGGTCTGGTGCTATTTTATTATTCTTTTTATATCTTCAGCAAAATATACAGTAATGGCAAACATTAAAATGGAAATATTAATACAGAATAATATAAAACGGCTCTGGTGTCTTAAAAATCAATTTATTGACTTTTCCTAATATATTGAGATTTTTTCAATGTACAGGGTGTTTCGAAAATATCCATATTGATTTCATAACACAGTTGCTCACCCAAGAATAAAGATCTCGATTATGTTTGTCTTTTTTCGGATTTTTAGGACACGTTAAACAATGTTTTTTTCTCACTATTTCAGGTCCTTGATTGAACTTGATGATATAAGTTCAGATATGTGTAGTAAGACATATACGAGGCAGGGAAAAATTAATTAAAAGGCACTAGATAGTACTAGTTAATAGAGCTACATTTTTTCATAAAACCTTTAAACATTTTTATTTGAGATATTATACAGTGCGATCGAAAAAGAATGAAGGTGACGTCACACAGAAAAGTCACTATAATTATCCAAATTTATTTCTATTCTACGTACATCACTAAAACTAATTTCCTGTGTTACTAGACTAGGGAATAATATAGTACAAATGGCCGCCACTTTGTGATCAGCCAATCGAGCGCGTTGTTTTAAATGTACATTTTGCAGATTTTCTGATGTTTTTAAAGTTAATTTTGTACTATTTAACACCCACAATTACCCTTAGTCATTTCATGTGGCGAATTTTGTTTGTTAAGATGGAGATTAGATTTTACAAAATTGTCTTAAGATGAACAGGATATAGGCGTATGGAAAAAAATGGTGCTATTAGTTTAAATCCCTATTTATTAAATAATGGACGGTTTAGTACAGATGCCAATGTTTTTCCGAATGTTGCCCATTTTGATTGACACACATCTCTATGCGCTTTTGAAATGAGGTTCCCACTGTTCCTAAAACTGCCGGTCTGATAGATCTAAAAGCAGTTATTATTCTTTCCTTCATATTTTGTACAGTTGTTGGTGTGTCCCTGTAAACAATTTTCTTCACGTGTCCCCATGAAAAGAAGTCCATTTTTGTAAGATCTGGGGATCCAGCAGGCCATTTAGTGGGTCCATTTCTTCCGATCCGTTGATGAGGGTAGGTATAATTTAAGTGGTCTCTAACTGCATTTAAATAATGTGGTGGAGCACCATCTTGCTAAAATCATATCCTATTTCGAATTTTTTCAGGGAGATTTACCAATAATTGTGGCAGATGATTTTCCAAAAACTCCAAGATAAATAGCTCCAGTCGATGTACCATCAAAGAAATGTGGCCCTATTACATATTCTCCAATAATTCGTCCCCAAACGTTTATAGACCATCTGTGTTGGTTATCAACTTATAAACAACGTATAAAATAGTGAGAATTTTCCCAAACATAATAATGGTAGTTGTGCCTATTATAAACCCATTTTTATAAAAAGTTGCTTCATCAGTGAATAAAACATTATCGAAGAAGGTGACATAATCTTGCATTTTACCTCTGGCCCAATTACAAAATTGTAGGCACTTTTGAAAACCGTCATCAGATAATTCCTGATGCAATTGAATATGATATGTATTATATGCATGCAACTTATTTGTTTTTAAGAATCGACCCACAGACCGTCTACTTATTCCTACTAATGAGCTCAATTCTCTTTGACTAACATGGGGATTCTCAATCGTTGCCTGCACCACAGAAAACTCATTTTCTTCGTTCATAACACGTTTCATTCTTTCACTTTTTTTATATTCGACATTTCCGGTTTCTAGAAATCTATCGAAAAGGTTTTGGAAGCTGCTAACATCAGGGATCCTTCTTACAGGATAACGTTGGTGATAAATTCTATTGGCAAGTAAACAGTTTCTGTCTGACTCGCCCAAAACAAAAGTCATGTCTACAAGTTATTAAAATTCATATTGTAAAATTCCAAATATTTTAAATTCAATACAAATTGTAACTAATGGCCGATAAGTGTGATAAATGCTCCTTTGTACATGACAATTTATAACAAGCTGAAATTTTATTGCTTGTCGAATAACGAAAACGGCAAAAAATGTACAAAAAAACATTACAGTAAAGAACCAGTTAAATACTATTTACTCATTTCAATGGACTGGAAGAAATATTCTCTCTAAATGGCCTCATTTCAAAATTGCATAAAGACGTGTGTCAATCAAAATGGGCAACACGTCGAACACCTGTTATAAATTTTTCTAATGAATTATTTGAGGAACCTCTTTTTTAAAGTTTGTTCTTGAATCTGACACTTGTTTATAAACGAAAATGGTTGCAATTAGCCATAGGGAAGTATTTACAAAAAATATCCACAAAAGTACTAATATACCTAATGAAAAGTTCGACTAGTTTCCATTCAACACCTTGAAAATTTCGGTTTGTTGTCCCTAAACTTTGACAAATATCTAAATATGTGACGTGCACACATCCTATATAAATCCCTAAGTCACTGCCGCCAACGTGTAAATGTTGAAAGCATCACAAAATAGTGTGACTGGTACACAAAAAATCTTTAGGGAGCGGCACATTCAATCTTTCTCGATCTCCCTGTATACAATTCTCATAACCTTATGAACCTTAAGTTGGAGGTCATATACGGCAGTATTTATTAACAAAATTGCTAATTTAAAAGTTTTGACTAATTAAAATTATACATGTATAGAAGCAAATATAAATGTACATTAACAATAAAATTATAGGTTAAAGAAACTATTTGATTGTGTATTTCCATGCTTTAACAGTACATTTTATTACCTTTATATCTATTAATTGGCAGGCTTTAAAGTTGGCACAATAACCGTAAGTGTCAATGTTTTTAAGTACACAATTGAGTTACCATTTATACACGAATAGTGAGTTCTTGTTTACTACTTTGCTCATTAAAATTTAATAGCTAGTTGTTTGTAATATATATTTTTTTAAATATTCCCGTATAATATTTAAAAATAATGTATTTTATTTCTAGTTTCATGGCGTATTGGAAAATGGTATTTTGGGTACAAATAAATTTAGTACATTCAGTATCTAACATTTATTATGAAAAAACAAGAATTTGCCCATAAAATTTCAGATGAAAATGAATACACTTGTACAGCTTTTCGGTAGCTTGATATTTCTCAACCGTAGAATATTTTATTTATTATATGTGGTGAGCGAATCTGATTTGTTTTTATTTTTAATAACTATTAACTTTGAAATGTAGCAATTATTTTATTTATGATGTGTATTTTCACACAATGAAGTATACTCTTTACATAAAAAAATTATTGGCTGCATTGAGGTAGGTGAATGTCCTGTTAGCATTTTTTGCGACCTTAGCAGGGCGTTTGATTGTTTGAACCATAATAAACTTATGAATAAATTGTCAAGCTATGGTATCAGGGGTGTCGCTCTTGATTGGATCCGTTCATTTCTGAATGATAGGAGCCAATATGTCAGTGTGACATTCCGTACAGAAGGAACAATAAGTAAATTCAACTCAGAGTATGGTGAAGTTACAACCGGGGTTCCTCAGGGTTCAGTTTTAGGCCCTGTATTATTTTTATTATGCACCAATGAGCTTGATATTTTAACCTCAGAGGCATCTTATATCATGTACGCAGATGATAAGTCACTTATTTTGTCACATAAATCTGACGCAATGTTGGAATCTATTAGTAATAACGCGTTGAAATTCTTAAGCAATTGGTATTCGTCTAATACATTGTATTTAAATATCGATAGAACACATTTTATGAGGTTTCACAATGGACAGAAATCATGCACAAGTTTAAATTTGAATATTAACGAGGTTTATCTAAAACAAATTGATAGTGTACGTTTCTTGGGTATTAACATCGATGAATGTCTAAACTGGAAGGAACATTGCAATTACGTCATAGCCAAATTAAATTCAATTTTCTATTTATTTAAAAATCTAAAGACTGTTCTGAGTCAAAAACAACTGATAAATCTATACCACGCTCAAGTTGAATCGAGGTTGAGATATGGTATTTGTTTCTGGGGTAATTCCACCCTCTCACCGAATGTATTTGTCGCTCAAAAAAGAATTATAAGATGTATAGAGGGAGTCCCTAACACTCATTCGTGCAGGGAATATTTTAAAAAATACAAAATTTTAACACTCTTTGGTTTGTACATATTCGAAATATGTGTATTTATGTTTATTAACAAAACTTGTTTCAATACAACTGAAATGGTTCACTCTATTAATGTACGAAACAAAAAAGACTTTTATGTGCCATTCTGTAAATACAAAATATCATCAGATGGTCCTGATTATATTGGGCCTAAGGTTTTTAATTGTCTACCAGATTATTTAAAGCAGGTCAAACCATTACATTGTTTTAAATTAGGGCTTAAGAAATTTCTTGTGGAAAAGTGTTTATATTCTGTAAATGAATATATGTTAAATTAGACTTAAGTGAGTTGTGACGATTCCTATACAAACTTCTATTGTCTTAAGGGAAAATAAATGAATTATTATTAATTATTATTATTACTTACTCTAGGTAGGACTAGAGATACTGCTATATATATTTTTCTAAAAATGATAGTAACTGTTGTAGGGAGAAGTCTCCTGATAATCTTTTCCACGTAAGAATATATCATTATATTTTCAGGGTGATATCATTGATGAGATCGATTTACATGTTTCAATCTTCGTGAATCACTTCCTGCAAATTTGAATGTACGTAAAATTAGAAGTAAACTTCGCCAGTTTATTGAAGATTTTATGTAATTACACAGCCCCATAAAAAAGTTCAGACCCAGAATCTATATCTACCAATCACGATGTATTTTTTTATCGTTGGGTTTCTTTTTTTATCTTAGATTTTGTGTTGTAGTGCCACACCAAAAAAAATTCATATCTAGAAACTAAACCCACCAATCTTTCATTTTATCGTTCAGTTTTTTTCTTAGATTTTATCTAATATAAAACTGCTATTTCAAAGTTAAAATCTAATATAAAAAAACTCAAAAATAAAATGAAATTTTGATGACGGCATTGAGTTGAGGAGGTTAAAATACATAAAAATTGGTAGGTTTGGTTTCTGGGTCTGAACTTTTTTTTTGTGGGACTGTGTTAATAAACATTCTATAGAACGGCATTCGCAGTTTCTTGAATATAAGGACATTTTGTAGGTATAACTGATACATTTGTAACTTTAATTATCTCCCGATGATGACGAAACGATAGCCAGAATACCATACATTATTTTTTATTTGATACAATCTTATCAAAGGTTGCAACAATCTTCATATTCATTCTCCTTCTAAAAATGTTTCATAACTGTTTAGCTTCTGGACTTTTTAAAATTATAAGGTTCTGCTCATAGCTATTACTAGCTTATTTTCTCAAGTTTAATACAAATTGCAGGCCAATCACCACAATTAATTATTTCTCTAAACTATTCGAATTCGTTCTCTACGACTATATTTTTCCTAACATAGAAAATAAAATATCAAGCCGTCAACATGGGTTCATTCCAAGTAGGTCTACGACTTCAAATTTATTGTGCTTGACTCAGTACCTTTGTGAAGTCTTGGATGGAGGTGGTCAAGTCGACGTTACTTACACAGATTTCTCCAAAGCGTTTGACAGGCTTGACCATGGTATAGTATTAAATAAATTAATAAATTTTGAATTATCACATGAGTTTGTTTCATTCTTTGCCTCATATTTAAGCAATAGATTACAATATGTTTATTACCATTGACACTTTTATTCAATGCCTTTATCAATGACATAGTTATAAACTTACAGTGTCCACATCTACTCTATACCGATGACCTGAAAACCTACTACAGCGTTAGCTGCAATGATGATACAGAATTGCTCAAGTCAGATTTGAAAAATATTGATAACTGGTGCAATAAAAATAAACTATTTCTAAATGTTGAAAAATGTAATGTTGTCACCCACTCATGTGGGCATAATATTTTCATTAATGAGTATAAAATAAACGATAGTGTCATACAAAGCGTTTATAGATTTAAGAATCTAGGTGTTACTTTTGATAGCAAGATTACTTTTATTTATCACATAAATAACATCTCATTTTTAGCTTTTAAATCATCGGGATTTATAATTAGAAACTCCAAAAAATTCAAGAATCTTGAAACTATGAAGCTTCTATTTAACTCGTTTGTCAGAAGTAAATTGGAGTATGCTGACCTAATCTGGAGTCCCTACTACATCGTTCATATTAATAAACTGGAGAATATTCAAAGAAAATTTTAAAATACTTAAGCTACACCAAGGACAAGACTTATCCACTTGTTGAAATTAGTAATGATATTTTGTTAAATAGATTATCACTTAACTCACTTCAAGCTCGCCGAGAATTACACGGAATTGTAACTCTGTCTATAATATTAAACAATAAACTCGATTGCTCTGATCTATTAAAACTCATTGATCTTCGAGTTCCTTTTAAATTAACTCGACACCACCAAACATTTTATATCAAAGCTTCACGTACCAATCTATTAATGTATTCACCTATTAAAGTCATATGCAGGAATTATAATCATATACAGAATTATATTGATATTTTTCATTGAAGAATTAAGGATCTGAGGAATATATATGAACATAATTTGTAATGCTCCTGTTATTGTAGAACTAAGGATTTTATTGTAGAATTAAGGATTTAAAGTGTATATATGGACATAATTTGTAATACCTACTTCTGTTATAGCGTTAGTATTTCGACTCTGTAATTGGGACATTCGTCCTGTTGAGTCGTGTAAATAAATAAATAAATGTCTTTTAAATCACTTATTTAAATCATATATGCCCTGCAGCTACAAGGCCCCTTCCAGCTCGGGGCCTGGGTCAGATGACTCCCTAGACAGCCCCTCTCGTCGGCCCTGCCTGTATATACGAGCGAGCCATATTAAGTTCACGTATAAGAAGTTTTACGTACTACCTTATCTTAATATACCAGTTTTCTATATGACCTATTATGAAGTAATCTTTTGTTCATAACACTTTTAGGTATCACGCTCGTAACCATTAAATGATGCTATGCTATTATCCCAACCTACTCCACATTAGTTTTTGTAAATTACATATACTATATACATTACTCTTCTCGACTGGAATGAGAACAACTTACTGTTTATCTGTAATATACCTGATTTCAATTATACACAACAGCTAAATAAGATTTGATGACCATAACGAGTACTACTATTATATTCTTAATATGTCAGTATGACTCGGTTTTCCTTGCTAATTAATTTAAAATTATAATTATACCCAATAATTACTAAAACCGGTACCTCGTTAGTAACGGGAATGGATTCGCGGCATAAATTTACGTTTACAATTACAAATTCGAATACAAATGTTCACGTTATTGTGATGTTAAATTGTATTAAAAAAAGCTTTTACTAAAGTGGAATACGGTCTCGTTGATTCTTTCCCTTGGGAGAGAAAGAACACAAATGAATTAAAATAGCCAGTCACTTAAAGTCCACAGTACAAATCTAAACATTAATAAATTAAAGTTATTAGTATAAGCGTAAGCAAAAGTATTAAAATTAATAAACTAGATATGAACATTATAGATCTCATTATTGAATTGCATATAATTCAACATAATATAGTATTTCCTTCATAGTTTTTTGAAAATAAAAAATAATTTTAGGTATTACTGCTACACTCTCCCCATCATACTATCTTGATTAGCAATATGTTCGTCGGTATGCAGTATTTTTGTGTTCGTAGAATTTTAGCAAAAGTTATAACATTCTTTGTGTTTTTTTTTTTATATAAAATGCTTCATAACTTTTACATTTACTGATCCATTTATTAAAAACTAACAAGATTCTACCTCTAGTTAACACTTTCAGTTCAAAGAATTACTCCAAAAATAGTGCGTTTCGAGGTCCTCGAATTTCACTGAAAAAGTCAAATCGCCCTCTAAATGACCTTGACGCGGCCTCGTTAAGGTAAAGGCAAGGTCACCATAGCTCGAAAACACCCCTACAACTTTTTCTCTGAAACTTTTTTCGCAAATAATTATAAAGATTTCCATAACAAAACATGTTATCTGAGATTTTCCCTCAGTAACTGTTAGTGGAGGCACTATACATCACAAACTACAAAAATCAGTTTTGGGGGGTACCACGCAACCCCCCCCTTCCGTGAAAAAAGCCTTATTTTACTGATAACTCGTTAAGCGTTGAAGATATAAAAAAATTGCTCATCATAGAAAATAAAGCTTGACTAACGGCCTAAAAGAGTGTACTATTGTAATTTTCCTGTATATGGCTCTCGAGAAAATCGATATTGAAAAAAATTGCAAAATTTGTATTTTTAATGCGCACGAATTTTCGTTTATTTGAAATTTTTTGGGCGCAGCCTATAGAAAAAATTGAATTGCTCGAAAATCAAACATGCTAGGAAGAAAAATCAGTAAGATAGTACTTCAATGCAGAACAAGTTAGGAATAAAAATATTCACATTTACAAATTTACCAGCATGTTGAAGTTTTTTTTTTATTGTTTCCTAAAAATAAAAAAAGACCCAAACATCTTGAAAATTTAGCTCAAAAAATTGTTCTTAAATTTATATATCATAAAACTATTGTTTCTAATCATTTAACAGTTAAAAAATTGTATTAAAAAAATATCATTAAACAATTGATAATGCAGTGCTTTTTTGGATTTTTTTAATATGCTGCTAAATTTGTAAATGTGAATATTTTCATTCCTAACTTTTTCTTCATTGAAGTACTACCTTGAACTAAAAGATAATGCATTTATAACTTATATTATAGTCAGTTATTTTTTATGGACCTGTGAATAGTTAGATGCACAAAAAATCAAGAAATAACTATACAGGGTGTCCCGAATTACATAGGCCAAACTTCACTAAGTAATACAACATTTCAAAATAAGAAAAAAGTTCTTATACACATGGGTCGGGAAGTGATTAGTTTTCGAGATACAGGGTGTTCAAGTAATTCTCCTGAAAATGTTTTCTTATGAACATTTTCGATACGTGTAAAGATAAACAAATGATAATTTATACAGGAATTTAACTTTTTATGCTTTTTAAGAAAAAATGACAACTATGTACGAAAATAATTCAGGAGCGGGTGAAACGGGGGGGGGGGCTAGGTATAATTAAGCCCAGCTTTTTTGTGTGACACTTTTATATTAATTTATGAGCAGAACTTAAAAATTTGTTTTTTGCACAAAAAAGTCAGTTGTGTTTTTTCTCTAAAATTATCAGTTTTTGAGTAAATCTTATCTGAACTTTATTAATTAGTAACCATTATTAGCAACATTCCTGGTATGCAGGAGTGTGTCGTGATTGTAATGTTTGTAACACATGAAAAATAATATAGCATGCAATGCCAGAATGACAATTATGACATTGTTGTTTTTTAGTTTTCTGTAGTTCATTGTTCTGTAGTTTTATTATTTCCTTTTGGAAAAAGTGTTCTATTGAAAAGTAAAAAATGGTCATGTTTAGTAATGTGGAGTACGCGGATATTCATTTTATTTATGGATACTGTAATGGAAACGCGAATGCCGCGGTACGCGAATATCGCAGATTTCCTAATAGAAAGAAACCATCTAAAGATGTTTTTATTCGAACTCACCTAGAATTTAGAAATGTTAAGAGGTCCAAGAAATGAGAAAAGAACAGTGAAATGGGCGACTTAAAAACATGATTTTAACCAAATTTAACAATAATAAAAGTTTGAGGAGTTGGTTTCTACCATATACGTTAAAAATGAAGTTTCTAGTTTACCGTACTTATTTTCCACTATTTACAACCTACCACCTCAATGGAGTCATCTCAATCAGATGTCACTACAATACATACGTGTACTAACTTTCAAGTGAATATCTCAATTTGATGTGATGATCAATCTCATTAATAATGAAGCGGATGTGGTAGAGTTTGAAAAATATTAGAAAGAAATCTGAGGCCTTGGTTTCTAGTATATACACCGAATCTCAAATTTCTGTAGTCTTACCAGCTTGCTTTACTTATTTTCCCCTATTTTCCCCTATTTAACCCCCAACCCTTCAACGGCATCATCTCAAATTATGATTTAGTTTCAGACGTCGTTATAATACATACATGTACCAAATTTCAAATTAATATCTCAATTTTATTTTATCAACCCTTTTCATATTGGAGTAGGGGTGGTTGGGTTGAAAAATATTATAAGAAAATCTGACGCTGTGGCTTCTAGTACATACACCGAATTTCAAGTTTCTGTAGTCTTACCAACGTTTTACTTATATTCCTCTATTTACCCCAAATTAACCCCCAACCCTTCAATGGAATCATCTCAAAATATAAACTAATTCCAGACGTCGTTATAATACATACGTGTAGGAAATTTCAAATGAATATCTCAACTTTATTTTGTCAACCCCATTAATGGAGTAGGGGTGGTGGGGGGGTTGAAAAATATTATAAAAAAATCTGAGGCCTTAACTTCTTGTACATACACCGAATTTCAAGTTTCTGCAGTCATACCAGCTTGCTTTACTTTCCCCCTATTAACCCCTAAATAACCCCCAACCCTTCAACGGAATCATCTCAAAGTATAATCTAGTTCCAGATGTCGTTATAATTCATACGTGTAGAAAATTTCAAATGAGTATCTCGATTTTATTTTATCAACCCTTTTAATAATGAAGTAGGGTTGGTGGGGGTTGAAAAATATTATAAATAATTTGAGACCTTGGCTTCTAGTACATACACCGAATTTCAAGTTTCTGTAGTCTTACCAGCTTGCTTTACTTATTTTCCCCTATTTACCCCTATTTAACCCCCAACCCTTCAACGGAATTATCTCAAAATATAATCTAGTTCCAGATGTCGTTATAATACATACGTGTAGAAAATTTCAAATGAATATCTCAATTTTATTTTATCAACCCTTTTCAAATTGGAGTAGGGGTGGTGGGTTGAAAAATAGTATTAAAAAATCTGACGCTTTGGCTTCTAGTACATACACCGAATTTCAAGTTTCTGTACTCTTACCAACTTGTTTTACTTATATTCCTCTATTTACCCCAAATTAACCCCCAACCCTTCAACGGAATCATCCCAAAATATAATCTAATTCTAGACATCGTTATAATACATACGTGTACGAAATTTCAAATGAATATCTCAACTATATTTTATCAACCCCATTAATGGGGTAGGGGTGGTGGGGGGTTGAAAAATATTATAAAAAAATCTGAGGCCTTAACTTCTAGTACATACACCGAATTTCAAGTTTCTGTACTCTTACAAGCTTGCTTTACTTATTTCCCCCTATTTACCCCTATTTAACCCCCAACCCTTCACCGGATTTCCTCAAAAAACAATCCAGTTCCAGATCTCGTTATAATATATACGTGTACAAAATTTCAGGTCAATATCTTAAACCGTTCCGGAGAAAGCGTGCGGACAAAAAAAGTTACAGACAGACCGACAGACAGACAGAAAATTTTTTTCGCTCAAATTTAAAATCTCGACGTTTCATGACATTCTAAACCTATTTCACGAATAAAAATTTTTGAAAATTTTTTTGCGATTACTATACTTCCAATCCACTACGTGGATGTGGAAGTAATTAAGTATCAGAAGAGCGGTCCAACAGCTGCGTGCGCAAGCTCTGCATGTTTCCAAAAATAAAGTGTTTTGGATTCTGAAAAAAGACCACAGAAAAGCTTTTCGAATGCAGCCAATCCAAAGTCTTCAACCAGGTGATCCCGAAAGGCGTATCAATTTTTGTAATTGGTTTATAAATGCCATGGAACAAGATCCCGATTTCGGAAGTAAAATTATTTGGATTGATGAAGCTACCTTTAACCATAATGGATCGGTTAATTTTAATAATTTAAGAATTTGGGCTCATCAGAATCCTCATATAATTCGCCATAGGGCATTTCAACAGGAGTTTAGCGTTAATGTATGGTGCGGTGTTATAAAGGGACTTTTTGAGGGTCTCACATCCTTCCTCCCCGTTTAAATGGACCATTATTTAATGATTTTTTAAATAACCGTTTTTTTCAATATCTCGAGAATATTCCTCTTAATTTAAGAAATGAATGCTGGTTTCAAATGGACGGAGCTCCTGTAGATTTTGCTGTTGAGAACCGTTTGTTGGTAAACAATAATGATCCTGAACGATTGATCGGTCGATTAGGTGCAAGAGCCTGGCCACCCCGTTCACCGGATTTAACTCCAGTAGATTTTTTTGTCAGGGGCTATTTAAAGGACGAAGTCTACGCAATCCCTGTAAACACGAGAGAAGAGTTAATAGAAAGAATTTTCGAAGAATGTGAAAATTTGTGAACTAATCCTGATTTCATTCGTAAAGCTCTCTGTACGGCGCAGATGTCAGACATGTGTTGAAGCTGGCGGAATGCACTTTGAACAACTCTTGTAATTTGTAATTTACCTTACTTTAATCTAATTCATTGTTGTCTAATAAAAAATGATATGATCAAATTTTGTTTTACTGTCATTGTTTTTTGTGTTCTGCTAAAATTACTCATAAAAAACTATTCCCGAATAAAATTCAGATAAGATTTACTCAAAAACTGATAACTTTAGGGAAAAAACACAAGAGCTTTATTTGTGTAGAAAACTTCAAATTTTTAAGTTCTGCTCATAAATTAATAAATTAATTTAAAAGTGTCACGCAATGAAGTTGGGGGTAAATTATACCTAGCCCCCCCCCAGTTTCACCCGCTCCTGAATGTTTTACGTACATAGTTGTCATTTTTTCTTAAAAATCAGAAAAAGTTAAATTCCTGCGTAAATTATCATTTGTTTATCTTCAGACGTTTCGAAAATATTCATAAAACAACATTTTCAGGAGAATTACTTGAATACCCTGTATCTCAGAAACTAATCACTTCCCGACCCATGTTCATAGGAACTTTTTTCTTATTTTGAAAAGTTGTATTACTTAGTGAAGTTTGGCATATAAAATTCGGGACACCCTGTATTATATTGCTATTTTTATATACTAATAAACATCAATAGCCAAGAGATTATTTTGTATCCCTTTTAAAACCCATTTTGATTTTTCTTCCTAGCTTCTTTGGTTTTCGAGCAATTCAGTTTTTTCTATAGGCCGCGCGCAAAAAATTTCAAATAAACGAAAATTCGCGCGCATTAAAAATACAAATTTTGCAATTTTTGTCAATATCGATTTTCTCGAAAACCATGACATATAGAAGAAAATTACGAGAGGACTTTTTTCTAGGCAGTTAGTCAAGCTTTCTTTTTTATAATTAACAATTTTTTACATCTTCAACGGTTAACGAGTTATCAGTAAAATAAGGCTTCTTTTACCAAAGGGGTGGTTTCTTTGGAGGGTTGCGCGGCACCCCAGGACTAATTTTTGTAGTTTTGTGATTTTTAATCTTCGCACTAACAGTCAACGGAAGGAAAATCTCAGATTTTGCGAGTTTCTGGTGTATTTTTTACTTTACCGACTGGACTGTAACCTACGTTCAATTTGACACTTTCAGAGGATTAATGTCACACGACAGACTATCAAGTTCGAGTCGTTATTGGAGGACCTCGAAACGGGATATTTTTTGCCGCCCCTTGGGGTCACTCTTTCAATACAATCTGTCTTCTTTGTCATCAGTTACCAAGCGTATACGAAATTTGAGAAACAGACATACATACAGACAACAGACAGATGAACAGACGGATGGATGGACATACAGAAACACGGACAAGCGTTTTGAAAGTTGTTCAGAATTATATGATTAACACAATGACATATGTATATTCAGATGATCGAGCTATCATGCTAAGATGCCAATTAGACTATTGCAGGGTTCATGCAAAGGACTGAACCTAGTTCAGGAAAAGTGTTGCAGACATGGGTGCACTGTGAATCCTGGCAAAGCAGACCTAATTGTGTTTATTAACACATTTGTGTCTTTCCCATACCGTGAGGGATCTGGGAGTAACTAGATTCCAAATTATCATGGAAGGACGACGTGTCACCAGTTCAAACGAGGAAAGCCCGCGCATCTCTATGGTCTCACAGTTTGGACTTATATCGTTATGGTATAATCCATCAAAGGTACGCAGAACTATTTTGGCGGCGCTTCCAGAAGTACTTTACAATTAGGATTCGCCTACGTGAAGTTGAAAGGCTAGCCTGCCTTGGAACAGCAGGACCTATTGGAACCACTCCAACGAATGCAATTCAGGCTATTCTTGGATTTGCTCCCTTGTTTGTTGAACTGGAACAGGAAGCTAGGAAAGAAACAAATAGACTGTTTAGAAATGAAATATGGAATGCAAAGGGCCAGGTTGGGGCACACAAAAGCTCTAGCTCTTCCGGTAAGAAACTAGGTCAAAGGATGACCGGTATCCACCCGTCTATAGAATAGACGAATGGTAGGCTAGATAACAAAACTGTCCTCTGAACAAGCACCTACATACAATAAGATTCAAGGATGATCCAATTTGAGGAATGCTTGGAGTGGAAGATGAAACAATCACTTATGCCTATGTAGCTGCGCACCGTTAGGAGCGTTAAGGTACAAGCATCACGAAAGCCATATTTTGCAGGAAAAATGAACTACTGAATCAATATATACTGCTTGCTATCCTTTATGAAAAGTACTGGTCGCTCAGGATGCTCAGATTTAAGAGTAAATTATCACAAAATTAAAATTTTCTTCTTCTCCGTCTGACAATAACTGTTAGGCAGACAGTTTATTAATGCTTGAAGATGTTGATCTGAAGTCGTCTCGTATGAACAACTAGGACAGTTTATCGCTTCAACAGTTCACCAACAACAGGTCAACATTAAGTAGCCCTATAACACCCCTACAACTATTGTCGGAAAGTATGCGATAGCCTATCTTCTTCAATTAGTGAAAAATGACAACTTCAACCTCTCACATCTCGACAATGAAATGTGTGCTTAATTTGAAATTTTCAGAGCATTAATGTCGGATGACAAGTTATCATTTATTACAAAATTCAGGTTCATATTTCAGTACTGCGAAGGGGGAGATTTCTGGCTGGTTTTTGGGGTCACTCTTTGTTTACAACTACCGAAGTATTGTAATAACTTTAAGTCATAAAAAATTCCTCTATCTTGAGAGTGACTTTATGATTTTCTAAAATGTTTCAAATGCTAAGCGATCAGAAAGAGGATAGAATGATATTTCACAGATATTTGTATATAATTATTTTTATCGTTTACAATTAGTTTCTTCTAAACAGATTCAGGGATTTTAGAGTTGTAATTAGATTGCAGATTATTATTAAAAGAATGTAACAACTGGAAAGTAATATTTTAGTAGAGAAATATATGTTTTTCATTATTATTATATTATTTTTCTACAGTCTGCCCGAGAATATTCATTTTATGAAACGGGAATCACAAAAGAACATTTAATATTACTGGATGTCATAACGTCACATCAATCGCTCTTGTATTTTTATTTACAAAACAATGATTCAGTTTTAATATGCCGAAAAAATCTGTTATGAAACGCTAGTAAACAAAGTACCATACCATAAAAGTTAATAACGCAAATATGAATGCCAAAATTATTAGTCGTAGCGATAAAACGAGATTATGGTGATTTATTGGTCATGCCTTCAGTTTTAATAACCCAACCGAGCACACCAACATTGTTGCCTTAACTTTAAGAAATAAAATTAGATAAATTAAGAAGTTTGCTTGGTAATTTATTGATTGAACTTTTAAGTTAAATTAATACTTTCTGCAACGGCCGACGTAAAATTAATTACTCAAAAGGCTGTTTTAAAATACTTGGAAATATATTTTAAGAAACCCTCGCTTTGCTCCGTTTACGATAATAAGGCTGTATACTTGTTGATATAAACATATTTTGTCTTTCGTTACCTACGCGAAAATGAGGGCGTATCGCTAGGAATAAATTGTATAATTGTAAATTAAATACAGGGTATCTCAGTTTAATGTACAGAATTTGGAAGACGTATAAGCCAGCCAGTAGGGACAAAAAAAATGACTTTGCCTTAGAAAAGGTGGTGCAGAAACTATCTTGAAATTATGTTGTTTAAGTCTTGCATCAAGATGAAACATCCAAGTTTTCAACCTTGGGAGAAGAGAGCGAGCCGTCATTTTGAACGGTTTAAAATGGTTGGTATCCAACGACAATAATGTCAATGACAAAATTTAGGAAGAGAAGATTACTTGCATTTTGTGTGTATACATTTTTTTGTAAGTTTAATATATAACCAACTACAGCGACAAGAAGATGAACATTTTTCCAAATCATCGTTAATCTCCTCGTTTTTGTAATTGTTTACTTCCACATCCACGTAGTAGCTGCCTGTAACTTTTTTGTACCCACATTTTCTCTGGGGCGGTTTAACATATGACTTGAAATTTGGAACACATAGATATTATAATGAGATCTGGAACTATGGGGAGTAAATAGTGGTAAATTGGGGAAAATAAGTAATATAAACTGGTAAGAGTCCAGAAACTGAGAATTTGGTGTAAATACTAGAAATAAAGGCATCAAATTTTTTGTAGGTGGAGGTCGTATTCCGTAATCTATGTTCGCGCCTATATTTCTTTTTACTCCTTTTTGATGGTCCGGATCGGTTGATGTAGACAGCTACAGTCTTTGTCCTCTATGTCATCTCTAATTCATCGTCGGTGCTCCTAAGAATCTAGGCTTATATTAATACAATATCCTAATCTTCATCCTACTTTTCAATGCCAATCTTTAATAAAATACTTCAGCCCAGCTTTCCTACAATCGCATACTCCGCCTCATTCTCTTTTTACAACTGCATGAAATTAATTTTAAAGACTTTTAAGGACTCGAGTGCTGGCTTGTCTGTGTTGTTACTTGGCATCGATGGGCTTGATGCCAAGTTTCCAACTATAGCCTGAATGATTTAGGATTCCACATCATTTCTGGGACTTGGTGATACATCTTCAAGCAAGCAGCGCCCTTCGTTAGTGACAAACAAGCAAAATTTAATTTGTTTTTTGGTATTGATTTTGCCAAATGTTGACAGTGAACTTCTTCCAAGGTTTCCTCTTTCATACAAAGCAACGAGAGAGCGTGCTCCAGCGTCTGCGATATTATGGCTTGGCATCGTGATGTTCGAAGATGCCAACGCTGGCATTGATTGTGGTTCTGTGACAAGTGAACAAAATTTTGTGTTTGGTTGGTTGGAGACGAACGATTTACCAATAAAAATGGAGTTTAACAATTTTTTGGAAAAATCCTTATCTCTTCGCTGCTGATAAAATGTGAAAAATGTTCTCTTCTTTAACCTTATACACATTTTTGTCCTTTTCAGATGAACCGTTAGGAAGTTAATTTGAAAAAAAAAAGACAATTATTTGCACCTTTCATCCAAGATAGCGGCTCACACCTCCCTTACCCCCCTTCCCCCTCAAGACAAGAACTGACATTTTTCATGAGGGTCCAAATCTAATTTTGGAATTAGAAATATTGCTAATCTTAAGAATATCAATACAGTTAAATTGCAAGTAACAATTGTCAGATTTCAATTTGAATATGCTCAAGAATATGAAAACAATTTGGCACTTATTAAAAATTTGGAAGAACATAAGTCCATTTTTCGATATTTACAGCAGATAATATTTATTATAGAAGGTCTTGAAGTGCACACTCTCCTATTTTTATTTAATGAATACGTGTGTTAACTTATCCCGACAATATCTTTTAATTGTTGAAGCGATTTTGATTTAAACAACACCCGACTAAGTGTTCTGCTCATAAAATACGTGCTTCATTCATTATATGATCCACATAATAGTTATTTTTATACCAAGGCCGCGAAATTCATTTTTACGTTCCGAGAGAAAAATTATCGCCGAGACCGCTTGCGGACGAGGCAAGATAATCTCGAGGGCGCTAAAGAATTTCGCGGCTATGGAATAAACATTATTTTTTGTCCAACCGTAAATTATTATACTTAGTATAAATGGTGGAAATGACACCATCGTTTTTGTTATATTTAGCGGTGGCCTTAATGTTACAGCGCTTCTATGGAAACGGTATATTTTGAATGTATACAAAACATTTTGACAGTTCTCGAAAAATCGTAAAAATGTCCGACAACGATATAGAGATTTCAATTTCTTGTACTTTTTCAGAGTTAAAAAGTATTATAAATTCGGCTCTTTCTGATTTAATACCTGACAAATCTAAACAGCATGGCAATACGAATACTGTTACAACGACTTGCTAATTACTAATAAAAAACACCAATTTTTGGTTGTCATGATTTAGAAATGTCCATTATGAAAGTGACGTTTAGTTTTTGGGCATTACCAAGGGCAGCGGCCGTAAATTGAGTTTCTCGGACTGCATTATGAACGCGAAATACTCACTTTACGTACGGCTGCACAAAAAATAAATTATCCGAAATTTCTTTCATACACATGCGCCGATAGGTGTTTTTATATATTATATTTTAATTACGTTTGCGTGTAAAATTTAAAAAAATACTCATTCATTATAAAATGTTCATAAGATTTCATACTTTACCATAGTAAGCTCTGATGGAATGGATTGCAATCCTTACCTGCAAATAAAAGAGAAACATATTAATTTTTGTCAGTATTAATATCAGGCTGCTTCCTAGTTAAATAATGGAATTTACATTTGAGTATCCTTGAACAATTCAGAAAAGGTTAGAAATTATAGAATTTACTTATAATATGGCCTGCGTCATCAGATCTGCTTCTTAATAAAAGAAGTTTGACAAATGACGTGATGCCATCAGACGTACCATACAATAAAGGTAGTCAAAACGTTGTGATGTGCCAAGAAGAAGTTAAAATAAACATTAATTTTTCCACCTAAATGTAAGATTTGGTCTCTTGAGGCGAATCTAAAAAGTTCTTGATATATATATTTTTTTTATTAAAAAAACAATAAATGCAGTTTTGAGAATTTTGAATCCGTTTCTAATTTTAGCAGGCCAAGCTTTCAAGAAAATACCAAAGGTATATTTTTCAGAATCGTACAATCTACAAAAAAGTGTATTTTCTATAAAAGTAAAAGTTAGTTTATTTAAATTTACGACTCATTATTAAACAGAAGAAAGTATACATAATTTTGTATACCATATGGTATATAAAATTATTATATAAGAAGAATGTGCTATGCATGAAAAATTATAATTATTCAATAACATAATTAATGCTATTTTGCGTAGGTAAATAACCTTCTCTCTTAATTAAATTTTGCCATAAAGTAGGTAGTTTTTTATTCATCACAACAGACTAAGTTGATTAATGATTAATGATTAATAATTATAACACACAACATAAATCTGAGACTGAACACTGATGAAAACTATAATTGATGTTTTTATAATGACTTTTAGGTTCACGCCACATATGGCACGACTTTTTAAATACGAAGTATGAAGCATGCTTATAAGGAAATCTGCTTGCTAAAAGTGTTTTAATGGCTAAGGTTAAACGAAGTGGTGATGATTATACACCTTCGAATATAATAATATCATTAGCGTTAGTTTGCAGGATGTCATAAAAAAATAATAATTAATATTAATACGGTGCCTTTTAGGTGGGTCATTGATACGCCTACCTAGAAAAAAAGTAAAAGTTCAATTAACTTGATTTATATTAGCAGGAGACGTAATGATCTAAATGCGAGTTCCTGAGCATATTGGCTAACACCTCTGATAACATGTTAGCACATCCTATACATGAAAGATGGTAGGTAGAGTTTTAGTATCATTACTCAGCTACGTTGAGGAGCTTTTCAGATCAAAGAAAAAAAAATGTAAAAAGTATTCCATTAGTATCACTGGGATGATAGGTTACCATGGGTGAACATAACACGCAGCGGCCATAGATGGAGTGACAGTGTAAGACATGCACTAAAACAGTATGTGATGTGATAGAATGAGACTCGAGAGCGTTCTTGAATATTGTAAACGATATCCGTATACGAATATAGTTAACCAGATTTGTTATGCGCTTACCTCAGATGAAAGTAGTCGATTGTTTACCTGGCTCACCATTACAAGTCCATCACCAGCTCATGGTTCATTCTTAATATTGCCGGTAGCATAGCCGTAAGTTAAATGATATTTAATTACTTTTATTGAATCACTTATGGAATTGTTCTTTAAACTAACATTATTTATTATAAATAATATAATGTGTGCCAATGCGATAAAGCGCACGATTATTCTATTTATTATTTAAATTTAAATTATAGGATACGGATCCTAGCATTATACGCGTTTAAATCTTATCAGCTAGTCATGACAAATGTTTGATCAATAGCGTAGTAGCTTGTACGACCAAGTTTAGCCAGTAGTAGATGATCATAAGCATACGCCACACAGTGAAAAATTTAGCACTTTTTTGGACAAAAGTCTATTTGACGCACAATTCTTGAGCGATTTGAATATTTTTTTTTAGAATACTCGTAAATGATTCTAGTTTACTCTCTTTTCGATATATAATTTATTACTCTAGGTTGTTTAATTAATTGTATGTATGAATAAAATTAATTTTAAAAAGCCTAACAAATATAAAACATAAGAAGATTTACTCAAGGATGGCGTTAAATTCAAGCTATATAAAATATAATAGATGTATTTGTGTTTACAATTAAGGAGCGTATAAGCAACTTTGAGGTTGCATATCCATACTTCCAACTTCTTATGCATCTTTAGCTCTAAAATTGAAATTTGATTACTTTTTTTTACGTTACCTGAATTTTTAATTCAAATAATAGCTATTTTTGATTACATTATATATTATTACATTCTCCCTAATATGACTCTACAATATTATTTTTATTTTTTTTTGTTAGTAAGTATTAAATTTTCTTTGCTTACCTTTATTGTTATGCTCAGATAAGGGTGTAATAGTTTTTTTTAACGATGAATTTTAGCTCTTATTTGTTAATTTTGCTGTGACTCTCATCTCAGGGTTCTTGGTGGATTGCTATTATTCAAATATTTTTTTATTTTTAATTTAAATTTTAAGTTGCTTGAAAGCTAAATAACTTTTTTTTATATTTAAATGTTTATTATAAGTATTAAATTCAACATCATTAATATTGTTTCAGTATTTCTTATTTAAAAATTCCTAATACCCTAACTAGCTAACTTAGCCTATTTTATCATATGTCAAATTGTCATAAAATGTTTATTACAACTGTCAATTATTATCAATAAACTTACTTCACTTCTTTTTCTTAGTTCTTACACTTTTTAATCATTCAGTTTATACTATTCTTTACTTCATGACCTCTATTCCTCCTATTCTTATATTTCTTTTTTTTATTTCATTATTTCCGTTTCTGATTTTCCTATTTTGTTCCCAATTTTTACCATCAATATAATGTTGTTGTCTTCATCTCGTTCTGTTTCCCTGTTTTCTAACTTCTCTATTACTATTTTGTATTCTCTTCAGATTTCCTTTTCCTTCTGTTTCTACAGATTTACTCCACAGTATTATTATTTCTTCTTTATTCTAACTTATTTTGACTTGCTAAAACTATGTTTATTCTGTCCAAATCATTATTTTCGTTTCTTCGCGTTTACATTTATTATGTCTACTCTTTACTTGCTTATTTCTTCTTCACCTTAGTTTATTTCTACTTAAATAATCTTTAATTGCATATATTTATTTTATCATTGTTTCTATCCTTGTTTTTCTTATTCTTATCTTCTCTTCTTTTACTTTGATTAACTTTTTTATATATACTTTTTATTTTCTATTATCATCGAAAATATTCTTTTTTTCTCCTCTCGTTGTAACTATTGATCTCCTCTCTTGTTTTTTCCCGCTTGCTTCTTTTTAATAATTTGTTGTCATTCTTATTGATGTTGGCAAGCATTCTATTCGCGAAAATATAACAAATGAACTCAATGGGGATTTACCTTCGATACAAAGGAATTCACCTATAAGGAAAAGTTTGTATACTAACAGCGGAAAGTCATAATATCTAAATCGCTCTCACGTATTGGTGAATTTGTGTGTATCGACGGTAAATCCCTCTTGGGTTCATTTGTTTTATTTTCGCGAATACTGTCAGTCTCTGACATTTGTTGGGAAATTAATTCTGTCACAATCACTATCATGACCTTATATCAATTCAAATTTTGGTTTGTATCACTTTTTTTAAATTAATTTTGCACTAATAGCTTCTTTTATTTATTGGTTAAGCTTTATATTTAATCTACTTTTAACAATTCTTAAACCTACTTGCATTTTAATGATGTTTTTGACTTAATCTGTTCCAAATTTTGATTTCTTAGCAGTAAATGCAAACTCTTAATAATTATTTAATTCCACTTCAAAGTCTGAGAGTTGATATCTTTGAGCTACTACAATTATTACTTTTCGTCTTATGTTTTATAATTTCAGTTTTAAGCTAATTATTATCTCAAATATAAAAATACATGTCAATATATAATAACATCAGCGCGCTGATGTTTCGATATTGGGTCAGACACGTTCATTAGAAGAATAGATATTTAAATTGTAGCAATCGGATGGTAAACTAGAATCATTCACGAGTATTAAAAAAAAAATTATTCAAATCGGTCATCAACTGTGCGTCAAATGGACTTGTGTCCAAAGAAAGTGCTAAATTTCCCACTGTGCGCCAGCTTGAGAGGACGCTGAAAAAATGGCGTAGCGGATAGTTTGGCCGTGTAGGCTGTAAGAATTAAAGCCGTCATATATTTGTAAATATCTGTATATAGTGATTAATAACTGCTAATAGAATCGGTAAAGTAGTTATATATGTACATGTTATGTGTTTATATTGTATCATTGCCCATAGCTACAGCAAGGCAATGTTTTTGTCGAATCAACTGTAAGTACAGACTTTTCTATTATGTACGCCTCTGGTGATGCAACTGTTGCTGTTTGAAGCCGCTTGCAACTATGCAGAATTATCGATGGCTTCATTTCTTCATTCCACGTTTGGCCAGTAATATTATCTATTGTGTCCAGTGTTACCGTCGATTAAGACTTCTCGTACCCCATGAGAAGACTATAGTGCTTGAGTAATTTCGTTTGAACGTTATGGCTGCGTAGCTATACCGTTCCGTTTTTTAGACATTTCCCGTATGTTTTGGGCATAAAAACGCAGTGTTCAAGTAACGAACAAGTTTATGATGAAATTACTAATTGTCCGGCCATTTTTGTCATTAATTTTACCTACAGTTTGTATTATTTCCCTTTTCTGTGTCTCCATGTAATTTAGTTGAGCTTAATTATGTTATCGTAAAAACTGTTTGTTTATAACGCTCTGGCCAGACCACATTTAGTTTAGTTTCATTTTTTTACTGTGTACGAATTCCTATTGTGTACCATTTTGCCTTGCATTTTACTATCTGTCATATGGACTTTCAGAGATTTTTACATTACTATTCTGACGAAATTTTTACCTAAAGTTTACCTATACCCTGATGTCTCATGCTCTATTATTGTTTGTGTCTTTTTCTGTAAACTATTAAAGTTGTTAAATTCAAATTGATTAGTTTTATTTCTACTTAAAAAATTTCAATGTTTCAAGCTTCATACACTACACCCTTTTGGGTATTTAACTTAAGTTAAGAATCCAAACGCGCCCTGTTGCGACCTCCTGAAGAAAGCAAAATCATATCAAGTCCGAGACACTGTAAGTAAAATTATTGTAAAATAGCAATAATAATACTATTTAGTAAACATCAATGTTTAATATCAAATTCAACGCAGTCAAATGTAAAGCATTTTAATAATTCGTATTTTCGTATTAAGAGAAACCTTAAAAGTTACAAGCGTCAGCTTAACACCACATTCGCCGCGGATATAGTACGTCAGTTTCTACAAACCCTCCTTGAAACAAAATTGACTGGAAGGGTTGCCTGTCTCATTTATGTTATATGTGAAACGCGCAGTCATTGATGGAAGACTTGAATTTTATAACATGCAACACTTCATTCCACCGCAGATAAGTTAGAGTATATTATAAGATCGCCAATGCATTTCCTTAAAAACAATATACAGGGTGGACCATTAATAATATGCCATAGTACAGGGGTAGATTCTTTCGGCCAAAATATGAGGATATAACTAAATAACAACAGCCTCTTGACTGATCGTCGCCAAATTTACTAGAGGAACTTTTTTTATTCTAAGAAACAATAATTCATTACATCACGTTAGATCAGATCGCCGCAGGATGATGAAATTTTTTCATATTTTTGGACGAAACGTTGTGGTACTTCTGACCAGAAAATCTGATGAGGGCGACATTTGCACGTATAAAAGGTACACTTGGTAGAACTTGATAACTCCAACCGCTTTCGAGGAAAGTGCCGTTAAACATTTGAATCATTTTTTGAAAGACAAATTCAAGTTTAATGAAACAAAGTGTATTTATTGAAAAGTGTGCTTTGGTTACATTTTAGTTCTGTCATGTAAATAATAATTTAATCATTTTATTTTGTTCTTGTGTTCCTCGAGCTAATTTCTTCAACTTCTTGATTTAAAATGCCTCGACATAACAATTTTTCAATTTATATTTTGAGATGATTCCGTTGAAGGGTTGGGGATTAAACTTTACTTTACTTATTTTCCTTTATTTACCCCTAATAAAGGAAAATAAGTAAAGCAAGCTAGTAAGAGTACAGAAACTTGAAATTCGGTGTATGTTCTAGAAACCAAGACCCCAGATTTTTTTATAATATTTTTCAACCCCCCAATACCGTTACTGTATTATTAAAGGGTAGACATATGTATTATAACGAAGCTGGAACTAGGTTATATTTTGAGATGATTCCGTTGAAGGGTTGGGGGTTAAATAGGAGTAAATAGGCGAAAATTAGTAAATCAACCTGGTAAGAGTACCGAAACTTGGGATATGGTGTATATACTACAAACCGAGGCCTCAGATTTTTTTCTAATATTTCTCAAATCCCACCACCTCCGCTCCATTATTAATGGGATTGATAACACAAAATTGAGATATTGACTTGAAAGTTAGTACACGTATGTATTGTAATTACATCTGATTGAGACGATTCCATTGAAGGGGTGGGAGGTGGTAGATTGTAAATAGAAGAAAATAAGTAGGGTAAACTTCGTTTTTAATATATATGGTAGAAACCAACACCTCAAACTTTTCTATGACATCTGCCCCAAATATTATTAAAATTCTATGACCAATAATTTCCACATACTAGAGTGCAAATCTAGTCAAGATGTTTCCTTTAAAGTGACTTGGATTAAAAATCTGGATGTGGAAGTAGTGATTCCTTAGGCAGCGGTTTTCTATAAATTGGAAAGATCTCTATGTGAGTTAAATTTTACTAAAATATATTGAGCCGTTTTTTGGATTTAATAGACCAAACATTAGGATAGACAGACAAACAAAAATTATCAAAATAAGTTTTCTGACTTTGGTACTATTACACAGAGTCGAACATATCAATAATTGTAAGAAAAAATTAAATTACCAAAACCTCGGCAGATATATTTGTGTATTGACTACTATATTCCAAAGTTGGAGATCGTAAACCAAACGTTAAAGAATTCATAATAAGCTCTCTTTAAGGAAGCACTTTGGGGACCATATTTATTGGATATTTTGGTCTTATTTGAATACAAAGACTTAACTATTAAAAAAATTGCAGGTTATTCAGAAACCTCTCTATATGGAAGAAGCAAGTACACAACACAGAAAATAAACTCATTCTTAAGTACCTATTAATTTTCTCTACTGATATTACTGCTTAAATATGAAATGCAATCCCAATCTATCATTCAGACATATTGAGCGTGTAGTAAATTAGCAGGTCTTTAACACTTTTTTAAACAAGCAGGAGTTTAATGATTTAAGTTTGAGAGATAATTTGTTACAGGCGTTAATGGCTAAATATTTTGAACTGTGTCCATAAATTGTACTCATATATGGAGGTAACTATAAGACATCATTATTTATAGTATTATATCGATGCAAATTATTAACGCTTTGAAAGTTATTCTTGCATACACACACACACATCGCCTGCGATTTAATATACAAGCACTCTTTTATTTTGAAATTCATTGACCGATTTAATTAAGTTTTTAATTTAATCAGTTACTGGATAAGTTTTATTTGACCATGAAAATATTGAAAATTCTCGGCTTTTCAGGAGCACCATTTGGCTGAGAACATATGCTATCGGCTCCTGATAACTCATTATCATTAAGCGGAACTGCAACGATTACAAAAACTGTGTGAGTTTAAGTTTGTAATAAGTTCTAGTAAATTACAAATTTTAAATTAGCTTCTATAAAAATTGAAATGATAACACATGCATTCAGTATGACAACCCGCATTACCTCACAGAGCACTTGACTAATAAACAATCTCATAAAATTCTGATCTTCCTGCCCACAGCCAGTTAAATAACTATTTGTCAATAGCACTAAACTTGAAGCAAAGCCGCAGTTCTAGGATAATCCAAGATGAGTTTAGCATTTATTATCGGTGGCTGAAATGATGATATCCACCACTTTCAACAATGCGCGGTTGTGAAGCTGCGGCTGGGAAGAATCCAGACAGAATTTCAGGAATTATATTAAACCGGTTGATTTGCAATTTATTTGTAGAACTATATTACTGAGAAGGACTTTCATTGGCTCGCTGCGCTGCACTGGCTGCTGCAATCTTGGCCAAAAGGCAAGTTTCCAGACATATAGGTATTACCTGTCCAACACTAAGTCACTTAAAACTAGTATACTAGTCAGTGGGTTCGTTAAGTTGCAACATAAATCAGTTTCATGTTAGCGGTGAGTCCGTTTCCTTCCATTTTATTCATACAGGGTGATCTTTTAATGATTATATATCAAAGATGGACAATGACACATAATTATCTGTTCACAAAAGGCGTGAAGTAATAATTAATTCATATAATATTATACTCTTACTACTGTTCCATAAACTTCTCAGCAGAAGCTATGAAGCTCAAGCTGCCATTTTGAACAATGGCGCAGCTCTATGGTTTCCTTGTAAATTGCTTGGAATTCGTTGCTTATACAAAAACTATGCTTGTATTAAAAGTTGACGAGTATTAAATTCTTTATAAATATAGTATATTGATTATATAGATTTCAGCCTCGTAGTTTAGCAGTCATTACAAAAATTACAAAATCTACAGCCGCTCCGCGTACAATAAAATTACTGTGCATCAAGAATAGACTTACTCATCTCATTCGCGCAATTTTTTGTGAGTAGGAACTAACTGAATAATACATACAGACTGTCTATTTTACGAGGGCCACACCAAATATCTCGCTTAATATCTATTGTAGAAGAATAAAGTTTTAGAAACAGTTATCCCATTTTTTGTGAGCTATATTTCAGTAAAAAGAAATTTGAAATCCATAGCCTACTTTATGAGATATATTACAAAAACCTGAAAAATAGGAAAACCACAAACGGTTATAGCTTCCTTATTTGAGGAGATCCGAAAAAAGTTAAAGGAATGAAAGTTGACGGCAAAGACAATAAGAATAATAACGTGTAACAAAAAAATCGAAAAATGAAGTTGGCTTTGACATACGCTATTGTGCAAAAATGAAAAATACATATCTCAAAGTAGGCCATGACGCCATTAATTCCGTTATTTTTTTCTCATTCCAACGATATAAAACATGTCACAGAAATTTTAACCGATAGTGTCAATATTTAATATTTTACGAATACCACAATTCATATAATTGAATCGTAACAATCAGCTGTGCCATAATTAGTAAAAAACAATGTATACAGTTATTAATAAATTTGACAGATTGTCACTGTTGTATGTTGTATGTTGCGTTGTCGAGTTCTAAGACAAATTTTATATCAGTAATTATGGTGTACACCAATAATAACAAATTCGATATGATTAGCATTTATTGTCAGTGCAATTTTGACGCTGAGATGGCAGTCACGGTTTACGGAGATAGATTTCCAGATGCTCCGCAGCCAAATCGAACTATGTTTAGGAAGTTAGTTCAAAATCTAAAAACGCACGGTTCATTATCAAAAAAAGTAGTAAGGCGAGCGCATGTTGCAGATAATGTAAGAAAAGTGAATAGAGTAATGAATTATGTTAACCAAAATGAGGAAACCTCTTTGAGACAAATTCAGAGACACTGTCGCATAAAAAAGACAGTGCAAGAAAAATATTGAAAAAAAAACGGATTTCGATGCTACAAAATGAGGAAAGTTCAACATTTAAATGAGGGAGATAAGCCAAGGAGAGTAAGATTTTGTAGATGGTTATTAAATAAGAAAAGGAATGACGCGCTGATATGTAGCAAAATTCTTTGGTCGGACGAATCAAATTTTTCTAATAATGGATTTTTCAATAGAAAGATGCATTATAAGTGGACACGAGAAAATACACATTGGTGCAGAGAGACTGCTTTCCAAGAAAGATTTTCTACGAATGTTTGGTTGGTCTTTTAGGGACTAAAGTAATTGGACCTTATTTTTATGATGGCAAATAACCGCTCGTAGATACCTTAATTTCCTGCAAAACGAATTTCAAGATTTTCTTTATGAATTAACAGTGGCAGAAAGATTAAATTATTCATATTTTCAACAAAATGGGGCTCCACCTCACACTGCTGTAATATGTACAAATTATTTAAATCAAGTTATGCCAGATAGCTGGATAGGCACCTATGGACCCATTCTATGGCCAGCTCGATCACCAGATATTACTACCTTGGATTTTTTCATCTGGGGTTACATTAAAGACAAGGTATTTCAAACTGCCCCTGAAAATATTGAGGACATCAAAACCAGAATTCGAAACGCATGTGAGGCAATTACTCCTGAAATGCTCCAAAATGTAATGCGTGAAATGCGTGAAATACACACAATTTCTTTTCAATATAGTAGTAGGTAGTACTGTTATACATAGTTTTTCGTTTTTTTCTTAGGATGTTCGTTTTGTACTTGTATTTTTATTTATGAGATATTTATTGGTTTGTATTAAATTGTAATAAATAATTACGGAATTATAATTATTATAAAGTGAATTTTTACTATTATGGCACAGCTGATTGTTACGATTCAATTAAATGAATTGTGGTATTCGTAAAATATTAAATATTGACAATATCGGTTAAAATTTCTGTGACATGTTTTATATCGTTGGAATGAGAAAAAAATAACGGAATTAATGGCTCATGGCCTACTTTGAGATATGTATTTTTCATTTTTGCACAATAGCGTATATCAAAGCATTTTTCGATTTTTTTGTTACACGTTATTATTCTTATTGTCTTTGCCGTCAACTTTCATTCCTTTAACTTTTTTCGTATCTCCTCAAATAAGGAAGCTATAACCGTTTGTGGTTTTCCTATTTTTCAGGTTTTTGTATGTTTGTAAATTTCTTTTTACTGAAATATAGCTCACAAAAAATGGGATAACTGTTTCTAAAACTTTATTCTTCTACAATAGATATTAAGCGAGATATTTGGTGTGGCCCTCGTAAAATAGACTGTCTGTATATACTGCAGTCAACAGGACCTTGAAGAAGGTATTACTACAGATGTCAGCGTGACCTGACACATTTGCAATAGTTAGAGACATTAATTCTGTTCATTAGAGTATGGTAGAGAGCAAAAGTGATATTAGAAATTTTGTTAGTGATGAAAACTTCAGTAAATAACTCGAAATGCCTTTAACAATTGGTGCGAGTATTTGTAGCAAGCGATAATTTTTTATCGGTTATATACCACATTGTTTAAAAGTGAGTTATTTTCTGTTTGCTTATTATTGTAATGAAACATATTCTTTATAGGATTTTGCAAACAGCAGAACAAACTATCTATGAGAACTAAAAGAAAAACTATTTGTAAAATTATTGATTTATAATCTTTGCATTCTTTCAAAAACCTGAATTCTGGTTATGCTAGCAATTGAATTCCTAAAATGAATTTGTCTTTCTTATTGGACAATTCTTATTCTAACACTAGTTTCCACGGAGTTCCCCCTATGGCTATGCAGAGTAAACCAGTATCCACATAACCCCCTACGGCTGTGAAGATTTAGTTAAAATGAGAACAAAGGCCTAAAATGAATTTATTTACATACTTCGTCTTTTGGAAAATTTTTCATTCAAATGGATTACATTTTCATGAAATCTATCATTCTGTTTCTTGGAAATGCTTAGCCTTTGAAACATTTTTCGCCCTTATTCTTGAGCTCATCAGTACGGCACAAAGCCACTCAAATCTGCAAGGTGTCTACTTTTAAGTTATTATATTACATTACATATGCCTGTTTTACTGTAAAGTAGTGAGAAATACATGAGTGTGATTTGAATTCCCTAAAAAAGGTACAAGGTAAAATAAATTGTATCATACTTGCATAAAAATCTCTTCGCGTCGGCAGGGCCAACCCTGACTTTTACATCACCGAGATAAATATCCCGATCTCTGGACTTATGAGAAAATCCTCATATCGCCAAGTAAAAAATTTCAAGTCAATCTGCAGATGGTTTGCAATGTTGGCAGGCGTATTTAATTTTGATATCAGATTCAATATCAGCTACTAGGAAAATACTTGACTGCCAATTTTAATACAAACCTGTTTTTCTCTGCTCTCTGACAATTATTGCCAGATGACCTGGATCGCTTCTCACCTTATAAGGTTATCAGCTTCATCAAGAGGGAACATACTAGTAAAATATGCTTACAGTTTGGCCACTATAAATTGATTGGCCTCTGTAGAGGATCTATCACTCTGTATCAGCTTAATCTAACCAAGAGTTGCGTTACTTATTTTATAATAATAATAATTATTATTATTTACCCAATTTGATAAATTTAACAATATAAATTATACGTGTTTACACAACAGGTAAATAAAAGGCGAGTAGTTCAGTTTACTGACAAGCCAGTAAACTGTTCTTCCACTATTGCCTATAAATAATGTCAGAGGTAGATAAATTAAATAAATATACTACTCATATCGAAACAATCATATATTATAATCAAGCAACGTTATTACTTTTCATTCTATTGCTAGATAATGATGTTGTGATATTACACTTTCCCATATTCAACATAGTTCCTGTGGCGATAATAGACGCGTTTTGACTATATTCGTATTTCGATACTTGATAAGCTACGCCAGTTGTACTTAGATGACTTAACATCTACAGAAATACAGCGATTTCGCCCCACCTTCTAACGGTCTGTATATTCGCGCATACGTTGAAGCCATGCAATTTTAGACGAAAATTGCATAGACGATATACCTTCGAAAGGGATGTCAAGAAGTCGGTCCAATATCTATTATTGTTAGGCACGTAAAAAGTTCGTCTTCTCTTCGATAAAGAAGAGATTCGGCAAAATTTCCAGGTTGAGGGTGGATCGTTTCCTGACTTTGGTGATTGATCTCAGTAGTAGAAATAAGCCAACGTTAGATAAGCGAATAAAATAAAAATTATGTCTCAAGTACTCAGTCTCAATTCCGCTGAGGAGAGGCTGTAGCATTTGTGAAAATACAGTTATGCAAGACCTTTACAACATCTGCAAACGATAGAATCTTGTTAAATTTCAAGTTGATATCATGAACAAATATAATGAATTACATGAGCTCCGAAAGAAATTCTTGTGGAACACCAGAATCTGAAGTAAATGTAACGGCAGCTAATTTACTGTTCATAGAGTTTCCTCACAATAAGTAGCCTGGAAAAATAGAGTTATTATTTAAAAATCAAACAATTTCAATTTATTAGAAAAATGTTTGCTCTTAAAAACTCAATACAAATGACAAAACTTTTCGCTAATTTCAAGCGATTCGGTTAAATGTTACACAGCTTTTTACTTAAATACACATGAACAGCGTATAGGTAGAACTGGATTACGATTTCTGGAAAGGTCCTATATACTTTGATAAATTTTTGTACTTCAAAGACTATGCCACCCCTTAAATTAGAAGTATTGATTGAAAAACAAATAAAATATTCATTGGAAATTTTATTATTCCAGTCGTGTTACTATCTGTCTTATTATATTTAATATTATAATTGACAGATACTCTTTCGAACATATTATATAAAATATGTAGGCAGAAATATCAGCTTTATCTAAACTTGTAGTGAGCGAATTATGCCATGCACGCACGGTAGCCCAGACTCCAGAGTACGTATTATCGATGTGCATGCAAATAAAATTTCCTCTCAGCGACTAGTTTACCTTTGCGCAAATAGACAGAACGTGGCAGTATTATGCATGAAGATCAAAGTGGTCGGACACCATTGAAACATTTGTAATCATCTCATCCTTTTCGTTCAATTTATGTTCGCATAAATCCAAAAACCGTGCTGACAGCTACATTTTTCTCGTTAGTGCCAATTTCTTTAGACCCACAATTTACTTGTAATTCGTACGTATAGTTCTCTACATATATTTAAGGCACGTAAAAAACCTCAAAGCTTTGCCGCTACGTGTAAATGGAAGAGCGGGGCATGTTACATATTCGTAGAAAATGGTAAATCATAAATATAATGTATTACTTAATACATAGAACAGTATTGTTCTCCTGTAAAGTATGTTCTGGCATGATTAAAATAAGAAATTAACGGAAACACACTTGTTTCAAATATGATTTCAAATTAATTTGATACAGTTACCCGACTCTCTCCTATCGAAATATTTTTAGGATGTAACGGTTTACAGCGGGTATGTAAACCCTACCCTCGACAGAGTCGAACTTAATATTGTCAGTGTATCATGGTATATCGAATTTGTCAATGCTCCACAAATATGTAAGATATTATTCCTATCTTGACATAAACAAAACAGAGTAAATTTTTAAATTTATCACTGTACCAAATAACTATATTTATTTACCAAATACAATACTTCCAAATTTCTACTGTTATTGGGCACAAACATTTTAAGTGTCTCCTAACGAGTGACAGTGATTTACGGTCGGTCTTATGGCTTTTTTTATGTGCCTTAAATGTATGTAGCGAACTATACACAAAACGTTTTAAAATCAAAAAGTTACTACTACCAATCCGATGATGTGGAGCACTATCCTTTCCGGTGATTTTTAAGCGAGATATCGGCCGCCACAGTGAGAGGTCCGGGAATTTCGCTCCTCGAGCGACACGGCCAAGCTTCGAGGGCCATTGCTTCCAAACGAGAGCTCTTACAGGCATATTTTGTCATAGAAAATCAAACCTAAAATCGAATAGCGCAAACCAGCAATATGTGCGTTCGTTCGTTTCGGAGATACAGCCGCTCAAAGGCACCAATAGGTATTCTTAGCACTTCTAAGTTAGGTTTTCTCGAAATCCTGACACGGTGGTGAAAAATAGATTACGGCATCGTGTTCAGCATGACAACATCCTTCGAGATACGGTAATGGAATCCCAATGATCCAACATTTTTTTTTTTTTTTGTAAATCTGTCACAAAGTAACGACTTCTATAAACCATTTTTTAAATAGAACGTATTTTTTAAAAAGTTATTATTCATTTATTTTTATTTATTTATTTATTTAACCCTTTCATTCCGCAAAACGACAACGGGAGGCGGCACCGTATATGGTATGTGAAAACTTATGTACGTATACATGCTTCATTTAGCCATATAAATTCAAAAAATCAATCAACAAAACATTTATTCTTTTTAAAAGTAGGTACATAGATTTTCACCAAAAAAAAAGTAAAATAAAAACAGATACGAACTACAGTGTAAATATGGCCTTGCGTAAATATCCGATTCCCGCACTGGAAGCACGAAAAATTTTTGCGGATTTGTCCGGTTGCAGGAATTAAAGAGTTAATGGCCTTATTTATATTAACGTCCTGGCGGATTTCAGCTATTGCTGTTCTATCACTCAACCAAGACACGTACACATAGACATCAACACAACAACCATTCCCTACGATATTGCCATCTACCGCAGCTGAGACTTAAACACAGAAGAGATAAAAGCGACTAGACATGTTATGCCACTCAACGGTGGTCTAGCTCACTGCTACCGTCTCGGTAACACATGAAAAACGCCATTAAACATCCATACTCTGGCCAGGATTCGAATCCAGGACTCCGTGGTCACAAGCCAAACACCTTTAGTACTGCGCCACTGAGCCAAGCGATGCTAAAATTTCATTTTATAATAGGCCAGTTCCATGATGTTCTTTTTATAGGATTTTTATACGTTTTTATATAGTACTCGATATTCTTATTATGCACTTAAAATGTCGTATTATTAACATTTTCCGTTCTCGAGATATATGGAGTTGAAATTTGTAATAGTTGCAAAAACAGTGAGCCTGTTTGTGACGTCACTATACGCAACTTTGAACTCGGAGATCTACCGAGATACCGCGATAAAAGAAATTAGTTGTCAATAGTGTGACAAATAACTTCTTCGCTTTTGACAAAGAGATATTGTCTCGTTTCGTGTTAGAAATTATTACCTACGTTCGCACCGATCCTTAGTTACAGTTAGTATACAGATTCGGACAATGCAGTTTAGGGTATAGGAATAACGATATAATTGGCCCCGCTAGTTTCATAAATCGTGAAAGCAGAGGTACACAATGAATTGAATTTAGTACGGCATGAACTAAGGATGGGTGCGGACGCAGGTAATAACTTCTAATACGAAACGAGACAATATCTCTTCGTCAAAAACGAAGAAGTTATTTGTCACAATTTTGACAAATAATTTCTTCTATTTAAAGCATTTCTGCAATTTCTTTTTAGCCGTAAATGCTATGGGAATAAACTAATATTTCTTATTAAAACCGAAATGAAAATAGAACATTAAAATAAAATTAAATAACTCGGAAACTAAAATCAACTAATAATTATCAAAAAATAAATTATTGTTATTAATGTACAAAAAGAGAACATTAAAATAAAATTAAATAACCATCAGAAACTAAAATCAACTAATAGTTATCAAACAATAAATTAATGAAGTAAGGATTCAAACAAACCACCTTCTTGTGCCAAACAATATCCAAACCGATTATACAATGAACCTCTCATATCATTGAGTTGATTTGGAGTAATGCTTGCACAAAGTTGGATAAGTTTTTCCCGTAATTCAGCTAAATTATTGGATCGCTCAAACGCATGTTTGTACGCGGTTTCCTTTAAAAAGCCCCACAGAAAGAATCATAGGGTGCTGGGTCAGGTGGCCTGGGAGTCCATTTTATCATTCCCCTCGTAGCTATTAAACGATTGGGAAATGTTCTTTCCAGAAAATTAATAACAGTTAAGGTATTGTGACTTGGGCAGCCGTCTTGTTGAAACCAAATGTCAAAGTTGACAGGAAGATTTTGAACTGCATGAATTATTTGGTTTTGTAAAAGCTCTAAATATTTATTGCCATTTAAATTGCCATCGATTAGCAGTGGTCCTATAATATGATTGTCTAAAATTCCCATCCAAACGTTCGACTTTTGAGGATAATGAGTTCACACAGCAACACTCAAATGTTTATTTTTCCGAGACCAATATCGTACTACGAATAGATTGTGTTTCATATGGAATGAAACGGATGATTCATCTGTAAACAATATATTTTTAAGAAGTTTTCATTCTCATTCACTTTATTTATCATGATTTCACAACATTCCATCCATTTGAAATTGTCCTCAGGAAATATTTCTTGCATTGTTTGAACTTTGAAACAACTGTACCCATTTCTTTTCAAAATATTTCTTACAGTTGTTTCCTTCATCAGCAATTTGCCTGCTAGAACAAGGTTCACTAGTTTCAACAAGTGCACAGACATTAGTTTCGCGAATTTCACGTTCTTCGCTCATTTGTGGATGACGAGGTTCGGGTTACAATATTTTTTACAATAATTCACGACACAATCGAAATTCTCAAATTTGTTAATAATGTATGAAATTATGCTAGCTGAGGGGATTGGTCTGTCTTGATATGCCACAGTAAATAAATTTATTGTGTCTTCAGTGGATTGGCCCCCAAAGTACCACTTCACAATTTGCACTTTTCTGCAGTAAAGTTGTATAAACACACGGAATTTTAATAACGAAATTGAGATTAATTTATTTTATTCCCACACGTCTAAACAGCTACGCTATTATAAGCAGAATGGGTGCGCTTTTCTCAACTCGACGTGGTCAAGCGATGGCGCTATTGTTTTATACCATTGTTCTACGACAAGGCGTGGTTTATCTGCGCAGAAACAAGTTCACGTACCTTAAACTAATTTGCTGAATCTGTAGATAGATCTGTCCATATGTATAGTAACGCAGCGCTTGGCCACGCCCCATTCTTGCGAGGTGGAGATTTGTAATTGTTTTTAAGACACTAAACGTGCGAATAAAATTCTGATTTTTTGCACATCCATTATTTTATACTTGCAGTTTCGATTTATGAAATAAAAAAAAAATGTCGAAGTAGCCTATTTTAGTGGTCGTTCTTTTAAAGGCGGTTCAATTTTTTCAAATTTTATTTTGGATGCTTAATGCTTTATACTTACTTTAAGATGGTACTAGCATTTTTTATTTAATACAAATTTTATTGCATTTATTTATTATTGTCACAAACAAATTGATCTTGCAAAAATATTTAAGGCATTAAAGAAGGTAGATTGAAAGTAGACATTTTTTTTTTAATTATTCGCAAGTCACCAACTTTGGATACACATTTTTCTAGAAATATTTTCGCTTCACTCCTAAAAAACTGTAAATGATTCCATAAAAATTTCTATAATAATATTGATGAATATAACACTTAGAAATCTATCTTAAACAGAACGGTTAATAAAAACACGTTCTCATAAATAACGATATGTGATTTTGCCGAAGGTGTGTCTGTTAACTAATGTGTTAAAAAGTTCTTTCTAATTTTATGACAGCAAATAATTTCCTGTTATTCACATTCTTCGAGAGTTTAACGATTATTGTTTTTGATGTTCCAGGTTTGTGGGCGTCCTCCTACAAACGCTGTCGATAACAGTTTTCTCCAGCTTAACTTCTAAAATTTCATTAACAAACTGCACGATTCCGAAAATTGGGATTTTGCTTGACCTTTACAACCTCTGGAATTACCGAAAGCCGCACTCAGTTATATATTGATTCAATTGTTCAATCCTTGTGTGTCCCTTTATGAATTATTATATATAGTTGTATAACGTATAATCTTATGAATATTTCAACTTGAGTTATAATCAATAATAACAAAAAAATATGTCATATTACTCATGCAAATGAATAAACTGGTTTAGATTGGATTTTATTAGTTCTCACAGGTTATTGTACTTTTCGCAAATACGAAACCGAAGAGTATATTGTATTTGATCGGCACATTTTTAAAACCGTCAACATAACTCACAAAAAAAAAAGATCATTGTATTAGTGACAGAATTCTGAACAATTTTTTCCCGTCTGCTCATCTGTCCGTCTGCTTGTCTGGCCGTCTAGTACTTTCCTTTTAAAGCATGATAACTTGTATTGAAATTTAGACAGTAAGTTAATGTTAGCTAAAGGAAGAACCCTATTTATAAGCAAAATCAATCAGTAAATAAAAAAATTATTAATTACGTAATTTTTTTTAAAATTGTCTTTTATTGTTCAGTTATTTAACGTCGGCCTATTTCCGGTACTAAGACCAATCACTAATGCCAGGAGACGAGCTCAATCTGGAAATTATGTCGGATATCTTCCCTATAGAGAAGTAGAGATTTTTTACTTGCTTTACATCTCTGAAGGACGGTGCATCTACCATGCAATCTACATCTAGAATTGCACAGCTTTTATATACACCATAATATATAAACTGTTAGAAAATGAGGCAATATCGCGGTATTTTTGTAGAGGTTCACGCATTCAAGTACTCGCCCCAATTGGCGTAGCTTAACATTACATGTAATAATATAATATCCAATAATCAAAAGATGATCTTGTATTGGGCACATTATATTATGGACATTAACGCAATGAATGACGACAGTCTATAATATAACAGCTTGTAACACTTATTTTCAATTTAGTTTATAGCTTTCTGAAACTTATTTAAACAGATGCCTTTTATATGTCTGTACAAGAGATGCATAGCCTGACAGCATAATCATATGGTAAATCCACCTCACAAATGTTTTTCTTCATTTGTGAAGAAAATAAACTCAAGTTTGTTTATGTCTTCAAATTTGTACAGATTTTTCTTTGTTATTAGTAGTCTAGAAAAGAAATGGCAGATTCTTCGGACCTGGCACACCCCACGAATGAAGAATACATTAAAAATTAACCACATTACTTGATATTATTAACCAGATTTGTATGCCGTAAATGAATTTACAGTGACTGTTCCAAGAATACTTCAAAAAATCATTCATACAAATGGAAGTGCATCCTTTGTAAATACTATCACATCTTGTATACCGCAAAGTTCCATATAAGGACCACTCCATTTTCGTTTATATCAATGACTTATTAAGATCAGTTCAATTCTATAAAGCACCTACGGAAAGCTGATGACACCTGCATTATAATGTCAACATTGACAGTAAGAGGAATATCAAGAATTTGATAAACTTTCATATAGTTGACTATACATATTTAATTCACATAAAACATACCATAAAACAGGCCATTAAAATATCAAAGTTGACATTTATGCCTGAGTACACGGTCCTACAGAGCCGTACTTCAAATTTCTGACTGATAGGAAGAACAAAATAATACTAGAACTTTAAGAATCGTGTTTTCGGCAGAAATTTAATGACGTTTCTGGTAAATTAAAAATCTTACTGTGTTTTACGTCAAGATATGAATATCTGAATTTTTTCAAAATAACTTTCCTATAGAGATTTTTTTTTTCATTAAGTAAAAGAAAGAAGCTATTTAATTGGCATTTCAATACTCTTCAATTTTTATCTCTACGATAATTTTTGTATTCTTCGTGTTTTAAAAGTTATTTTCAAAAAAAAAAGTTTGATGTCATTTTGTTTTATGTTCCGCTCACAGTGACCTTGTTAAATTACTTTTCTACTACTAAAGACCCACCAAAAGTTGATATAAAAGATTTTCAAACTATTTACAAAGCTTTTGATGTTCCCGGGAGCTACCTAACTTTCGGATATGTCCTCAGGCGTTTACTCCACCTCCTCTAGGTACTTTCTCCTAATGCGGATTTTCATTTACAAGATTTAAACAGTTTGAGTTGCTAAATTTGCATTTTCGTTTCATCATGTCTTTAAAATGATGATATCTCAAGGGCGTCAGCTCATTAGATGACCTGTTATCAGTCTTAGTTAATAATTTTCGAGTCCGAGAAACTTTGTTGCATGCTTTGTTGAAAAATGAACCTTTTCGTTTTTCTTTGGCCTGTAGTATTCTTCCAATAAGAGTTCTTCTTGTCATTCTCTCATTACATGTCCCGTACATAGGCGACAAAACGGTTCAAGTCCGAAAAACTTCAGCACCAACCTCCTGAGCGCCCTGTATAGAACACATCTTCTGTCGCACTTTTCCAAAGTGAGTTATTTTCGTATGTCTGAGCTACATATATGGTAGTCAGTAAATTATAATACTTACGAGCAAAATATTTATAAGTCGTTAATGTTATTTATTCGGCATTAAAAACACATAAAATTACTTAAAAACTGAAACATCACAATGACAACGACTAATCACTGTCCATGTGATATAAGCCCTTAACGGTGTTGATTTATGACCAGTAAAAGAAAATATTACTGTACAACCCGTATCGATGCACCATGATGGTGAATTATTAATTTTATTTCCCTGTCTGTTCAGTTGCACTGGTTATAATTCATTGTATATTGATATGCAGGCAGTGTAGTGACGTGTTACGAATCAAATTTGTACGTTGGAATAATAAATAATTATCTTGCGGTTTATCTAAATAATATTAATTATGTAAGATTCAATTTATGTGTGGATGTTTTTAAATAATGCATGAGCAAAGTTTACATAATCTTTCGAATGCGCCACATTGTCTCTTAAAAGGAAAATGAGTATAATGGAACATGAGAAGGTCTCAAGCTACGTGAATTACTTTATACAACTGTGCAAATATTTAATTATATCAACTAACTACGGAATTGTACAGAGTGGTATATGGAGAAAGTTATTTTTGTGGAGAAGACCTATGAGTTCATTAAAATGGCCTAATTTATATTACATACAAAATGCACATTTGTAACGTATTAACATATCTATGAATCTTTCTTTGTGTCTCTGAGATATGGTACCTTCGAGATATTGATCTAGAGTCAGGGCCCTCGAGTCATCTGACTCGAACCCCAAGCTGTAACGATGAATTTTCAAGTCTCACGAACATTTAGAAAAAAAATTCTACTATGAATTTTTATTTATTCGGAGACTTAAAAAGACCAGTGGCCGAGGGGGTAGGGACCCCAAAACGATCGATATACCAGGGCCAAAATTTCTGTCACCACTTCTGTCTAGAGAGGTTTTTTGTTTGTGCGATATCAACCGTCATAAGAAAACAATATCCAACCGTTAAGGGATAACCAGATGGTAAAAGACAATGAGGACGACCCGCAAAACAATGGACTGATGTTAGCTGATACTAAAATACGACATACGGAGTGAATTTAATGCAGAATTTAATTTCTTTACAACCTAAACACAACGCAATAAGTCAAACAAGCTTGCCATTATACTCTTCCCCGATTTACTGTAGGTTTTATATAATTATTGCACATTCTATGGTATACTCTTCACAGTTTATCTTTTGCAAGTAATATTAATTTTAAATATTTTTTGTTTAATTACAAAATAAAAATTATTTATAAAACTATTGATTTATAATCTTTGCATTCTTTCGACAACCTAAATTCTGGTAGCGATTAACATTCTAAAATGAATTTGTCTTTCTTTTTGGACAATTCTCATTCAAACACTAGTTTCCACAGAGTCCCCTACGCCTATGCAGAGTAAACCAGTATCCACATAACCCCCTACAGCTTTGAAGATTCAGTTAAAATGAGAACAATGGCCTGAAATGAATTTATTTACATATCTCGTCTTTTGGAAAAATTTTCATTCAAAAGGGCAAAAAACGTTTCAAATGCTGAGCATTTCGAAGAAATGGAAAGACAGATTTCATGAAAATTTAATCCATTTGAATGAAAATTTTCCAAAAGACGAGGTATGTAAATAAATTCATTTTAGGCCTCTGTTCTCATTTTAACCGAATCTTCATAGCCGTAGGGGGTTATGTGGATACTGGTTTACTCTGTATAGCGGTAGGGTACTGTGTGGAAACTAGTGTTAGAATGAGAATTGACCAATAAGAAAGACAAATTCATTTTAGGATTTTAATCGCTAACATAACCAGAATTCAAGTTATCGAAAGAATGCAAAGATTGTAAATCAATAATTTTACAAACAGTTTTTATTTTAGTTCTCATAGATAGTTTTCTCTGTTTGCAAAATCCTATACAGAATATGTTTCATAAAGAAAATGGATATTTAACAAAATTTTAATAGTTAGTTACTTTTTCATTTATTGATTGATTTTGTTAAAAAATATAGGGTTAAATAAATACTGTTACGTTTTTCCACCTTTTTAAGAAACACCCTGTATGAATCTGTGGGTTCTAAATAATTTTAACAAGGGGTAAACCACTAACACTTTATTTAATAATTCACTGACTATACAATACTTCAAAATAAGCTTTACACTTTGTTTACTTTGTTCACTTTGTTTTTGCTGCCAAACTTCACTTTAATAAACTTTCTCTATACGCCGATAATCGCGCCTTATATACTCTGAAATTGCCTCTAGATGCATCCACAACACAATCAAGAATCTTCCTTCACCACACTCTGGAGAACTCTATCTCTTTCTACAAGTTTCCAGTCACTCACTATTAGGCATAGGCGTATCAATCCCCAGTTTCAAGGGGGTGTAATTCATAACAATACAATTCTTTCACTATCGACTACTACATTTTTTAGGTTTTAGCTGGAGGAGCTGGCGATTGGCCTCGCTTACTGCGACCTCTATATATCTATTGTAGTTCTCCTTTTTGTACCTTAAGGCTCCTGATCCAGACATGGGCCTTGCTAGACTTCGAGTCTGTTGATAAGGGGCTCCTTGGTAAAGTTATCAGCCCTTGGTTTCTTTTTTTCGCCAAGCCGCCTCAGTCCAGTAAAAGCTTTCACAGTTCATGACATGGATTGAGGTTTCCGATGAGAACCTGGGTCACTCATCCATGTGCTCGACCGAATACTAACTTATTGTCCGAAATTCAATAGAATCGGAATTTTCGTTCTCAAGTTAACGTGCTTACAGGAAACGTGACGGACGGACAGACGGACGGACATTTTGAAAATTGTTCAGAATTCGATCACCAACACTAGTGATATGAAAATTTTTTCTCTACGAGCGATATTATCGATTTTAGAAATGTGCCGATCAAATGCAATATAGTCTTCATTTTGTATTTGCGAAGAGTATAATAATGACGGCCGACTTTGTGTTGCTTTAAACTCTGCATACAAGAAGCAATGATGCTTCTAATTCGTAAGATATAAGTTGATTCTGGATAAACACGCAACAGCCATATAAAGTCTACTTTAATAACTTATAATTTACAGATTTGGCCGATGTGGTACAAGTCTGCACATAAATCGGTATATGTACGGCGAGCTTAAGGACAACAAAACACGTTTCCTGGAATTTAAACCAATGTAAAAAATTACCGGAACTAAATATAACATTGCACTCCAAAATTATTGGACCATCCTGTAGACACACACTCAACCTGAGCGTATCGTGTAATTTATTCCTTATGTAAACGTAGCATGTATAGATGGAGTCCTTGAAATGCATACAAATTAAATGTTTTACTCATATGGTGTGTTTCCTGCCCAGCTCATGCGAACAGAAAAACAACATTGCGTAAAATACTGGACTCGATTGTCCATTGTTACATACTTTACTTGAATTTTGTATCTTATGGAGCAGTAGCGCCGTAAATTTAATTAAGAACAAGGCATTAAATGGCAGAAAGGTTTCTCGACCTTATTATGTGGAATTTCTCTGCAAAAAGCAATTTTAATGTGTCTTTGTCATCGTCAAGGTGTAAACAATAATTGCACTGTTAGATTATAGCGATCGTGCATCTCTTTGTTTTGAAAATCTTATAGAAGCCGTGTTTCCGTTTTATAACTGATTTTATAACTGTACTACTGCAACGAATTTGCATGATCACAATATCTAGTTACGCACCGATTTACTAATTTTTAAATAGTATTTTTGAACATATTTTATATTGCTATGCATAACACTTGTTTATTGATAAAAAAATTTCTCATGCAATTTTCTCGAAAACTGAAAATCCTCGAAAAGAAATTTCAAATAAAAAAGTTTCCTCCATCTTTTATCTTAATTTCTTTCCAATAAAATTTGTATCTGTTTCGCCAGATGAAACATTTCCCTCTTGTTATATTTACTCCTGCACTCTTATAAGAAGGAGCCTGGTAGATAGTACAGAAAATCTCTTGAATTTCAAATAGGAAAAACTTTCATGTGGACTGATTCAACAACTACTGAATTAAAAATGATGCATGTAAACTGAGACAGTCTGATATTCCAAGAATTTGTGAAATTCATAAATTGGCAAGTAGTTCAGACTGGTGGCTGATTTAGCAACAGGGACATATGACAACGAAGATAATTATAGTGATGTTTCGGAAAATAGTTTCAGGGAGCCGAATTTCTAAAAAGACGTGATGTAACTGCATGGCCCGAAAAAAATCAGAGTGCGATGAACGCGTTTTGAATAAAGAAATTCAGTGCATGACAATAATTCCTCAAGAAACAAATTCAACAAGATAATTTTGCAGAATAAATAAAATTCTTGGAGCAAAAGGAAGAAATCAGAAGTCAAGATAAACTCAGTTTGATGCCTGTTCTGAATGACAATGATTTACTGGTATTGGATGGACGAATTAAAATGGAAGTTTCATGAATATCAATAATTTTACCATCAAAACACCGGTATACCCACTTGCTTCTACAGAAGTACCAAGAACAGCTTGCACACTTAGGTCAAGAGTCAGTCGTAAATGAGGCCCGCCAAACGTTTTGGGTAATATGTGGGAGGTCTGCCATTAAAACTGTATTTTCTAAATGCCAGTGATGTAATGTCAAAATAATAAAACCCGAATTCCCAGTTATAGGACAACTGCTAGTATTTTGTTTCACACCAAACATTAGACCATTTACGTTTGCTGGAATAGGCTATTTTTGATCTTTATAGTAGCTCATACTAGCGAACGTATTTGTTGAATGGCCCCATAACAGTAGTAACCAGTGTTCTTGGCCAGAGATAGAAATAATATATTTCCAAGTCACGTTAATGTCCCTCTTAAGTCTAGAACATTTAGATTTTGGAGACGGAGGAGTTTAGTGGAATCCGAACCACATATTTTTTGGTAACAACCAAAATATGTTCCACCAGTGCTACTCCATCTTACTATTAGTTAACAAGCTTTAATATTTCCCTTTGAAAGTTCATTTCTTTACCACCATTTAAATTCATGTCAAACGAAATGAGCCTGGTCATTGCCTCATCGTTGACCTGGTTTCATCCTATTCAGTCTTACAATTGTTATGTCATTGGGTGTCGTGGATGTCTGACTAACTCCAGGTATGGGTGCCAGAAAAACCCTGCTGTTATATTTCATTTAGAATAAAAACGTTTTGAATTGAATTGAATTAGGTGTAATAATAATCATTAAACCGGTTCTCGAATAATTTATAAAAATCAGTTCAGTCATATTCAACTTATATGAGTAGCAAAATACAGAGTTACACGGTTTTTGAATAGTTGCCTTCTGAAGTCGGTTAATAGTGCCATTCATCTCTATGAATTCCTGACACAATGTGATGATGGACGAACGCACATAGTTGTTTTTTTTTCATTGAGCTCATTTAGCATATTCTTTTATTATATTTCCTGAAACACATTTTGAATTTAGAGCGATATGCAAAGAACTAAAATTTTCTACAATTTCTATAGTCGGGATCTCATATTAACAGCTGTGTGACGTCATTTTTTTTAATTATTGATATTATATCGCGAGCAGATCTGTACGATCCGCAGCACTCAGGCCTGTCGGCCCATTGTGCATTCGCGTCATGTGGGATCTTCTAGAAGAGGCCAGTGCTCTCCACAAAGGATAGCAGTCTATTCCATGGGTGATCCCGTAATTCCTCCAGCTGTAAAAATTTCCTTTGAAGATGCCCATACCTTAATGCACCTAAGGGTGCAACTGCATAGGATATGAGTGGTGGACCTCCACTCCACACATCCTACAAATAGGGCTATTTTTCAACCCCGTTGTATGAAAATGTTTGTTCAGAGGACAGTGTCCTGTTAACAAGCCTACTATCATATTTTTGTTACATACAATTTATGTACGTCTGTTGTTTGTATATATTTTATATGTTATCTTTTATATAAGTACACATTTTTTTTAGACTTAGATTATTTAATACTTTAAGATCGTAATCTGTTTTTTTATTTTTAAAACTATGTTGGTGTTCCTTAATTCTTTTTTCAAAACTTCTACCAGTTTGCCCCAAAGTATATGTAGGGCAAACTGGTAGAAGTTTTGAAAAAAGAATTAAGGAACACCAACATAGTTTTAAAAATAAAAAAACAGATTCAACTTATGCTAATCATCTTCTTGATGAAAAACATAAAATTAATGAAAAATTTGAAATTTTACATTTAGAGAAGAAGGGAATAAAGTTAACATTATTAGAATCATTAGAAATCAATAAATTAAAAAACTCTGGCATAATTTTAAATGATCAACTAGAAACTAACAATTCACCGTTACTAAACTTGTTTTAAATTCTATCATACCCTTTTTTAACAATCAACTTTTATTAGTTTTAGTATTGTTGGAGTTAGTTAAAAAATTCCTTTTTTAAAAAAAAATCTCTATTATTAGTTCATATTTCATCAGAAATAGTTTGCCTTATTCATACTTTATACCTGGTTTCACCCTAATTAAGCTATCATATTTTATTACCCATATATATATATATATATATATATATATATACCTTAATTTGCATTGTAAATTTAGTTTTATACTCACATCTGAAGAAGCCACTGTGCTGGCGAAACAATTGTTATGTGTTTATATATTTGAAAAAATATATAAAACAAAAAATTTTTGTGAAAATCGTAAAACAAGTGTATGTTTTATTTGTGCAACGTTAACATGGATTTTCATCAAGTAAAGGTCGAATCAATCAATTATACGTATATATTTTCTATTTTTATATTTCTCTAATTATAGTTGACGAAACCTTTTTCTGTGAAAACAGTTTTTATGGCAAATAAATGTTTCTATTCTATTCTATTCTATTCTATTCTATTCTATCCTTCTAAGTTTTTCTCTATCGAGCCCAAGCAGCCACTTAATGGTTGAGTCAGTCGAGTGCCCCTTTATATGGAGCCTCGACTGCCTCATTCCAAGGGCCTGAGTCCAATAGTTGCTAAACCTTGCAGTAGCCCAGTCTCGTAACTCTCATTGAATCAGACTTCTTGGCAGACCAAAGGCTGGCTCGGGGCCAGGGAACGGAGTTATTGCTCCTTTTTCCTCCAATTAGTCTGCCTCTTTGTTGCCCTCCACACCTCTGTGACCGGACACCCATATGAGTTTGACAGAGCTGCGTTCGCACAGTTCTGTCAAAATATTTCGACAGTTTAAAACTAGCCTTGAGGTTACTTTGATTGGCACAAGAGCCCTCAAGGCTGCTTGGCTGTCACTACATATATAAATATATTTGTTGGCGATACCTCTCCTGAGATTCTCGTTTGCACATACCAATATGGCATATACTTCTCCTTGGAATACACTAGGATACCTTTCAAGTGTATTCCAAGCAGAAGTATATGCCAGTCCTCTCGACTAGGAAACACCGCTGAGTACGAAATAGTGAAATTGTAGAGAGGGAGGCACCGGTCATCTTCCACTTGGGTGATGACCCGGTCCGTTACCATCAGATCCAAGGCCCTTGTGACGTCATTTACTCCTATGGTAATTTAATATATCTCAAAATGTGCTTTTGTTAATAGCTGATATAAATGGAATATAAAGTAACACGAATTGTGAGAATAATATTAACTACTAACATATGATTCAATAATGTTAGAACGTTATTTTCTAATGAATTTTACTTTTCTCTTTATTCTCCATGTGTTAGCATTTGTTGTATAAAAGGAATGCGTTTTAACATCTTATTCATTATACTATACCACTTTGACATTGCTTGTCATTATTGATCAGATATTTCTGTTGATAGGTGATTCTGCTTTTAAATAACCGGTTTCACACATTAAACGTATCTTTGAGACAAATTTTGGGAGTAAGTGACTTCAGAGTTTCTTGCGCATCCTTGAAGCAGTATATTTCTGAAACTACTTATGAAATTGATCTCAAATTTTCAGTATTGTAATTATTCGACCATTACCTCATGTTCACGTACTACAAAATGTAATACAAAATTTTACTAAATGACCCCATTGTGTGGTCATAAAACGCTAATTCGGCGCTACTGCACTAATTTACATTTGTGTACAAAAGACCTCAACGGCTGGATAAACAGCGAATTTTAAAATGTTGAGCAGTATTATTTTTAACGTCCGTTTAAAGGCCATTGTTCTTTATTTCGAGTGTTTGAACCACCTTAAAGGAAGTAACTGATTAATGTCTAGATAATACTGAAATTGTTTAATAATTACAGGAGTCAAATGCACTAATTATAACCTAAGACATAATTAAGTCTTTACATTTGTTATATTTTGTACTAAAAGAATTATATTTATAATGAAAAATCCGTCATATAATGTCCTCACTACAATATTTATGTACAAAACAGAGATAATCCAGGCACGAACCATAATATCTTAGCTGCAAAGATTATTTATTTCTAACAGTTGGATTTCCACCTGAAGAACTACTTTCTAGATTGACGCTCTTGAAAATCATCTTATTATTACCCAACTAGTTTTCTTACGCAAACTAATAACAAGTGACGTCCTTAATATATTTCTGTGACAATCTTTTACCTTCAATCTCCTCCTAATACCTCGTATTAATGTAGTGAAATTTTCAACGCTTCATCAAATTTGCAACAACTATAACAGTACAAAACAAGTGTATCTGTTTAGCTACAATAATTATATAGCCTCGATTAAAAACCTAAAATTAAAATGTGTACCGACACTTATTATCTCTGTATTTTTATTACAATGTATAGTTCAATCAAATTATGGTTTCTTTACTGAAGTATAGGAAACGGGCAAAATATGTGTTGAATACGATGGTGATAATAAGAATTCTTCAACCCCCTGCGTTCGGCCCCTATGGCCAAAATCCACCCACTTTTATAGGTTTTCGAGCTATAGGCAAATGTGGAGTTATTCTCGCATGGGATATCTTGGAGAATGTTGCAAGGGAGTTGGCCGAGGCCTAACCCACATGCGTGAGGAGGTTCTTTCACTGGTTTTCTCACTGGTTTGGGTGGGGTATCGACTATACTTGAAGGGTCGAAACATCCCTTCACAGAGCTTGAAGATGGAGTTTTTTGCTCGTCATGAAGAATGTAATGGAGAGTTGTTGGGGCTATTTTCACCACGAATTTCGACGCTTCAAGTCTTAGAACGACGTTACAAAGAAGCGGGGAAGTTTACTTTTATTATCCATTTTATATTTGAAATAAATAAATTATTTTATTGCAAAACGAGCTTTCTTAACCCATGTACAATGTAATTAATTAAACCACGCCGCATCGCGCCGCTTGCATGCCCAATTACATTCCTAAATTCTTTCGTCATGCTCATCACTCTGGTCGATATAATTATCGTCATCATCATCATCAAATTCACTTATATAATTATAAATAAATATATATGAATGTTGTAGAAAATAACTATTGTCTTAGAAAATGAAAACAAAAACTCATTTTCCAGCCCTTTGAAGGGTTATTTCAATCACTCAGGGCTGAAATTCCTAACTGAATAGTCTAGTAGTTGACTATTCACGTAATCCTGTGTCAAAAACAAACCAAGAAAATCAATTTTACATCCCCTTAGAAGGTGGTTCCGCACCCTATAGCGCATGAAGTTTGGGTCTCGGCTAACTCCCCTAAAACATTGCCCATGATATCCCTTGCGAAAATCCCGTTCCAAGAATTCCACACACGCCTATAGCCAGGAAACCATTTAAAAGGATGTATTTGACCATAGAGGTTGAACACAGGGGGTTGAAGAATAATTATTGTTACTATCGTGTTCAGCACCCTCGAAAACGCGGGGGGGATATATTTTAGCCTGTTCTCTATACTTCGACGAAAAATGGCCTTTCTTGCATAACTTGATTAGACTAGTAACCACGCTCATTGGGAGATGAGTAAACACTCAAGCATTAGTCGATATAGTAGCACTCTCTATGGCTTTACTCGTTATGTGACTGGGCGAAGGGTGTGAGAACTCTTTGCCGAAAATTTCGACTTAGGTCAACCTAATAAAATACAATACCTATGGCTCAACTATTTCACGGTTGTCAGTCACTACATTACAATTAAAACGTGGTGAACTTAAGTTTCCGCAGCTGCATTAGATGAATATTTATACCTGCCTCGTTATTTACCGTACCACAGCTTGTGACATATGATGGATTTGACAAAATAGGACAGTAAATACAAAAAAATATCAAGAAAGCTTCTGGAAGTAGAAACTTAATATTAAAGATATGTTTTATGTATTTAATTAATTTATTTGTGAAATATTGTCCCCAAGTACCACTCGTGCCTTTAAATTATATGTGTGATTTTTCAGATAGAAAATTGCCAATTATTTACACTCTAAGTATTACTAGGCAGGCTACGCTTTCTAAAAATTTTTACCGTTATAATTCAAAGTGCTAGTGGTATTACATACGATAAAAACTTCAAAAAACTGCAAAAATGTTTTCCACAGAACAATTTTTGTTTTAAATACATTCTTCTGAAAATTTATCAGGAATGCTAAAAAAATATCTCATTTATTTGTATTTAAGTATAAATATAAAATATAATAAATAAATAAATAAATAAATGAACATGGCAATAAACATAATAGACTCACATAAGCATTTTCGTGCTTGATCGTGAGTATGAAAGAAAATACTGGATATAACTAATATACCTTAAGATTGCACAGTAATAATTAAAATTATAGACATATAAAAGACATAATTATGTTAGACAATATAAAAGAAATTGTTAGCAGTATATATTTTTTTAAATGAAGCCTACAACATTTCTGGATAACTTACTTTGTCGTACCTTGTTGTCAATCAAGGCATGTAAGTTTTTTCTTAATGTACCCTTAATATACTCACTCAATTTCTTTTTAAATTAGTGATTTATTCATTCTATTAATCTCAAGTTTGAGTAATTATAATGTTGAACCTAAATAGGCGAAACTTTTCTGACCTTTTACATAAAAAGGTAATTGGTAGGTATTTTCCCTTTGTCTTATACTGTACATATATTTCTTTTTACTAAATAAATTTTAATATTGTGTTTTCTAATATTGCAGTGATAATAAAACAGCTGGATTCCTGAAATATTACATTAGTTGACTAAGCTTGCTCTATTTTCAAAAGTATTTAAAGTATTTTTTTAATAATTTTTCAGGTGATTTTTTGAAGAACTACCCCAAGCTAAATATACCATACACCAGGTGAGATTCTACTAATGAACAGTATAATACTTTCAATACATTGAGATCTTGTATAGAACAGTTCTTATTTTATTTATTACATACTTGATGTGCACATCCAATCTAAGGTGGCAATCTATTTTAACTCCCAAATATTTTATTTCTTTTGATGTTTCAATACAAATATCTGCTGAGTTTCTTATTTTTAAAGGACCAATATCGGGAGAAGTTGAGCTGTTAAATCAAAATGATACATAAAATATTTTGTTTAAGTTGATTGTCAACAAATTGTGATCGAACTAGTTGCGACCCATATCTCTTTCTACATTTTTTTTTTAAGTTAGCCTAGTTATCTGCTCTGGAGTATATGGCAGTAGCATAAGGAATGATTGTGCCCCTAGTTTGGATGGAACATAGTCCGTTTAAGTATATAATAAATAATACAGGGCCAAGTACCGTGCCTTGTGGTACATCAAGTTAAAATTTCTGTTAATCTCTTATTATGTTTCTAATTTTTACGCATTGATATCTATCAGAAATATAACTTATAAATAAATCGGGGGCACAATTTCTTATCCCTATTGCTCGCGAGGTCGATGAATACTCCAAGTGATGGAGTACCTTCATCAAGGGCAGCGCACATTTTTGACGTTAATGCGAGTATTGCATCTTGGGTAGATGTTCCCTCGTGAAAACCGTACTGCTTGTCTGAAGGAATTTTCTATTTCTCGAGGAATTCATTTAACCTGACTTTAATAATTTTCTCAATGACTTTAGCAAAGTTTGTGATCAAAGATATCGGTCTGTAGTTAGCGGCTTTCATCTATCACCATTTTTAAATATGGGAACAACTATAGATATCGTAAAGACAGACGGAAATAAATATAGTGCTTCTGGAACTTAAATTATAAATTATTCTTGTGTGGTGTTCATATGCCTTTTAAAATTTTAGGGGTTGTAGTTATCAGTGCGATGGGGTGAAGAGATTTGCCGGTGAGTTACATTACAAATGATTTTCCCCTAGAAAGTAAAATTGACGTGCCTAAGTGTTTCAATAAAATTTGGTCTACCCGAAAATTCACCTGCATGGTTTTCAATTGCCCGCTCTGTATATTACATTTTACAATGTAACAAAATTATCCCCTGAAGACGGACTTAATCACCTGCGGGAATTGTTGTTGAAAAATGAAGAAATGGATATACATTTATTGCCACTTTAATTTGTAAGTATAGAGAATTAACTGGTGAGCGAACAAGGTGAAAAACAGTCAGCATGCCAGCCAACATTTGTTATAACTTACTTTTTACTCTTGCTTTGAAAAGGTCAAATTATGGCAAAGTAGGTTCTTTTTTATTATGAAAATTATACTAGTCTTGGACCACATAGTACCAAAAATCATATTCAACGAGCGTTTCAATATCACCAATAGAGACAGGAATGATTAGTTAACAGTAAGTTCTAATATATTATGACGTAACCTGTTATTACACTGAGGAGAAAGAAACATGCATGTAATTCTCCAATACTGTTTAAAAAGATCATTTTGAAACTCCGTTTCCTTCATAGGAGCACTATAAATATATTTAATCACTTTATGTCATCATCTTATTTTTGTTTTGTGTTTTATTAATTTTGTTAACAAGTTAGAGAATATTCTATTTTTTGCTTTCATGACATCATTTACATCGTTTTTCTTAAAAAAGGATTTGTTAATTATGCTGTGACTATATCTTAAGCTGCACTTGAGGTAAGCACATGGTTGTTAGCCATTGTGCTTACTCTAAATACTGAGTGCCTCAACACTCTGTACTGAGACTCCTATTTTTATTTTATATTTCAATAATTTCATTCATTTTATGTCTCCAATAAAATGTTCTGTCTCTGCCAGTGAGATCTCAATTCTGAATTCAATTACAAGACTAGTAACTTACACGGCTACAGCATCAATTCAGTAAAGCAAACCAGTGATTGATTTTCTTCGAACAATATTCAGTTTAATGAAGACAAAGCTAATAGGTCTGTTTTTTCTAGAAGTAACTTCTTAGTAAAAGGTAACAGTATTAAAAGTATTGACGTCGCCCAAGATGATAGTCTTAACTAGGTTAGAAACGTTGAGATGCTCTCTAGCAAACTGCCTAATGTTATTTTTCTGTTACTCAGGCAAAAGAATTTAGAACTTTTAGAAATTATTATATCTAAATATTCCATTCTCACATTAGTTACTCATTGTTGCTATGGGGTGGGTTCATCGCATGAAGTAAAAGTGTTTGGGCTGCAAAAGAGAACAGTTAGGTTATTTGGCAATATTGATTGTGGAGACCACTGCCAGCCAATTTTCAAAAGACAAGATATAATGACAGTTGCCTGTTTGCTCATGTAGGTACACCATTTTACTTAAAATCCACAATAATAAATAAACTTCGTCTAATTAAGACAAAAGCAATTAAAAACTCTTAAATTTCCAAATATACAGTCATGTTCCTAATGATTGAAATCTCTTAATATTATTATTTCTCTTACGTAGAACAATTATGCTGCATTTTCTAAATTATTGCGTTTATTTCGTTGAGGAATTATTTACTACCCTTGTCTTACTCTAGATGTGGAAGTATAGTAATCGGAAAGAAATTTTCAAACTTTTCTTTCGTTGAAATAGGCTTAGAATGTCATGAAGCGCCGAGATTTTAAATTTGAGCCAAAGAAGTTTTCTGTCCGTCGAGTCGGTCGGTCTGTCAGTAACTTCTTTTGTGCAGACATTTTCTCGGTAACGGTTTAAGACATTGACTTGAAATTTGGCACACGTATGCTTCATAAAGAGATCTAGAACTGGATTATATTCTGAACTTATTCTGGTGAAGGGTTGGAGGTAAATAGGTGATAATGAGTAAAGCATGCAGGTAAGAATCCAGATACTTGGGATTTGGTGTGTATGGTAGTAGCCAAGGTCTCAAATTTCATTATAACATTTGCCTCCCCCCCACTACTCTGTTATTAAAGGGGTTGATAAAATTGAGATATTCACTTAAAATTTGGTACACGTGTGTACTATAACGACATAAGAAACTCCAATATATTTTGAAATGATTCCGTTGAAGGGATGGGGGTAAATTGGGGCAAAGATGGGAAAATAAGTAAAGCTAGTTAATAAAAGTCCAAAAACTTGTATGTATGTAAATACTAGAAGTCAAGGCCTCAATTTTTTATAACATTAGCCACCCTTACTTCAATGTTAAAAGGGTTAATAACATAAAATTGAAATATTTACTTGAAATCTGGTATACGCATGTATTATGATAGGTGGAGAGCCGGCTGTACAGATTTCCTATGAATAAGATACATGAAAAAGTTTGTGTGAGTGAGTAAGTACTACCACAGACATACAGGAAGCCAGTGTGACGTTACTTCCGGTCACGATTTTTTGTGTCATCGAATACATCAATAACGTAAGTTTTATTCATGTATTCGATTCAAAATATAGGTTTTGAGGTATACAATCAGATTGTAGTCGGGTGCCAGGCTAAATGTGCCCGCAACCCTGAGACACCCTCGATTAAAGAATTTTTTTTTGTGTTTCCTTAAGTCATCGATTAAATGAATGATTTTTTTAAAAGTTAAAGTTAAAGCCTATAATAATAATAACAATAATAGATTTTTATTGCCCAACAAAATATTCCAATTACAGGACAACATAAATGATAATAATAATAGTGATATTAGATTTAGATTAATGCATAAGTCATACTATTAAATTCTACATAGTTGCCTATGCTGTATAGCTATTAGAGCTATTAAAATACAAGTACATATATCAAGAGATATTTAAACTAAACGAACAGTAGATGTGTAGATAGTTTAAAAAATAATGAACAATATATAGTACTTAACTTATATTAACATTGAAAATAACAATAATTAATTCTATTGTAATAATATATTTGAACTGATAATATTTTATTGATGAATACTTTTAATAAATTTAATATATTGTTTGAATGAGGAATTAAATATATCACATCGATCACTCAAGGTGTTATATAATTCCATCGCGGCATGTATGGGAGATTTCTGTGTAACATTTGTGCGATACGTAAGACAGTAGAATAGAGCAATATGGCGTGCACCCAATCTGGGAGTTTTGACCTTTATCTTTGCCAATAACATCGGACAGTCTAATACATAATTGACCAACTTACTCATACAAAGTTTTTCATGTATCTTATCCATAGGAAATCTGTACAGTCGGCTCTTTACCTATGAAGGCATACGAAACTAAATTATATTTTGACATGATTCCGTTCACGGGTTGGGGGTGAATAGTGGTAAATAAGGGAAAATAATTAAAGCATGTTTAAGAGTCCAGATACTTGAGATTTGGTGTACTTATATACTAAAATTCTGCATAGAGATGTTGTTATTTTATTAATGCCAAAAAGAAGTAAATCTTATTCAATATTTGAGTCCCTTTGTACTTTCTGCATCTAAATACCTAATTATAGCTCCATGAAAGTCTGTAATACGCATCGTCTGCGAGGACAAATACGTAAAATTAAACATATTTTTTACGGTTCTGGCATTAGATGACAAAGGCTTCCAAATTAAATTTAAAACGTGGTATTATAACGTCTGCAAAAACTCATGAAATTTAAATTAAGTTGCTAACTTAGCCAGTCGTAATTTTTCTCCGAATTCAATCCAAAGCTTGTTCTTGTAGGTTGGAACACCTCATGGCTCCTTAAAAAGGCAAATCCACACGCCCACAGAATCACAGTTACTGGATACTGTCATCGATTGTTGAGGTCCTTTAACTAAGACACTGACGCGAATCGAAATGTGTGGGAGATTATCTATATTTTAAACACATCTAATATGGTATCGCAAAGGCTCTGCACAGTTATTTTACTGATTGTGTTTGTCATAAATAATGGATATTATTACCGACTAAAATGTTTATTGACCCGCGTGTTCGCTGTATTCTATTACTTTAAATAAAACCAGACTCGCATAGACGGGAATCATATTTTGTTGCTTGCTTTCTTCCTTATTGATAATAAAACAAATCCGTTTCAATGAAGTTTAACAATTTAGATGTTAGGTAACACTAAATTACATTTTGAAGACTATCTCAATAATTATTGCACACTGGGTGTGTGTTCTCATTTTTAACGGGATCTTTATGACCGTAGAGGGTTATGTAAATACTAGTTTAATCTGCATGGCCGTAGGGGACTGTGTGGATGCTAGCGTTAGAATGAGAATTTTCAAATAAGAAATTACACAAATTCATTTTAGGATTTTAATTTGTTAGCATAACCAGAATTCAGGTTATCGAAAGAATGCAAAGATTTCATTAATATTTTTACACATAATTTTTCTTTTAGTTCTCATGGATAGTTTTTTCCTGCTGTTTGCAAAATCCTGTAAAGAATATGTTTTAATACAAATGTTTTTGGTGGTAAAAATTTCAATTTAAAATTAAAATGGCTTATTTTAAGGTAATATTTGACTGTTTGTCAAAATTAAAGTGTTTTTAACCATTATCAAGTATTATCTTCACACTCAAAGAGAATTTAAAATTTGTGAGAGCATCTAATTTCCAATAGTACTACTCCTTCAGCGTTAACAAAGTGTTTATAACCAAAAATTAACCACAAATTAAAAACAAATAATAGCTTGACCAAGGTACTAATTTTGTACATATAACATTTATTGGACGAAGCAATTTATGGGGTGAACACTTTTAGTTTTGCCTTTGAATCTTTTTTCTATTTCATGTCTCATATACAAGGGGGATAAAGTTAACGTCATGCTAATTTAATATATTTATACGCTGTTTATTGATTCAATTGATCTTTGTTTATGCGTTCCATAAGAGTTCGGTTAAACTCGGGACTCATGGGCGGCTATTCCATGATCTCAGTGCGCTACAGGTGCATTTACAGTTCTAGCTGGCCCGGACGAGGAGCTATACTATTGAAGAATAAAATCTTCATTACACCAAGTCGTATATAGAATGATGATGTTAATTAAGTAACAACAAAACAATTATAAAAATAAATAAAACATTTCCAGACTAAACAGTATAAAATAAATATAAATATTTCACACTTATTCATAGAAATTGTCTTGATTTTGCATGAAACATCTTTATGAGTGTCTTTATGTCTTTCTGATGAGCTCCAGAATAAGGGCGAGAAACGTTTCAAAGGCTAAGCATTTCCCAGAAACAGAATGATAGATTTCATTAAAATGTAATCCATTAGAATGAATTTTTTTTTTAAGACAAGGTAGATACATAAATTCATTTTAGGCCTTTGTTCTCATTTTTAATTGAATCTTCATGATCGTAGGGGGTTATGTAGATACTAGTTTAATCTGCATGGCCGTAGGGGACTGTGTGGATGCTAGTGTTAGAATGAAAATTGTCAAATAAGAAATTAGACACATTCATTTTAGGATTTTAATTTGCTAACATAACCAGAATTCAGCTTATTGAAAGAATGCAAAGATTTCATTAATGTTTTTACACAAAGTTTTTCTTTTACTTATAGATAGTTATTTTTTCAGATGTTTGCAAAAGCCAATAAAGATTGTTTCAATAGAATTATGTTGTTATTATGACTTAACTGGAAGATCTATGCGAGAATCTAACTTTGTTGGACTTTCCTCACTGAACCTAATAAAATTAGAGCTGACTCATGTTGTACTAATTTCAGTCAAAGGTTACGATGTATGAGCTTTATTTCACAATAAGTTGTTTCTCTCGTAATCAAGCATTATTAATAAATAACCAAGTTTAATTTCATGTACCTTGTATAAAAATAAATGATAACTTGAGATTACGATGACAATAAATTGATTTTAAATATTACGTTCCTTACTAAATATTTAATACTTGTTGAAAACCGGTACAGTTGGATGACAATTTTAATAATACCTCGCAGATGAATATTAATCACCACATTTCAACTTTCTGACGCTCATTTATTTTTAATGGGATAATCTCTTCGTAAAGTAAATCCAAGCGAAGATAATCCGCCGGAGTTAGGTCAGGGATGTGTTGAAAAGACACATCTTCTAATATTATCAGAGTTAAGATTAGGGCTAACCAGTTTTAAATAATGGTTCTGCTCTATTTGTGGCTCGAAAAAACTAGAATGCGTACTGGTATATTTAATTTATTTGAGGTAACCATTTTAAGTTCTAATTTAACTGGATTTACATAAAACGGCCTACACAAAACTTACACGTAGATATACACAAACAACTTCTTTTTCCATAAAGAAGAATGTATTATTATTAAGAATTTTTCTCCTGTTATAATGATACTTATTTGATTAAATAAAATAGATATAATGAAGGGGAAAATTCTTGATGTGAAATAGTTGAGATACAATTCGTACCTGTCTAATAGCCTTTGTAAAATTGAAGAAGGCTTAAAAATACTTTTCCCATTTTCTGAAGGTAAATCAGTTTTTTAAAATTAATTATCTAATTTTTCTAACACAAGAGATGCATTATTTTTATCTTTATCTCTATAACTGCCTAGTGTTATGCATAGAGAATATAAAACAACTGACCAATAAATAATATAATATTGCACAACTTAATTCAGTTATAAGTTATAATGTAAAGATAGATTATGTTCATTAGCGTTTTATATATTTATTCACGTTAGTCAGGCTAGGTAACCAGTTATCTCGGAGGTACAACACTGTGTAAGTGTCTAATTTAATTGTTTACCATTATTACTTTCTCTACGTTGCGGAACCACCGCATATCTTATCTCGTGTAAATATCCTTTTCTCTTTGCACCAGGGATTACGTTTCTATTATCACATGTGATGCAGGCATTTATTAAGTTACAGCTTAATAGAAACTATGGGATTGAAAATTGAGAAGTATATTTTATAGGTGGAGAGCTGATTTCAAGTTATTTCCTAAATAACAATTCATTTTTTTAACATATTTTTATTAGCTTGACCTGTAACATTTAACTTAATAACTTTGTAACTGTGTAACTTTGTAATTCTACAACTTTGTAGCGTTGTAGCCTTGTACTTTGTAGCTTTGTATGTTTGTAACTTTGTAATTTTGTAATTCTGTAGCTTTGTAGCGTAGCCTTGTACTTTGAAGCTTTGTAAGTTTGTAGCTCTGTAAATTTGTTATTGTGTAGGTTTGTAAATTTATAACTCTGTAAATTGGTAACTTTGCAAATCTGTAGTTTTGTAGCTGCGTAGTCTTGTACTTTGTAAGTTTGTAACTCTGTAAATTTGTAATTTTGTAACTTTGTAATTCTATAGCATTGTAGCCTTGTATTTTGTATCTTTGTAAGTTTGTAACTCTGTAAATTTGTCACTTTGTACGTAAGATCATCTCAATTCTCACCCATTTTCGACTATCGTATTGCACTATTTGCATGTGTATATGGTTTACATAACAATACAATTTGATATTTTTTCTAAATAATTCAAAACGAATTTTCCAAGCTGGCGGACTATTTATTGTAATGACAATAAAAGAATTACCAATTTTCAGTAGAATCGGATATTAAGTGTAATACCCGATTCTACTAAATCAGATTTTATCATTCATTATTCGACTGAGAATCGGTATATGAGAGTTATCGAACATGCAGATTATAAATATGTTTTTACTATATTTGACAATTCACAATGGCGACATCAATATGGTAGATACGTTTTGTAATTTTTGCTCTGAAAATCGGTAGCTGGGGAATTTCGAAGGGGCACAGTATAAATACTTAGTTGAAATGCAAGAGTTCAAAATGATAGCTTCAAGATAACTAAGAGATGTTGTCGTTTATGGGCTAAAAAGAATAAAATAAATAAGTAATTTAAAAAAACCGCTGCCTAAGAAATCACTGCTTTCACATCCAGATTTTTATTCCAAGTCTCTTTAGAGAAAACATCTTGACTATATTTGCACTTTAGTATGTGAAACTAATTTCTCATCGAATTTTAATAATATAAATATTTAAAACTGTCTGCCCCAACGTGATAATGAAGTTTCTGGTGCCAACATGTTTTGTGTACACACACTAAATCACAATTGTATTTTTTAACGTCTTTAATAATGAAGTTGAGAGTGGTGGTGGATACGACAGATGTCATTAAACATTTTTAGACCTTGGCTCCTAGTTATACACCAACTCCAAAGTTTCTGGACTCTTGCTTTACTTATTTACCTCTATTTACCCCCTAAACCTATCAACCGAATAAGCTCAAAATATAACTTAGTTCCAGATCTGTAGAGAATTGTAATATATCTGAAACTAATGGCTCTTGTTCAATGCATATTTGGGTCGTCTCACCGGGAACTTAATCGATCGATATCGGGAAAAGTATGCTACGAATAATTTTGAAAATTTAGAGAGTTCCTAAAGTCTGCGTGGCCAATCCAACCAAAATAGATAGAAGCATGTGGTACTTCCGGTTACACCGGAAGTCGATACCAACTTGCTTATTTTAAATGGAACATCCTATATCTTCTCGACTTTTCAAAATGACCATAAAATTCCTAGTCCAAGCATATAGCACAACCTATATCTAAACCCAGCAGAGTCTGAGATATTTGACATTTTATATAAAATTTGACAGGTGCAACGGTTTGCAAGAACCATTATAACTTTCTTCGTGTAGGAGAACCTCATTTGCTCTTTGGCACGTAGAAATAACACAACGTGAGCTACAGTTTACATTAAAAATAAATTCCCTAATAGTGTATCAAGTGTTCAATTTTCCACGTTACATTTTGTCACATTCAAACCTCAAAATCTTTTTTATTTCAAATGGAACACCCTGTATTTTTTTACATCATGTTATGTAAAATTAAATTCTCATTTCTCTAGTATCTAGTGGTTAAAGTTACAACTTTTTGAGATATTCGTGATATTCTTAAATATATTAGAATTTTTAGTAAAAACTATTTATCAACTTAGCCAAGATTAGAAACAATCTTCAATGTCATTCACTTATGCCAAAATTGCTAGCACCTCTAAATTACACAATTACAGTAATTTTAAATTTGTTTAATATATATAGGAATGTGATAAAGTAATATCAAGAACATGTAACACATTTACTACTCGATACTCACAAAAACAGAAACCATCACCAAACACTGTAAAACGCATATTGGATAATTTTAGAATGTGTGGCTGTGTTAAGGCAGGAATACAACGGAGGAAGCCTATTATTGACAATGAAACAGATTATTAATGTAAATAAAATATATGTAAAATCCGGATTGCATGAACTAAAATAGCAAAGATAAAATAAATTAAAAATATGTTTTCACTTTAATCCAATAAATGTCAAAACTTCACCTGCGAAAGTCCAGACAATTTTCGCACCTTCGAACTAGTTCTTCATGGGTAGCTCTTCTAACTGAATCCGGTGGTAAGTTTTGAAATGCGTATCTCACTCTCTGCATACAATCTTCAATGTTTGATAATGGACTTTAATAAACTTTATTTTTCCTAGTTCCCCAAACAAAAGAATCCCGAAATTATAAATCGGGCGAGCGAGGAGGCCATAGGAAAGATTCATTATTGGCGATCCCTTAATCATAAAAAATTTCTTGTAAAAAGTATTAACCAAATACGAGATAGTTATTTTCTAAATTTTGTAGAATATTTAGATATGTTTCATCTACAAGCACAAAAAATCGGTAAAGGTATTTACACAGAACTTCCCTCTTTATTTGTGCATGGCGATCACTCTAAAATATTAATAATTACCAAATGACATTGAAAATAATAATCGGAACATAGTTATCACTATTATTACAAAGAAAACCTGATAAGTTTTGATCAAAAAAATATACAGAGTGCTCATCCAACGGCAAAAGTTCAATACTAAATAACAGGTGCCAAATATGGAAGGCTTGCGCAAATACCTTTATAAATGTCCACCATGAATTATTTCTTGAGATGACCACCCTGTACATTTTTCAATAAAAGTATAATAGGTGCATATGCCAAATATTATTGCCATCTGTCTCATTCTCAATTCCACATTCACGTAGTGAAGTGGAAGTATAGTGGTGGTTAAAAAATTTCATTTTTTTCGAAATTTTTCAAAAATGTTGGTAAAAAAATATAATTTTGTTTTCTTCTGAAATATGTTTAGAATGCCATGAAACGTGAAAATTTTAAATTTGTGCAAAGCGAAAACATTTTTTCATCTGCTTTAGTGGTAAAAATTTTTTCAAAAATGTTGCTGAAAGAAATTTCAATTTTTTTTCTGAAATAGGTTTAGAATGTCATGAAACGTGAAAAATTTTGAATTTGAGCAAAAAAAAGTTATTTACATCTATTCTAGTGGTAATTTTTTTTACCAAAATGGTAAAAAAAATATTGCAAATTTTTTTTTTCTGAAATGGATTTGGAATGTCACGAAACGTGGAAATTTTAAATTTGAGCAAAAAAATTTTTTATCTATTCTATAATAAGTAGTGATAAATATTTTTTTAAATTTGTTTGAATGGGTTTAGGATGTCATGGAAACGTGGAAATTTTAAATTTGAACAAAGAATAAAAATTTTCATCTATTTTAGTGGTCAAATTTGTTCAAAAATGGTAAATAAATTTTCTAATTTTTTTTTAAATAGATTTGAAACGCTATGAAACTTGGAAATTTTAAATTTGAACAAAGAAAAAAGTTTTCCATCTGTTTTAGTGGTAAAAAAATTTTCACAAATGTTATAAAAAAAAATTTCAATTTTTTTTTTTTTAGTAGGTTTAGAATGCTATGAAGCTTGGAAATTTTAAATCTGAACAAAGTAGTCAAGTAGTTCTTTAGTTAATGCACCAACAGACAGACTGACGAAATTGAAAACCTATATTTTCGTAATCTACGTGATCTGAAACGTCAAAATCCGAAAAAATCTCGGAGGGTGGTTTTTTCTCGAATACAATACTTCCCTTCGGTATGCGAGGGAAGTAAAAATTGTAACTACACATTAGCTGAAGAAATCATTTTAACTTACTATTTAAATTTTCCTCATAAAATTGTAATGGTTACAATACAATAAATATTAAACTGCCAATATTCTTGAAAATTTCGCTCTCTGTATACATGAGGATTCGAATTACTCCAGCAATGGGAATTGTGTCGATTAAATTTTTTGGTAAATTTAGCCTCAGCTGTCCATATAATATTTCCCAAAAGAGAATTGTCACCTTCATGCCTTATTAAAATAAATTCACAAAACATTTCTCTCGTTAGGAAATCTCTTTCTTTTAATTTCTGAACCATATGGAAGGAGAATGGATCAAACCTATGTGTTGACAAGATTCTGTGAATTGAATTCTTGGATAATCCCGATTCCAGAGTAGCTTTCCTTAATGATATCATTGGAAATGTCTGAAAACATCCAAGAATTGCTACTTCTAAGTTTTCGTCATCAAGAAGGCTTCCTCCTTTCACTTTCTACCTTGACAGAGCCAAATATTCTAAAATTATTCAATATGTGCTTTACAGTGTTTGATGATGGTTTCTGTTTTTGTGGGTATCGAGTAGCAAGTGAGTTACATGTTCTTAATATTACTTTATCACATTCTCCATAAATAATTAACAAATTTAAAAAGTCTCCGTCGGTGTAATTTAAACGTGCTGTAATTTCTTGACATAATAGAATGACTGACATTGATGGTTGTTTCTAATCATGGCTAAGTTGATAATTTTTACTAAAAACTCTACAACATTTAAGAAAACCGCGAATATCTCAAAAAGTTGCAACTTTAACCCCTACAATGCTAGAGAAACGAGAATTTCATTTTACATAACATGTAAAAAAATACAGGGTGTTCTATTTAAAATAAAAACGATTTTGACGTTAGAATTTGGCCAAATAACATAAACACATAGTAGACTACCCCCCACTTTCAAAGTCTCTCATAGGCTGTCCAGTAGAAATGCAAACAATATCCATTACCCACCAACATTTCCAGTGCTGGGGATCGAACTCAGTACACTGCTTAGCCGACTGAGCTACCGTGCCAGTAGCAATTTGGTATCGACTTCCAGTATAACCAGAAGTATCACAGTAATTGTTTTGGTTGGATTGACTACACTGACTTTAGTAACTCTCAAACTGTTCAAAATTTTTCGCTGCATACTTTTCCCAATATCGATAGATTCAGTTCCCGGTGAGACACCCTGTGTAATAAATTGCCTCATAACATGTTAAAAGGAATACGGCGAATTACCAATAGCCCTGTGTTCTCTACAAATGGACCTATTTATTGAGATCAATTCAATATCAAATATAAATTATTTACAATCACATTTTTCTCTAATTCTGTAGAGTAGATAACTTACTCATCTCGAACAATATTGATATAACAAAAAAGGAAAGAAAACATTATTCGCCCTTAAAAGCACAACATAGATAGGACTCATTTATACTCTCTGAAGATCAACTACCATAAAACATTCACTCAAGTTATTCATAAAGGCGATAAAATTCATTCATCATTCACAAAAACAGAACTGTCGGCATCATAGAGAAATGTACACAGTATAATAGATAGTACCTATTACAAAGTAAACAATTTTACGAGATAATATCCGCTATAATTTCTATCAACTAAAAAATGATCGCAATTATCCTTGGCAGCTTTTTATATTGAAGATAGTTTCTCTGCATTAACAGATGACATCATGAGAATTAAAACAAAACCTTGGTAAATAGTTAAAAATATTCTCAAGGATTAGTTGTAATGTCATATGAGATAAAGATAGATTATTTTAGAATAAGACTTGACGATAACAATTAATATATCACTCATAATGTACATGAAATGTAAATGAACAAACTGCTTCTTAAAAGTTATGGAAACTGCAATTAATGTATGAATCCTGCATTCTTCACATAGTGCTACAATATTATAATCGTAGCAAAACAAACCATTTTTGTTAAATAGTGCAGGACTATACTTAGATGTAGTTTAGAAGATCTAAATGGAGTTGTTGGAATGGATAGCAATGTCTAGATATATACATGTTGAAGTTGTAATTAGATGAAGGAAAATATGACAAGTTCACAGTTTATATGCATTAAAAATTCAATGATCAAAAGGGAACAAGGAATATTTCTAATTTTAAGTACTTACTTATTTATAGAATATGTCTTGTTTGTAGAAGACGGTATGTTCTTACCTGAAATTAAATTAAAATTGATTAGAACCTTATTATGAACAAATAAGAAGTAATTGATAAACATACATATTTTATTTAATAAGCTAATCATTTAATAAATGTTTTTTAAATTGCAGCTTGTAAGTATCATATACATATTGTGTGTGAACATAATTGAAAAAAAAAAGAAGTGTCAGATTCAGAACCCGAACTAATTGTTTCCAAAACCAGGCCATCATGTTAAAGCCATTTTCACGTGAGTGAAGAACAATCAGTGCCGAAACATTAAAAACTTCTAAAATTTTCCGTGAAGTTCTATAACAGCCATTTAATGTTGCTATTTGATAGTACATTTATAACTAAATTATTATTAGGTCATTTATCTTTGAGAAGGCTGGTCACGGATATTATTGTCTGAGGCCATCGCTAATGTGAGATGCACAACTTTTTGGCACTAGATCACGGGGTTACAACACATAATTTCAACAGGGTGAAGTAACGTCGCAGACAAGTGAAGAAACATTTAACATTTTGAAGATGCTATTTCAAAGTGGGCTTTTCTTCAGTTGCGAAAATAAACATTCTGACTGGAAGACGTAGAAGAATTGTAAGGAAGTAACCAGAGCCTGATATTTGAATTCCATTCCTTATACCGCAACTCAGCTTTAAATAACTTTGTAATCATTTTAGACGATGACGCGGTGCAGTGCACAAGGATCTGTTCGCAACCATAGCTAATATCACCAAATCTTTCTCATACATCTGATGCGTTAACCCTAAACAATCTTCGAATCATTTATCAAGGTGCACAGATATGAGATCAGGTAGAGTACACCATTACTGATACACCATCTCGACTTTTCGGAACTCTATGGACAGTGGGTCAAATAATCAGCAATTTGATATAATAAGCTCACAGATAATTATTGAAATGTGGATGGAAGATCCCTTATACACCAAATATAATAATATATTCTAGAAAATCTGCTGGCATCCCATGCACAATAATATGCTTCAACCGTATAGGAAAATGTCAAAATATCGCTACTCACTGGTATATATAATAAACATAATAAGGGCCGGTTTTTCAATGTCCAGTTAAAAGTGCCAGATAGGTAGCTGCTAGTTACGCTTAGCTGGCTTATATCTATGGTAGTGTTTATCAACAGTAATTTAACTGCCAGCTACGTATTCATGAGTTGAATTATTTCTTAGCTATGTTGGCACTACTGATTCTACCTGAAGTTTCTTTCAATTGGTTTAATTCAAATTGCGCGCGTGTTTTAGTGACAGTTTATCTAATTTAACTTCAAAATTTATTGCGTTGTTGAGAGATGTTCTGTTCTTAATTTTGTGCGTTTGTGTATCAGCAATAGAGAGTGTAACAAGGAAAAAAAGGTGCTAACTACACTTTAAGTGATTGGAGAAACAGAATTATTCCTGCAACTTTTTCTTATCATCTCAACGATATGTAAAGCAGTTTCTTTACGCAGTCGAAATCTTATTAAAAAATCTGTATCATTATAATTCCCAAAATAATTTTCTCGTTCCCTTATGGTATAGGGTATCCTTTCATACTTTATAAATTGTATAATATCAATGTCATCATCACTCATATCCAGAATATTATTATTATTATTATTCATTATTGGCAATAATATATTTAATATGTATAAATCACAAATTAAAAACGAACATATCAATCAGTCACATTGGTTTTTAGGTTAGAATATTTCAGAATTGTCAGAAATTGAACCAAATGCGCATGTGCAAATCCACTAACAGTAGAATAAATCCTTAACTGGCACTTTCAACTCTCTGCTAAATTTACTTTCAGATAGTGAGTTTAACCCTCCAGTAAATTTTACCTGCACATTGAACAGTTTATATGTCAGATAAATTTTATCTGACAGTTAGACTACTTTACTGTACATTGAAAAACCGGCCCTTAGTCAATTAAAAAATACTAACTGTGTAGGAATAGATTGTATGTCTACAAAAATTATTAAACCTGTTGGTCAGTTTATTGTCGAACCGCTAGCTCATATTGTTAACCTGTCTGTAGAGCTGGGAAATTCTCGGAGGAATTGAAAATAGGAAAAGTAATTCCAATTTACAAAAATAATGACCCATATGTAAGAAAATACTTCTTTATTTAACAGAATATCAAATCATTTCCAAATGTCAAAATCTATTTTACCCTAACAGGTCAACCGAAAGAGCGGTGAATGATTTCTTGGAATTTGTGTACAATGGTATGGATAACAAAAGTACATTGTTGTCCTTTTCTTTGACCTGTCCAAAGCATTTGATTCTATAGAACCAACATTTGCTGCAGAAAAACTTTTTGCGATAGGAATTAGTGGTAACTTTCTTTCATGAATAGTATCGTATCTTAGCTTTAGACAACTTCTTGTAAAATTGAAAGAAGCTAGTGTTCTGGGACCACTTATTTTGTGGTGCGATATTAATAAAATAATTGTTAACATGGAAAAAACTGTGTTATGCAATTTTATGGTTGAGAAAAAATTCACACTGAAATAAACGGTACATTTAACCAATGAGCTTGTTCGGCATTTTTTTTTATTTCATAAATTGAAAGTGCAAGTATAAAATGATGGATCTGCAAAAAATCAGAATCATATTCGCACGTTTAGTACCTTAAAAACTATTACAAATCTCCACCTCGCGAAAATGGGGCGTGGCCAGGCGCTACGTCACTATACGCATAGACTCGGCGATCTCAATAGACTTGATGCTCCTTAGTTGTTATAATTATAAGTGTTTTCGAAGTATTGTTTATTTTGCTTACTTCTAGACAGTAGGGGAGTACGATTTGGTGAAATAAAAATTAAAATTTTCTCTTGCTCCTGTCGGGACGTATTTTCGATTTTGATCCTGCAATTTACGATTAGGAATCGTCGCCGACCTTCTTCTTTCCGTAGAGACATAGAACGAACTTCCACTCGACGTATTTATTTTGTTACCAGCGTTTGAAAATTTCATGTTTTTCGACCTTTCAGGTTAAATTTGTAAGGTCCCAGAAAGCCACTTTTCTTACGTTACTTGAGTATAGTGACGTCACAAATGGGCACTCGGTTTTTGCAACTATTACTAATTTCAACTCCTTATATCTAGAGAACGGAAAAGGTTAATAATACGAAATTTTAAGTGCATAATGAGAATTTAGAGTACTATATGAAAAAGTATAAAAACCATATAAAAAGAATATCATGGAACAAGCCAATTAACACTTGTCCCAAGTGCAACAACAAAATTTCTTGATGTACATATTGACAATGATATGAGCTGGAAATACCATATTAGCGATGTTTGTCGAAAAATAAGTAATGGCTACTATGCAATCTTTCAACTCAAAGACCAAAACTCATTATTATATGTGTATTATGCCCTCATTAATTCGGTACTGTCGTATAACGTCAATTTGTGGGGTGGCGCTTTCTGAGAGCGAGAGGGTTCTAATTGCTTAAAAACGAGTCAACATTTTAATTTTTGCCTTACAGAGAACTCAGTCATGTAGAATGTATTTTATACAACATGCCATATTGACGTTTGCTTGCGTGTATATATACAATTGACTCATATATACAAAAAAGAATATTACCAAGTATGAAACAACTTCTCAACTACATAATTACCCTACTAGACATGGTAATCTACTGAAAATACAGAAACGCAGAACAGTCTGTCTCCACTACTGGCTGGAGTAAACATTTTCAATTCCCTACCTCTCGAAATTAAAGAAAAATCTTCCTTATATTCTTTTAAAAAGTAATTGCGAAGCTATTTAATAAATGGCTGTTATTAATCAGTCGACTAATTTTTAAATAATAATTAACTACATACACTTTTAACTACTTAAAAAAAAGAACGGTTTTACGATATATTTGAGTATCTATTTATTTCGATGTTATTTATGTATGTTGGTGCAACTATCGTCATGTGTTATATTTTATTTTATTATTATTATTTTTTGTCTATTTATTGACATCCAATTTCATTATAGTATGATCGAAAGGATACATAAATTATTATTATTATTATTAATATTATTATTGAAAGAAAACAAAACTATTTCCTGTCTATCTGTTAAATATTGTAATTGTGCAATAAAATGATCTTATTTTGGTTCGTTTGAATTTCTCATATTTTGACATTAGGAACTTGTTACTTGAGTTAAAAATGTAAGCGACACCAAACACAAAATGGGAATTTGTTAAATTTTTTTCACAGGAAATTTAGAATATTTGCCAGAGCTAAAAGGTTATCTTAGGTTCCAATTACCACTGTGCAAAGCGGCAATCCAGGTTCAAATGATGCAATACCAAATTTGTATATTCCCAACTCAACTATATCTGATCAATCCTGTTTCATTTTTATAAAGATTATAGCATTCAAAATTAATATGAAGGCTTAAGTTTGCAGGAAATAACTTTTACAAATTTAATACAAATAATACTGATTAAAATGAATCTTACAATTTCCGTTGTCCTTAAGTACCAGAGTAAATCAGTCTATTAAGAGTAAGTGATCGATTAAGAAGCTTATAAATAAGAGGTATTTGTGAGTTTATATTTGCATAATGGCTGATGAATAAAAAACAATGATGATGCAGTTCTGCTTGGTATAAAATCAGTTTTAAAAACTGTATAAATTTACTTACCTCAAATAGGAGGAAGTATTCCCGGTGGAGTAAATAGTAAATCGATAGTAGCAGAGATGATATTCTTTGTAGGATAAGAAGGAATCTCAAACAGAAAACAATATTTATTTATCTAATTTTATGTTTTCATAAGTAACTATTTATGACCAATAATTAGTTGTCATTTAAACATACTATAATTTGTATCGATCAATCATTTTGTCTAAATTATAAAAAATCCCAGACAGTAAGTATACCTTTGAATTATTTCGCTTATACAAAGTAATTCTAGAGATCAAGGTCCAACGATTGAGTTCAATCCCAGCAAACATTTTTGTTAAAATTAGCTCTAACTCGAACTGGGAAGAGACAAATTTACTTATCAAAGTAATTATGACGTAACATTGACTGGAAAAATAGAGTTCCGATGAAAATTTACCAATTAGTCTCAATTTAGATTTCAGTTTACGTAAATAATACCAACTAATCTACCTCATACATAATTGTCTTTGAAAGTAAATTTAACGAAAGCAGCGAGTGAAAAACTACTAAAAAAATATACCAAATATGACCTCAAGGATACAGTTCCAATGAAGCCGAAATAGGTAATATAATTAGGTAGTATTTACCTTTTTAGCGACGAAAAATATTTCTAATAGTCGGATATCTTACTAGGTAAATTTTGCTGGAAATCTAATGTAATGTATACCTAAATAGTAACCTATTTGGTTACTTTTATTACACTCCTTTGAAGCAATATTAGGTCGACAACGCCGATAAAGTCTACCTAGCCCATCTACCTGATTTCAACCATTAAGTTAATTGCCGTTAAACTGACTTTAAAGTTACTCTGAAGAAATAAATTTTAAACCTCTTTGTAGCAGTAACCTGGCAAATCAACCTCAAAGTGAACTTGACTATAAAATAGTAATTCAGAAACTAACCCTCCCCGTCTAACCTATTTATAAAATTCGTATTATTTAGGTTATTTTAATAATTAGGTAGCTGGTTTAGTTATTATCTAAAAATTATTTCATTAAAAGAAGCCATTAAGGCAATATACAAATGAAGTATGCCAAAAGTAAAAAACCGCTGCCTATGGAATCACTACTTCCACATCCAAGTCTGTTTAAAGGAAAACATCTTGACCATATTTGCACGCTAGTATGTGGAAATAATTGTTCATACAATTTTAATAAAAGAGCCGAATCCCAGCCAAGCCTCCGGAATTTTCGGGCGCTACCGAATACCAAGGCAATGTCATAGATCACCACATTCGGTTCATTCATTTGTCAATATAATACACTAGTTCAGTTAAAATTTGCACATAATAGGTAGAATTTACCAATGGGTAGTATATTCAAAAGTAAGGTAACATAAATAAGTTATATCATGGGTGTTATAACATCGGAGTTAATATTACTTTCAAGAGGTAAAGTTAACCAAAATGTCGTAAATTTTAGGGTAACTTGACCTGTGGTAATTCCTACTTATAAAGTACGTAGATTTTTGTGATCATTTTAACTTTGAGGTCTAATTGGCACAAGACGCCATATTTCCTCAGCGCAGTTAAAGTATGATTCCAAATTGAAATTTGTAAAATAAGTGTGGATGGAAACGAACTGACGAAAAGGTAAAAAAAAATACATAATTATACATGTAAACTCATATTTAAAAACTATAGCATACTTTCGGCTCAAACTATTGCAGGCGCAATATTATTTTACGAAGCATAGCTGCTATTATTTACAAAAAAAATCAGCGTATTGATTTCAACAAGCGAGAACTGCAAATGCTTTCCCTACAAATTATATTTATTTTAGTTACCGACATTCATTTTGCATAGTTATTGTGAGTCAGGTGTTTCTTCAGTTTTGTAAGTGATTGACAACAATATTTCGACTACTTATAGAGAAAAATACCAAATATGTATAAAAAACTTATTTTTCTCCGCTTGGTGTCATTTTCCAAGTTCACGTACGTCCGTAGATTCTACCTAAAACTAGTCAGTTTGATGTCGAATTGACATTAAATTTAGGTATAATTCACCTAAACAGGTATTAGTGACCAAATATACTGTGCGACTACAAGTATGATTTATATGTAATTTTAACCTGTTTTGGTTGATATAACTTAATTTCGACGTCGTCTTATTCTTCACTTATGTGGATTCCACGTAGCGTCAACGTAAATTTTACCAAAACGTGGTTGATTCTAATTTTGCGACTAAATTTATTATACATAATGTAGTTAGTTTGGACGTCAAATAATATGTAAATGTTTGCTAGGATGTGTCTTATACAGATGCTGCTAGTTTAAAAGATACAGGACTTTCCAAGTTTGAATTTTATTTTGAAATATTTAATGATTGAAGTATCAACTTGGAAATTGGCTTCTGTACGTTTTTTGGCATGTCAAATAAGAGTTTGGAACTAATTTTAACGCTGCTCACAGAGGACGCTAGTTATGCCCTACTTCTTTTGATCTGTAGAATTATTGACAAAATTAATAAGAAAGCAGAAAGAGCGGTCTTCTCTACGTAAAAGAACTGACGCTTGTTTAATTTCTATCTATCCGTTGTCGAGGTATTTGTTCTTATAAATAATTAATAAAGTACAGACACACAGAACCATAATTCGACGATAATAATTTTTATTGACTTGTCTTTGTGCGCATTAATTAGTTCACTATACTTCAATATAATTGCTCGAAGTGTCCACCATCTACCTCGATGCACTTCATTATTCGCTATATTAGAAATTTCCGGATATTACACAACATTTTTGAATTATTTTTAATTACGTTGGTGGCCTCCGAAATTAAATTTGGACATTTTACTACAATGCCGCTCATACAATCAATACCATATTTCAAGAAATAAAAAGGTACCTAGATGCTACATTTTTCTCTATAATATTTCAGCACACTCGCGTTTTTTATTTTTCTTAGATAGTAAATAACCAAAAGACTAATTCAACGCTGCCATCCCAATCGCCAAACATTATCTAACCTCCTTCTAAAATTTGATCTTTATAGCTTTCATAGTATTCGAGGTAACAAGAGTTATTATATTCGAAAATTTTAATATATATCGTGTTTCGCCAAGAAGAGGTATCAATTAACATAGGGAATGAGCGCAAGCCTATATCGCAAATCGTTCTCCGAAAATGGATTCAGTAGACAATATTACATAAAATAGACCTAATTTTAAAAGTATGTTCAAGAGATGCAGAATATTGAAAGTAAACGGTCTCTGAATCCCCTACCATACCCCGTCGAATATTGATGCTGCCGGGGCACTGCGACAATAGGAGGGCTGAGCAGGATCAGGCCAAAATAGAATTGAAATAATGACTGCATCACCCTGTATAAAACTTTCATCTCAGATATCGCTATGATTATATTGTTCGCCTTTTATAACAAATTTGTTTGTTTGTATCTAGACACATTTCTCACATGCTATTAGCAAGCAACTTCCTACACATTTTTAAATGTTGATGGTGAGTCAATACCATTAAATTGGTAATGTCACCTTAACCATACAGTGACCCTAGCTAAAGCGAGGAGATACGTTATTACACTGGAGCTAAACTCATACAAGGTATTAATCAACTTCTTTTGAACCGCCTCGAGTAATTCTAGGCAAATACGTTCTATAACAAGGGTTTTTTTACTTCACCACCTTGTACCCGATAGTCATTACCTGTTGTTATTCATAGAAAATGCATCAGCTTTAAAGCTGTTTATATACAATTCCGTATTTCAAATTATTGGAAAGTTTAGAGTGCCAACAACAATTACTTTAATTAGTTTACATATAGGTGTATATTGAAATGCAATATTTTTTTATAATGCTTTTATACACCTACTTTGCTCAATTTACCAGATCTATGAATTTAAAACTTATTTTTTACATTTTAGTACATTTTTAAATAATAGCTTTGTTTTAAAAACATTTTTTTTATATATAATTTTAGTTTTTACTTTTTAGTCTTTACTTATATTACAGAGAGACAGTAAGACAAAACCTTTTTATTCGATGTCCATGTCAAAGGCGTTGTGAGGAAAAACGTAATCTGTCATCTTGGAACGTCCGCCATATTGGATATATTTATTAGTAGTAAGTGCTCTCATTAAATCCACATATTGTAGTACATGTGGTACGAAAGTATAAGAGTACTATGTACTGTACTTTCTTACCTTTGTTGGTCTTGTTTCCAGTATAACGACATTATTTATGCAAAGCTATGCTGATGAGGAACAATATTATTATTATTACCAACGCGAGCAGGCCTATAAGATCCGCAGTACAGGCCTATCCGACCATTGTGCATTCGGGAAGTGTAGGATTTCCTAGAAGAGACCAATATTCTCCACGAATCTGTTCCAGGGTTGATCCCGTAGTTCCTTCGGCTACAGAAATTGCCTTTGGAGATGCCTCTACCTTGACGCACCCAGAGCTGCGCAACTACATATAATATGAGTGGTGGTTTCATCCTCCACTCCACACATCCGACAATTAGGGTTGTTCTTCTACTCCATTTTATGAAGATGTTTATTCAGAGGACAGTGTCCTATTATCAAGTCTATTACCCGTCTCATTTTTTCTCTATCGAGCCCAAGCAGTCACTTAATGGTTGAATCACCTGAGGGCCCCTTTACATGGAGCCTCGATTGCCTCATTTTAAGGGCCTGAGTCCAATAGTTGTTGAACATTGCCATCGCCCGATTTCGTAACTTTGATTGAGTCTGACTTCTTGGCAGACCGAAGGCTGACTCAGGGCCAGGGGAAGGAGTTGATGTTCCTTCTCCCGCCAACTGGTCTGCTTCTTCGTTGACCTCCACACCTCTGTAGTTGAGTTTGACAGAGTTGTGTTCACCCGGTTTTGTCAAAATATTCCGACAGTTTAAAATCAGCCCTGAGGTCACTTTGTTTGACACAAGAACCCTCTAGGCTGTCGCTGCATATGTAAATATGTTTGTTGAAGATACCTCTTCTGAGATTCTCGCTTGCACATACCAATATGGCGTATATTTCTGCTTGGTATACACAGTGGCAGCGATATACGAACCCTTGGTTTGCATTCGTGTATGCCAGCACCAGCTCCCTCCTGAGCCTTTGAACCGTCTGTGTACCATTCGAAACCTCCGAGACGATCCTTATCGCGCTCTCAGCCCTCTCGACTGAGAACATAATTTAGTATGGAATAGTGAACCTGTAGATGGGGACACATCGTTCATCTTCTGATTGAGTGATGACCCAGTCTCTTACCGGCAGTTCCAGGGCCTTTGTATGCCATCACCCGCGACTCGTCCCGTTCCACGTTCCATTTTTGAACAGCGTATTTGCTGCTTTCTTGGCTTCCAATTCTACCTCGATATGCAAGGAAGTGAGTCCAAGAATGGCCTCCATTGCTAGTGCCGCGTATGTTAACGCGGAACAATAGCTCCGAAACACGCGACCGTAGCTGCACTCATGTTTGTTATTGAGGAGTATAGCACTATTCTTGGTTTTGTTTTTATATGACCCAAACATTTTTTTAATTCTTTTGTTAATAGGTACTGTTAATTGTACTATTTTATAGATTCTTCGGACGTTAATTAGAAGTAAAAATACATGTGACAGGAAGTCCCAAAATGGAAAAGAGAAAACCCTATGTAGGTTTCTGTTTTTTATCTAATGTTTGTGCATTGATTTCTCTGGGATGGCTTAAGCGATTTCTTTTACATACTGCAGAGTATAAGTGGTGGTCTCATACTAGTTTCATTAGGCTGTCTAGTATAAGGAGAGCAAAAATCGTAAAGTACTTCCTATTTAAGAATATTTTAAAGTATGGCGGAGGCGCCATTAATAGATAAGTCAATAGTTTCGGGGTAGCTCATACTGAATCTAATGTTAAAAGTTAATAATTAAAAATAACAACATAATTGCTTAAATTTTTCAGATTAACATGAAATTAGGTCCGACTTCACCGCGCGTCATCTTTGAAGAGTCTTAAGAGTTACCCTCTTGAGAGTGGAGATTGTTAGATATCGTTGCGAAGGCACGGCTGGCGCCTGTCCATTATACAATATCAAATATTATTAATAAATTTCTGTCGTGTCCCTCAGACGCGTGATACTAGGTTCATCCAGAATAACCCTTGGTATCTTAATGAACTCTAAGGAAGCCTAGATTAGCGACCCACGTGGATATAAAGTCAATACTAAGGGAAGGATGAAATGGTTCTCTAAAATGGAAATTCGGTGTAAGGTAAAATCCCTCGCCCCAGAAAAACCTAAACTTAGCCTGGAACAGGAGAATTGGAACAAAAGGGACAAGTTAGTAAATGGATTACGAATATGAAACCAAAATACGAAATGTAGTGCCAAATCTGTTTTACTATGGGGGAAGGCGGAGTCGCAAAAAATAACCAAAGTTACTAAAATATCAAAACGAAAGAAATCAAAACAATGTAATTTTGACGTAGAGAGTAGAGGGTATAGAGAAGAGATGTAGGATGTTAATAAGAATTTAAAGATAATTCATATTAATCCTTAGAGAAGATATTAGGGGACAGTTGTTTAATATTCTTTGCTACTATGACGTACACTAAAGGTTACAAAACTAAAGTAAAAAGAATAAACCAAAAATGGCAGTGCGTAGTTCTTGAGATGAATTGTTACACTTTGCTAGTAACACAGGTCGATGATATAATAATAATAAAGGTCTTTACTTTCCAATAGAATAACGAAAAAATACATAAGTAACATAAACATAAAAAAATTAATATTATTCCAGGAAAATGCCGAAGAGCAAGTGATCATGCAAGGAACACAACCTCTGAATTCAATCTTAAGCAGAGAACAGAATAAGAAAGGTAATACAAAATTAAGAAAAATAATGTATCAAAAAGTATATACAATATACACAAATATATATTATGTAATTTACAACTGATATAAACTATATAAGCACATACATACAAAAAAATAGTTAAACTTACAATAGTTAAATTACGTTCATATTTTTATCAGATATTATCTTTTTTTAAAAGCTTCTTTAAAGGATAAAACAGATTTGGTTAGTTAGAAATTAGTATATATCTTTGTAATTTAATATGAGAATGACCGTTTGTAAAGTTGAGTTCGATGGACGCGAGGAGTTAGTCTGCCTCTGAATCTGACGTTAAGGTGGCCATTCCCTAGAAAGAGACATCCGATAGGGAAATACTTATTATTTTTGCCCATAACTTTCTTTTCTTAGTACGTATATTTAAAAAAACTATAAGAGTACCTACCTAAGTAGAACCGTAATAAAACTATTACTATGAATTTTCACTCAATAATTTCAGTGATTTGCAAAATAGCTCGATTTAAAACTACGAAATAGGAAGGTTAACATAATTTTTAAATTTAAATCTAGCTATTTTGCAACCCGCTGAAATTATTGAATGAAAATTCATAGTAATAGTCTTGTTATCGTCCTACTTAGGTACTCTTATAGTTTTTTTAAATATACATGCTAAGAAAAAAAAGTTATATACTAAAATTTCCCTATCGGATGTCTCTTTCTAGGGAATTGCCACCTTAAGATTATGAACATCAGTTCTAAATGTGTAAATATTTTGGAGCTTTATTATTATATTATATTGTGGTGCATTTACGCTCCCTAGGGGTTGATGTTTATAGCTCATAAGCAGTAGGCGGAATTAGGTAGCAATGGTGATAGGCAACTGCGATATCCGCATGTGTCTAATATATACACCATCTGTGAGACACTAGTGGCACGACTCTTCTAGAAGCAGCTGCATTGGTTTAGATTACCGCGCGAAGATGGTATAGGACTTTACTAGAAACGTATGGAAGTTTACTGAAATGCTTCTAGAGGCCTTTTGTAGAGCACATAAGCCAATGTAAACACGCGGCAAAGTTTTTAATGAATTGAAGTTAGATAAATCCGAATTGATCCAAAGTGAACAGTAGAGTGTAAATATCAAGTAATAAACATTATTAAAGGTTATTTTAAACAATAAACGTATATTTTAGTTAATAAAAGTATTGTGAAGTTTTCAGTGGGTTATTCAATAAAGTGTGCTAATGTTTATCTCTTGTTATAGTTTTGGAACCCACGGATATTAAGGGCGGTTTCTAAGGGGTGGAAATACGTGATAGTGTCAAAATATCTGCGAGCGATAATAATAATTATGATTTTAGAAATGTACCGATTAAACGCAATTCCCATTCGCACTTGCGAAGACAAAACTAAACAACTCCTTTTCAGTTCTTTCAGTTTAATGATCATGTATTTATAGGCAAAAATGACGTAATCACTAATCATATTATTCTCGCTACTATGTATATTTATTTATTGACTTCACTCTAATAGCTTCTGTGTTGTAGGAATATTTTAACAATATATTATACTATTTTCACCTTGGTAAACATGTGATTATTGTCCTTTTACACACGGTCAGTAAAATTATTTATTGAACTGGCAATAATGCTTTTTTTAATACAAACAATAGCTAATAATTATATATGCTACCTACGACTATATTCTGTAAGGAACACACCTTAATGATATGAAAAATCATAATATGTAGTTAGCTATGTTTATGAAATGGTTCTTCATGGAAATTACTACTTTTGAAGTATGTATACAAATTTGCGAATAATGTTTGGAGATAAATTATATACCTGGCAGTATTTGTCATCATATTATTGGTGTTAAAAATAACGGTATTATAATAAATTTAAGTGGCATTTGAGAAACTCAAAATTCTTCGTAGTGGACATTTAATTTATCACACAACTTTTTTACATAATTACCTCAAGTTCTTAAATCTAATTTAGACATATTTGTATGCCACACACTTTAAAATTTGAATTTTTAGGAGTAGAGGTTGTGCGCAAAGTAAAATTTTGTGAGATACTTGACCCTAAACACTCGACGATTCAATGATCAATTTCACAATTGCAATTTTTATTCTTTAGGTGTTATTTTATAGTATATTATTATATGAGCGATTATGATAGCCATTATTCTCGAATATGATGTTTGAGCCCACGAGCCGAAGGCGAGTGGCACAAATCTTCTGAGTGAATAATGGTCATATCCGCGAATGTACTATGCTTTTTCTACACCTATTAATCAAATGAATTAGACTGAAATTTAATAGCATTAATCGGTACCTACTAGTAAGAAGTGAAAAACGTAAACAAACAATATGGCGATACACTTGGTTGTCACCGTCAGCGAGTTGATTGACACCTGCAGCAAGAGTTGATCGCAGTCGATTTAAAATATCATTGGCTCAGTGAACAGTGAATTATGTAATTTGTATTTGTGATTGGCCGGATACAGTGAATTATGAATCGATAATTCACTACAGTGAATTATAGGTACGATTATTCACCAAAAAAAATGCTAATAATTGTCATATAATAATTAAATAGGTGTAGAAAAAATATTTTAACTTGAAACTTGACTTGAAGGTTTAGCTCCATAAAGTGTATATTCTTATAAAGTTTCGTTTAAATATGTGCGTTATTAGTTAAGCTAGCATCAATTGTTTAAAAAACATATCCTTTAATTTTTTAAAGCTGTATTTAAAAAAATGTATTAAAAAGTAAAGAAGCCCATTTTTTTAAATAAAAGCCTTTTTGAATATTTCTTTTATATAATTTTATTTTTTACTATTTAGTACCTATTTACTTATTTCTCAGACAAACATGCAGGCAAAAGTTTTTCATTTGATACTCATGTCAAGGGGGTTGTGAAAAAGAAGGCAATCCGCCATGACGTCACATAGTTCATTGTATTTTACTCGTGACAGCCTTTCCTTTGATACCCATATCAAGGGGGTTGCGAACAGAAAGGTGATCCGCCATATTGGATTTAGAACGATGTTTAATATAATATATTGCATTGTCACCGGACCTATATACGTGTGCAAAATTTCAAAGCTGTAGTTTAATTAGAACTAGTTGAAATATTGATTGCAAGACTGAATCTAAACACACTAACAAACTAGCATACAAAACAAGTTAAATAAAAGCTTTTAGCAATGGCCTGCCTCAAATATTTTTGTGTTTTGCAACTTGACAAATTAACCAAAAGTTCAGACACATCTATTTCCAGTAAACAAGTAAGTTGAGGTAAAAAAATTGCCCTAGTAAGATGGCTCCCTAGCAATTCTATGTGTTCTTAAATTTTGGATTTTTTAAACCGTTCTCAATAGGCGATGATCGACGAACTAATTTTTTTTCAGTTAAAAAAAAAATTATGTTGATTGCATAACTGGCAAAAACTTGAAGTTGATCTGAAAAAAAACCTAATAGGATATGAGGGTGATTCATACATACCACACATAGTAGACAACTCCGGAATCCAAAAACCTAGACTGTCCTGAAGGGGGTTACATATTGGAAAAAACGCAGACAGCATCCATTCCTGACCAATCGCGCTTGCTACTAAGACGCTTGACATGAGCTACCGTGTCAGTAGCTCAGCAATAAAAATCTTTAAAAATCTACAATGCGGATACTATAACACGCTTTCTACTACTATTAATATTTAAGTTATTAATAAAAGTTCATATATTTCATATAAAAATTCTAGAAAACATATTTTAAGACAAGTTGCAATTTTATATGACAATGTTTTCTTAACGGCATCTCACATCCTGAGGTAAGTCCTTGTAAATCCAGAATGATTTTGTTTTAGGTAAAGAGAAACGAGGCCCTACAGTTTATAGTGGAGTCCGAACCACATCTTGGGGATAATTTTATAGTTGTATATATTGTTTATCATACGGAACTTTTGACATGCGTATCCGCCTCACACTTGACCTTTATTTGGGTTTGAAATGCCGTAAAATAAATATTTGTACCTTTTCTTTCTGCGATGGGATTATTGTCAGACATTTATAAAAGTTAAGTTTTTTGGCATTAAGGTCATAAGTCTGTATGTCCTAAAGTTAGCTACTATAAATCAAAACAATAATGTAGGTAGGTATAATGAAGCCATTCGTTTTTCTTGCTGTCTAGTCTCTAGTCATACTTCTCCTCCCGCTGTGTATATCACCAACGTAGATATAGATTTGGCGTACTGTAGTTTTAATTTATTATCTTATAACCAGTTATAAATAAGTTAAGTTCATTGCTCAATAGTCAAGATATTATTTTACATTAACATGTCACTGGCAAATATGCTAGCGGGTTATTTGTTTAAAGAATTAGTTTCACAGCTATGCAGTTCTAAGCAACATACCGAGTAAATCACATATCTCTCGTCTGCATTAAGTTTGTTCAGAAATTTATTATAATAATGCCAAGGCCTCCTGTTTCTTTGCAGTGCCGTTCTACTCAGATTGGTACAAGAAAAATCATCAAATTTTCGGGAAACAAAATTTTGTTGCCGACGATGTAGATGTCAAAGGGAATTTTAGAAATATTTATTAATTTTAATTTGTAATCCTTAATCGAAAACAAGATTTCCTTCCTTGGCAATACTGTCAACTACATTCTAAATATTATTTCTCATGGCCGCTTTTCTAATTCGCTGTTTTTTAGGGGACCACTCACTATATTTTCAATAAAAATATAGCCGGTTTCTCCCCCACAATTGTGTTGGCTACATGCCAATATCATTTAGAGAGTCTAGCCTATAAATGTTCCACTAGAAGTATATCCCATTTTGTTGGCAATGACGTCAACTACCTAACCAATTCTTATTTATCGTATTCAAACAGTTTTTCAGATATAGCAAGAACAGACAGACAGATAAGCACCAAATCGGCAAATAGATTATAGATTGAAACAAAACATATTTTATACGAAAATGACCATTTCAATTTAAAGAAAATTAAGTCTAATAGACGTCTTACTGTTTAATAGGTATTTTCATTCGTGACGTCATGACTATTCAGTTATTTATCAATGTATTTAAAAGTTGTTTGTTAAAATAATTAATTATGTAAAATGTAAGCATTTTCAGAAAAAATAATTGGTATACATCAAACATTAATTTAATTATCAAACCTAATAGATAATATTAGTGCAAACTTGGAATATTATCCTTTACGCTTGATAACTAAATTAATATTTGATATATACTCATTATTTTTTCTCAAAAAGCTTACATTTTATATAATTCACTATTTTAACAAAACATTTTTAAATACATTGATAAATAACCGAATAAACATGACGTCACGTTTTTGAGAATAACTGCAAAATTTTAGAATAATAAATTCTTAAAGAACTTCCTCCTATAAAAGATGCGGTGCACTATCGATGTCTAAAATATTATTTACATAGTATATTTTCCAAGATATGATAGATTAAAAACTGGTATGGTCAAACTTTCCTTAAAAAGTAGGACATTTTTCAATATAACTTAGCAGAACTTCAAAAGTGTCCAATGGACATTATTTAAATGTCAGTAATTGATTTAGAATAGACTCATAATAAATACGTAATATTTCAATGTTTTCTGCTCCTCCTTTTCTGAAATATTCGCAGTTAAAGTGAGGGGTCAATACATTTGAATCGTATATTAGTTATCTATCTTTTCTCAGCTATTTAAAATTATCTTCGCTATTTATATGGACATTTATTTTTATTAGTATTATTATTATAACTTTAATTGTTAACTGAATTTAAACTTATTTACAAAGGAAACGGACATAAGTCCTTTCAACTAGCTATTGTTAAACTATTCTTTTGAATGTCATAAAGATTGCAGTCTCGCAATCGCAATATGTAATTCTAATTGTGATGTGTAGATGAAAGTCTCTTGTTCAATAACGTGACAAGGTGTAACTATCAGCAAGTATGTGATTTAGAATGAATGACATTTTGCTCTGCCTCGATTACTTTGTATAATCTTTACATATTCATCGAGGATTAAAATGATAAAATTAATTTTAGTAACGTGCTCTTGTTGCAGTAATTTACATTGCCGTTTAATACCTCAATAAATATTTAAGTATTTTTCCTAAGAGCTAATTTGTTCTAAGTAATAAGTGTATATAAATACACTGTATGTCACAGAAAATACGGCATCTACTTATAATCAATGTATTTTATTCAAGATATTTATAATTTCATGAACTTTCTTGACGTGCTATGCATTCTTCAGTTATTCACTCGACGGGGCATGCTTCAAATTAAATAGCTCATTGTTATTTCCTCTCGTGCCATTTCATCTCGAGTTACTCGGACACCATATCATTTCTAAATTCATGGGGGGCCAGCCGTAGGCCGCTCTGTTCTACAGACGCTTCTTGATACTTACCTGTTACATTAGCAACATTGTGTCAGGTATTATCATACAAAAAAATTAGATTAACTAACAGTAAGCCAAGAAGTTATAGCTGGCTTTCAAATTGGTTGAGGATGCCTGAACATGTAGATAATGCCTACTTCTAATAGTGTCACTAACTAACAATACCTTTCAATGTAAGTTAAGAGTACGATTTCAAGATGATATTGGCAATGTGGCTTGGAAAAAGTTGAATAGTGCACGTACTATCCCCTCTACTCCTTCTCAACTTAGATTAGCCTCTATTTGAAAATAGCATATTTCTGAAAGTACCAGGTTTACTGTACTATGTAACAGTTTGGATCCCTAGTTTCCAAACTGTTATGTAAAGAACTGCAAACGTACGTCAGTTACTGGGGGATAAGCCAGATAATCACTTTTTGAACGCATGTCTTTATGGTCAAAACCCCTGATGACATAAGCAGCATTAGTTTGATGGTACTTCAAACATCATTTCAAAGTTGAGGCTTGCCTATTAGGGTGGAACGAAAAACGACATTTTCAATTTTTTTTCGAGAATTATTACCACATAGTTATCAAAAGGTGCATTTCGTGGTTATTAATAACTGTGCAAAAATTGAAAACGGTACTTTGTTATTTTCAGATTCCTCAATGGGTCCAAAATATTAGAAAAAAGCTCTCTTTAGACCATTTATTTTTTCTTAGTTATTTTTCCATTCTTTGGATATGGGTAATGCCATAGTCACCAAAAGGTGTCTTAATGTACCTACCACAGATCACTGTGCAACATGTTTAAATGCTATTCTCCACACTTCAGTTTCCTCAAAGATATGCTCTACCAAGCTATTTCTTTTCTTCCAAAAACATAACATATTGATCGAATCGTATTTATTATTTTTTTTATCTATATTCAATAACTATAGAAGGACGAACACCAATTAAAATGAGACGTTTCATTAAAAAAAACGCACAAATAGACATGGAAAAACAAACAAAAACAAAACATGTTTAATATTTCAGTAATTATCCATTTTCAAAGAAATCTAATTTTGTTTCAAATGATGGCAATATTTGTCTTGATTTTATACAGGCTTGAATGAAGCCAGTTTGGCTTTCTTGGCCACAGACAGCTGGTGATGCCTCATTTGCAAGACGCACGGGTCGTTCAACAGCTTCGGTATTGCGAAAACTATGAGAAATCAGAAAAACTTATGTCTAACGCTTTGATAACACACATTTCCATATTAGCAGTCGTTGGCGGCTCAGTAACATTTACGTCATTCCAAGAACTTAATTCCTATTCATGTTTGGCCTCAAAATGTATTTTAAGTAAGTATACTAAATTCTCGTGTAGCTGTTGCCATAACAGTTTGTGCCATGAAGACACGTTAGATATCATCTTCCTTTTCATCATTAATTTCATACTGCTAGTAAAGCTGAACAGATGACAGGTGTACATCTTTAATAACGGTGAAGCTTCTGCATGTTTTTCAATGCTCTGGATGCTGGTATTGCTTTCCTTTCTTCTGTCATTTTCATTTTCTTGGTTTCCACAGTCACAGTATTTCTTTTAGATTCTAAATTCTTCTGATTTTGCTTATAACGGCCATGAAATTCTTTTAGTTTATCCCAGAAGTAAAAATCGGTAGGAGTTGATGTACTTTGCCAATCCCTTAAATTTTCGGAACAACATTTTTGAGTATTTCATGAAGACTTGTATCTCTTCCAGCATATTTATATTTTAGACCATTCTAAACAAATAAATAATGAAGGTAAAGTCCTTATGAATAGGTAACACAAGGTCACTTAGCATTTTAGATTGACCAAATATCTTGCAACGAAGTTGACTTATAGTTGCCATAATAACGTAAATATTCTAACACTCAACGTACAATCGGCATACAACCACGAATCACGTAAAAACACACAGAAAACACACAACTAAAATACTAAAAACAATACTTGGTAGATGTATTCAAACAAATGAAAGTAGGCTTGTACTTGGTACCTTCCCACCCCAGTCATAGACGCCTGTCGCTTGGATTGTGATTGTATTCGAACACGTTATTTGTCGCACAATTCCCAAAAGCGGCGCGATTTTCTAAGACAATGAGGAACCAGAAAATATTAGAATAAATCAAATTGATTTGGAAGGGCTTTTTATCATACTTTAATAATTATTTTAAATGCTATGTTTACCAGGAATATATTTTTTTAAATAAACCAGGGCAGGTAGTAAAAACCTATAAAATCACCAAAATTTCTATACTATCGGTCCCGTGAGGAATCTGAAGATGCTAAGATAGGTCGATAAGCTTTTAAGAACGATTTTTATTTATCCAAATGCACATTGTGACACATATGTCAAAACAATTTAAAAATAAATAATTTTTCGTTCCACCCTATTGCCTATGTCGAGTTCAAAAGTTAACCTATCTAAGGATATCAGGAACTATCAGGCCTACTCCAAAGATTACAACGGAAGGCATTCTTGAACTTACTTTCTTGCATGTTTGAATTGGAACTGCAAACTGGCAAAACAACAAATGGACCGTTCAAAAATAGAATGTGAAACGCGACAGGTCAATGGTTGGGACACAACAAGGCTCTATTTCTACCAATAAGGGACCCGGACATCTCACTCAATTGGGGAATAATAGTCTATGGTTTTACATGTACTGAGCTTCGAACGAGAATTCACCGAGAGACTCTCTCTCTCAGGCGTCCTGGGCGCCGCTAGTGACGTCATCAAAATGGCCGACATGACGTGACGCCTTGATTTTTGTAAATTGTAGTATCTCAATAACAATTCCAATTTTAATGGTAATAAACACACTTTCAGAAAATTTCATGCATTTTCGGCATAGACTATGACGGTTTTCAGTCTATTAAACAGATAACCAGGAATAAGGTGGAAAACCAAAAGAAATTCGAAATTCTTCTAATGCTACTTTGTGAAATTTCAAGATGTCAGATGTGACATGTTTAAGATTTTCCTACAACAAAATTTAGAATATTATGCCCCATTTCCTAAGTCATTTTTCTTCTAAAGTTTGCACAAATTCGAAATTAGCTCGAAATAATTCTTTTTGCAAAATATGAAAATATTAAAAATTCACTGACACAGCTTCTTTTAGGTCCTCTCGTAATCGTTGCTTCAAAAATGTCTTAATAATATTTTGGTAAAATTGATATATCTTCTATTCTAAGTTTTCATTCGAACCAGAGTGACACACAGTAAAACCTTACTAGCATTTTACTCCAAAATTATAATAAAGCATAGACCATATAAAGCACGATAGTTTACAAGCCTCTGGTGATTACCCTGTATGACAGATATGGCCAATTTCAATAGAATTTATTCTCTCATACTACATATTTTACATACATTTTAAAGAAATACATATTTTAAGTCTAACATAACATACATCCGTACATCTTTTTATTTGATATTACATATTTTAAGTCTAACATAACATACATCCGTACATCTTTTTATTTGATATTACAGTTAAGTATGCCATGAAACGTATATCTGTATTTTTTTTTTTTTTTTAGTATTGAAAATACTACTGTGCGCATGATATAGGACCCATCTTACGAAAAACGTATCGAGAGCGACAGATCTGTCTAAGCCGCTGCGCCGGCCTTGTAGTGTTGTTGTGTGCTAAAAGCTACGACCTATTTTAAACGATGCCCCATCAAAAGAGAAGAAGATTGACTTGGTCGTGGAAAAATCGCACTGTACAGGGGTTTGCAGGGGGCCATTTTCCGAAAAGTCAAAAACATTTTTGTTGTATATTTGAAATTTACAGCACGTCAGCTTTGTTTTCACATAATATTACGTACATATCTTAATACTTAATATTTTTTTCTAATTATTTAATATTGTCTGCGCTATGCTTTCTTATGGAGCGCCTTAATGAATTAACGCTTGCCCTGATACGTATCAATTCACAAATCCTTTAACTCATCATAACTCGAAGCGTGTTCATTTTTCGAAAAATACCCCTGAAGTAAACGTTGTACGCTTGTTATCGAGGATTTAGTTGGTTTTTTCAAATTTATAATAGGATTAAGGCCGGTTGCACATTTATTCGACATTTGTCTACGACATGCTTTCGACATGTGTTCGACATGTCTTCGACATGACCTTATTTTTATAACACTAAGATTTTAATGTTAATTTCAAAGGACATTATTTGTCGAAAGCGTGTCGAAAACAAGTTTGTCGTCAACATGCTGTATATATGTGCAACCGGCCTTACCGTTTGATTTGCGGGAATTTTTTTGTGGACTGTTTTCGAATCTCGCCGATCCGACCACGGACATGCGAGGAAGGTTCATAATTACCGAACGCCCCCTGCTGTACTCGTCCTTATGCTATTGAGCACGCATACAGTCGATTTTCGTCCGATTAATCGTTGCCTTCTGAGACCGTTTTCTTTCTAATTCTTTCTCTCAACGGTTTTACCTATATTGTAGAGATATATTATATTATCGAAGGTATTTAATATATAATTATTCAGTTTTTCGTAGTATGATTAATAAAAATAATATTTATAAAAAATGAAATACAGAAAATAATTTGGTGTAATTTAGCAGGCATATCAATAGGACGATCATATAGGACTTCGACCTAGAGCAGTATAGTTGTATATCTGGTATTTTCAATACGCTTAAGATACTTGCGAAAGATGCAAGATCTGTGAATTTTTTTTTCAGTGACGATTAAGAAAAATTAATATGTAGTGAAATGTCACCAGCGCAGTTTCCATCTTTTTAAACATTTTTCGTCAAGTGAAATACGAAATATTCAACAAATGCAAAAGGATCATGTTCTTGTTACATTTTGACAATTTTCACGTAGCCTTCACACTCACTGGCCGCAATTGTCGGATAAAAATAGTTGTTTTAGTGATATTGTAGATTCATTATTTTTATTACTTCCACATCCACGTAGTGGAGTGGAAATATAGTAATGGTAAACAAATTTTCAAAAATTTAATCGTGAACAACGTTTCTTGTTTTAATTTTACATATTCCAAGTAATTGAGCTACTGCTCGTTAAAAATATACGTCTATATCAGTGTAACGTGCTTTTTTGTCTTATACATATTTTATTTATAAAGCAATTGGAACAGAACTACTAGATCTAAACTCAGATCTTCAAAATTCATGACTCGCTACACTCAATCTACAATCTATGCACACGCTATAATCGCAAAATATAAAATTGTTTGAAAATTAATATTGATTCAACCACAGATAGACCCTTGTATAGAACTATTTTATCCTGGCTTGAACGACTTGAAAATCCCCCGAGATTTGATATTATTTGCTGTCCGATTCAGGACACCGCAGCGGTTTAGCTCCTAGTTACATCCTTTCAACTTGACACGAAGTTTCTTTCGAAGTCAAGATTTCCATCGATAGGTTTGCCTTGTATACGTGAGATTGGATATTTTTTATATATTTGGTATCTAATCAAAAAGTAGAAGAAACAAATTAAATATGCTGTTTTATCCTTTTAATTTATTTTACACCATTCAGCATCATATCCTTATATGGTTTTTAAAGAATATTGTATATAAATCCCAAATATATATTTGGGAATATTTAACTTAAATGTTGTCAGATTTTTTAAATAAAATTTAAAAATATCTAGGCATGCATGAAATTAAAAGGAATAACAAAATAAAATTAAGATATTGACTTGAAATTTGGTGGACGTATGTATGTATTATAACGAGATCTGGAATTGCAACACATTTTGTCCCTTTTGGGGAGGCGGAGTGTAAAAAGCGATAAATGAGTAAAGCCAGCCAGTAAGAATAAAGAAACTTGGAATTTGGTGTATATACTAGAAGCCAAGGTCCCAAATTCTTATGAATTTTTATGACATCTTACAACTTACAACCCCACCACATTATTTACGGGGTTAATAAAACAGAATTGTGTTTCAGTTTATATACAAGAATAAAGGTTCTCAAAAATTTGTTTGCCATCAGCCGCCTCATTACCTCCTTGTGACAGATGTTTTCGAATATTATATTACTAAAATTCTATGAGCAATTATTGCCACATACTAGAGTGCAAATATAGTATCAAGATATGTCTGTTTAAAGAGACTTGGATGGAAAATCTGGATGTGGAAGTAATGATTCCTTAGGTAGTGCTTTTAATTTTAATAAAAAATTTGAATTTTCCAGTGAGTTTATTTGTACACCATTGCTTGGGTTCTATTTCAATAAGAAACCTCGGTGTTGTTATTAAATACTTCTGACGCAATAATAAAATTCTACAGTCATTCTCTTTCCATGTCGATCTCCACGGATGCGACGTGTGTTATAGAAAATAACTGGACATGAATGATATCTACCGATCACTGATTAGATAATTTGCTTGACCAGTTAAATATGATTATTTTCACGTGGCCACATAATAAATCAATCTCTATTATGTTCATGCGTGATGATAATATCGGCACTAGCTCGATTTAATTAAATTTATATTTTAATATGACGGTGTTCCCAGGCACGTACCAAGATAGATGGCCTGCTATGTTTGGCACAGTTGTTCAATCTTCCAGCTTCGACAATCTAAATGATGTAAGATTTCATGTTGATTTTTGTTTATTATAAATGTAACCTCATTATATCAAGTAATATACAGGGTGTCCCAGGACTATGGAAATACTTTGGGACCTTGTAGTTTGGGTCAAAATAACAGTACAAGCACCCGTACATTTTTCGCCCTCTTTCAGAGCTATTCAGAATTAAAGGTAATATTTTGAAGAAGATTTTTTCTAATATCTTCCAAACTGCTTTATCAGTTGTAATAAAATGTGCACAATAAGTAAGTATCTTTTCTGAAAGTTAAGATGATATTCTTAAATTCTTCATCTTTCTATTTGGAAGAATTTTGTTAGGAAAGTATTTCTGATAAAACTACTGGATGGCAAAAGTTCTACATTACTATTTTTCATTGCAAATCTTGCGATTATTGACTTCTAAATGTGGTATTATTATGGGTTGTCTTAATATTTGCTTTATAGCTTTCCACATTGTTACATCTCCGGAATCTATGGGTAAGTCTGTTTAAATTTTCTTATGCCTTTCGTAATTTAGTTTGGGCCAGTCTTCTTGCTTTATCTTTATCCCTTATTCATTGTATTATTCGGTCAGGTGGATGTAGATAACTAGCTTTTCGACAATTTCGTTTGTTCACTGCTGACATGTTCACTGATTTAATTATGTGTCTTGTAATGTTTTCCACTGCAATATCTATATCGTTGAGTGTATTTAACTGCGATGCTTTTAGGACTCGATCTAGATTTAGTTCAGTTAGCGTGCGGTAATATCACATGCTCTTAGAAGAAATTCACAAGACAGATTAAATAACCTTGAACAATGGCAATATGTGCTCAGGCTCCATTTTTTAGAAACATTCAAGAGCGATATGATTGGCATCACCCTGAATAACGAAGAGGATAAGAATCTCTTCACGGTATTCGTTATATGATGAGAAATGATTAAATTTGATTGAAACAAAACACATATTTTTAATAAAAGAACAACAAAACTTTCACGGTGTGTTCATCATCTTGTTGCAGAGTCTTCGGAGCTATATTCAGAAGTATGGGATTATTGTTGATTTCTTAACTTTCTCTCCAATTTTCACAAAGAACCTGGCACAGTTTAAATAGGAAATTACTGTCAGTCAAATTTGATGAAACCAAATGCATATTGATACCTAATCCGCCCCGAACCACAATTCTCATGGACACAGGGTCAGAAAGTGGACAGTTTTCCAGATATCGGGAGTGCAAAGGGGGCGCTCATTTCTTATGGGAAGTGGCTCCCGCTCCGGTGAAATTCGCTGGAATCGTTGTTATTCGCTGTTATTCCTGTCAAGCTCCCGATAAAATGTTCTCACGAATACAAGGTCGGAAAATGGACAGTTTTCCTGATATCGAGGCTGAAAGGGGATGCTCTTATGGGAAGAGGCCCCAAGTGAAATACGCTGAAATCGATATTGTTATTCCTCTCGAGCTCTTGATCAAAAGTTCTCATGGGCACAAGGTCAGAAAGTGCATATTTCCTGATATCAGAGGTGCAAAGTCGACTTTGTAACCCCCCCAAAACTGCATTTTCCGATATTGTTCCCATGAAAACTTTTGATCCAGAGCTCGAGAGGAATAGAATCTATCGATTGCACCGAATATCACCGGACGGGGACCACTTCCCAAAAGGCATGCACCCTCGATATTTGGAAAACTGTCCATTTTCCGACTGAGTGCCCATGAGAACTTTTGTTCGGGATGGATTGAACCTCAATATGCATCTGGTGTTATCCAATTTGACCGAAAGTAATTTCCCATCTAAACTGTGTCAGGTCCTTTGGATGACATCATATTTGGAGGCTTAATAGAAAAACAACTTTTATATTTTTTAATCTTCCCAAGCATGCAGTGGGAGCCTGTAAAAAACTGAAAGATATTTGGTCAATTTTTGTCTGTAATTGAAAGCGTGAACTGCTTTGCAGCAAGAATATTTCCGTTTTGTGACTACTGGTAGACATATCAACACTAACAATACAAAGCTAACTTCATGAAGCACAACTGCAGTTAAAAACTGTAGCGATTGTTAATTATCTGTTTTCGATCAGTAAAATCTTGCAGTAATGGGATAACCAGCAAATAGTCCTGATCTTAATCCTATCTAACAGCTTTGAAATGTTCTGGGACAAAGATTACTAAGTCGAAAATTAGCAGAAAATTTTCAAATAATGGCTCTACAAATATTGTCTAAATGTTATTTGTGCATTATCTTATTTTTTTCTAATTATCTGAGACTTCCTGTAACATGTACTTTTTCTTCTTTTAACCGATGCTCGGGAAATCTACAAAATATCTCAATCAACCAGTATGTTACTGGAAAATAACCTCTACGCCTGTGACTTTTACGTCAAAGGATCAGTTACAGGTTGCTTTTTTGACAAATAACACAAATAAGTATAAAAAATTGAAGTTAAATATTTCGAATTTTCTCGTACATGCATGGTTTTCGAGAAAATCGATATTGAAAAAAATTGCAAAATTTGTATTTTTAATGCGCGCGAATTTTCGTGTATTTGAAATTTTTGCGCGCGGCCAATAGGAAAAATTGAATTGCTCGAAAACCAAACATGCTAGGAAGAAAAATCAAAATGAGATTTAAAGGGGATATAAAATACTCTTTTGTGTTTCCATCTTTGATGGCTATTGATATCTATTAGTATATAACAATAACAATATAATATAGTTACCTCTTGATTTTTTTGCACTTTTAACTATTCACAGGCCCATAAAAAATAACTACCTTAAATATAAGTTATAATTGCATTATCTTTTAGTTCAAGGTCGTACTTTAATGCAGAAAAAGTTAAGAAGAAACTTATTCACATTTGCAAATTTACCAGCATATTGAATTTAGCCAAATTTTGGCGAATTGTTTATTGTTTCCTAAAAATAAAGAAGAGACCCAAACATATTGAAAATTTAGCTCAAAAATTTTTTTTCAGTTTATATATCATATAACTATTGTTTCTAATCATTTAATAGTTAAAGGATTATATTAAAAAATTATCATCAAAAAATTGAATAGGATTGGATTTTTCTTGGCTAACTTTAACATGCTGCTAAATTTGTAAATGTGAATATTTTTATTCCTAACTTTTTCTGCATGGAAGTACTACCTTGAACATTTATGACTTATATTATAGTCAGTTATTTTTTATGGGCCTGTGAATAGTTAGATGCACAAAAAATCAAGAAATAACTATAATATATTGTTAATTTTATGTACTAACAAATATCTATGGCCCTCAAAAATGGCAACACAAGAGAGTATTTTATATACCCTTTAAAACCCATTTTGATTTTTTTTTTTTCTAGCTTCTTTGGTTTTCGAGCAAAAAAACTTCAAATAAACGAACATTCGCGAGCATTAAAAATACAAATTTTGCAATTTTTGTCAATATCGACTTTCTCGAAAACCATGGCATATAGAAAAAATTACAAGAAACTTTTTTAGGCAATTAGTCAAGCTTTCTTTTTTATCATGAGCATTTTTTTATGTCTTCAACGGTTAACGAGTTATCAGTAAAATAAGGCTGTTTTCATAGAAAGTGTGGTATTTTTGGAGGGTTGCGTGGCACCCCCGGAACTGATTTTTGTGGTTTGGTGATGTTTAATCTTCGCACTAACAGTTACGGAAGGAAAATATCGGATAACATTTTTTGCGAGCTTCTGGTGTATTTTTTATTTTATCGGCTGGAAGTATTCTGTTTCTATTATGTTTGTTCTCTCTTTGGTCTCTTTATGAATAAGTGCAGATTCACTAGGTACATTTTTCTCTTTATTAAATTGATCTACTTCTGGATGGACATCGCAGCACAATCCTTTGGCATAAATCATTTATTTATTAATTCATTTATGTATATTACGTTATGCATGCATATTGTATTAATAGTAAGTACCTAAATTTGATTTAATTTGATTAAAACGGAAACTCAATAATAATCGCTTGGATTTACTCTTACATATTTCTGTTTCAGACGAGATATATTCAAACCTGACTAATGTTGAAATAAAAGCTCTTCATATTTTTAATAAAAGTTACATATACCAAATGTGACATATTGATATAGAAATATTATGGTTTGGTCTCATGCAACATTACAATGATTACAAAAATACATTTTTCACCCGAAGACAGATTCTTATTTACAATTTATTTTATATAAATTGTAGTGTAAGAATAGACAAATACTATATACCATTTATCATCTAAGAACGTTTACGACTAACCCATTTCTAAAATGTCAGAGAACTATACAGCGAGTTATTTTCAATCTCGAATTCTAAGGTTCAACTATTAACATTTGCACCACCCAACAAATCTAACTGGTTTTGGAATAATTAAACTCGCATAATAAACACCTGCATAATTTTAGCATTCCACTGAAAATGTCCACACTAATCATTAAAATTTACAAGTCGAGACTGTGATTTTTTATTTTGGTTGATGCCGTTACTCCTTCAATCTTTTGTAGTTGGGAGGTCTAGCCGACTCAATGTGTTCTGCGTATTCTAGACCTAATTACTAGGTCAGTTTTTTTCATGTCAAGCCTGTAATTGAAAATGCTGGACAGGATATATTGGTCGCGCCCAGAAGAGAAAACGAGATTAGATACCCTTCCATACATGAAATTAATCCGTTATACATGATTCATTTACTGACGGTATATTTCGATCTCTCCCTAAAGACATAATTTCTCTCTTGACGCCCTCTTTATTGGAAAGCAATAATGTAAGATATAATACAAATACGCACTATCGCAGTATTGTTTGGTATTCCACCTTCGTATAGAAACATATTTACTGAAATTCAGTTTATAAATTTTATTTAGTAAATAAAAAAGTTTTGAACCACAAAATTAACAGTTTTGTACAGCACCTAATAGTTTTAATTTAGAAAAATTGTCATGACAATATGAACTGAATTTTGTTATCTTATATACAGGGTGTTTCACTTAAAAGTCCCCAGGCCATTATCTCTAAAACTAATAAAAATATTTTAATTTTGTAAATGGCAGATGATTGATACCAAAGAAAGGTTTAAATAACGGTGATTAGAATTTTTCCTCAACAGCACACAGAGATGGCGCTGCGATGCAAAACTATTTTTTGATGGCTGGAACCTTGAAACATAAGTCATGTGATTAAACAATAATTTGTGAATAATTTTGATGGTATAGAGAATTTACAAAAAACAAGCCGTTTTGGAGTTACATGAGTTTCTTTCATTAATGCCAGTACACGTGAATTTTGATAAATCCCTATAATTTATTTATTATTTATTATAGAATATTGGTTACCAAACACTCTTTTTCAAGATAAGGAAAGTGATATAATACACTATCATAAAATTATGTTTACCACTTCCGGCCAAACCGGAACTAACATGATGAACCAATATCCATATGTTCCTACATAATATTACATTTTTTTTTCTAATAACGCTTCTAATAAAACGGCTCCCAAAACTTAAAGTAAGTAAGACAACAAGGAAAATACACACTAATTTAGAATGGGCTAAATTTATATTAACAATTCAGTAAAGAACGTAAACAAAAGTTTTATAAACAAACATTTAAAAACTATCGAAATATTATTAAAAATGAAATTAAACTAATTTCTTTCTTATTAGTAGGTACTTATTATATTAAATGTTCAAAATTTCTCCCTTCTTCATGAATACACATATTGTACCGTTTCAGTAACTCTTCATTGGAAACTTTTTGTAACGTATGTCTATTTATAGCAGCAACACTTGCATATATTTTATTATACAAATCGGCCATATCCTCAATGGGTTCAATGTACACTACACTTTTTAAATACCCCCAAAGGTAAAAATCTAATGGGGTCAAGTCAGGTGATCGTGCTGGCCATCTGACTACTCCATTAGTACCAATTCATCTCTGAGGGTACATTTCATTAAGACAATCTTTGATTAGTACTGAGTTACCTGATTTCGGGTCATTCTCATCCATCTAGGATTATTTTGTGACCAGTATCGGCAGTTATGCTTACTCACAACTTCGTTGTTGTGAAAACGGCTTTCATCGCTCCAGAGCACATTTTTTTTAAAATTTGGGCATTCTTCAGAAAGAACTGAAAACTCAGCTAGAAAATGTAATCTTCGTTCATAATCACCAGGCCTTAAATGAGGGATCAATTTTAATTTGTATGGATGGTATTTATTTGATTTTAATATTCTATGGCACGAAGATATCGACAGATTAGTTTCCGATGCCAATTTCCGGAGAGAACATTGAGGATTGTTGACAACACTATTTAACACCAAGGCTGTATTTTCATCGTTTCTAACTGGCCTATTTCTGTTACGAATAGTTTTCTGAAAACTACCCCAGTTTGTTAAATTTTTAAACAGCATGATAAATGTTTTTTTATCGGGTGTAGGTCTATTTGGAAATCGTAAACAAAACAACCGTTTTGCTTGTCGGGTATTTCTTTTGCATTCACCGTATATTAAAATCTTATTTAACTTATCTTCATTGGTATATCTAACCATTTTTTAAATTTATTTTTTTTTATTGCCTTATTTGGATTAATTTGCTTTGAATTGTTTCTAAGTACACTATTTCTGTTTGAAACTATGATTGAAATGCACCAACTGCAAACTTTGTTTAATAACTGTCAAACTTAAAATTAAATCAAAGCCTACTAATATCTCTTAAGTAGATTTTTCATTACCATTCTAAATTAGTGTGTATTTTCTTTGTTGTCTTACTTACTTTAAGTTTTGGGAGCCGTTTTATTAGAAGCGTTATTAGAAAAAAAAATGTATTATGTAGGAACATATGGATATTGGTTCATCATGTTAGTTCCGGTTTGGCCGGAAGTGGTAAACATAATTTTATGATAGTGTATTATATCACTTTTCTTATCTTGAAAAAAAGTGTTTGGTAACCAATATTCTATAATAAATAATAAATAAATTATAGGGATTTATCAAAATTCACGTGTACTGGCATTAATGAAAGAAACTCATGTAACTCCAAAACGGCTTGTTTTTTGTAAATTCTCTATACCATCAAAATTATTCACAAATTATTGTTTAATCACACGACTTATGTTTCAAGGTTCCAGCCATCAAAAAATAGTTTTGCATCGCAGCGCCATCTCTGTGTGCTGTTGAGGAAAAATTCTAATCACCGTTATTTAAACCTTTCTTTGGTATCAATCATCTGCCATTTACAAAAATAAAATATCTTTATTAGTTTTAGAGATAATGGCCTGGGGACTTTTAAGTGAAACACCCTGTATATACAGGTTCAATCAGAAATGAAATTATTGACATTATAAAATTTTACTCGCCAAAGAACTTAAACAACCATAACAGATTAACAAATTTGTTCCTACATTCATTTGTTTTATGGGAAAATGGCTGATATAACATTATTAACCGCCATATTCTATGAATTATGAGGGAGCTTACTATAACTTGATAACGCGCCTTCGTAAGGGGTGGCGCCCAATGAAAAAGCATTGAGACTGAAGAAAATCAAACTTTGAGAAAAAAGGTTCTGTTCAATTTTTTATACAATTTTAGTTTGCGAAAACAGGTGTCTCAAAATGGTTTTCGCCGAATAACTCGAAAGGTATCACATTTGGCAAAAGATACTAAAAGAGTAAGAAAGCTTATAAACTAAGTAGCATTACGATAATATCGTGTTTTAATATTAAAAAAAAAACAAATTTCTTCCCATATGTACACAATTTGGACGAGTTTAGTTATGTGATAGAAAGCTAGTGGCTTTATGCTGTTCATTTATTAATTCTTTATTTTCAGAATGTAACGAACAAGAGACACGTTGCAAAAATAGACATATGTCTTACCCTACCGCAGAGCTAGAGAACTCATGAGCTTTGTGGCAAGCGGTGTATTGAAACATCAAGTTTTTGCTTCATGATAACAGTAAGAAGCTTATTATAGTGTTTCTGTAGATAGACATTCTCCGACTGCAGACGAAATCTTATTAGGACAATATTTCTAGACAATCTCACTTATTTATTTTCAGAGCTTGTTAAATTGATTGCTTTAGAAAATGATATACTGTAAAGTCTCATTATAATCTTCTCAAAAACGAAAACGAAGAGTATATTGCATTTGTTCGGAACATTTCTAAAACAGTAAATAATAGTAAATATCACACTTCATAATATAAGATCTGAGGAAACGCGATTTTTTACCCCAACTGTTATGATATGGATAAAATAGATGGACGAAAATGAAGCGTACTGGAAGCCTTCATCCTACACTGAAAGTCAGGCTTGATGATATATTCCAGACATTTAATGGAAAGATGATTGAAAATAATAATTCAAAGAAAACAGTTTTTGCCGTATTTTAATAATCTCAACTGAAGTAAATATACAAAAATCACATACAAAATTAGATGTTGTCAATGAAAATTAAAATGTAAAAAAGTAGTGAACAACTGAATGATAGAAATGGAACAAGATGAGAATGAAGATTCATTGGAAGTATTAATAGAATGTAAGGGAACTAACTGTACTACCACATGAGTTTCATGGTAGTTTTATCTGCATAAAAAGCTTAATTGTTCTCTAAAGTAAATCGCAACCGGTCTCCATAAACCAAAAGTTCTTGTGGCTATATAATAACTGCACAAAGAGGTTAATTGTTTTATAGAAAGATTTGCGGTGGTATTTAAACAACAAATGACATCATGTAGCTATATAGTTACTGTAATGAGTTAACTTCTTCTGTGGGGTAATGTGTAGTAGTTTTTAAGCTACATAAGGACTCTGTTGCTACATAATGAATTAAATAGTTCTATAAAATAATGTGCATGTACACAACAATAAGTTTAAATATGTATCATTACCGCCAATACAACCAATTATATTTTCAGACACTTCGCAATAGGCTCTATGCAACAAGAGCTTTGTAACAACTGTTATAAAACAAATCGTTATGTAAAAGTTGCTTAATTGCACCTAAACATTACCAATATTTTTTTATATGGTCTCTTAAAATCATTCTATAACAGCTATGTCAGTCTCATAAAGATTATGTTATTTTAGCAAACGTATTTTTAGGAGATCTAAAAAAGATATCTTTAGATGACAAAAACCTAATTTGATACATGCATTACACCGCCGTGCTTTTTTAACGCGCCTTAATGGGCCCTTCTACCGCCAGACATGAATCCGTATGATTTTTATCTCTTGATAAGCGATGAAGTGTATGCTACTTCCGATGATAATATTGAAGAACAATGTCACAAAATGACTGAGGCAGCTAACAGACTACATCAAAATGTACGTGATTTTAGGCGTATGAGAAGAAAATATGCGGAAAAAATGTTGACCATTATAACAATTATTTGTAATGTTTTGCCAATTACTTGTTAATTATTATATAATGTGTTTCTCTTTACTACTTTGGTTTATTTTAATTCGGTGGAGTTAATTGTATTTTGTTATTGTATTTGTTTATATCGAAGTAGTTTTCACTGAACTTAAGTTTATAAGAGCCGAACACAGAAATATATATTTTCTAGTAACATGTGATAAATTGATGAGTGTAGCACGGATAGAGGTGTCACCTAACTTGAAGTGATTTTAAGTTTTACATACTTTGATTTTTTTAGAAACTTAACCGAAGAGGAATGACGAAGGACCAAGGAACTGATGGAAACAAATTTAGAGACCTGACAGAGAACCACGATAAAAGACGTTATGCTGACAGATGCACCATACAGCAAAAGTAAGACAACTAGAATAATACATATTCCACAACACATCTAACAAGACGTAAATAGGATAAAGTAAGAAGAAAGATTTATGTTAATTTTTCTAAGATTAAAACTGCGCCGAAAATACATTTTCCATATTCTTTTTTGGCACCAAGGACGTAGTTCTTTCGGTTAGTATTTTTAAAGAATTTCAAGTAAAAATGTTTATAATTAATTAAATAATTATTTGTTCTGTTATAAATCGTTTAATATTTATAAGTTATTGGTTGATATGTTTTTTTTGACATTCACAATTTTAAAGGACTTCTAAACAAATTTATTACTTACTGATTTCAATTAAAAGCTCTATCATTGCATTATAATGAAAAATAAGCAAAAATATAATAACCCATTTTCTAAGACAATATTTATAATCATTTTGTAAATGCAAATGATGACTAGAGCTACGGAAAAATAGGGCAAAATAAAGGACAAACCTGGGAATGGGAGAGCATAAGCTGTAAATTTGTATGAAGCTTTGTTTTGGCATTCTGAAGGCTGATAGAAAAGTCTCATATAATCTCGTGTCTGCGTCGCGAGATATTCAAGGTCAAAGGAAACAAAAATCGGTTCTTGGCAATTATCTCGTTTCTTATGCGAAATACAACATCTAATGTTATCATGAAACTTGCGTAGATCATAAAATTATCTACAGTTTTGATTTGAAGTATTTTTTCTACCATTCTCTAGATGCGAGTGGCAAGCAAAGCGCATATCACAAAATCGCCAATATTTCAAAAAGTTGTAACTATAACCGCTACAATGCCTATACTAGAATAAAAGGAATTTAATATTATATTATTTCATGTAAATTGATTTGGTGTTTCATTTGAAATGAAAAGGGTTTAAGGTTTGAATTTGACAAAATGTAACGTGAAAATAGAACACTTGGTGTACTATTATGGAATTTATTTTCATTGAAATGACTAGTTCATCTTGTGTCCTTTCTACATGCCAAAGAGTAAATAAGGATACCCTACACGTAGAAAGTTATAACGGTTATTGCAAACCGTTGCACCTGTCAAATTTTTTATAAAATGTCAAATATCTCCGAATGTACTGGGTTTATAGTCCGGTCAAAAGACCTCAAAAAATGACCCAACCTCCTGAAAAATCCGAAAGTTTTGAAACTTCGCACACTTATTTAGAGGTACCTAAGAATGAACATCCCGAAAGTCCTCATGAATATGAGGCGAGCTCTAACGGCAATTACCGAAAATAGGGCACTTTCTTTGGTTTTTCGTTAATATCTCGAGGACCGTTGGTCGGAGGCAAAAGTTGATTACATATATAATTAAGGCTTATCAAATTTGCTACAAAAATGATTATATACATTTTTCTCGTATTCTCAATGGTTCCCGAGCTATAGGCGCTAAAAGAGAGCGTTTTGTGAAAAACCATGCTAGGGCGGTACAATATGGCATTTCTAATAATATTTGACATATGGTGTACCTAAATTTTTGTATACTAAGGATAATTGAGGAGATAAACTTCACAACTTTGTATAAAAAGCACATGATGTATGTTACTTATGATGTATATTGATGAGGCACATGATGTAGGTATATTAAACAATGAAATATATGAACAAACAAAATCCTGAGGTTATTCGAAGGAAAATTTTGTACAGAAAAATCAATCAGCTCTGAATCGCTTCTTGGTAGAAGGCCCTGCAATTTGATTACCTTGGCCAGCTCCTACACTTGCTGCCTGAAACAATAGGTAAGTATGCATGAGATGAAGGTGTGAGAGAACCATTATACAAATAAAAACATGTAAGTAAAAGAAAGTATATAAGAAATTAATAAAACAGAAGAAGTAAATTAAGAACCTAGTAAGCGACCAGTAAAACAACATATGGACATGACAACCGACTTATGTATACTATTGCAAGGTAAATGAATAATATAAAAATACAAATGTGTAATCTCACCTGACTTCTGGTTCCAGCAACCACATTGCTTTGACTTTTATGTACCAAGTGTTCAGTGTTTGTTATTTGCACTGAATGATCTGCTTCTTCAAGGTTTATCACATCGGGATCCTCAGGGTCATCAAAGTCTTCTTCGAGGTTGGAAGTAACACCATTCAAGCATTCGCCATGGCAGTTGTGACAAATGCTTGTACACATTATTCCTGCCTTTCAAAGGCCACATCTGTTCCCACATCCAGTTGTACATGTGCAACAAATGAGGTTAAGAACAGCTTCAGGTGCTGCTGGATCCTCTGTTGTCACAGGGATTAGCCGATCGCTTTCCACCTTCCAACCCCACTGTACAGGAGGAAGTTCATTCCCAAGCCAAAATTGAATTTGGTGGTACACTCGAAAAGCATGCTGTCTTGCTGCTCCTTCTGTGGGCGGCAGAGCAGAAAGGTCGGGTTTAGCATTGGATACAGATTTGGTGAAAGCATTGTAATGGTACATGTTAAGAGAGGTTTGCTTTCTGGGTTCTCTTTTGGCGCCTATAACTCGGGAACCAATGGGAATACGAGAAAAATGTATATAATCATTTTTGTAGCAAATTTGATGATAAGCCTTAATTATGTACATAATCAACTTTTGCCTCCGACAAACGGTTCTCGAGATTTTAACAAAAAACCAAAGAAAGTGCCCTATTTTCGCTAATTGCCGCTAGAGCTCGCCTCATATTCATAAGGACTTTCGGTATATTCATTCTTAGGTACCTTTAAATAAGTATGCGAAGTTTAAAAACCTTCGGATTTTTCAGGAGGTTAAATATTGTTTTGGCTGGACTATTAGGTATTAGTCCATTGAAATGTTACAAAATTTTGGCCGAACCTTGCATTTTGGGTAGGACAAGGTTTCTTTCCTTTTATGTTTAGGGGAGGTCAGTGTGAGTATAGAACTCGATTTTCGGGGATGAAAACCCCCCATCTGGTCGCCATCTTAAAAAAGGGGGCGAATGGTTTCTCGATTTTCGGGGTTGAAAACCGCCCATTTGGTCGCCATCTTGAGAAAGGGGGCGAATAGTTTTTCCGCGATATCTTGAGAACCGTAAGTCTCACAAAACATGTTTTAAGACTTTTTTGTAATAATTGGATCCTCTACAATCTTTGTTTAGATAAAATGAGTAGAAAAAATCATTCGCAATAAAATGGTATGCAAGAAACATGTTCATTTTCCATAAAATCAATAGAAAAGAAGTCGTAACCCTTAAGTGGTATTTTTCTTGAAAATTTTAATCTATTTTTAATTATAACTTATTCATTTTCAATTTTACGGTAAGAAGTATCTAGACCAAGATTGTAGAGAATTTAATTCTCTACAAAAGAAATATTTTTTTTTTGAGACTTGCGGTTCTCAAGATATCGCGGAAAAGCCCCCTCTTTCAAGATGGCAGCCAAATGGGAGGGCTTTCAACCCCAAAAATCCAGTTTTATACTCACATTGACCCCCCTAAAGATCGAAAGAAAAATATATTGTCCTACCCGAAATGCAAGGTCAGTGTAACATATCAATGGACTATATATCAACTCAGAATTTCATGGTCATTTTGACAAGTCGAAAATATATAGGGTGTTCAATTTAAAATAAGCAAGTATCCGCGCTGTATTTCGAGAATGGTTGATGATACGAAAAAATACTTGAATATAATTTTATGATCTATAAGTTTTATAATGACCTTAAATGACGTATTTCGCATAGGAAACGAGATAGTTGCGAAAAACCGAGTTTCGTAACCCTTGACCTTGAATATCTCGCGACGCAGGCACGAGATTATATGAGACTTTTCTACCAGCCTTCAGAATGCCAAAACAAAGCTTCATACAAATTTGCAGCTTATTCCCTCCCATTCCGAGGTTGAATCGTTGAATCCTTACTTTCCTGGAGTATAGTACTCAACTTTCAACTGACACTACAGAAATATAGATCTAAATAGTACTAATTTCTGTATTAATTGTGCGTTTCAATAATTCATGAACTGAGTTTCATCGGTTATTATTACGGTGATTTATTCTGCTTTGATGTCTTGTATTTATTTTGAATTTAATATTATAAATGGTTATATTGCAAGATTTCAGCTCGAGATATGAATACATTATATTATAAGAAACAGCTAGAGACAGAGAATTTAATTTGAAGTATTTCCCATTTAATAGACGGTAGAAATAATCAAGAAGTTTAAATTATACACAAAATTTTCATCTGGCAAACACCCAGATATTAATTAATTTTACGTAATTATTTTCTTTCATTGTTTCAAGGTTAATACTAAATCATTCCACACACAGAACAATGAATTAGCAAAGTGAGTTGAAAACCCAAGTCTTGACTAATGTATTTACTTCTAGGCCTTAAAAAAATTTTAGAAATATTTACAGCAATGAAAGAGCTTATCATGATTAAAATCAAATACAATGACAAGTTTTTATTATGTTGGGCGTTCTAACAAACACCCAAATGCAACGGAATTGATTTATACATCGAGATTTGATAATAGTATACTTTTCAGTTCAAGAATATTGGTGTAATAGTACAGATTAATTAAATTTAGTGTTTAATTTTAATTCATAGGACTCTTTCGAAATTGAATTATAACTGTAATGTACATATCTTGTTTTTCGCAATTCTCGCTTACCTGAAGATACACTATTCTTCTTGAGTTATGGATAACTATGAGGTGGTCACCAGATAATATGAATAATAAATTATTTTTGTAGAGTATTGTCTGTTCATTAGTTCAGCAAATTCAATAAAAAATTTACAGAAATCGCCATCAAGCAATCTTCTTACACATTGGAAATGAACATAGTTATCATAAATAAAATGAAACGCCTCATCACTGGCATATACGAGTAAATACATGTATTTATACAAATACAACTTGAATTAAAGAAATTCTGGTAACAAAGGTATCTTACTACACTTCCAACGGGGGACTCGGCTCTGCCTCGTCCCACACCCACCGCCCTTCTTCCCTCCCGAAAACTCTCAAAAATGAGCACCGGTCTTATGGCCCCGTTCTACGTCCAATTTTATGCCCAAAAGTTTTTATTTTTTATAACCATTCAATGATTTTAAGCAGTCAAAACGTAGAACTTCATTATTGACCTCGCCCTTGCCGCCCCCGTAAACTTAGAATGCCTGGACAACTTTTGTTCGATACACAATGGTCCAACCTACACAACGCCACTCAAATCACCCCGATCTGACTACTCCTGCGTCTAGCGGTCGCGCCCGAACATTTGTTTCACTTTCGATGTATACGTCCCCCTATATCTACCATTACATTCCCGATTCCTTAAACATTTCCGAGAAATTATAGTCTATCCAGTTTAAAAATGAAGAACTTCTGAACCGGTTTGCATAACCACACGCATCGTAGCTTGAATTTGAATAGATATTGACCTATTGACTGAGAATGAGCCGACTTGAATATTGATTCAAGTCGACTCGCCGCAAAATATGTCTATTATACTTGGTTATTTTCAAGTATGCCTTTTGACTATGGCACAACGTAGTTTATGTATAAGCATAGTAAAATAATACTGAACCGAGACCAGACCAGTTGACCATATGTCACAAAAAGCCGACTATAGTGTAAACTTGTCTCTGATTTTGGGCAATGAAAAGCTGTGAAATAGCTCCTTATCTAAAACCGACACTTCGCTCTTAAAGGGAATAGACTATAGAACATTGGCTAATCTGATCTCTGTGCGTTTCATGATATGTTTCCCAAATTTTGGAAAATTGTTAATTTTATAATAGAATAATAATAAATCGGTCAGTGGCACAGTGTTTACATGTTAGGCTTGCTACTACGGAGTCCCGGGTTCGAATTCTTGCTAGAATTGTTGCCAGGATGGTTAGTTTAGTTTTTAATGTGTTACTGAGACGGCAGCAGTAGGCTAGAGCACTGTTGAGGGGCACAACATATCTAGCTAGTCGCTGTTATCTCTGAGTTCCAGTTTCACCTGCCGTAGGTGACAATGGCGCAGGGAATGGTTGTTGTGTTCATGTCTGTGGGTACGTATCTCTGGTTACGTGGTGGAAAGCTATAGCTAAACTCCCTCAGGGCGTTAATTTAAATAAGGCGCATAAGGAAAACTTCATTTAACCTGGCGGGGTGTCAACAAATTCTGGTATTAATCTCAATGAGAAATTCAAAAAAATATATAAGTAGAGTAAGAGGTAAATACAAAATCAATGATATAAAACAGAAATAGGAATATGGTAATAATAATAATAATAATAATAATAATAAAGTCTTTATTAGGAAAGCATGTACATACAATACATCCAATCGCTAAGGCGAAGTCTAGCTAAAGCTATTCAACTTAATCTTATCTAACCTAAAATTCTTAAAACTAAAAGTAGTAATAATACCTACCTAAGATTAAAATACGTAGTCAAAAATTGCAAATTAGAACAATTTTAATTAAAAAAATGTATTGAAGGAGCCGTTACTCTGTGGTAGTTAATCATTTTGCACAAATAACTAAATAAAATACACTACTATGTTTTCTACCACTATTTATTTATAGAAATTGCGAGTGCAGTTTCGACTTACAAAGCCATTGTCAAGCATTCAATCAAAAGTGACATACGAAACACAGGGCACACCACCCAAGATGCTCAAAGGAAAGGTTTCATTTACCAGGAAGACTGGGAGGAAGAGGAATAAAAGATATCACAAATGCACACTATACACAAATAATGAATTTGAGAAGTTATTTCTATGGAAAAACAACATCTAGACTGCATGATATAATAACACAGATGGACGACAAAATAACACCACTCAATCTAGCAAAAGTGGACTACAACCCAAACATCAACATAGACACTAATAACGCCAAAATTGACAGATTGATGAGCAAAGAGATGCACGGCAGATATATAAACCAACTCGAGAACAACAATATAGACAAAGAAAAATCAAGCGCATGGCTGACCCATGGAAGTCTATTCGCCGAAACAGAGGGGCATATGATGGCAATTCAAGATCAAGTAGTCGCCACGAGAAACTACAGAAAAGCCATTATTAAAGAGCGAAATATGCAAACAGATAGATGTAGAATGGGTGACAAAACAACAGAAAATATAGAACACATAATAGGGGGATGCACTAGCACCTAACGAATATACTAGAAGGCATAACAATGTAGCTAGTATCGTCCATCAAAATATATTAAAAAATCTAAAAATATTATATAAAGAAGAGCCCTACTATAAATATAAACCGACATCAGTTGTTGAAACAGAAACCCATAAGATATACTGGGATAGACGAGTAATAACAGAACATTTCACAGAACACAACAGGCCGGATATAATAGTTACAAACAAAATGGAGAAAAAGACTTACCTAGTAGATATAGCTGTACCCCTAGCACATCACCTCATAAAGACAAAGACCGAAAAAATACACAAATATCTAGAACTGGCACAAGAAATAAAAAATCTGTGGCACCAGGAAACAGTAACCATCATACCAATAATAATAGGGGCAACAGCAGAAATACCTAAATTTACCCTAGATAGCCTAAAAAAGTTGGAAATAGCTGAACATAAAATATATGAGCTCCAAAAAATAGTCGTGCTAGAAACGTGTGCAATAGTAAGGAAGGTCCTCAACAACTGCAGTTAAAACCCAATTGCATCTTGCTAATACAGCCGATGCAATTGTCCCACCGAAGCGAAATGCTTCGTGAAAAAAACAAATAATAATAATAAAGTCTTTATTAGGGAAGCATGTACATACAATACATCCAATCGCTAAGGCGAAGCTATTCAACTTAACCTTATCTAACCTACAATTCCTAAAACCAAAAGTAGTAATAATAATAATAATAATACCTACCTAAGATTAAAATACGTAGTCAAAAAGTGCAAATTAGAACAATTTTAATTAAAAAAATTGATTGAAGGAGCCGTTACTCTGTGGTAGTTAATCATTTTGCACAAATAACTAAATAAAATACACTACTATGTTTTCGACCACTATTTATTTATAGAAATTGCGAGTGCAGTTTCGACTTACAAAGCCATTGTCAAGCATTGAATCAAAAATGACTGATTTACGATTGCACAGAAATGTAACATGAAGCAAGTTAAAATCCTAAAATAAATTTGTCCAATTTCTTATTTGACATTCTCATTATAACACTAGCATCCAACATAGTCCCCTACGGCTATGCAGATTAAACTGGTATCTACATGACCCCCTACAAAGACTAAGCATTTCCAAGAAACCGAATGAAAGATTCTATGAAAATGTAATCCATTAGAATAAAAAAAAAATTAAGACAAGGGGTAAATAAATTCATTTTAGGCCTTTGTTCTCATTTTTAACTGAATCTTCATGCCGTAGGGGTCATGTAGATACTAATTTAATCTGCATAGACGTAGGGGACTATAATGTTATAATGAGAACGTCAAATAAGAAATTGAACAAATTTGTTTTAGGATTTTAACTTGCTAGCATAACCAGAAGTCAGGTTATCGAAAAAATGCAAAGATTTCATTAACATTTTTACATGTAGTTTTTCTTTTAGTTCTCATAGATAATTTTTTTCCGCTGTTTGCAAAATCCTATAAAGAATACGTTTCATTACTATAAGCAAGCAAATTATAAATAATTCACTTTTAAATATCTTCTGGCCTCTACCACTCCTCAAAGGGGATGAAATTTTTAATAACTATTATTGATGCGTAATAGTGGAAAGTAATTGTTATTGTATGTAAAAAGTTAAACATTAAAATATTCTTGAAATATATCAACAATTTTTGCCCCCTACCGGCTTATTAAAAGGTTAATGTACTCCACTGAAACAATGCGCATGTTGAGGCAACACTGAGGACGTTACAAAAGCAATCAAATAATTTTAACTTAGACGGTTCGTTAGCAGTTAGCAGATCTGATAGGACAGTAGTAAATACTGGACCAAAAATCTCAAATGAAGGCACAGTTAACACGTAGTTTGGCTACGAGCTTCCTGTAAGACATCATTTCCACTTTCTTGACGGCGTGATTTCATAGATTCGTGGAACCCATTAGTAAATAATTGGAAACTTGCCATAATTTGCCAGTTATAGACTTTAAAACAACTGTTTGTAGTTTGCTCAATGCGATGTAGTTGTTTCTGAGTTAAATACAGGTCAAAAATATCTGTACCAAATGTGTTCTGCAATCTCTAACGGTAACTGCTCCTTAGATTTATCTAAAATGGACTTTGATAAACTTGCTTATTCCAAGTGGTTAACAAGATATTGGCATAAAGAGTCTAGCTTCCAATTTCAAAGGGTTGACAGTTTATTCCAATGGTCTACGCACCAATGTTGTTTGGGATAAAGTTTAACTCAGCTTGCAAAAATTATGTCAATCATGTCTGAAAAACAATTCAGCTAAATCGATACTTCAAACCAAAATAGAGAACTGTTGTTGGTTCAGTGATACGAAGCAATGACTTTTTCATTCACCCCGAAAACCTGTCAATAGATATGCTTCCGTATGACAGAATACATGTCCATGAGCTAGTATTAAGACGTATTCTAAAGGCTAGAATGACCTGTGTGATACGCGAAGTGAACCCCGAAGAGAATATACATCATTGTAAAAATAGATTTTGAAGCAAGCGATTATATGGACTTTATCGATTGACAAGTTATTAACTTAACAACCCCACTCATTACGAAATTAAAAACTCAATCAATAGTAAAAAATTAGTAGAAATCATCCCCTTTACCTGTAATACCCAGGTGGTGGAAACATATGACTGAAGGATTTGTGGAAATATGATCCGGTTCGAAGCTTAAGATGGCTTTATTAGAGTTATTTTTAAATCCAGAGTGGTAAAGTGGTTAGGGGTGGGTGGGATGAGACTCGCTTAGGAGACACCTTTTCGTGGTGAATTCTGGGTCGATTATTTACCTGATAAAGCAAAGAGCTACTTTCTGAACTCGTTTCGCATCAATTGGTATCAATTAATGTTTCTCAGTTTCACCTATATTTTAAGGGTGCGTAGAGGGCAGAAGATATTATCGAGTTTCTCAGAAAATAATCATGGTAATAACTGAACTATAGTAACAACTTTTTGTCACTATTAGAACAAAAAATACAAACATTGATTTTTTCGCTGCACCCTAACCTGGAGCTTTTACTAAAACTACCTGTCAATAGCGAAAGTGAAATAATTTATTTTGAAAATTAACTATTACTAAAGTTCAAAATTACTAATCAACTGAGTGAAATATATCACAGGTAACCCCAATAGATAAGGTGTGCTAAAACATCTGTGAATTCACGTTCAGCTTTAAATTGCCAGAAAAATTTATACAAATATAGTTATTTCTTATTGCATATATTGTCCGTAAGTTCTAAGAAACGAACTGAGAAGAAATAACGTAAATTCTAAAATATGAGCAGCGTGACTCGACTCTAAAGTAGCATGAGTATAAATAATTTATTCAAGATGCCTACCTATGAATATGTGCCCGAAAAAATAACTGTTATTGGTACTTTATATGAATAGTAAGTTGTAGGAAATATTTTATGGAATTAATCAGTTGCGAATAAAAATGGAATATTCTGATCGTCTATTCCCAATTAAATTCTATTTTAGAAATAGTGGCATTTTAGTACTAATAAAGACTGTATACACTGCGTTTGCGATAGAATCTGCTCCATAAGTGGAACTCTATAAAGTCATTGACTTGAGTTTTATTACTGATAATTTCCCTCGACATATAAGATTGTAGTAAAGAAATTACTTATAGAAAGGGGATGCTATAGCATCCAAGGGTTTTTGAGTTGACTAAAGATAGTATAAGTAATGTTTATTTGGTGTTGACAATAAGTTTGTTTGTCTTTCTTGTATTTATTTTTACATTCAGTGTAATGTTTCTTATTGTTACTATGTTATTATTTATATATACGTTTTTTCTCTATTTATTTTATGACTTGATGGTAAATAAATATTATTATTATAGACAATAAATTTACTCGTTTTAAGAGTTGTTGAAGCGGGTGTGAGAACTCTTTGCAGTAAACTTTTCAACCATATGGTACATATCTAAAGCCACTCTAATATCGTACATACCTATGGCAATAACATTTTACATTGTTTTCTGAGTTGTCACGTTAGGCACTACATTACACTTTAAATATGACCAAATGAGTGAACTTTTGGTTTCTGGAGCTGCATTTGTTAAAAAGATTAGTCGCTTTGAAAATTCATCTTTATGCGACATAGATGATGAAGTTGAAAGAAATGGATTACTAAACATAAAAAATGTTAAGTAATCAACTGGAAGCAAAAACTTGATATTAAATACATGTTTTATGTGCCTTGAAATATTATCTATAAGTAACCTAAAAGTAATATAATTCGTGTAATTGGCAGTTATTATCAAAGATTAAATCTCTCGGGATATAATCAAATATTAATATTAAACTGCCAATTTACACTCTTTATATTACTAGACAACTGCGCTTTCGAAAAAATGGCATCGATAAAATATCTAAGCACTAGTGATATTACATACAATAAATTTTTCCAAAATATTTATTTGGTCAAGAAAGATTCGTTGAAAATGTGTTAAAGTAGGCATTATATATTACTTAAGAGGAGGACACTTGCCTTACACTACGCCAACGGCACGGCGGCGCTACTTGGTAACAATAGAATCTCTATTTTCTAGCGACAGAGCTTGTATATAAAGTTACAAAATGTATACTTTTTTCCAAAATATTTTTAATTATACAAGGCACCTATTTGGGCCCGTTGTGTGACAGAATTAATTTATTTTGTCAATAGATATGTGTTTTGAAGCGTACAAAATCAGCCATAATCCCTCTTTTCCCTAACTTTCAGCATATATAATGATCTAGAAATTAGTCTAGTCAACGGAGCGCTAAAATGACTAAAATCTCTAACTTGAGTGCTAGTGAAGGATTTTAAAGAAACCTTGTGCAATGTGTTTGAAATGACGTTAATGAAAAAGTTGAAAAAATATTTACCTCTTTTTATCCAAAATAAATTTTTTTTTTTTTCGAAAAATGTGTATTTTCCGAGATATGGTCATTCGAAAATTCCTAAAAGTGAGGGAGGAGACACGTAACACTTGAAAAAATTCAGATGAATGTATCATCGAAATGCAAGTCAAATACCTTTGAAATTGTACCGCTTTAAAAATATTAATTTAAAATTTTGAAAATTCAGACTTCAGCACTTCTAAACATTTTTTGTTTCTTGAAATTTTCTTGTAACTTGCTAATTTTCCGACTTACAGGCAGTTTTCCACGATAAATGATGTACTACAGTTTTGCACATTTTCAATTAAAAAATACATGAAAATTTGAAAAATGAGCGAGATTTATTATACTATTATAAAAAATATGAAACCTATATAGTTATAAGTACCATTCTTAATGGTTCAATATAAGTTTTAAATTGAAAATGTGCAAAAAATGTAGAATACTATTTATTATGAAAAACTACCTGTGACTCAGAAAATTAGCAAGTTACAAGAAAATGCCAAGACATAAAACATGTTTAGAAAGCCTCAGTGCATACGTCTGAATTTTTTCAAATTTTTTAATTATATGTTTTTAATTCGCTACAATTTCAAAGAAAGGGGTAGTTTTTCAGGTTTGTCCTGAAAAACTCGGTGAAAATGTACTTTACGGAAAAGTTCCAAATAAGTCTTGTATTTCGATGATACGTTCACCTGAATTTTTTCAGATTTTTTTTCTCAACTTATGCATTTCCCCTCAGGGGTTCAAAGTGTGTTGAGTTCGGTGAAAGACGCATGTTTCGTGGCCTCCTACGTGATATCAGGATAAATCCGAACAAAGCGGCAACAAAACGCCAAAATTGTACTGAATTGAAGCGTGAACAATTCTGCATTGATTGATATAAAGTAGCGCGAGTATGGCTGTTTCGTGTAGTTGAGATTTGATTAAATTATGTTGGCTGAATAAAGCAACACAAAATAGTGTATATAAACAACACGAGAAAAGTGTACTGCTTGAGTGCTTGACTGTAAAATATATACCTGGATTCGTTCTTTCTTGAAGTGGGTGATATAAAATAAGCAACAGCCAGCCAGATGTGTGAATGAAACAGGTAAGTTATTGCTTATGTAGCAATAACATTGGGTTATTTATGTCTTTATTAAATTTTTAAACGAGAATTGGAGATCAAAATTGAAGAGATATTAAACATAATATATATGTAATAAACATAATATATAGGTGATGAAATGGAAAAACTGCCCAAAATTGAAACGGATTGTTTCAAGGAAACGACATACAGGGTGAGCAAACTATCCCTTCGGAACTCTTTTCTCATAACGCGCAAAAAAAATGTTACCGCGAGGTAGGGCCCTTCCCAGCATCTCCACCGTAGTGTTATATTTACTTGTGGAGCGGGTAATAAATAAAAGAAGAAAGGGAAAAAAGGAAAAAAATACAAAAACAAAATAAAATATAAAAGCTGCCAGATTCAGAGATACTAGAAGCAGAAAACTTAGAAGAAGAAAAATAAGGAGATGCCAATAGATGGAAACTTAAAAGAAGCGTCGAAAGTTAAAAGAAGCTTCTCGCAAACTGCACCACACCCCAGCCGATGATGACAAATGGAAACTTAATAGAAGCATGGAAACTTAAAAGAAGCATCTCTCAAACACCCACACTTCCCATCCTATATTCCCACCCCATGCGTCGTGCTTCTCTCGCTGCTGACAATAAGCATGTCCAATGTCCAACTCGGCGTATGCAGCCGGTCCGGAGGTATATAAAACATCCGAGATTTGGTTCCGGCACGCGAAATGGCAGCACCTTACGCTGGCAAATCAATCAATCATCAATCAATCAACTTATATATTTCCCCTCTCCCACTTTATGAGTATTCGAGTGGCCATATTTCGAAAAATGTGCATTTTTCGAAAAAATTCGCAAGAGTAAAAACATCTTATTTTGGGCCAAAGAAGGTAAATGTATTGGGTTTTTTCATTTTCGACCTAACTCTACAAGTTACGGAGCCCGTGACAAAAGGGGTGCTCTATACCCCTTCTGATCATTTCCTACCCTAATCGTTTTTCAACTTTTTTATTAACGTCATTATAAACACATTGCATAAGGTTTCATCAAAATCCATTCACTAGCACTCAACTTAGAGGTGAAACACCGTTGCTGCACTAAATGCAAAATGTTAATAATGTGTCACATGAGGCGTGTAGAGGTATCTTTCTTGTTTCGAATACATTCTGTTTGAAAGGGCATAGCCGGATAAGTAGGGTGAAACGGCCCCCGGCCCTATCTTCGTTGAAGGAAGGAATATAGTTAGCAATAAGTGAAGGGAACAATTTTGTAAAATATTAACGCAAAAGGATGGCGCATTTCACGGGGTGACGAGGGGGATGAAATCCAAAGGACCAATTTTTTGTGCCAAAACGCAGCAACCGAAAATTTTGGAAAAAATATATGTTGGGCACGTATTAGAGAGGATTCTCAGAAAAAATTGTCGCTCAATTTGGGAAAGAACTGAGGGCGAGAAGACATCAGTATAGTTTTCAAATATTTCTAAGGGTAACTTCCCCTCGTTGCACCACATTCAAAAATTTTTTGTAGCGTCTACTTTCATACCCATATAACATATTTTTTTCACAGCGTGGTCGGAACATTACGTCATAGTGAAAAAAAATCACGTCTGTGGTCTTCTGAGACTAGTGCCATACATACGCGTATTAACCGTGTGATGTGAACTGTTCGCATAAAAATAGCACGTATAAGTTGAGAAAATGAGACATTTAGAGCCGCAGCGACCGTTTCGAAATGATAGTTGTTAAATATACACCAGCGTCAGGAATTAATTGTAGCGCCACATTAATGTCTTGTGGGTGAGAAAGTCCTACTATGTACACGTATGTCGTATATACAGTTCTCACTAGTGATGAGCGTCACTGTCACGATGCTTTCATTTAATAGTCATACGATGAAACTGTAATTGTTTTTACAGGCGCTAGTCTTCATCATTGTCAATGGACCAACGCACCTTAGTCAAAAACGAGACTCATCCGCTTCAATGGTGGTTAATTGTTTTCGCTTTCCTTTAAAAGAGGACACAAAAATTCGATACCTTTTAGCTTCTAGCGACTCATTTGTATCTCGAAATCCTCGGTCTAGGACGAAAATATCTCCTGCCTGCAGCAATCTTTGGAGACCGTTAGGTTCGTCTATAACGTGAAGCATAATTGCGGCATCATTCTGTGCGACTAGAAATGGACCCAGCATATCAAGGATATAACCATCGGTTGTACAAATCGTAAATAGTTGTCCTGAAACTGACTTTCGCTGATATTCATTGTTGGAACTTTTTTGATGTCGAGCATATGTTCCGTCGCATATTAGGACTAACTGATCTTCAAGATTATACAGATCTTTTGCGATCACGGTGTGTATCTGTCGATCAGATCGCTTCTTGTTAATGCGTGTAAGCCAAACCGCTTGTGTAGTACATCCGTTTGAAATGCTGCCAACACTGATGCTAAATATTCTGACACAAGCTGTTTTCCTTCCAACAGAAGAATTGAAGCAATTATCGCATTAGAGTTGCCAGCTCGAAGTTTGAACAGAAACACCACAATTGCTTGCGTCACTAACCGACTAGAATTGTTACGCATCGACGGCATTATATCTGCTAGTTCTAGTATATTTTCCCATGTGAATTCCGTAAAAGTCCGCATTTGCTCTTCTGAAATCCCCGTCGTTCCTATTCTATTGAATATTGGAGTATCAGATTGCTCCATTATCTGACTAACTTCACTTTCCTTCAGTGATGCTTAATTGGAATACACTTCCAAAGAGCTGACATCATCTTCATAAAAGTAGTTTTTTATTACGTAGGTACGACAGCATCTGTTACATTTGGGGATATAAATTCTCCTGTTTATGAAATATTGCATACGGGCTTCGTCAGGTATTACCATCAATGCCTTCGTATTGTAACAAATACAACAACGTTTTTGTATGGCGACAGTTCTCTTAATGGGAAGTTCCATATACTCAACATCCTCCTGTGTTTTTAGCTGAACGTGCATTTGCATGGTCGCATCACCTGCACTTAATGACGATGAGGACGTGTCTTCTATTTGTGGCTGTACAGCCGAAGGACATCCTGGAAGATTTTCTTTTTCCAGCTGTTCAGTAGAGATGTGTTGTGGTTGGACGTAACCTCCTTCAGTCTTTAGCCTTCTGTAGTATTTAAGAGAACACAAATTACACACAATATCACTAATGTTTACAGATCGCCTAATGGTCTCCAAAGATTGCTGCAGGTAGGAGATATTTTCGTCCTAGACCGAGAATTTCGAGATGCCAAAGAGTCGATAGAAGCTAAAGGGTATCGAATTTTTGTCTTCTTTTAAAGGAAAGCGAAAACAGATAATCACCATTGAAGCGAATGAGCCTCGTTTTGTGACTAACGTGCGTTGGTCCGTTGACAGTGATGAAGACTAGCGGCTGTAAAAACAATTATAGTTTCATCGTGTGACTAATAAATGAAAGCATCGTTACAGTGACGTACATCACTAGTGAGAACTGTATATACGTGTAAATACTAGAACTTTCTCATCGACAAGGCACTAATGTGGCGCTACAATTAATTCCTTACGCTGGTGTATATTTAAAACTAGCATTTCGAAACAGTGGCTGCGGCTCTAAATGTCTCATTTTCTCAACTTATACGTGCTATTTTTACGCGAACAGTTCACATCATACGGTTAATACGCGTATGTATGCCACTAGTCTCAGAAGACCACAGACGTGATTTGTTTTCACTATGACGTAATGTTCCGACCACGCTGTGAAAAAAATATGTTATATGGGGATGAAAGTAGACGCTACAAAAAAATTTTGAATGTGGTGCAACGAGGGGAAGTTACCCTTAGAAATATTTGAAAACTATACCGATGTCCTCTCGCCCTCAATTCTTTCCCAAATTGAGCGACATTTTTTTCTGAGAATCCTCTCTAATACGTGCCCAACATATATTTTTTCCAAAATTTTCGGTTGCTGCGTTGTGGCACAAAAAATTGGTCCTTTGGATTTCATCCCCCTCGTCACCCCGTGAAACACGCCATCCTTTTGCGTTAATATTTTGCAAAATTGTTCCCTTCACTTATTGCTAACTATATTCCTTCTCTCAGTGAAGATAGGGCTGGGGGCCGTTTCACCCTACTTATCCGGCTATGCCCTTTCTATGTCATTTATTTTAATAGAAATTAGCTACTTTCTGACACTGTAATACGTCGTGTGAACAGGGCAAATATCTTAATTGAAATAATTATTTTGAGATTATTTTTAATAAGAGTTCACTATTGTGCCTTTATAACGATCACTGTAGAAATGTAAAGCATAAAGAGTTTCCATTTACTGAACAGTAAACGTATTTTTTTATTTTAAAAATACAATGTCCTAAAAATTTACTTTTTTGTCACCCCAAACAAGAGCTAACTTATGTGATAATTGCACAAAGTTAACCAAAGTTAACAACAACGTCAACCCAATATCGCTGCCAACTGCCTATTCGAAAGTTAACACTTCTCATCTCGACCTGGGTAATCCAATAAATTTGTCTCAGCGTCAAACGCATTTGTGTTCAGAACCGGGTTTGCGAATCCCGCTAGGGTTAAAGGCTGCAACATTAATTTTTACGAATGATCATCTGTCCATGTAAATATTTTGCGCTTCCTCGATGTATTTATGTTTTTTTGTGAAACTCAGCTCTAGAATTAATTTATTATGCTAATTATGAGAAGAATATTTAGTGGTTTATAAATTGTGGATTACATAAAATTATAATTTTAAAGGCAATTAAGTCTATATGCCGTATATGTGTCATAAAATATTCCCAAATTATGAGGCAGATCACTAGTAGAACGGCTCTGGATTGGGAAGTCGACAGTGGAATTTGAAATGTTTTGAATTTATTTATTTTTATTTTTTTATTTATTTAGATACAATCACCCAACAGATAACCAATTAAAGGGTGGGAATGTTACACTAGTAAACACCAACAGTATTATATATACTAAATTCACAGTACGTCACAATAGAAACAAAATACAAATATACTAAGAAAAAGCTAACTTAAAATATATATACACATCGCATAAGTCTAAAAAACATGTAAACGGTAATAAGGGAAATGGGGTTATACGCATAGTAATCTTCTAATTGACGCAGGACTACAATTTATCAAGCTCATTTTGCACCGAATTATAATTTTTTCACATAAAATGTATAGGTGAGAGTTTTAGTAAATTTGTTCGGGGAGTAGCAAGATAGAATGTTTCACGATTTCTGCTTCCTATATGAGGTACACGAAAACACAGTGGCTCCAAAATAGATGGGCAGTCAGACATATTGTAAATAATTTTATGCAGAAATATTACAGAGTGTGCTATTCTCCTATTTTCTAGACTCGACATATCAAATCTTTTTAACATGATGGTTTGTGAATAACCAATTGTGGGATAATCGCCATCTTCAATAAAATACAAATACTTAACAAAACGACTCTGAATCTTTTCAATACTTCTTATATACGTGGCATATCCTGGAGGCCATACCAGTGAGCAATATTCTAATTTTGATCGCACAAAGAAATAGTACAAAAATGTCATAATGTCCGTATTATTAAAACCCTTACAATTCCTTATTACAAGTCCTAGGCTTTTTAAAGCTGATGATACAGTTAAAATATGTTCATTGAAACTTAGACTTCTGTCAAAGTCACCCCCAGATCTTTAATTGTATCAGGTCTTTGTAACTCCTGGTTATTTAAATGATAATTAAAATTAATGTAATTGCGGGCTCTACAAAATGTAAATGCGCTACATCTGGATACATTGAGAGGTAGTTGATTTAGTAGACACCAATCATTTATCTTATTCAAGTTATTTTGAACCTTGTCACAATCTTCTTCAGTTTCAATTACACAATAGATTTTTAAATCGTCCACATATAACAGGCTCTTTTTGTCATTCTTTAAGTATATGTCATGAAATTATTCTCTAAAAATCACAAGTCTTATACTCGAGGGGGGGGATATTTGCATTCAAAGTTTTCAAAAATTACTTCTTCGGCGATAACTTATAATGCCCCTATTAGTCCAATCAGCGAAATAATTCGCGTATTGGCAAATTTTTGTATAGTTATCGGGGGCAGTGCCCTGAACAACATGCTAAAAGTCCTGACCGGTGGATGGTCTTCAGGGGGGGGGGTGAGAAGGTTAGTATAAAGGCCCCCTTTTCACGTTTTTCTTGAGTAACTCGAAAACCACGCCCTTCAGCGAAAAAGTATCTATATACAATATTAAAATATATAAAATTTCTTATAAATAAGTTTCTATTCATTTTTTTTTCTAGGATCAATACTTTTCGAGATACAAAGAGTGGAAAAATCGTATAGCGAAGGAAAGTATTGTATTCGAGAAAAAATCACCCTCCGAGATGTTTTCGGATTTTCATGTTTCAGATCAAGTAGATTACGAAAATATAAGTTTTTCAATTGCGTCTGTCTGTCTGTTGGTGCATTTACTAAAAAAACTACTTGACGGAGAGCAGTCAAATTTGGTAGGTAGTTGACTGTCAGCGAAGAAATGGTAGAACTTTCACTGAAAAATATACAGGGTGGATCGTCTAAATTGAATAAAAATGAAAAACATTTTTTTTTGCTCAAATTTAAAATTTCCACGTTTCATGACACGCTAAACCTATTTCAGAAAAAAAAAATTGAAAATTTTTTTCACCAAGATTTAAAAAAAAATTTTATCACCAAAATGAAAAAAAATTTTTTGCTCAAATTCAAAATTTCCACGTTTCACGACATGCTTAACCTATTTCAGAAAAAAATATATAATTTTTTTTACCAAGATTTTAAATTTTTTTTTACCACAAATGAAAAAAAATTTTGTTGCTCAAATTTAAAATTTCCGCGTTTCATGACACGCTAAACCTATTTCAGAAAAAAAAATTCAAAATTTTTTTCACTATGATTTTTGAACATTTTTTTACCACTAAAATAGATGAGAAAATTTTTATCTTTGTTCAAATTAAAATTTTCCACGTTTTATGGCATTCTAAACCTATTTTAAAAAAAAATTTTCGAATTTTTTTTTACCAACATTTTTGAAAAATTTTTACCACTAAAATAAATAGAATTTTTTTTTCCTTGTTCAAATTTAAAGTTTCCACGTTTCATAGCGTTCTAAACCTGTTTAAAAAATATAAATTAGAATTTTTTTTACCATTTTTAAACAAATTTTACCACTAAAGCATTAAAATTTCCACGTTTCCATGGCATTCTAAACCTATTCAAACGAATTTAAAACATTTTTTGAAAAATTTAAAAATTTGTTTGAAATTTTTTTTATCCATTTATCACGACGAAAAATTATGTTTTGCTCAAATTTAAAATTTCCACGTTTCATGACATTCCAAACCTATTTCGGAAAAAAAGAATTGCAACATTTTTGTACCATTTTGGAAAAAAAGTTTACCACTAGAATAGATGAAATAAATTTTTTCTTGCTCAAATTTAAAATGTTCACGTTTCATGCATGACATTCTAAACCTATTTCAGAAAAAGAAATTTTGATAATTTTTTTCACCATTTTCGAAAAAATTTGTACCACAAAAATAAATGGATTTTTTTTTCTTTTCTGAAATTTAAAATTTTCACGTCTCATGGCATTCTAAACCCACTTCAGAAGAAAAAATAAATACATTTTTTTACCAACAGTTTAAAAAAATGAAATTTTTTAACCACTCCACTACGTGAATGTGGAATTGAAAATGTGACAGATGGCAATAATATTTGGCATATGCACCTATTGTACTTCTATTGAAAAATGTACAGGGTGGTCATCCCAAGAAATAATTTAGTCATGGTGGACATTTGCGCAAGCCTTCCACATTTGGCACCTATTATTTAGTATTGAACTTTTGCTGTTGGATGAGCACCCTGTATATTTTTTTTATCAATACTAATCAGGTTTTCTCTGTAATAATAGTGATAACTATATTCCGATTATTATTTTCAATGTCATTTCGTAATTATTCATTTTTTAGAGCGACTGCCATGCACAAATAAAGAGGGAAGTTCTGTGTAAATACCTTTACCGATTTTTTCTTATGTATTCTAGTGGTAAAATTTTAAAAAATTTTTTTGAAAATGGGTTTAGAATGTCATGAATGTCATGAAAATTTTAAATTTGAGCAAAAACAAATTATTTCCTTCATCTATTTTGTATCTTGTAGTTGGCAAAAATTTCCAAATTTTTTATTTTTTTTTAATTTTCAGTAGTTTTTGGAATAGGCTTAGAATGTCAGGAAACGTGGATATGTTAAATTTGAGCGAAAGGAAAATGTTTCCATCAATTCAAGTGGTAAAAATTTTTTCAAATGGTACAAAAAAATTTGAATTTTTTTTTTTCTGTAATATGCTTAGAATGTCACGAAACATGGAAATTTTGAATTTGAGCAAATACATTTTTTCTATATATTCTAATGGTAATTTTTTTTTTTAAATATCGGTAGGTAAAAAAATTTCGGAGCTACGTAACTTCGCCCAAAATTTCGAGAAATTGATGGGTCTTTACTCATTGTATGTATAATCTCATCAGGTTCCAAAGCTGAGAACAGTTTTTAATTTTTGAAAAAAAATTACGAAGCTGCACCCGAAGAACTTTTTTGCATTTTGCTCAAATCGCGTTTGTTGCAAAAATAGTATATTTAAATCATTTCTTTTGCACATGGAGTGACTTTTACTTTCTTTAATTTGAAAAAGAATCATGACAATAAGATGATCAAGACGGAAGTTAGAGCTGATAACGCTCTTGCCTCTGTGGAGTGGGAACAATGCAAGAGACTGTTTTCATGTAAAATTGACCAGACTAATCAGAAAAAATATCCACATGGAAGAATTTCAGTGGCGTACCACTTTTTTGTTAAGAAATATCAGAGGACATGTTTGCAGGGACGCCACTGGTGGAGCCATCAAATAACTTTTCTAACTAAAATATGTGGTCTTATATCCTATTAACACAAACCAAAATTGAAAATAATATCTAAAATAATTCTATGAACAATTATTTCCACTTACTAGATTGCAAGTATAGTTTGAAGATGTTTTCTTTTAAAGAAACTGGATGGGAAATCTGGATGTGGAAACAGTGATTAATATTTTTTTGGTTAATATAGATTGAACATATTCAATGTTCATATACATACTTCTGTCATTTTAAAATCCAAATTTTTATTACGAATAACTAAGAGGAAAAAATTATTTTGTTTATTGTAGGTTATAATATCGATAAATCTATCATTTAAATTGAAATAAAACTTTTGTTGATAGATTGTGACGCTACGTTCACTCGTCGGTTGAGTGAAGGGGCGTCACTTTGGCACTCGAGCTCGGTGCGGTTACGGTAAGCTCGGGCGCCACCTTTACAATTTTTTTCTCGTGGTGTAAAGGACCCACGCTAGCCTCTTAACACAGCCTGTTTCGGTAGGGCTGGGATAGCGTCAGAGGAGACACGGTATGTCCAGGGGTCTAGGGATGTCAGACTTCACACACACACAGTAAAAGGCACAGTTTAAATAATATACATATTTATTATAATAAAAATCCTAATATCTACAAATATACCTAACCTATAACTACTACGGTTAACGGTGACGGTGGCGAAGCAAGAGGGCGGTTACAAGCAGGATACGAACTTAGAGAAACGGAACGGTAAGTCGGAGTAACGACTATCGGTATAAAACGGACAGAGCAGATACCAGGCGGAGGAAAGCAAAAACACAATAAACAATAGTAAACAAATACTCGGGCAACTTGGCTAAGGCGCAGAGCCTAAGGTTAGTACACACTTCCGGTCACGGTTCCTTGTTGGTGTAATCACCCCAAAGGAGAGATTAAACCAACGAGGTTCACGGGCGCTACTTTGCGCTGGTGGATGTCCTCGTGACTTTCCAGTCGACGCACCCAGACCAGAAAGCCCCAAGCTTCCCAAGTGCTCGCTTGTCCTCCAGACGACGCAACCAGACCAGAGGGCAAACACGAGACCTGTTACCAGCGGAAAGTTTCCCAACTTGCACACTGGCTCACTCCGGTAGGCGGTATTTGGTCGGGGATGATACTTCGGTGTGCTAGAAGGCTTTGTGACTTTCCAGTCGACGCACCCAGACCAGAAAGCCCCAAGCTTCCCAAGTGCTCGCTTGTCCTCCAGACGACGCAACCAGGCCAGAGGGCAAACACGAGACTTGTTGCCAACCAATGTATCCTCCCAGACACACGGCGGAGCAAACCGGGATTAGTACACGGATGGCACTTAGTCCCAGCCAAGCTGCTTATTTACGGTCGGTTTTACTTACTCTCTCTCTCCTCTGAGACGGCGGTTTCCAATTAGCCTGGTAACGGTCCAAATGAATGGACCCGGGCTAATAATTAATTATTTGGCTGGCTGGGCCAAGCATTCGTTAACGGTGAAGCCAATAGTGTCAGTGATGGAGACAGTGCTCCATCTAGCGGCGTGTATGTCTACTTGCTAAATGAAAGTATATTACTTATTTATGCTCTGTGTGGACAGTATAAAATATTAATATTTAAAATACAAAAATAGACGGTGGGTTTGGGTGTAATTTCCACACTAGAAATTACGCCCAATACCTGTATTAGAAAATACCTATATCCTAGATAGAGAAATAGACGGCGGTGTCGGGTGCAATTTCTACAATATAAAAATGCTTCATTACATCCCCCTCTTACTTCGCTAAAAAAAATAATAAAAATGAAATGGTTATTATTTTTTTCCGTGTCTTCCTTGGTTGCTAAAAAGAAAGAAACTGAAAACAAGGAGTTAATAAAACAAAACAAGGAAATCATTCCTTAGAAAAAATAACGGTCCCTATCGGAATTAAGGCGCTTACCCCGCAATGGTTACTTAAACTTTATTTGGGGGTAAGTACGTCTTTAACAATCCTAAAAACTAAACTGGAGAAAGAAAACAATATAATACTACAGTTATGTTACAAAAAAACATAATGAATCCGGTAGGTCATCTGTTTTCTTAAGGTAAACCAGGTACACTGGAACAAAAGATCCGGGCGGGAGTCTACCTAATGAGACTCGCACCTCGGGCGAAGACGGCGTCTTGGCAGGGATTGCGGACTGGTGGTACCAGTGCTCTCCGGGGTGGTTCTCCGGGTTCTTTCCTCGGTGCGGTCGGTAGGCGAGATGGCGGCATCTCTCCTTTGCAAACGGACTTTTCGACGGCGGAGATTATAATACCGGCCTTTTGTGGCGCAGGCTTGTGCTAACTTGTTACGGACCAGCTCAAACACTTCTTGTAATTTCTCCAGGCGGACGGTATGTGTTGGCGGTATATCGTTCTCCTCGGACGGTTCGGCGGTATTCCCAGTCTCGGTTTGAAAAACTGTTTTCGGCAAGGACAACTCACGGCCAAAGTTCAGAAACGCTGGCGAGAATCCTGTCGACCCGTGTTTCGAGCTGTTGATAGCCAGTTGGAGATCGTTCAATTGCTGATCCCATTTTCGGTGGTCCAGCTCACAGTACTGGGCTATCATGGTTTTGATAGTGCGGTTCGCTCGTTCGACTGGGTTTGCTTGGGGGGTGTACGGTGGTGTCAGACGGTGCTGGATTCCAAACTCTTCCAGTAAGGATCGGAATACTCGACTGTCATATTGGCTACCATTGTCGGTAATGACAGTACGGGGGTAACCAAAGCGGGTAATGACTTCATCGTAAAGTGCCTGACTAACGGTACGGGCGGTAGCACTTCGTAGGGGGCGGCACTGAATCCATTTGGTAAAGCGATCTTGAAAAACTACGAGGTAGTTATTCCCTTTACTAGATCGGGGCAGCGGTCCTACTAGGTCGGTGCTGACGGTTTCCCACGGTTGTTGACTGACGGACGGTTGCATGGTTCCTGGCGTCTGCTGCTGGGAGACTTTGTATCGCTGGCATTGCATGCAGCTACGTACATATCTGGCGACGTCACGGAACATCCCTGGCCAATAGTACTTCTGAGCTATTCGGGCAATGGTTTTAGCGATCCCCATGTGTCCGGCGGACGGAGCATCATGGTTCTCCTGTAGAACGGTGCGGCGGAGCGTTGTAGGAACACATAGTTTCCATGGATCAGACATATCTGATTCACGTAGATCACTGGAATCCCAGAAGTGGCGGTACAGCCGGTTATTACGTACACAGTAATCCGGAAATGCTTCTGGGTTCCGTTCGACTTCAGTTTTCTTCCGTTGATACCATGAACAGTTTGGTGCCTCATCCAGGGCACATAGTTCGTTGGTTTCAGACTCAGGAAGAGGTCGGTCTAGCGGTTGGCGGGACAGTGCATCGGCTACCCGGTTTAGGGCTCCCTTACGGTACTTAATTTCGAAGTCGTATTGCTGTAGGAATACGCTCCATCTAGCTAAACGGCCGGTCGGACTCTTGATAGAGTGTAACCATCGCAGAGATTGGTGATCGGTCAGTACGGTGAAGCGGTATCCTTCCAGATACGGTCTCATCTTCTCTATTCCCCAGACAATGGCCAAGCATTCTCGTTCCGTTACGGAGTAGTTTTTCTCGGCTGAGGACAGTGTGCGGCTGGCGTAAGCTATTACCCTGTCATGACCCTCAATTTCCTGGGTCAGAGCTACGCCAAGGCCTTGGTCGGATGCATCGGTCTGGAGAGTAAACGGTTTCTCGAAGTCAGGACAAGTCAGTACGGGGGCTTCGGTGAGACAAGTCTTTAATCTCTTGAAAGCCTGTTCTTGTTCGTCGGTCCACTTGAAACGGTGGTTTTTCTTTAATAATCGGGTCAGCGGCGTCACAATTTCGGAGAAGGTTGGTACAAAGCGTCGGTACCAGGAGGCAACACCAAGGAATCGGCGGATGTCTCGGACGTTCCGGGGAGTGGGGAATTTCTCAATTGCCTCCACTTTGTCCGGGTCGGTCTGTATTCCTTCTGAGGTTACTACATGACCTAAGTACTTTAGTGACTTCCTACAGAACTGACACTTCTCGGGATTAAGTTGCAAGTTTGCCATCCTTAACCGTCGGAAAACTTCTCGTAGATTCTGCAGATGGCCCTCGAAAGTTTCACCTAGAACAATAATATCGTCGAGGTAGGCGAATGCATAGGGTTCCATGTCGGGCCCGATTATGCGGTCCAGTAGACGTTGGAAGGTGGCAGGAGCGGAATGGAGTCCGAACGGCATCACCCGGAAATGGAACAGACCCCTTCCCGGTACGGTAAACGCGGTAATCGGCTTGATTTCTTCAGACAGCGGTATCTGCCAGTATCCTTGCTTCAAATCGATACTTGAGATGTACCGGGCTTTGCGGAGTTTGTCTAGGATGGCGTTGATGTACGGTAACGGATAAGCATCCTTCTCGGTGACTTCATTCACCTTCCGGAAATCTATGCAAAACCTGGGTTTCCCATCCTTTTTACGGACGATAACTACCGGTGAACTCCACGGACTATTAGACGGTTCTATAATGCCGTTGGCCAGCATTTCGTCTACTTCCTTATTGATGACTTCCTGCATCCTTGGGTTCTGTGGACGGTATCGTTGCTTAATCGGCTCCGGTTGTGAGAGCCGGATATGGTGTTGAGTTAGTTTCGTAGTTCCAGATATGTCCTGAAAACTGGGCAGTTCGGTATCTAAGAACTCTTGGAGTTTTGTCTCCTCACTCTGTGATAGAGCGAGAGCTATCCCTCCCAATGGGCTGTTCGGAAGTGAAGATGAAACGGGGCGGTTATTCAGGTAGACGGTTGTCGTAGGTAGGTGGATCGTAAAGTTCTGTGTACGTAGGATATCCATTCCTAGTACAATGTCTGATGACAAATTCGGAAAATAGGACAGTCGTTCACAAAATGGAGTTTCGGCTATTACAAACTCTAAGTCGTAGGACTCGTCGATTGTTACCAATTTTCCATCGGCTAGCTGGGCAGACGGGGCGGTTATGCGGACGGACGGTATTTTTAGTTGGTGGCACAAGTCTTTCACACGGTTTCCTACGTAGGATCGGACGGCTCCAGTGTCGAATAATGCGGAAAAGATGTGGCCATACATAGTCACCTGGATGTGCGGTCGGTCATCTTTGGGGACGGTTTCTGGCGAGGTGGCAGTATTACGGAGCTGCACCGGCCTCGGAACGGTACAACTCCTGACTAGTTTCCCGACCTGGGACATGAGCAATCTCTGGTCATGGTGCCAGGTCGTCCACAACGGGAACAAAATAACTTCGGTGGGAAACGGCATTGGCTGCGGAAATGTCCGGTTCTTCCACATCTCCAACAGATTGAAAAATTTAAAAATTTGTTTGAAATTTTTTTTATCCATTTATCACGACGAAAAATTATGTTTTGCTCAAATTTAAAATTTCCACGTTTCATGACATTCCAAACCTATTTCGGAAAAAAAGAATTGCAACATTTTTGTACCATTTTGGAAAAAAAGTTTACCACTAGAATAGATGAAATAAATTTTTTCTTGCTCAAATTTAAAATGTTCACGTTTCATGCATGACATTCTAAACCTATTTCAGAAAAAGAAATTTTGATAATTTTTTTCACCATTTTCGAAAAAATTTGTACCACAAAAATAAATGGATTTTTTTTTCTTTTCTGAAATTTAAAATTTTCACGTCTCATGGCATTCTAAACCCACTTCAGAAGAAAAAATAAATACATTTTTTTACCAACAGTTTAAAAAAATGAAATTTTTTAACCACTCCACTACGTGAATGTGGAATTGAAAATGTGACAGATGGCAATAATATTTGGCATATGCACCTATTGTACTTCTATTGAAAAATGTACAGGGTGGTCATCCCAAGAAATAATTTAGTCATGGTGGACATTTGCGCAAGCCTTCCACATTTGGCACCTATTATTTAGTATTGAACTTTTGCTGTTGGATGAGCACCCTGTATATTTTTTTTATCAATACTAATCAGGTTTTCTCTGTAATAATAGTGATAACTATATTCCGATTATTATTTTCAATGTCATTTCGTAATTATTCATTTTTTAGAGCGACTGCCATGCACAAATAAAGAGGGAAGTTCTGTGTAAATACCTTTACCGATTTTTTCTTATGTATTCTAGTGGTAAAATTTTAAAAAATTTTTTTGAAAATGGGTTTAGAATGTCATGAATGTCATGAAAATTTTAAATTTGAGCAAAAACAAATTATTTCCTTCATCTATTTTGTATCTTGTAGTTGGCAAAAATTTCCAAATTTTTTATTTTTTTTTAATTTTCAGTAGTTTTTGGAATAGGCTTAGAATGTCAGGAAACGTGGATATGTTAAATTTGAGCGAAAGGAAAATGTTTCCATCAATTCAAGTGGTAAAAATTTTTTCAAATGGTACAAAAAAATTTGAATTTTTTTTTTTCTGTAATATGCTTAGAATGTCACGAAACATGGAAATTTTGAATTTGAGCAAATACATTTTTTCTATATATTCTAATGGTAATTTTTTTTTTTAAATATCGGTAGGTAAAAAAATTTCGGAGCTACGTAACTTCGCCCAAAATTTCGAGAAATTGATGGGTCTTTACTCATTGTATGTATAATCTCATCAGGTTCCAAAGCTGAGAACAGTTTTTAATTTTTGAAAAAAAATTACGAAGCTGCACCCGAAGAACTTTTTTGCATTTTGCTCAAATCGCGTTTGTTGCAAAAATAGTATATTTAAATCATTTCTTTTGCACATGGAGTGACTTTTACTTTCTTTAATTTGAAAAAGAATCATGACAATAAGATGATCAAGACGGAAGTTAGAGCTGATAACGCTCTTGCCTCTGTGGAGTGGGAACAATGCAAGAGACTGTTTTCATGTAAAATTGACCAGACTAATCAGAAAAAATATCCACATGGAAGAATTTCAGTGGCGTACCACTTTTTTGTTAAGAAATATCAGAGGACATGTTTGCAGGGACGCCACTGGTGGAGCCATCAAATAACTTTTCTAACTAAAATATGTGGTCTTATATCCTATTAACACAAACCAAAATTGAAAATAATATCTAAAATAATTCTATGAACAATTATTTCCACTTACTAGATTGCAAGTATAGTTTGAAGATGTTTTCTTTTAAAGAAACTGGATGGGAAATCTGGATGTGGAAACAGTGATTAATATTTTTTTGGTTAATATAGATTGAACATATTCAATGTTCATATACATACTTCTGTCATTTTAAAATCCAAATTTTTATTACGAATAACTAAGAGGAAAAAATTATTTTGTTTATTGTAGGTTATAATATCGATAAATCTATCATTTAAATTGAAATAAAACTTTTGTTGATAGATTGTGACGCTACGTTCACTCGTCGGTTGAGTGAAGGGGCGTCACTTTGGCACTCGAGCTCGGTGCGGTTACGGTAAGCTCGGGCGCCACCTTTACAATTTTTTTCTCGTGGTGTAAAGGACCCACGCTAGCCTCTTAACACAGCCTGTTTCGGTAGGGCTGGGATAGCGTCAGAGGAGACACGGTATGTCCAGGGGTCTAGGGATGTCAGACTTCACACACACACAGTAAAAGGCACAGTTTAAATAATATACATATTTATTATAATAAAAATCCTAATATCTACAAATATACCTAACCTATAACTACTACGGTTAACGGTGACGGTGGCGAAGCAAGAGGGCGGTTACAAGCAGGATACGAACTTAGAGAAACGGAACGGTAAGTCGGAGTAACGACTATCGGTATAAAACGGACAGAGCAGATACCAGGCGGAGGAAAGCAAAAACACAATAAACAATAGTAAACAAATACTCGGGCAACTTGGCTAAGGCGCAGAGCCTAAGGTTAGTACACACTTCCGGTCACGGTTCCTTGTTGGTGTAATCACCCCAAAGGAGAGATTAAACCAACGAGGTTCACGGGCGCTACTTTGCGCTGGTGGATGTCCTCGTGACTTTCCAGTCGACGCACCCAGACCAGAAAGCCCCAAGCTTCCCAAGTGCTCGCTTGTCCTCCAGACGACGCAACCAGACCAGAGGGCAAACACGAGACCTGTTACCAGCGGAAAGTTTCCCAACTTGCACACTGGCTCACTCCGGTAGGCGGTATTTGGTCGGGGATGATACTTCGGTGTGCTAGAAGGCTTTGTGACTTTCCAGTCGACGCACCCAGACCAGAAAGCCCCAAGCTTCCCAAGTGCTCGCTTGTCCTCCAGACGACGCAACCAGGCCAGAGGGCAAACACGAGACTTGTTGCCAACCAATGTATCCTCCCAGACACACGGCGGAGCAAACCGGGATTAGTACACGGATGGCACTTAGTCCCAGCCAAGCTGCTTATTTACGGTCGGTTTTACTTACTCTCTCTCTCCTCTGAGACGGCGGTTTCCAATTAGCCTGGTAACGGTCCAAATGAATGGACCCGGGCTAATAATTAATTATTTGGCTGGCTGGGCCAAGCATTCGTTAACGGTGAAGCCAATAGTGTCAGTGATGGAGACAGTGCTCCATCTAGCGGCGTGTATGTCTACTTGCTAAATGAAAGTATATTACTTATTTATGCTCTGTGTGGACAGTATAAAATATTAATATTTAAAATACAAAAATAGACGGTGGGTTTGGGTGTAATTTCCACACTAGAAATTACGCCCAATACCTGTATTAGAAAATACCTATATCCTAGATAGAGAAATAGACGGCGGTGTCGGGTGCAATTTCTACAATATAAAAATGCTTCATTACATCCCCCTCTTACTTCGCTAAAAAAAATAATAAAAATGAAATGGTTATTATTTTTTTCCGTGTCTTCCTTGGTTGCTAAAAAGAAAGAAACTGAAAACAAGGAGTTAATAAAACAAAACAAGGAAATCATTCCTTAGAAAAAATAACGGTCCCTATCGGAATTAAGGCGCTTACCCCGCAATGGTTACTTAAACTTTATTTGGGGGTAAGTACGTCTTTAACAATCCTAAAAACTAAACTGGAGAAAGAAAACAATATAATACTACAGTTATGTTACAAAAAAACATAATGAATCCGGTAGGTCATCTGTTTTCTTAAGGTAAACCAGGTACACTGGAACAAAAGATCCGGGCGGGAGTCTACCTAATGAGACTCGCACCTCGGGCGAAGACGGCGTCTTGGCAGGGATTGCGGACTGGTGGTACCAGTGCTCTCCGGGGTGGTTCTCCGGGTTCTTTCCTCGGTGCGGTCGGTAGGCGAGATGGCGGCATCTCTCCTTTGCAAACGGACTTTTCGACGGCGGAGATTATAATACCGGCCTTTTGTGGCGCAGGCTTGTGCTAACTTGTTACGGACCAGCTCAAACACTTCTTGTAATTTCTCCAGGCGGACGGTATGTGTTGGCGGTATATCGTTCTCCTCGGACGGTTCGGCGGTATTCCCAGTCTCGGTTTGAAAAACTGTTTTCGGCAAGGACAACTCACGGCCAAAGTTCAGAAACGCTGGCGAGAATCCTGTCGACCCGTGTTTCGAGCTGTTGATAGCCAGTTGGAGATCGTTCAATTGCTGATCCCATTTTCGGTGGTCCAGCTCACAGTACTGGGCTATCATGGTTTTGATAGTGCGGTTCGCTCGTTCGACTGGGTTTGCTTGGGGGGTGTACGGTGGTGTCAGACGGTGCTGGATTCCAAACTCTTCCAGTAAGGATCGGAATACTCGACTGTCATATTGGCTACCATTGTCGGTAATGACAGTACGGGGGTAACCAAAGCGGGTAATGACTTCATCGTAAAGTGCCTGACTAACGGTACGGGCGGTAGCACTTCGTAGGGGGCGGCACTGAATCCATTTGGTAAAGCGATCTTGAAAAACTACGAGGTAGTTATTCCCTTTACTAGATCGGGGCAGCGGTCCTACTAGGTCGGTGCTGACGGTTTCCCACGGTTGTTGACTGACGGACGGTTGCATGGTTCCTGGCGTCTGCTGCTGGGAGACTTTGTATCGCTGGCATTGCATGCAGCTACGTACATATCTGGCGACGTCACGGAACATCCCTGGCCAATAGTACTTCTGAGCTATTCGGGCAATGGTTTTAGCGATCCCCATGTGTCCGGCGGACGGAGCATCATGGTTCTCCTGTAGAACGGTGCGGCGGAGCGTTGTAGGAACACATAGTTTCCATGGATCAGACATATCTGATTCACGTAGATCACTGGAATCCCAGAAGTGGCGGTACAGCCGGTTATTACGTACACAGTAATCCGGAAATGCTTCTGGGTTCCGTTCGACTTCAGTTTTCTTCCGTTGATACCATGAACAGTTTGGTGCCTCATCCAGGGCACATAGTTCGTTGGTTTCAGACTCAGGAAGAGGTCGGTCTAGCGGTTGGCGGGACAGTGCATCGGCTACCCGGTTTAGGGCTCCCTTACGGTACTTAATTTCGAAGTCGTATTGCTGTAGGAATACGCTCCATCTAGCTAAACGGCCGGTCGGACTCTTGATAGAGTGTAACCATCGCAGAGATTGGTGATCGGTCAGTACGGTGAAGCGGTATCCTTCCAGATACGGTCTCATCTTCTCTATTCCCCAGACAATGGCCAAGCATTCTCGTTCCGTTACGGAGTAGTTTTTCTCGGCTGAGGACAGTGTGCGGCTGGCGTAAGCTATTACCCTGTCATGACCCTCAATTTCCTGGGTCAGAGCTACGCCAAGGCCTTGGTCGGATGCATCGGTCTGGAGAGTAAACGGTTTCTCGAAGTCAGGACAAGTCAGTACGGGGGCTTCGGTGAGACAAGTCTTTAATCTCTTGAAAGCCTGTTCTTGTTCGTCGGTCCACTTGAAACGGTGGTTTTTCTTTAATAATCGGGTCAGCGGCGTCACAATTTCGGAGAAGGTTGGTACAAAGCGTCGGTACCAGGAGGCAACACCAAGGAATCGGCGGATGTCTCGGACGTTCCGGGGAGTGGGGAATTTCTCAATTGCCTCCACTTTGTCCGGGTCGGTCTGTATTCCTTCTGAGGTTACTACATGACCTAAGTACTTTAGTGACTTCCTACAGAACTGACACTTCTCGGGATTAAGTTGCAAGTTTGCCATCCTTAACCGTCGGAAAACTTCTCGTAGATTCTGCAGATGGCCCTCGAAAGTTTCACCTAGAACAATAATATCGTCGAGGTAGGCGAATGCATAGGGTTCCATGTCGGGCCCGATTATGCGGTCCAGTAGACGTTGGAAGGTGGCAGGAGCGGAATGGAGTCCGAACGGCATCACCCGGAAATGGAACAGACCCCTTCCCGGTACGGTAAACGCGGTAATCGGCTTGATTTCTTCAGACAGCGGTATCTGCCAGTATCCTTGCTTCAAATCGATACTTGAGATGTACCGGGCTTTGCGGAGTTTGTCTAGGATGGCGTTGATGTACGGTAACGGATAAGCATCCTTCTCGGTGACTTCATTCACCTTCCGGAAATCTATGCAAAACCTGGGTTTCCCATCCTTTTTACGGACGATAACTACCGGTGAACTCCACGGACTATTAGACGGTTCTATAATGCCGTTGGCCAGCATTTCGTCTACTTCCTTATTGATGACTTCCTGCATCCTTGGGTTCTGTGGACGGTATCGTTGCTTAATCGGCTCCGGTTGTGAGAGCCGGATATGGTGTTGAGTTAGTTTCGTAGTTCCAGATATGTCCTGAAAACTGGGCAGTTCGGTATCTAAGAACTCTTGGAGTTTTGTCTCCTCACTCTGTGATAGAGCGAGAGCTATCCCTCCCAATGGGCTGTTCGGAAGTGAAGATGAAACGGGGCGGTTATTCAGGTAGACGGTTGTCGTAGGTAGGTGGATCGTAAAGTTCTGTGTACGTAGGATATCCATTCCTAGTACAATGTCTGATGACAAATTCGGAAAATAGGACAGTCGTTCACAAAATGGAGTTTCGGCTATTACAAACTCTAAGTCGTAGGACTCGTCGATTGTTACCAATTTTCCATCGGCTAGCTGGGCAGACGGGGCGGTTATGCGGACGGACGGTATTTTTAGTTGGTGGCACAAGTCTTTCACACGGTTTCCTACGTAGGATCGGACGGCTCCAGTGTCGAATAATGCGGAAAAGATGTGGCCATACATAGTCACCTGGATGTGCGGTCGGTCATCTTTGGGGACGGTTTCTGGCGAGGTGGCAGTATTACGGAGCTGCACCGGCCTCGGAACGGTACAACTCCTGACTAGTTTCCCGACCTGGGACATGAGCAATCTCTGGTCATGGTGCCAGGTCGTCCACAACGGGAACAAAATAACTTCGGTGGGAAACGGCATTGGCTGCGGAAATGTCCGGTTCTTCCACATCTCCAACAGATAGTGCCTCCGTTTATGGGAGCAGTGCCAGCGGAGGTTGATGGCCTGTCTACGCGGTTTGTCTCTCGGTTCACAGGTAGAGCTGGGTCCCTTGACCTTCTTGTATTCTGGTGGTTATTTCCGGTCATATGATGCTCCAATTGCGGTGGTGGCGACTGTGGATTTTCCGGTTTTGGCGGTGACGGTTTAGGATGTGCTGCTGGTGGTGTGACGGTCAAGCGTGGCGGGGCATTATTAGGACGGTAGACTTGTTGTACTTCCTGACGCAGCGCCTCAAATTCTTTGACTGCGGCGATCAAAGCGGCTACATTGGTTAGTCCGGACCTCGGAATGTACTGTCTATAGTCGGGAAGTAAGTTTCGGTAAAGCCACCGGAGTTCCTGCTGCGGAGTAAGATCTCCATGCCGGCGGATGAGTGTTTGGAGGTCGGTCAGATATGTACCTGCAGGTTCATCTGGTTGCTGTAGGCGGCGGCTGATTTGGGCTTCTATCTCCTCCTGATAGTTCACAGGAAAGTAAAAGATGCGGAATTCGGTGGTAAAATCTTCCCAGGTTCTCCAGTGCGAGCGGTTGTTTCGGTACCAAAGTAAGGCGGGTCCCTGTAATAATTCTGCTAGTACAGGTAACAGTTGTGCCGGATGAATTTCAGTATATGAGCACACTTCCTCTATTCTTTCCAGAAAGGCAGCGGGGTCTCCTTTCCCGTTGAACTGGATACCCCATTTACGGATGTTCAGCGGTTCTAATGTTCTGTTCACTGGTTGAGCGGATGAAGACGGTACAGTAGTCGGTATGGTTAGAGTTAGTGGCGGTGGTGCTGGTAGCGGAAAGACCGGTCTGGTGACTTGTGGCAATGGCGAGGTACAGCCGTCTTTGATGAATTTTACTAGGCGGCGCTTCTTGTCATCCACAGTGCCTGAAAGGTCTAGACGGAATTTCCCTAATTCGACGTCCAGCTGTTCTTTTCTCAGCCTATATATCCAGCTGAGGCGGTTCTCTATTCCTTCGGTGGTTGCGGTATCCTCGGACGGTTCTATGTTCACGTCTTTTTGATCTTCGGTTGACATCTTTCGTGGTTTCTTCTACCACGAGGTGGTAGTAAACGGTAACGGTCGGTAAGTAGTAACAGGTAACAATGGGCGGTCTGAGCGGTGTCTCAGAGAGATCCTATCGCAACGGTAGCTCACTATGAAGTGTGGGGAACGGTAACAGTAGCCAAAGGCTGTCAATGAACAGTCTGAGCGGTATCCCAGAGTGGTCTGTTCACTACGGTGGCCCAGGACCAAGTCCTCCCTGCTAACTCCTAAACGGCTTGATATATCGAGTCGAGAGTAGTTCCGTTGGATTCTGCGCACTCGATTTACTATTCCAGGAGGGGTCACAAGCTATATCTCCACTGTCACCGGAGTTTCTAGAACTCCGGGCAAAATCCGGTGAGGGTCGATTTAGACGGTGTCTGGTGGTGCGGACAACTGATTCCTATCGGTTTTAACTGGTTTCGGCTTTCCCCTTCTCCAGGGTACACTTTTTTTTCGGAACGGACGGTCGGATCGTGACGAAACCAGCGGCAATCGATTCAGCGTCCTTGAGTTACTGCTAAATGAGGGGTCACTTGCCTAGTAACTCCAGTCTCCGGAGTGGTCAGGTATTCCGGACAGAATCCGGGCGGTCGGTAAAAGTCGGTGCAGAAGGTGTGTCGGGGTGCTGTTTATCACCTAGTATGGGCCCTACTCAATTCAGACCCGTAACTTGGCTGTAGCACACTTTTCCGCGGAACGGACGGTCGGATCCGGTTGCAAACGTCACCAATCGATTCCTTGGGTCTGATTACCCTGAAAACGATACCCCACACGATATTTTGTGTGTTCGGGTACCTTCGGCGGACTTCGGAAGTGTTCGGTCGGAGATCGGGTTTTTGCTAGAAGTGCAGCCTTCTCGTGTGTTAACTCCACAGAAACTGCCTCTGGTTCGGAAAAATTCCCAAAGGGGTTATTAAACGGTTAATAACGCCCTCGGGAGCGGTCGGAGCGGTTCGGTAGTGGTCGGAATCGGTTCCTCGTGCTCGGTTTACTCAAAAATGACACCTCACACGCCTATGAGTGTCTATTCGGAGAATTCGGTTGCTTTCGGTGACTGCCGAATGTGAAGTCTAAACTACTTTCCCTATTTACGGTCCCTGCTCGGGCGCCAAAGTATGTGACGCTACGTTCACTCGTCGGTTGAGTGAAGGGGCGTCACTTTGGCACTCGAGCTCGGTGCGGTTACGGTAAGCTCGGGCGCCACCTTTACAATTTTTTTCTCGTGGTGTAAAGGACCCACGCTAGCCTCTTAACACAGCCTGTTTCGGTAGGGCTGGGATAGCGTCAGAGGAGACACGGTATGTCCAGGGGTCTAGGGATGTCAGACTTCACACACACACAGTAAAAGGCACAGTTTAAATAATATACATATTTATTATAATAAAAATCCTAATATCTACAAATATACCTAACCTATAACTACTACGGTTAACGGTGACGGTGGCGAAGCAAGAGGGCGGTTACAAGCAGGATACGAACTTAGAGAAACGGAACGGTAAGTCGGAGTAACGACTATCGGTATAAAACGGACAGAGCAGATACCAGGCGGAGGAAAGCAAAAACACAATAAACAATAGTAAACAAATACTCGGGCAACTTGGCTAAGGCGCAGAGCCTAAGGTTAGTACACACTTCCGGTCACGGTTCCTTGTTGGTGTAATCACCCCAAAGGAGAGATTAAACCAACGAGGTTCACGGGCGCTACTTTGCGCTGGTGGATGTCCTCGTGACTTTCCAGTCGACGCACCCAGACCAGAAAGCCCCAAGCTTCCCAAGTGCTCGCTTGTCCTCCAGACGACGCAACCAGACCAGAGGGCAAACACGAGACCTGTTACCAGCGGAAAGTTTCCCAACTTGCACACTGGCTCACTCCGGTAGGCGGTATTTGGTCGGGGATGATACTTCGGTGTGCTAGAAGGCTTTGTGACTTTCCAGTCGACGCACCCAGACCAGAAAGCCCCAAGCTTCCCAAGTGCTCGCTTGTCCTCCAGACGACGCAACCAGGCCAGAGGGCAAACACGAGACTTGTTGCCAACCAATGTATCCTCCCAGACACACGGCGGAGCAAACCGGGATTAGTACACGGATGGCACTTAGTCCCAGCCAAGCTGCTTATTTACGGTCGGTTTTACTTACTCTCTCTCTCCTCTGAGACGGCGGTTTCCAATTAGCCTGGTAACGGTCCAAATGAATGGACCCGGGCTAATAATTAATTATTTGGCTGGCTGGGCCAAGCATTCGTTAACGGTGAAGCCAATAGTGTCAGTGATGGAGACAGTGCTCCATCTAGCGGCGTGTATGTCTACTTGCTAAATGAAAGTATATTACTTATTTATGCTCTGTGTGGACAGTATAAAATATTAATATTTAAAATACAAAAATAGACGGTGGGTTTGGGTGTAATTTCCACACTAGAAATTACGCCCAATACCTGTATTAGAAAATACCTATATCCTAGATAGAGAAATAGACGACGGTGTCGGGTGCAATTTCTACAATATAAAAATGCTTCATTACAAGATCTACGAGATGAGATCTAAATTGTAAACCGTTAATTATTACCATAAACAAATAAAAGATAAAAATCTATATTCATTTAATTCTACAAATAATATAGGACATATATATGTTCAATAAAATGCATATTGAGCGCATTTGAAAAAAAAAGTAGAATCTACTTAAAATAGTGGAAATTCTTGAGCTGAATAAAAATTCTTATTTTAATGAAATTCTTTTACGGTAACGGTAATCTTTTTATATTATAAATACATTTACATTAGCATCTAGTTAATATTAAAACACAGTATGCATATAGTATGGGTTAGATTGGCATAATTTCAATTTGTATGCAATGTATTGAGAGTCAAGGACGTAACATGTAGAATGCCCATGATTTGAGTTTTAATTGCAAGTTTTGGTATGTTTTATTTGACAAAACAAAATAATTCTTATATGTACAAACCCAACAAAAGATTATTATTGTATTATAATATATTTACATGGTATTTATCTATAATATCGTTAATTTCAGCTTTCAGATTCACTGAAAAATGTTATTTCAACAAAAGATTATTATTGTATTATAACATATTTACATGGTATTTATCTATAATATCGTTAATTTCAGCTTTCAGATTCACTGAAAAATGTTATTTTGAGTATGTTATTCTGACCTCTCTAGTATATCAATAAAGCCAATTAATGATATCATTCTGAAATGCGAATACCTCCAACCTATCGATTTTATAAATATTACTCTAGGTATTTATAAATAAAGGCAATTCATTAGTATTATTATACAATATGTACATCCAAAATAACCTACCAGTTGTCTCCTATTTTCATTACCGTAATACTTTAGAAATGTATCCATTGCATTGACTCTACAGACCATTGCCAACAACCTCTTGCAATAGAAAATAACAATATGGAAGAGGAGGCTTGGAAAGACTTATAAATAGGTGGTGGATTTATTTGAGTCTAAAGTGTACACGCCATTTAGATAACCACTATGTTGATTAGATGAGCGACAAAACATTATTTATTTTCAGATAGTTCATTATTTTACTGGCCAGAAGTATTTACAATTTGTATCGTTCTTTATGTATGATAATCCATACATTTTCAAAAATTAGTTTTTTGATTTATTCCAAATTAAAGAAGAAAACAAAATTCTAGAAAGAAAATGTTCTATCTCTCAACTAAAAAATTGTTTATTATGCCTGAAAACTGTTTTTTCACAAATTAGATAGTTTTTGTTAAAACATATATAAATTAGTTATAATGTCAGAGATTATGCATTTTGTTATGAAAAAATTTAGGTACAATTTTAATCGTGAAAAACTGGTGATAACTAGGAACATATGCACGTTACAAAAAAATTACAAGAGACCAATATTTAAAAGAATATATTAACCTATACGTCTGAATTATACCAGATTTTTAAATTTCATAGTACACGATATTTTCCATTTTCCGATAAGGGTCTTTTTCTCGTGTTTTTCTGGAAGAACTTGGACAGAGTCCTCTTTAGGAAAAAGCCATAGAGGAATACAGTCTTAAATTTTAATAATATATACACGAGAATTTTTTTGGATATTTTCTCGTCGCTTTTTTTTGTCCCCCTCCCTTCCTTTTTGAAAAAATTCGAACCGGAAAATACGCATTTTTGCGAAAATTTTACAAGAGTAAAAGTGTTATTTTTCACCAAATTATCTAAAAATACAACATTTTGTTCTTTTAATTTACCTCAATTTTGCTTTAATAAATTATCAACAATATCATTGTTTATAGAAATTACGGGGCAATAGCTGCCATTTTTTTATTTTTTGGAGTTTGATGTAGACATCAAAATGAAGAGAATCCACTAAGTTTCGTGAAAATCCACTCATTTGGTAAACTTTTTTAAGCTTAGGTCGATTTTGGTATAGATTTCCTGCACTAGTAGTATTTAGATCACATTGCTTTTCTTTTATTGCTATCAGTGCAGTAAAAAAGACCAAATAAACGATAGAATATGCATGACCTTGTAACAGTAACATTGTGATTTCATACCTTATGGAGTATCACCAAGAGTATATATCTGAGTTTTGAACTTGCAAAGTCTATTGCGTTTTTTTATGAACAATTTTGTTATTTGAAAAGAGGTTTTTTTTTTTTAGGTAAAATGGTAAATATCTCCGGTTATAGGGGTCTGACCGGGACAAACTAATAATCAAAAACCTTCGTAATTAAAATTCCAACAAATCTACGTTGGTTTTGGATCATTTGAGTACGTACACAATGTACAAGAGTTTCGATCAGCTTCAATCTTTCAGAAAATATTTTTTGTTGAAAACAAAACACCCTGCCATTTTGGTACTCAAATATTGACACAAATGAATTTGTTGTCTGAAATTTAAATTGCCCGTCATTTTGTGCCATTAAGGCCGAGACGGTTTTTTTCGAAATGTAGTTCTGGATACCAGCTTTCCGATCACATTAAAAAATTCTTTTAAAGTCATTTTGATCGCTTTTGTGGCATTTATTTATAAACCAAATGACAACAAGTAGATTTTTAGAGTACTTTAATTTAAAACAAGAAAGTTAATTTTCGTCCATCTGAACTCGAGATATTTAACTTTTAGCATTTCGCCAATTGTGCATTAACAAATGCCTATTTTTGGCTAATATTTGAAATGTATAATTCTAAAACATATTTACTTCACATGAAACATCCAAGAAACATTTCTAACTTATAAAAACTAATTTTCAAGCATTTACATTTCATTGTTGTTAATTAGCCTGAATAGCTTTTTTAAATTTATATATCAAGATTACCTCTCGCTTTGTTGCACTGTACTCAATTGCTTTCGGTTTACTTAAGTTGGTAGTATTTAGAGAAACTTGATATTCTGCTAACTTATCTTTATAAAGTTATAACCTTATTTTTTTACTAATGTCAAATATTTGTTCTGTTCAGAGACAACTCTGTTTCTTTGTGTGTATATTTACTGCCATTTATCATTTATCATCTTACAAGATGCTAAGAGTTAAATATCTCGAGTTCCGATGTACGAAAATTAAGTTTTTTTTAAGTTCTCGCAATTCTCTTTCTTTTCTGATAAAATTTTTTCAAAAATGTTTTCAAAATGGTCGAGAAAATCTATTTGTTGTCAATTGGCCTATAAATAATGTGAAGAAAGTGGCCAAAATGACTAAAAGAAATTATTTTTAATGTCATAGGAAAGCCGGCTTCCAGAACTACATTTTGAAATAAAAAAGATCCATTTTGGACTTAATGGCACAAAATAGCCGGCAATTCAAATTTCAGTTAACAAATTTATTTGTGTCCACAAGGTTCAATATTTGGGCACAATAATTTCAGAGCGTTTTGTTTTGAACAAAAGGTATATTTTCTGAAAGATTAAAGCAGATCGGAACTTTTGACGTCCCTGGTCGTTAAAATGAAAGAAAAAACGCTCTTTATACAGTTTATTCCATTTTGTACGTTGTGTGTGGACTCAAATGAAATAAAACCAACAGAGATTTGTTGGAACTTTAATTGCGAAGGTTTTTTGTTTTAGTTTGTCAGACCTTTAGACCTCTAGAACCGGAGATATTCATCTTTTTACCTAAAAATACAACGCGATTTGAAAAAAAAAATGTTCATTAAAAACGCAATAGGCTTTGGAAGTTCAAAACTCAGACTTATACTCCTGGTGATACCCCAGAAGGTATGAAATCATAATATTGCTGTTACAAAATCATACACATCAATGTCTTTTTTAAATCCACTATATAGAAATACTAATAGTTTTTATTGATTTACTATTTTGATTTCTTGTAAGCATTTACAAGATAATATTCAAATCGCCAAATCACTACAGTCGGACACACAAATTAAAACTTAGTAGCGGCACATTTACAGTGAATGTACCAGATGTGGCACCTAAATAATCATTACAACAGGAGCCTAACTAACCACTACTCAGTACGTATTAGTAGACAAGATTAATTATTATTACTTGACCCACGGAGTTATTCGCGACAAGTAGTACATCCTTAGTAGATTAAAAGTTAAACTATAGAAAGCTACTGAATATTTACCACACGAAGTGAGAAAATGGAATGGTTGCCATCGTCCTGCCCCCAAACAAAAATGAATCTCCAAATACCGCGGGAATAACATAAGAGAGATTAAAAGATTAAGAATGTAGGAGTTGACAAATTGATCTTGACCACCGCGACTCCCTATGGATCTACTGTTGTGGTCCTATTCTAGGTTTCATTACCATCTTTGTCCTTTGGTATCATAATCCACCACCTTGATAATGGCTCCTTAGTATAGCTATAGCACCACCCGGTTTTACTTCGCCAAGTAATTGGAATCTGTCTAGTTAGGGCCTCACAATGACATAGCACGTAGACTGATATTTCCTCGTTCTCTTGGTTGAGTCGGCACATTTATAATCTGACAACCTAATATAATCTTAAGTTCATATGTCTATTGAGCCTATAGTGTCCGGCTAGAAGGTCCACTACCTTTCTACATTAGCCTAGTAGATACTCTGTTTTAGTTATCGTTCTTTCACGAACTTTTTGTTCAAATATGTTCAGAAAATTTTTTTTTGTTGAAATAGGTTTAGAATATCATGAAACATCGAGATTTTAATTTTGAGCGAAAACATTTTTCTGTCTGTCTGTCGGTCGGTCTGGTCTGTCTGTCTAACTGCTTTTGTCCGCACGTTTTCTTCTTTTATACACGTATGGATTATAACGAGATCTGGAACTGGATTTTTTTTTAACATATCCGGTGAAGGGTTGGGAGTAAATAGGAGTAACTAAGGGAAATGGAGTCAAGCCAGCTGGTAAAGGTACAGAAACTTGAGATTCGTTGTATATTCTAGAAACCAAGGCCTCATTTTTTTTATAATATTCTACATCCCCAGCACCTCCACTCCATTAGTAAAGGGGTTGATAAACTTAAATTGAGTTGTTCACTTGGAAATGTGGTACACATATATATTATAACGAAACTGAAACTAGATTATATTATGAAATTATTCCGTTGAGGGGTTGGGGGTTAAATAGTAGGGGTAAAGAGGGGAAAATATGTAAAACAAGCTGGTAAGAATACATAAACTTGGAACTTGGTGTATATAGTAGAAGTATATGCCTCAGATTTTGTATAATATTATTCAAATAGAGGAAAATAAGTAAAGCAAGCTGGCAAGAGTACAGAAACTTGGATTTGTTGCAAATACTAGAAATCAAAGCATCATATTTTTTTATAACATTTTTCAACCCCTCCGCCACCCCCACAAATTTGGTACACGTATGTATTAATTATAATGACATCTGGAACTAGATTATATTTTGAGATGATTCCGTTGAATGGGTGGGGGTAAGTGGAGGTAAATAGGGGAAAATGCGCTAAGCAAGCTGGTAGGAGTACAGAAACTTGAAATTTGGTGTGTATACTCGAGTCTCATATTTTTCAAACCATCCCCCCCAAATCCACTCATTATTGAAGAGGTTGATAAAATAGAATTGAAGTATTCACTTGAAATTTGGTATACGTATGTATTATAATAACATCTAGTTGAGATGATTCCGTTGAAGCGGTGGGGTTGTAAACTGGGGAAAAATGAATAGAGCAAGCTAACAAAATTCCAGATACTTCATTTTTGGCGCATATGCTAAGAACCATCGCCTCAAACTTTTTAATGACATCTGCCTCAAGCATTATTAAAATTCTATGATGGAACATCTGGATGGGGAAGTAGTGATTCCTTAGGCAGCGGTTTTTTTTATTTACAAATAAACAGAGAACTGCAGATCAATATTATATCAAAATAAATTTCCTACAACAAGCGATTATTGTATTTATTTACAAATATTCAGCACTCCTAAAATGTGACTATCCTGCAATTTAAGTGTTATCTATAAGTGCGATTTAAAATCATGACCCTTTGTTCTTTGCATCATTTGACATTCGATATTCCACAGGTATCCTTGGCGTTGCAACAATCGTAGTTATACAAGCCGCACAGCCTTCGCATTATAAATTAACATTAAAATGACTTTCTAATAGATTGTCAAACTAAGGAAATTTTTACATGTATTTAATGATGCATAAGATGAAAGAAATGTATACAAAGATCATTTCCTAATTGCTGTCGTCACAATTTAATATTATATTTTAGGATTCTTACAAAATGTTTATTGTGATAAACATATATTTAAAGTCTTTCACTGCTATGAGATAACATTTTGGGAATGTATGGTTTAGGTCAAAATAATAGTAAACGTACTTGAAAATGTTTTGCCTAGGAAGCCTCTCTTTGTATTGTAGCTCACCAACTCACCCACGGGGGTTTTAAGAATTATGTTTTTAATTTCTGCCTTGACAATTAAAATAAAATGTTATTTTGGATGTTGGTATAGGGTGGCTCATGCCAAACATTTTTTTGGAAGCATTAGTTTTCGTACACGCACCCAATCACATTTTTACTTTGTTAACCCCTTTAATAAGGAACGGGGTTATCTTTAGTTATCCGGTGATATTAAAATATCGACCTGAATATCCGCATATTATTTTACGGTTTGACCTCGTTTTGTAAATTATTATTTATGCCTGGTTAATTAACATTACAAAAAGTCACTTTGCAAAAACAACGATCTTTTTGTTACTATTCGAAAGATCTACAACACTGACCTTGATTAAAATAAAATCAACTAGTTCTTGCGTTACACATTAATTGTTTGCATAAATAAATTTAGGTTAGATTTATGTCAGTCATAATCATAATGAACGGTCCATGAAGTTTTTATATTACATCAAGTTGTATTTCTTTTGCAGTTATGTTAATGTTAAATTTATAGTAGGTATCCATCACAATACTAATATAAATAATGTTTAATGACCAATTTATTCCTGTATGATAACTAAAGGAAGTAGCTAAATTAAGTAGTCAAATTTAGTAAATTTTAGTTTTGGTAGAGCGCGGCTAATCACATTTTAGTAATGTTTGTTTAATTGGCTTAAAATCGCACAAAAATATAGTAACATATTAATTTGCTCTTAATTAAAACGTGTATTGTTATACTCTTCGCAAATACAAAACGAAAGAGTATATTGCATTCGATCGGCACACTTATAAAACTGGTAATATCGCTGGTAGAGAAAGAATTCTCATATCACTGTGTTGGTAAGCGAATTCGGAACAACTTTCAAGATGTCCGCTCATCTGTCTGTCCGTCCGTCTGTCCGTCTGTCACCTTTCTTGCAAGCACGATAACTTAACAATGAAAAGTCCGATTATATTGAAATTTGGAGAATAACTAACGTATTAGTGTTAGCTAGATGTAGAACCGTATTGTTTTTTAACAAAATTTTTATCATGTCGTGTACAGATCAGTGATTTTGAGCCAAAAAATAAATTGAAAGTGTTGTTGCTCTTAGCACGCTGACTTGTTTTGTAAAAATAGTAAAAAATTAGCCACATTACGGGAAAAATACTCTTGATGTCATTCACCCGCCGCTAAATTTGTTATTACAAAATTACCGCAGAATTCATAATTGTTTATAAGCCTTTTTCTTTATAACTTCCGTTTTAATCGTCCTATTTGAATTTTCTGAATCACATTTTACTCGAGAATACATGTGCTTTTGAAGGAAATTAGTTTCATTATGCTTGAATAATAAATACTATTTTTGAATAGCAAGAACTGAAGAATTTTTGCGAATTTTGAGTTTCGTATTCAAAGTTGCATAAAGATACGAATTCTTCAGTTAGATTGCTCAAAATTTTCTTGCGTACAGTTTAATGGTTACCAAATAGCTTCCCGTTTTATCACAAGTGCAAAATTTTGCAAAATATGACATTTGAACACGGAAATCAAAATTTGAAAAAATTCGCCAGTTTTTGGTATGTAAAAATAGTATTTATTGTTGAAGCATAATGGAAACAATTTCCTTAAAAGATACATGTATTCCCGAGTAAAATGAGCTTTGGAAAGTTTAAATCAGACGATTAGACCGGAACTTATACAGAAAAAGGCTTATAAACAGTTATGAATTTTGCGGTAATTTTGCATTAACAAATTTAGCGGCGAGAGAACTACATCCCGTAATATGGCTAATTTTCTACTATTTAAAAAATAATCGGCGTGCTAAGAGCAACAACACTTTTATAAATTAAAGTCACTTGTCTAATATCACTTCTGATGTCACCAAAAGTACTTTATCTAAGATGCAATTATTACCGATCACAAAAAAAACACATTCTGCGAAAATTACAATCCAGTCTCACTTACGCACGTCATAATCACCAAGCAGTAGTTAGTTGTAAATTATAGCCGATGACGCCACAACACATCAACTGAAAGTAGGCTTACTAGTACAAAAAGCAAAAAATTTTCACAATCGCAAGAATAATTTAAACGCCAATATAAGGTGTTATTAAGCCAACTCAAAATCCACCCGTCTGCTGAACCCTAGAGGTCACAGAACTGCCCATAGAGAGCTAGTAAATATCTTTTAAAAGAAGACATTGCAAATGCAGGGCAAGATTCAGCGTTTTTTGGGGTTCTGGGGCACTATTTATGTGGGGGCCCATGCAGATTAAGTGGAATAGAGAAACATTTCGTTTCATTCTCTTAATATTGAAGGATAGAACATTTTTCTATTTTTCCATTTCAAATACTCACATTCACCGGTACTACAATTTCGCTTCATTTTAACACAAGATCGCTGATAATAGTTGAAAAAGCAAAGTAACCAAGTACGCGTGATCTCGTCAATGGATGCTCTGAAATTGAGCGTGTCTACTATCTTTCGCGTAAGTGCAAAAAATCACCAAGCGTAAATGTTGAGCGCAAACTTCGTAGGCGGTCAGAATGACGGACACTTATTGGCTGCAACAAACTTTACAGCAGAGGGGGAAATTCAAAGAGCAGAATTGTCCAAGAAGTCAAATAATCAAAATTGGTAAAGTAATATTTGTACTTAAAGCATGGGGGCATAAAAAATGTGGGGTCCCGGGACCGGACCCGGAATACCCAGTCGTGAATCCGGCCCTGTAATTTGGCCGTCTTCTTCCGATCGGGACATAACACATAAATTACTGAATATTGTTTATTCAGTGGTTCACTTTTCGTTACGTTACTTCAACATATGGAGTGTTTTCATACACTTTACAATGTCTGTCGTTAGCTCCATACACACTATAGTATGTAGTTTCTTACTGCATAGAATCTTTCTTTACAAGATAGTGCCGGTTAGATGGTACAGTAATCAGTATTCTTTATTGACATCACCTATTAAAATGCACAAAGTCAACACCCTATTTTATTTATTGTTTAAAAACATATTTACAACAGTTGTAATTGACTATTGGGTGGAAAATTATTTTCAACTTATACTCGTGATTGTATATACTATATGATGTTTTCTAGGCATACGTTATTGTTAATGCAATATTAATTATCATTATTCATCAATAATTATGAAAAATATAAACTTGCCTCTACGTATTTGTTAGCTCGATTCGCCAACATGTATCTTGTATTGTTGTTGTTTTGTTTCTCCTAACTTATATAGCTTACGTAGATGTCAATTATTAAAGAATACCGAGTAATAAATGTTGTTTCAAAACAACTGTTATAAACATATTGCTATATGATATTTCAAGCAGTTATAAATAATTTGAGAAAGGACTGAAGTATGATCGCAGAAAGGGAAAGTAATTTTAAATACAAATTTTTAATTTATGAAATTAGTATGTTTACTTCTAACGGAATGGCGGTGTATGCAGGTATGGACCTTGTTTGGTCGTCTGTCAATTTGTCTGTTCGGTTGCCCATTCCTTCAACAACTTTAAAATGAATGTATCAATCTTGATCCGGTTTTCTGTAAACGTTAAATAATTTTTCGGAGTAAGTTCTTAGACACTCATCATCGTAAAAAAACACCAAAGGGCACTACAAAGTCAATCTAACGGCAAAAGATTAACTGATGACAATGATTTAGCCTCACATCTATAAAAGCTCTCTTTAGAGCAGGTTTTTAAATATTGATCATCTTATGGAAACACTAACAGCTGCCAGTGGCACAATTAACTAATGGTTATAGGATTTGACCAATGTTTCATCGCAAAAATCTGGTTTACAATACCTGACTAATTTTAACGTTTTGGTTGTCTTATACAGAACACATATATGAATTTACCAATAGTTAACTTTCAAGTTCAGGTTATTCAACCAAAAGATAACACTTCCGATTTAAATATTGAAGATTCGTGTTCTTAGTCCTTCCGCCAGTAGTTTTCCTAAGAATAGTAACTCTCAAAAAGTGTCTCAATATTGGCACCAAATTCAGTAATCTGATCCCTATCAGTCTTTGAAGTACAATGGAGTCCTTAAATGTACACGTTTTAGGTTTCAATGTAAGGGTATGTAATCACAATCACCCTTATTTTGTACAATAATGTAATAATTCCTACATAATTTAGTTTACGTCTTCAACATGAAAATAGCCTCAATAACCATTCTCTGACATTAATTAATCTTGTTAAGAATATTAAAGTTATTACAAGTAAGATAAAACAGCTCTGGTTATTAGTATGAGGGAAATATGCCTAAACTAATTCATGAAAATGCTTTGACATTTTATGGAATTAACTAAATCCTATATTCCCTGCTATAACAATATTAACATCTTTGTTTATATTTTCAACGGTCTGTAACTCAAAGAACTGTTAAAATATTCTTGTTAAATTTTGACGATTATATTAAATTTCTCACTGATCTGTTGAAAACTAACCAAGTAATAATAATTAAATGTAAATATATATGTAAATTCTTAAATAATGTGCTCACTGAACAGACGATTAAATTAACTGTAGTATTCATTACAAATACATGAATTTGAATATTATCATAATAAAAAATAAACACCTAAATCATTAATTAAAATCATATTGGACTTCCGTATACCAAAATAACTTTAATTGTAAGCTAATTAAAATCTGTTTAAACTGTTATATTCCAGCTATTATACAATATTATGTTATACAACAAGCACAAAATGAGCAATTTTGTTCGAGTGACATACTATACTTTTTCTACAACATATGAATTAATATTTTATAGTAAACAACTACGTAATTATCTGTTACCTACAAAAATGTTAACAGGAACAAAGTGATGACATTTATAGTCAAGCAAAAAGGCAAAATGTTCTAATTTTACGATTCTTAAACGTGAGTCGAATGGAAATAATCATGAAGTAATTTTAGAAAAGAATATATGCCAGAAAGTTGAAAAGAAATTAAAGAAGTATACCCTTAATTATTGCTGAAAAAACGAGGCAAAATGAAAAAATTTATAGTTTTTAAATATTAGTCTCATAGAAATAAATTTAAGGTAATTTTAGAATCAGAAATGTCTGACAAAACGTTAAAAAGAATTTTTTTAAAAGTGCTCTAGTGCGGGATTCGTAGCGAGAAGTTCGCTTGGAATCTGAAAGAGAAGCCGTCGCACAGTGGGCCAAAATAATAATAATAATAAATGGTCTTTATTAGAAAAAAGAAATACAATGTCTTAATTCTAAAGGCGAAGTTTAGCTCAACAGCTATTCCACCACTCATACCCTTAAAAATATGAGAAAAAGATACTTGTACTAAGTAGATACTTATATAAAACTAGTAGAATTCTTTCAAGTAACAAAACAAAATAATAATTATAAAGTGTGACAAAGAATAATTAATTGACGCAGAATTACATATACAAAACAAATTGTACAAATAAGCAATTGAAAATAATAAATACATATATTTTACACGGTTTTACACATATTAATACACTATTGCTTAAATAATATTTTATTAATTTTACAGTTAAATGTATTTATGGAAAAATGCTTCAAATAATTTTCAAGCAGATTAGTAAATTGATATAGCCTTGTAGAAGAAAGAGCACAGAACAATGGCAGTACTATGTTGTGGTATAGCCAAAATTCAGTACCTAGGTACATTTTATACTTACATTATGGTTTTTACTTAAGATACTCCGGCACTGAAGTAGTAAGAACTTTATGAACAAAACTGTAATTTTCCACCAAAATCAATTTTTATATCGTAAAACTAAGATTTTAAGTTTTTTTTTTTCAATGTTATGAAATTCTCTGTCAATCCCTCCAGCCGGATTTTCGTTTTTCGATCCCAATGTCATAATTTTCATCTAAAACATATTTTTACTAAAAAATATGGGGGTTTCCAATGAAAATCAGTGTCAAGGTCACATATTTATCGATATTTTCGATTTTATAATTTTAAATAATATTCATTTTATAGATAAGCAAGTGATCTGTCAAATTATATTTTCCATTTTCTTTTTTTATTGTTGACAGCTGCCAAATTAACTGTCAAATATATTAACTTTAAACTCATAAGATTAATCGGCCCTTTTCAGGGTCATCTTATTTTATGGTGAGAAAGTTGTTAAATTAATAACTCGAAACATTAATCGGCAAAATAGAATTAAAAAAAAAGAATTTTTCTTCCAAAAATTTCTTGCGATAATACAATTATATAGTCTGACTCGAAGTACCAATTTGGATTATCTGGAATTTTGAACTAGAGGGGTTGTAACTTTTGAAAATACATTTTCAAATGCTCAAATTCTCTGAAGATCTGACAACTGCCAAAAGCATAAACATAATATATTTGACATTAATAATCCCTTCAAGTTAGGAAAAATTAAAGAAATTTTTCCACAGCTATGAGACTTGTAAGAAGTGAAGTATGTGCGTTGTCTAAACGTGATTTGCGCAACTCGCAGTTCTAAAAAAGGGTGGTTTTTGAGAAATATATACATATATATGAATTTTACCGCTTTTTCTTTTACTCTATTTTAAGGAAAAACTATGCATTTTGTTGAAAAATGTCAGAAGAGCAAAGTTATACACCATAAAATTTCCAACAAATTTTGTCCCTGCGTTTTTGTTCGAATTGCGCCGCTAGAGGACGCGAAAGAGATATATACATATATAGAGTTTTGCGCCTGTTTTTAGATTTTGCGAAAATTATGCATTTTGGTGAAAAATATCAAGAAAGCAGAATTGTAGAGCATAAAATTTCCTACAAGTATTGCCTCTACGTTTTTTTAAGTTTTTTTCGAATTTCGCATAGTTTCTCCGCTAGAGGGTGCGAAAGAAGCATATATAAATAGAACGGCGAAACTATGCGGAATTCGAACAGAAACAGATCAGTAATAAACTTGTTGGAAATTTAATGCTCTACAACTTTGCTCTCCTGATATTTTTCATCAATGTGCATAATTTTGGCTGAAAATCTGAAAGAAGCGCAAAAGTCTCTTTGTGTATATTTTTCGCGCCCTCTCGCAGCGGAACTATGCGGAATTTGGACAAGACATAGAAAATTTGTAGATAATTTTATGCTCTACAACTTTATTCTCCTGACATTTTTCACCAAAATGCATAGTTTTTCCTCAAAATAGAGAAAAAGGCGAAAAAGCGCTAAAATTCGTATATATGTATATATTTTTCAAAAACTACCCCTTTTTAGAACTGCAGGGGGTGAAAATCATGTTTAGACAACCCAACTGCTTCATTTTTTACAGGTCTCATAGCTGTGGAAATTTTTCCACAAAACAGCGATTTTTTTTACTAATTTGAAGGGCCTATAATTTTTTGTCGAGTATTTCCATAGGAAATGAACAGTTTAGCACTTTAAATTTTGAATGTACTTAATAAATAATTTGACAGATCATTTGCTTGTTTTTAAAATGAAAATTTAAAATTAAGAGGTCGAAAATATTTATGACTGTGTGACGTTGATACTGATTTCCATTGGGAAAACCCATATTTTTTAGTAAAAATACGTTTTTAGATGACGATTATAAAAAGCTGGGGACGAAAATCGAAAATTCGGTTGGAGGAATTGATAGAGAACATTATAAAAAAAGCTTCTTAAAATCTTTTATTTTACAATCTAAAAGGGGTGAAACATTACAGTTTTGTCCCACACAGTCAACAGTATGGCTTCTGCGGATTCCCGATTTAAAATTTTAAATACATCGACTGCTGCATGATGTTTCTATGGAAAAACGGAAATTGGCATATTGTTGGCATCGTATACTGCACCCGCGAAATCGAAGGTTCAGTTCGGCATGAGTGAACCAAAAATGACATTTTCTACAATTCGCGAAATCGAGTTTGCTATATTTATCTCGGCATTCCACTATAATTTCTCTATTGCAATCATCCCAAGCGAGAGAGATAGCCGAATTTTGTACGTTTATAACTGGAAAATTCGGAAGAATACTTCGACGAAATATATATCTAGCGACGCGCAATTTCGTCCGCTTCGATCGGTCCGGCTCCGGACCGAAAAGTAACATCGGCGAAAGAGTACGCGGTTACTGCAAAACCGCAAAGGGTGAGGGGTACAGACACTTCAACACGAAATATTTCATATGGCATTTGCTGCCTAGCAACTGATATGACATGTAATTCTGAACACGAAATTTATTATATTGCATTTGTGCCTAACAACCGACCTAACAACCGAAGCGATATTCTCTATAAAATGTATAATTGTATAATTGTTGTTATAATTGAGTTTGCACTCGTGAAATGAACAACTTTCAAGGTTGTCATAGAAAAACAATAATGGCACGTTTGCTTAAAATAAAACATTGTCATTAACATTAGAGTGTCAACTAGACATCTAATAAAAGTTTCAAAGTCAACTGTATATAAAAGAATTAGCTATATCAATTAGCGCATGAAGTTTAAAGATGCTCATTAATCTATCATCTAAATCTTTCTTTCTTCTTGGTACAAGTTAGTAGCAATAAATTAATTTCTCTTCCTGAGTTTACTAAACACTGATAATTTTAAAATTGTTGTTCAACAGCATCCATCATCTGTTTGAAGTTTAAACTATGACAGGGTCCAATCATTTTGGCATTTACCTGGCTACCACACACAGGGCCGTGCGGTGGGGTGAGGCGGCGAGGCGACCGCCCAAGGCGGCACGATTCGGGGGCGGCTTTTTAGCAGGTGTCTACATGCTGTTCTGACACGTTTAGTGTTGTATAATCTATTGGTCTTTCGTTTATTTGATAATGTGTCATAATGCTGCGAGAAATAATAATACTTACCTCACCACAGTAGAAAGGCACCTCAGTAAAAAGACCGTAGTTAATATTTCTCTGAAGAAGGATTCAATTTTTTGCGTTTATTGTACGCTATTTGACCAATCTTCTGGTAAGCATTGGTCAAAAAGTGGCTACTCAAACTGTAAAAATTTAACAAGAGCACTTTCATCACACGAGGGTGGTAGGATCCACAAAAATTCATTTAAAAAATGGGAAGAATTTGATAATCGTTTAGAATGTAAGAAAACCATTGACCACAAATATCAAAGAAAATTAGATTTGGAAATTCAACATTGGAGAAATATTTTAAAAAGAATAATATCCGTAATACGAATGATGGCAGGTCAATGCTTAGCTTTTCGCGGATCTACGGGAACAATTATTTCAGCGAAACAAAGGAAATTTTTTAAAAATTATCGAATTACTTTCTGAGTTTGACCCTGTTATGGAGGAACATTTACGACGAATTCGGAATCATTCAGAAATATGGTCTGTAACTTATCTAAGTAGTAGGATTCACGACGAACTAATACAATAGATGGGAAAGGAAGTTCTTGCCAAAATTGCGGGAAAAGTTAAAGAAGCAAAGTACTTTTCCATTATCGTTGATTGCACACCTGATGTAAGCCATAATGAGCAATTATCTTTAATTTTGGGAGCAGTATGTTTGTATCCCACTACTAATCAATTTAGGTGTGAATTTTTCGTCGGATTTTTTTAAGCAACTGAAACAACTGGAGAGGGACTCGCTGAACTTATTGTCAAACATCTTGCAGAACTGGCATTCTTGACATTAAAAATATTAGAGGGCAAGGTTATGACAATGGCTCAAATATGAAGGGAGTTCACAAATGTGTGCAAAACAGAATTTTATCGAAAAATCTCAGAGCATTTTTGATTCGATGAATTTAGTTGCCAAGAAATCGAACCAGAATTTAAATTAGTAGATGTTAGACCACGTCGCAAGAAGCGCCAATTTATTTATGGAGCACCTGATGAAGCGCCTTTGAGTGAAAAAGACAAGTTTGAAGTTGCCTTCTTTAATTTTCTCTTACGCTTAATTCATTGGAAGAACGTTTTTTGCAATTACGCTCCTACAGTAATAACTTTCAGTTTTTGTATAACATTTATAATATAAAAGATATGAATGAAGCAGTTTTAAAAGCAAATTGTGATGATCTGCATTTTGTCTTGAAGGATGGTGAAGACTGCGAAGTAGATGGTGCGGAGTTAAAGGAAGCATTAAGTGACCTGTCAAAGTATTTTTCCTGCAACAAGGATCCTATGGAGGTTTTAAATTACTTAAACTCTACGGGGTACAGTGTCCTATATCCGAATACTGTCATTGCCTTGCGCATTATAGTAACTTTACTGGTAATTGTTGCCAGTGGTGAGCAAAGTTTCTCAAAGTTGAAATAAATAAATACCTATCTAAGATCAACTTTAAGCAAAAAAAAACAATCATCTTTAGCTCTTCATTCAATAGAATCGGACATCGCAGCTGAATTAGATTATTCCGATCGGATTAGCAATTTTGCAAAGCAGAAAGTTAGACGAGTTCATTTGTAAATGTTTAATTTGTTTCTTTACTGAGAAAATTTTTTCATTTATTTTATCTAATACTACATGTCTTGATTAGCGTTACTGTTTCTTTATACCTATTAAAGACCTACATAAAAAAATTATGTTTTTATTAATAATATTGATGTAAAGGATTGGGGCGGCAAACGCAAGTATCGCCTCACCTTTGAAAAACCCACCGCACGGGCCTGACCACACAACTACGTTTATTATTACATATTATGGGTTACTTTAGATATTATCGAGTGTAATGTTGAGTAGTATCTATAAACTGAATTGATGTAAAATGAAATAACCTGCGATAGAAATTGTTTTTAGATTTTTTGTTCGATGAAAGTAAATGATGACTTTATAGAAATGCAATGTGTTTTAGATATTTGAAGATTTTAAAAAGGTTGTATAATTTCTTAGTACTGAAAATACTTGTGGGAGCGTGTACAAGAGGATCGTTTAGCCATAAATGAAACGACATAAGACAACCGGCCCGCCAGTTAAGTGAAACGATAGACGGGTGAACATAAATATTGTAAATAACAGTCTTTGGTTATCTATAATTTTGTGGATGTAGAAATATTTATTATCGGGGCCTTAAATACCTCATGAAACATTTACAAATTGTCTAACACGCATTCATTTTTTATCGATTGTGTATTATTTATATTGGTTTAATAGTGCTTATATATAATGCAAGTTGCAAAAAATAAAAAATTGAAAAAAATTGAATCGTCTTAAAAAAATCCACCTTATTACTTAATGTTTGTATACATTTTTAAAACGAAGAAAAATTATACTTTCATTAATACTGACCTTTAGATGAATACTGTTGAGGCGATTTGGCGGTAGGATCTGAAATGAAAAAAATTAATTACAAACTTAACAAATGACATATACAAATGTAATTGTAGTAAGAAACCAGAAAAAAAAACTGTAGTCTACAGATAATGTTTTCTGATCTGGTTTATTTCAATCGTTTTTTCATACATTTGTACCTTGTATATCGTGAAATAATGTTAATTATATTAAATGTGTCATTAGATAATACATCCAGTAATTTTGTCCACATCGTTGCTGAAACTATCTACTCTAAATGCACTAAGTGTCACTCGAGGGCCTTGTTCAACTTGGCGTGGAGGCTGAGCTTCCGAGTTTTATCGTGGCTTCAAATTTTTCACTACCTTGTATCTCATTATGAAATAATAAACTTGACCATAAAATATTGTAGAATATTGAATATTTTTTTATTGATTCATTTTTAAGGATTACAAAGAAATATCGAAAGTATTACTTTGTTCCCTTATTTGCCAATACAGCTAAAAGCTTTTCGAGGGTAACCATCCTGAAGCAGAAGATGACTGGGAGCAGGATTACGAACGCGAATATTCAACACTTAAATCAGAAAATAACCTACATAACCTGAATGGTTTAGGATATCTTCGCGATTTACTAAAAATTGATAAGCAATGAAGCTAAACGGTCACCGGATTTATGTTCAGCGCGTCGAAATACATAGGAGTTACCCAATGGAGTACCAGAAGACCACTTTTATTGTATGTCTGTGTTAATTTTATACATAAAAAGATGGTCATTTTCAAGATATAGTAGTTATTGTAAGAATACTTATTGGTAACTTGAAAATAAATTTGAGATGAACTAATTTGGTACACATAATCGACTATTGAAAAATTAAAGAGACGTGAATGATTAAAATTTCAAACGAAAATATTAAATGGTTAGATAGTTACAGATAATAACGTGGTAATTTACATCGATGCGATACACATCCATTAATCTAATGAAATATTTTATGTCTTGGTTCGGTTGAGGATTTCGTCAATCATTGTGATTAAAAGTAAAGTACATTCTCAGTCTGAGCTTTAGATAGGCTTACCAATCTTATCATACTTGGATGTTGGCCTTGGGTTCATTTAGATAGGAATTACTTTTCTTTGTGGCTGTATGTACTTTTCTTTGTGATTGGCTTCGTTGTAGTAATGCTTGTAATTTTTATTTTTTTGTTATTGTTTATTGTCAATTGATTAGTTTTTATTTGGGAGGGATTTGTTGGGTTAATATTAATTTATGTGGGGCAATGTGCCATAGTGTGTTGTTGTTAGAGGTTAGAGTAATGAAGTATTTGGAGGTGAAACATTTGCTTAACTCTAGTCTGTATGGATATAGAAAAGGAAAATTTACTACTAAGGCATTAACAGACATCGTAACGTCTATTACTGACCAGTTTGAAAATGGAAATATGACCATGAGATCCTATCTAGTTTTATCTAAGGTTTTTAATTGTGTTTCTGCTGATATATTATTAAATTAGAATAATTCCTCTGTCTTTTATTCAAAGTTACATCACAAATAGATATCAGTTCGTATGTACGGCACTACTTCGTCTTCTCTAAAGCAACTTAAACATGGAGTTCCCCAGGGATCCATCTTGAAACCAGTCCTATTTATACTTTATTTAAAAGATACATCGTTACATTTGATGGGTAAACATATTGAATACGCTGATGAGACTACCCTAATTGCCGTGGAAAAAGATCCAAAACATCTCAAACAAATATCAGAAGAAGTGCAATCTCAAGCTAAGGTTTATTTCAATAATATCAGATTAAAGTTAAATGAGAAGACTCAAGCTCTCATTTTCAATTTAAACCCTACTATCTCCATGAACAACAATGAGCCTGTAAAATACCTAGGTCTCACTCTTAATAGTAAGCTCTCTTGGGAAGCTCACATAGATTGCTTGTCCAAAAAATTGTCTAGCTGTATCTACTCAATTACCTCGTTCATCAAAATGTAATTGTAATGGCTCATCATGCATTTTTCCATAGTATAATGTGCTATGGCATTATAAAATTACGAAAAAGAGCCATAAGAACCACTACAACTTCTAAATCTAACGATACTTGCAGACCCTTATTTAAACATCTAGGAATACTTCTATTAATCAGTACCTGCTTGAATTTATTGTCCATGCACATAACCATCTCCAATTTTAAGCTTATTATAATACCAGACATAAAAAATATTAAGTTAGACCTTCGTAGAGTTCGGATGCAGAGCAGAGCGCTCTAACCAGCATTCTTGGATAATAAATACTTTTATTGTCACTTTTATTAAGGACTGGGAATTCCTGTGCGAGAAGGCGTAAAGGTTTAATATGTTACCTGGCTATTAAGTGTTTAGTGTGTTTAATTAGTGCTACACCAAGACTAACACATATTGAAATGTATATAAACAATTAATACAATTTGTGTAAATATGAGTGACAAGTGTGGAAGTTGCAGTGGTGCGATAACCATGAGGAAGCCGTCAGTCTCTTGCAGCGGGTCTTGCGACGCATCTTACCATATCCAATGTATCAAAATACCGGATGATATATTAGCAGCAGTTTTAAAGTATCCCGCACTGTCCTGGAGGTGTGAAAATTGTTTAAAAAAAGTGTCCACCTGTGATCTCAAGTGTCTCGAAACCGTGCTGGAGGAAAAGTTTAGGGCACTGCAGCAGGAAATATCCGAAAAGTTTAGTTCTCTAAAAAACGAGATAACCCACTCTGCTGCTAAAGTTATTTCTGATATTAATACTGAAAAAAAAGTAGAAATAAAAAAGACCTATTCCTCTGCATTAAAAACCGAAGCCGCGATAATAATTAAGCCGAAAGATCAAACACAGAAAAATACAACAACCAGATCTGATATTCTCAATAATGTGAACCCCATTGATAACAACATTAGCATCTCAAGGGTGAAAAATATCAAAGATGGTGGAATTCTGGTAGGATGTTCTACTGCTGAAGAAGTCTCTAAACTTAGGAATATTGCAAAAAATAAACTTGATCGGAATTATGATATCAAAGATGTGAAAAATCTAAATCCGCGGGTACGAATAGTGGGCATGTCTGAGAAGCACGAAGAAAACGATTTAATCGAGTATATAAAGTTTCAAAACAAACAGTTAGTCAGTGAAAATTTTGAATGTAAAGTTTTAAAGTTATGGCCAACCAAAAAAAATGTAAAAATTTATCAAGCCATTTTGCAAGTCGACACAAATTTCTATAACAATGTCATGTCGGTCGGAGTAGGTAAGTTATTTGTCGGATTTGATTTATGTAATGTTTACGATTCTATCAATATACGAAGGTGTTTTAAATGTAGCGGATTTAACCATATATCAGACCAGTGTAAATCTGAAATATGCTGCCCAAGATGTGCGGGGGAACACTATGTAAAAGATTGCAATACTGAGTTGTTAAAATGTACCAATTGTGTGGTATACTCAAATACTGGCAAAATCGAGCTGAATGTCGAACATGCTGCATGGGACCGTAACTGTTTGGTTTATAAGCAAAAAATAGCAGAATTTAAGGCAAATATGTCATTCTCGGCATAGCTAGAAGTAAAAACAAGTACATCGCACAATAACCCCAACGACTATAATCAGTGTACACCGCCAACTCTACCCGCAACTGCCCTTTCACCAACTCATAATATAAATATCTATTATCAAAATGTCCGTGGGTTAAACACTAAATTGGAAGACTTATTTATAGCCTCTATAACATGTCATTATGATATATATGCTTTCACAGAGACCTGGTTGAATTCGCATGTTCTGAATACTGAAATCTTGTCCCCCAATTATAATATTATCCGATGTGACCGAAACTTTGCGGAAATTAATAAAAGTAAAGGTGGCGGTGTACTTGTGGCTTTAAAAAGTAAGTATATATATGACGAACTTAATGTAGACTTTATACGTGAAACTCTACCCCAAATAGATATCGTTGGTATTAAGATGACTATTAATTTTCAAAATATTTTCATTTTCATAATTTATGTACCTCCAAATACACCGTATATTACTTATGAAGTCCTGTTTGAGTGTATTGAATCCATGGACTACTTAAATGACGAGATTATTTATTTTATAGGAGATTTTAATATCCCAGAGTTTAACAAGGTAAATGTTGTTCCAAGCAATCGTGTCATTACTTTGCAACGTTTCTTAGAATTTTTTGACTTGAAACAATTTAATACTGTGTTAAATATTAATGATAGTGTTCTTGATTTGGTATTATCAAGTGCAAATTGCGATGTCAGTAGATCATTAGAATGCCTGCTTATGGAAGATTTACATCATCCGCCATTAGATATATCTCTGAAAATAAATAATTTTCAACCTGAAAATTTCCCGTTTAATTTAACTGAATCATATAATTTTAAAAAAGCCAATTATCCCCTTTTGTACAATTGTTTATTTCATACAGACTGGTCATTTTTAACTGAACTAAATGATGTTAACTTAGCATGTACCGCTTTTTATTCTAAATTAACAGAGATTTTTGATATATTTGTACCCAAAACTCTTCCTAAACAGACCAAATATCCACCATGGTATACAAATAATATTGTAAGAGACATAAGGAAGAAAAATACTATTAGAAAAAAATATAAGCAAACAAAAAACTATGGTTATTATAACGAATTTAGGAATATAAGAGAGAAAATTAAACAGGATGTGAAACAAGCATATGACAATTATTTACTTAATATACAGGGTAACATAAAAAATGATCCGAAAAGATTTTGGTCATATGTAAATAGTAAAAAAAGATGTTCCTCAATTCCAGACAATATTCTATATAATAATGTTCAACATACAAATCCTCAAGATATTGTTAATGCATTTGCGACCGTCTTTCAAGCAGCTTATTTAAATCCTAATACAAATAGTAATAAAAATTCCCCCTGCGGTGAGGTAAATAGTAGTAATTTATGCGTAACAACCTTTTCGGAATTGGACGTGCTGAAATCTCTCAAGAAAATTAAACCTAAATTTACCAAGGGCCCTGATAATATACCTGCCTTTATTGTAAAAGACTGTGCACACATCTTTGCTCGTCCACTTACAATAATTTTTAATTTATCCCTAAAATGTCAGATATTTCCTGATGTGTGGAAATATTCTCGTTTATGTCCCGTTTACAAAAAAGGCAACAAAAATAACGCGGAGAATTATAGGCCAATAACAATCATTTGCAATTTTGCGAAAGTTTTTGAGTTTACCTTGAGTATGCCACTAACAAGGCACGTGCAAGGTCAAATTGTAACAAACCAACATGGATTTGTATCCGGCAGATCCACTGAGACTAACCTCACCTGTGTCACGCAATACCTTTCTGAAAAATTGGATAATAACAAACAGGTTGATATTATCTATACGGATTTTTCCAAGGCGTTTGATCGCCTGGATCATGGTATTCTGATACAAAAGCTTAGCAATTTCGGACTATCAGCGTCACTATTAGATTTAATTACCTCGTATTTAGGAAATAGGCGGCAGTATGTAGAATACCATGGTTTCAGGTCATTCGACGTCTTGGCTAGCTCAGGTGTCCCTCAGGGATCTGTACTGGGACCACTTTTCTTTAATATCTTTATTAATGACATTGTCACAAATATTGACGTTGAAAGCCTGTTATATGCGGACGATCTAAAAATCTATTGTGTAATTGAAACTGATGAAGATTGTGACAAGCTTCAAAATAACTTGAATAAGATAAATGATTGGTGTCTACTAAATCAACTACCTCTCAATGTATCCAAATGTAGCGCATTTACATTTTGTAGAGCACGCAATTATATTAGTTTTAATTATCATTTAAATAACCAGGAGTTACAAAGACCTGATACATTTAAAGATCTGGGGGTGACCTTTGACAGAAGTCTAAGTTTCAATGAACACATAAATTTAACTGTATCATCAGCTTTAAAAAGCCTAGGATTTGTAATAAGGAATTGTAAGGGTTTTAATAATACGGACATTATGAAATTATTGTACTACTCCTTTGTGCGATCAAAATTAGAATATTGCTCACTGGTATGGTCCCCGGGCTATGCTACGTATATAAAAAGTATTGAAAACATTCAGCGTCGTTTTGTTAAGTATTTGTGTTTTATTGAAGATGGCAATTATCCCACAACTGGTTATTCGCAAAACCTCATGTTAGAAAGATTTGATATGTCGAGTCTAGAAAATAGGAGAATAGCACACTCTGTAATATTTCTGCATAAAATTATTCACAATATATCTGATTGCCCGTCTATTTTGGAGCAACTGTGTTTCCGTGTACCTCGTATAGGAAGCAGAAATCGTGAAACATTCTATCTTGCTACTCCCCGAACAAATTTACTAAAACTTTCACCTATACATTTTATGTGTAAAAATTATAATTCAGTGCAAAATGAGCTTGATATATTTAATTGTAGTCCTGCATCAATTAAAAGATTACTATGCGTATAACCCCATATCCCTTATTCCGTTTCATGTTTTTTTTAGAGTTATGTGATGTGTATATATTATTTTAAGTCAGTTTTTTCTTAGTATTACATTTGTATTTTGTTTCTTCACAGTACGACACGTACTGTGAATTTGGTATATATAATACTTATACTGTTTGTGCTTACTAGTGTAACATTCCCACCCTTTAATTGGTTTTCTGTTGGGTGGTTGTATCTAAATAAATAAATAAATAAATAAATAAACCAATATTTCCGCTTATCAAGGCATACTAATGGTTACAGATAATTATCAGTAAAGTTATATAATCTGCTACCAAATGAATGGAAGCATTTAGAAAAAAAAATCACAGATTTCGCAATCCTTGCAATCATCGGGACATTGGAAATGATAACACCATAAATAAAACATAAAGTTTTTCAACTTTTTCCGGACTCGGCTTCGCCTCGTCCGGAAATAACACGTTCCACTACACTGCTGTATTTCCAACTTAAATGAAAACTGGTAACTTAACCCCCTGTGATATATGCAACCCATATTACATTTGCGTATATCAGCCGTTGCATATACGCAGTCTCACTCGACCGCGACACCGCTGTATTTCCACCTTAAATGAAAACTAGTAACTCGACCCCCTGTGATATATGCAACCCATATTATATTTGCGTATATCAACCGTTGCATATGATAGTCTCAGTCGACCGCGACACATTACTTTGAAATAAAGAAATATTATTATTGTCACTCAGTTTGTACAATAGACAACCTATATCAGTTAGTTGCAATTCTAACACATCATTTATTTGCAAGCAGGCACCTATTTGTAGCAAGCTGTACCCTTTTGTGTTCTACCGTCAGCAACGCTGTATAACTTTTAGGTAATCTCCCGGCACGGTAGGTAATGTAATTGACAAGCGCAGCAGCCTAATCGATAGTAGCGCGGCCTTTTCGGGAGCCCTGTACAAATTTTTGCTTGAATAATATAAAGTCCTACATTTTCAGTCTGTGACGTCATACGCGGATGTTATGTAACAAATTTAAGTAAAGGTAGGTCTAATTTTAATTCGCTACTTATTGATTAATCAGTAAACATTAAATTCAATCTCAAAATAAGTCATCTGCCAAGGATATCTTCGAACAAAAATAATTGAATGTCATTGTAAGTGATGGCCAGTTTATCAGCATTTTCTAGCTCGAACAGTGTATATGTAGATGAGCGTACAAATATCGGATGCGCAGTGGATTCATAAAAAATAAAATCGGTTACAACAAATCTCAAGAGTAAGTGTACCTACTGGTCTTCTCTCTACTGTGCCGCGACACCGCTGTCTTTTGACCTTGAACAAAAACTGGTAACTCTACCCCATATGCGAAAACATAAACATTTCCAATGTTAAAAGTTTCTGATAAAAGTTAAAGGTTTTCTGAAAGGAAATGTTATTTTATAGGGTCCAAGAATTTATTGATTATTTCAGCACATTTCACAATCAGGTCTCCTAATTTTCAAGTTTTATTGTACTATTTTACATGTTTCATGAAGTATTTTTATTCATTGCTTTCTGCTTTCTCGTCTCATATTATTATTGATTTTATTTTTCTACTGTGTTTGTATACTTATATTTTTGTAAGTGTTTTACCTTGAATGTCATTTGCGATGTTTTTACTGACGAGTGTAGACAATTGTAACTGTCTCACATGAAATAAATTGTCTATCTATCTATAATAACGACCATATTCACCATTGTCTGTTAAATTAGTATCAGGGAGTTAAGTCTCCAACAGTCTGATAAAGTTACTATTCGGTATTCATAATAGATGATTAGGGCTTAACAGTCAGTTAAATCCTCTGATAAGTTAACAGGAGAAATTCGAGCTGTTAAACCCTAACAGACTGATATCGAAACGTCAACTGTCAAATAATCATTGTTTATATCAAAAAAGTTTTCAAAAAAATGGAAAGAATTAATACAGTAGGGATATTAATATTTTTGAACAAGAGAGGTTATTAGTTCTATTTCACGATCGGTAAAATTTGGTCTATTTTTTTCTTTTTCCATCTTTATTGAATTTTTATAATAAAAATTTAATATATATTGTCCTATAGATCGCTAGTTCTAAAGATGAATACTTACTATTTAAAATGTTTAATAACTTGGATACAAGAGCACACAAATTATTTGTTTATTTACGACCATAGATAAATATTTCCAAGCCCTGCGAGTGAGAAGAGAGAATCGTGACCACTTTTTTAGGTTACATAATAATGGTGATATTAGCTACAACAAAAAACTTTCATTTAACTGCCTGTTTACTATCAACGTTCTGAAATGTGATGGTGAATAGGGTATTTCTTTATCAGGCTGTTAATCTTTATCTCTAAACTGTTAAGTTGAAAATGGTGAATATGGCTGCTGTTTGTTAATGGATGTGATAATTATGTATTGTGGGTGCTTATGTGATTTTGGCTCTTTTGGCTCTCTTGGCTCTTTTAATTTTTGTTTTTCAGATTGTCACTATGTTAATATCTTCTGTATTTTTCTTAAATATATTTTTTCATATAAAAAAAAAAATAATTTAGCATATGTTTACAGTCAGTGTGTATGGCTGAATCTATATAAAACAATTGAGTTAGTAGTTAAGGGTTTACCCTTTAACGTACTTTAGTACATTAAAGGATGGTATGCTGTATTTACACTAAATAAATGTCAGTGTTTATTGAACTCAACCACTTTCGTCATCCCTACATAACCTCTGTCTCGGCTCTGCGAACCATGGGCCACTAATAAGTAAAGCGGACTATTTAAAGTTTACTTCAGATTGAGTCGTAACCAGATAATGCCGACATGGTTGGCGAAACGAGCCTTAAATATAGTGATCGAGAGTAATATACGATTCAAATGTATTGACCCCTCACTTTAACCGCGAATATCTCAAAAACGAAGGAGCGGAATATATTTTTTTAAATTATGTGTTCATTGCATGTGAATTGTAAATTATTGAAATTTTAATAATTTAGGTTATGAAAATATTGTAATTTAGACCACAAAATGTAACCATTTGAAACGAGATTCTCGTCACATTAAACTTTACGTAATCATATCTCGAAAACCGCTTATTATTTTTGTGCAAAATTTTGGTTTGTCGTGAACGAATACTTTTTTTATATGTGGTAATTTTTAAAAACATGTTTGTGCAAACTCCTCGTTATTATTTACAAAAATGTGCCGCCATGTCTGTTCAGTGATCTTAGGAGAAGAGACGAACTTTCTTTTTCGGCTGTTCACTTCTAATTAAATGTACAGTTATTTCGAAAAAAATTATAAAAACGTCAATTGTTAATTAATTATAGCGTGTGAAGTAAGTAAATAGAAAAAGAAATTATTTGATCCCAAGAGGTGAGGTGCCGTGTAGCGCGGGCTTGCTTGCTTACTGCTTAGACGTTCTGTCGACCTCGCTATCTTATTTGCATCTCTCTCTCTCGCATTAAAATTATCTATTGGGCTTAATAACTCAATTAATACGTGATACACCCGAATTATTTTTTTCCGAAAATGTTTATAATTTATGTAACCAACCATTTTATCAAAACATTTTTAGATGCCTTGATAAATAACCGAATAAACATGAGATCACGTTTTTGAGAATAACTGCAAAATTTTAAAATAAAAAATTATGAAAAAATGTCCTCGTATGAAAAATGCCGTGTTCAATTGGTATCTAAAATATTCTTTACATAGTAGGAATATTTTCCAAGATATAATGGATTTGAAACTGGTATGGTCAAAATTTCCTTAAAAAATAGGACTTTTTCAATGTAACTTAGCAAAACTTCAAAACTGTCCACTATACAGTATTCAAACTTTAGTGAATGATTTATAGTAGACGCATAATGAACACATAATTTTAAAATTTTGTTCCTATCATACGTTTTTGAGATAGTCGCGGTTAAATTGATACATTTGAATCGTATATTTAGTGTTCGAGCATTTGTACAAACATTGTCTAAATGTTATTTGTGGCATTATCTTATTTTTTTTTCTATTCTGACAAAGGCGAAACCGAAGAACCACGAGCAAAATTCAAAGAACTGCATTTACCTATAGTATTCCGTGTGAGTGCAACAAACAATACGTGGGTGAGTCATCTAGACCTTTTAGTGTAAGATTGGGCGAACATCAAAATTATGTAAGAAAAAATGAAATTTAGAGGTCCAATATCTGCGAACACACTTGGGAGAATGGACACAGAATAAACTGGGACTCAGCAAAAATGTTAACAAAAGAGGCACATAGTAAAAAAAGAAAAATTAAAGAATCCGCGTTAATATTATTGAATGGTTGCGTAGATGTCTGTACAACTTGGTTGCGAATGTTAAAAGAAGAACTTCACAAACTCAGCATTATATAAAAACTGAAAAAACTGTTAACTATATCAACAGTTCTATGTAAATAGTAAGTATCTATGGATATTGAATATAACAAACATTCTTAGAGCTGTGTATTTCTCATACACAGCAAAAAAGATTTTTCAAAAAAAGCCTTGAAAAAGTAAACAGAATAAAGTTTCCGAAACGTCGGCGAAATATTTAATTTCAAGTTTTTATACTTACTTGTGTTGTTTATTGAAAAAAAGCAACCTTTAACTGATCCTTTGACGTAAAAGTCACAGGCGTAGAGGTTATTTACCACTAACATACCGGTTAATTGTGATATTATGTAGATTCCCCGAGCACCGCTTAAAAAGAAAACATACATGTGGCAGGAAGTCCCAAAGAATTGAAGAAGGAAAAAAAAAATTGTACAAACCACTTCATCGCCTGTCAATTCCAACTTAGCAAGTTAGCAGTTGTAAATTTCATGATACAAATGTGAATTCTGGTTCGAAAAAATTATATAAATAGCATGTCATTTCTGCACATTCGTAATTTAAAGTATCATACTCACCCTGCAAAATACTTTTAAAATAAATATTTGTTTCGAGAATAATTATAGATCTGACGACATTCTGTTGATAACAATTTGAAATGACGAGAAAGCCATGCTTTATTAGAATTTATGAGACGATATTTTAACATAATTAGATTTATCAACAAATAAAGTTATAATTTTCTTCTCGTTAATTATTCATAAAATCATTTCTGTGTAATGAACTTCGACTTGTTTTGTTCAAAATATTTGCATAAATTAATTATTGGCGAAAGCCTGACCCCAATTTACCATCTACGGTTAATATATTCTTAACAAAAATGATCGTCATGGTTCATGTGGAGGAGGATTGGTTAACGAAGCGGAATTTAATTCCGAATCGAATATACCGCCAAATGATTTATATTCGAGAGTCACATTGGATTAAAAAACATTTATTAGTCCATTCTATGTGGGTTTTACTCCAAAAACAAGTTTCTACAGTCTATTTGGAAATGAAAGAGAGTAGTAAAAGCTCATTATACTGTTTGAGGAATCACTATTTCTACATCCAGATATCCAAGTCTCCTTAAACGGGACCACCTTGACATTATATTTGCTTCCTAGTATGAGAAAATAATTTCTCAAAGAATTTTAATAATGTAATATTTAAAATTGTCTGTCCCAATAAGGTGGTAATGGGGGTGGCTGGTGGCAAACAATTTATTGAGAACTTTTGTTCTCGTACGCTTACTAAATCATAATTTTATTTTTTTAATCCTATAATAATGGAGTAAGACTGATGGTGGGGAGTGGCAGATGTCATAAAAAAATTGAGATGTTGCCTTCTAGTATTCTTTACTGTTTACCCCCCGAGCCATCAATGAAATTAGTTTAGAAATATTAATCTATTTGCAGATCTCGCTGTAATACATACATGCACCAAATTTCAAGTCAATATCTGAAACCATTCCAGAGAAAGCGTGCGCACAAAAAAGTTACGGACATGCCGGCAGAAGTATTTTTCGCTCAAGTTTAAAATCTCGTCGTTTCGTGACATTCTAAATCAAATTTTTTTTAATTGAAATTTCTTTTGCGATTACGATCCACTTCGTGGGTGTAAAAGTAAAAGTACATTGGCAGCTTTAATCATTTATTTCCCACGAAAATCCCTATGCACTAATGTTGGGCGATATCGTGATTTTTTAATCACAACGTGAATCGTGACTGTGATTTTCTTATATCAGTGAATTTAAAATGTGATGTGATCACAACTTCACGACTTTTCATAATGCAGCGAATGGGATAAATTGTTAATTGTTCTCTATTCCTAAATAAGCGTCGACAGACTGTGAATGGTGAATTCGCTACTTTGGTAATCTATGCGGCCGTAGATATGAAGATATGTAATACGTATGATATTCTATGAATTAATTATGATACATATTGAATGATATAGTCTTAGATATAGTCAACTAACCTAATTTGTGGATTGACGATAAAGCAAAAGCACTAAATTTTGAATGAGACGCTTGTTTGAACTCCGTAATAGCATGTTTTTGTAAAGTTATACAAATATAAACATTTCGGAAACATCAATAAATTTTTATAGTTTAAAATTAGGTTGCTATAGTTATCAACCAGCGATTTAAATTTTTGCTGGTATTATTGTTTATAACAGTATTAATTGAGACCTTTTTAATATAAGCCTCGGGTTGCAATACAAAGGTACAACTTAAATAGTGAATAATATAATATGTTTATTTATATAGTTCTTATAGTTGCTATTATTCAATGGGTTTTTGATTTAATAGAGTAGAGTATTTCTCTCATTCAAATATTTATAAAAAAATTTGGTAGGTAACTCTTCCCTTCGATTTTGTTCAACGGCAGGCAGCACTTTTAAAGTAAACAAGCTAACTATTATACATCCTTAATCTTAATCTCAGCTTCAAATTGATTATTTCAAATAATAATTTCATTTGTTATCCGTTGTTATGAAATACATTAAACATCCATCCGTAATCTCAACCTCTTCCAACAAAATGTGTATCTATCTAATAACGCTAAGGCACGGAATCGCTTGCTTTACCTGTTAATACATAAGGTAGCAAACAAAAATAGACTCAAATTACCAAAGCGATATATATCGTAAAAAATATATTGGTATATGGAAAGTCGTGATCACGTCACGCTTTTCTACCAACTTTATTAACAGTCGTTACCTGTGATTTTTTAATATCAGTGATTAAATCACATTTCGTGATATATCGCCCATCACTACTATGCACTAGTTTGTTAATGCAAAAAGCTTAGTAATTATTTATTTATTTTATGGACAAAACTGTTTAATTAATCGCCTATGATGAGAAATGTGTTTACTAATGTTTAGTTTTGTACCATTTAAATTATTTTTTATTACAATCTGCAATTACATAAAATTTTTCTTATTGTCTTTAATGATCTAACAAAGACATTACTCAAAACATGCTATTTCAAGTTATTTGGAAGGTGTCGGGTGAAAACAAGGAAGTACCAGCCGACAATTTTTAACACAAAGTTAGCTTTAAAGTTGTCTGCGTCAGAATTTAAAATCTGGGTCACATAAAACAGTTAGAAACATTGATAATGACTTTAAACATATTGAATAAGCGCACTGTAAAGAACTATTCCAAAAGTAAAACATGTTAATAAAGCTTTTAATAAATTATGTTGATTGATGTTGAAGTGTATGTGTTTGTGAAATTCTTCTTTTTAGTTTTCGTCTGTGATTGTCTTCTCACCTATTCTTCTTCTGAGTTGTCCGTTTCTTCTGTTTCTGATTCTGGCAGTGTCTACATCCTTGATCTTTCTTTACTGTATTCGGTCTTTTGCTTCACCGTTCTTTTCCAATGTGTATAATCCTTTCCTAGTTTATACATCGATCATTGCCATCCATCTGTAGCATGGCCTCCATATTTTCAGTTTATTGCTGTTCAGTCATAGCGCATTATTTAGTAGGTGTGGTGTGTCTCGTCTTTGGACGTGTCCTCAGTATTTCATTGCGTACGATTCTATTCTTTAATTATTGTCTTTCCCTCTAGTAATGCTGACGTTTTTGTGGTTTTCCTGTTTTTGCTAGCAGTTCTTCTATTCGCCTTTGTCGTTGCTGCGTTTTTGACTCCGTTTGTCATCGGAGGCATTAACCTTCCATTAGTCTGCTTTCTCTACCGCTGTATATTGGTCTGGTGGGGTCTAGAGGACCCCATGCCTTTATCCCATGTAAAATATTAGAAAGTGACTTCTGATTCGATAATATAATAGGAATGTGATAAAAAATAACATTTAATAGTAATGAAAATATTAATAGGTATATTTGCCTCAGAGATAACAAAATAGAAATATATTTGATATAAATGAGAAAAAACAGAAAATTTACTTAAGTAATATCAAATGCATATAAATTATTGTCCCATATTTATTCGCACATTCATTGCATAAAAATACACTGTGTTTTATACGTCTTATATGGTGCACGCACACCTGGCAAATGAGAAATAATATTTTCGGCTCGAGTTCGGACATTAGATCGAGTAGTCGGAGCTATTTTAGACCATTTGCTTATTTTATCTTTTCCAGTGTATGTCAAGGCAGCCAGATCTTCGAAGTCATCAACATAATTTTCGTCAGCGTCAGTATTTTGGTCACTTTGTGTTACATTATTGTCTTCTGAATTACTATCATCATCCACTAACTCAGGATCAGATAGATTCGCATTCCCTCCACAATGCCAGAAGCTGGTCCAGCTTTCTTTCAAAATCACTCATTGTTTATATACAACTATAATATAAAAAATAGTTACCCATTCAAGTAATCTATATTTGTTATTTGTAATACTTACTCACCAATACAGTGGAAGCGTCACTGTACGGGTTTAGTCTGCTGGGGTCTGGCGTATTAATCTGGATAAAACTGCACTCGTATTCGCTCAAATGCTAAAACAACACTAAATACATATATATTAAGTCTAAATATGCAGCTACTGACTGGAAGGGATTTGCATCTCTCACCACTTCTAAGATACAATCACTTAACTAAACCACTGGGCCTCTCAGACCCCACCAGACTAATGGACGGTTAAAGACGCTCATGTATATTTTCTTAGTTAGACTTCATGGTAGTTTATTTTCCCCAACGAAAAGTAGTATAGCTCTTGTGACTCTGTAGGCCGTTTCGATTCTTTCCCTTACTGTTTCCCTCCTTTTCAGTTGATTCGTTGGATATGTTCCTAGGTATTTCATTCTGTTCGTGGTTATCAGGGTGTAGTCTCCTATTATGCATTCTTCTCCACTGGCAGGAGTCGCTTTAGTCACCATTATTAGGCTCTTCTTGAAGTTTATTTTCATTCCAGCGAAGTGGTGTCATGTTTCTTAGACATTTAACGATGTCTTGTTCTTCCTCGGTGATGATGAGTATATCTTCGGCGTATGCACGATTGGAGCCTTATCGTTTCAGCGCTTTGATTAAAATTTGGCTTTTAATAAATGATGTTACATATGTTTTGTTTAAATATTGGAATATCTTGTGATTCTGCCCATCCATTCAGGGCTGGCTCTGTGAAGTTGCCCTCCCCCCTCAATTTTGAAATTAGAACATTTTGCAGTGGGAATGGTTTGCTTGTTACTACATTTTGAAAAAAAATGTAGTAAGTATACGTTTAGCATTTTTCCGGTGGACCATCGAAACCCGAAAAAAACGTCGGATCGATTTGAAAGTCATATCTATCGATCCGAGAGCGAATTTAGAAAATTCCGTCCGTCGGTCAGTCGGTCTGTCTGTCGGTCTGTCTGTCTGTCTGTCTGTCTGTCTGTCTGTCTGTCTGTCGGTCTGTCTGTCTGTCTGTCACGCCCAGCCCCCTTAATCCGTTTTCGGATTGCGATGAAACTTGGGTGGTTAATAGGAGGTCTTTAGAAAACCTTAACGCCCGAAGCTTGGCTCCGTTCGGAAACCGGAAGTACCCGATATAGACGTTTCTAGTTTTTCGGGAGAAATTGAATAACTCGATAACGGGTAGTCGGATCGAGACGTTTTAAAAAAGAAATGGTGCCGCTGGCGAAGCTCTACAAATAAGTATACCAGAGGCTATGTCGAAAAACAAATGAAAATTGATTTTTTTTGCAAAAAACTGGTTTTCTCGAAATCGGGCTAGGAAGCACGATAACTGTCCAGAATATTGATCGATTTCGATGAGACTTGGTGGGATCAAAGGTACCCGGCCACAAATCAAGCCTATTGCTGGCGGCTCGAATCCGTTGACCGCAAGTATGTTTTCCAGGGCCGAGTATGATTTTTCAAAGAAATTAATAACTCCCGAACCGAAGGGCCGATTTTGATTTTCAAAAATGGCAATTGTAGGGCTCGATTAGGTCTATTAGCTGACGTTTGTGAGAAATTTGAGAAAACAAAAGCGAATCTGCAAATCCTGGAAAACTTGATTTTTTTGATAAATTCTACAAATTCCGAACAGTTTCCTAATAAAAATCGAAAATTAACTATTCCGTCGATCGATTTCTATAACCAGTATAAGGCACGGACCTTTTTGGACAAAAAATCTGAAATAGAGTTTTTTCGAAAAACTTAAAATAAACGAGTTATTTACGAAAATGCATTCCATAGAATTATTTTAAAAAAATATTACAAATTGATAAATTCTCCGTGCGACAGAGGTGCAAAATAATAATGTAATATTATATTTAAAATATCATCATTCATTTCCTTATTTTCATTTACTAAATAAAAATAGAACCGATGTCCTTTCCGTGTTTCAAAATGTAGTTAGCTTTTACTTTAGTCAATGCAAAAAGAAAAAAAAAAGAAAAATAAAACATGTCAAAGCACTGAGTCATCTTGCGACCCTCTGCTGAAAATGTGAATCATCCCAACAAATTGAATAAAAAGCATATCAAAATGTAGTTTTTTTCACTTGTTACTTTCGTTTGTTCGTTGCTTAAAATACGAGAAGCACAAAGGGGCTTGAAATTGATAGCAGCCCCCCCACTGTTGAATTGTTCAATCTTCAATGCCCAGTTCATTTGCTTGTCATTATTTACAACGAAAAAGCCAAAATAATGAAAGGGGGAATTATCTAAATGTACCTAATTAGCACGTTTCCTCGTGCTAGTTAAAAAAATCGGTAAAGGTATTTACACAGAACTTCCCTCGTTATTTGCGCATGAGGTCGCTCTAAAAATTTTTCAATTTCGAAATGACATTGGGAATAATAATCGGAATATAGTTATTGCTATTGTTACAAAGAAAACCTGATCACTTTTGGTCAAGAAAATATACAGAGTTCTCATCCAACAGCAAAAGATCAATACTAAATAGCAGGTGCCACATATGGCAGGCTTGCGCAAATACCTTTACAAATGTCCACCATGACTGAATTATTTCTTGGGATGACCACCCTGTACATTTTTCAATAAAAGTATAATAGGTGCATATGCCAGATATTATTGCCATCTGTCACATTTTCAATCCAACATTTACGTAATGGAGTGGAAGTATAGTGTGTGGTTAAGAAATTTCATTTTTTTTTAAATTTTTCAAAAGATGTTGGTAAAATAATTTTCAAAATTTTTTCTTCTGAAATAGGTTTAAAATGTCAAACGTAGAAATTTTAAATTTGAGCAAAAAGGAAAGTTTCCTTCTATTTTATAGTAGTGCTAAAAAAAGTTCAAAAATTAAAAATTGCATATTTTTTAAAATAGGTTTAGAATGCTATGAAACATGAAAATTTTAAATTTGAGCAAATAAAAAAAAATTCGAGCTATTTTGGTGGTAAAAACTTTTTGAAAAATTTTTTTCTGAAATACCTAGGTTTAGAATGTCATTTAAATTTGAGCATTCTAGCGTTAAAATTTTTTCCAAACTGGTTACAAAATGTTGCAAATTTTTTTTTCGGAAATTGGTTTGGAATATCATGAAACGTGGAAATTTTAAATTTGAGCAAAAAATTTTTTTTCGTCTGTTCTATAGTAGTGATACATAAATGGATTAAAAATGTTTTCAAATTTTTTAAAAAATTCTTCAAAAACATTTTTAAATTTGTTTGAATAGTTTTAGAATGTCATGGAAACGTGGATAGTTAAAATCTGAACAAAGAAAAAAAAATTATATCTTAGTGGTAAAATTTTTTAAAAACTAAGAAAAATTTCTAATTTTTCTTTTAAATAGATTTAGAACACTATGAAACGTGGAAATTTGAAATTTGAAGAAATAAAAAAAAATCCATCTATTTTAGTGGTAAACAAATTTTCAAAAATGGTAAAAAAAAATTCAAAATATTTTTTTTTAATCAGGCTTAGAATGCCATGAGACGTGGAAATTTTAAATTTGAGGAAAGGAAACAAAATTATTTCATTTTAGCAGTAAACATTTTTTCAAAAATATTGGTTAAAAAAATCTTCAATTTTTTTTTTCCTGAAATAGGTTAAGCGTGTCATGAAACGTAGAAATTTTAAATTTGAGCAAAAAAAAATTTTTTCATCTTGGTAAAAATTTTTTCAAAAATGTTTTTTTTCTGAAACAGGTTTAGCGCGTCATGAAACGTGGAAATTTTAAATTTGAGCAAAAAAAAAATTTTTTCACTATTTATTCCGTTGAGATGGTCCACCCAGTATATTTTCCAGTGAAATATCTACCATGTCTTCGCTGACAGTAGCGTCAACTACCTACTAAGTTTGACTACTCTCCGTCAAGTAGTTTTTTAGTAAATGCACCAACAGACAGACAGACAGACAGACTGACGGAATTGAAAAACCTATATTTTCGTAATCTACGTGTTCTGAAACGTCAGAATCCGAAAAAATCTCGGAGGGTGATTTTTTCTCGAATACAATACTTCCCTTCGGTATGCGAGGAAAGTAAAAGCGAGTTTTTTCTGGATTATCAATTGATCCTTGTTTGCTCATTTTTGCTCATATTAGCCAGAGAAAAATCGTTTCTCGAAGGCGTTTTGACCGCGGCACCCCTATCCACTTACGACAAACAATCACGAGTAAACGACGAGCAAAAAATTGGTATTAAAAAGTCTAATTTCAACAATGGGGAGGGGGCAACTTCCCAGGCCCTTCAAATTATGTTGGAGTATAAATTTTTCTTTTACTGGTAGAGGGATGGCAAATGTATTTTGCCGAAATGATGAACAATCCTTATTTTCTTCTGACGCTCTTCATCATTTACTAAAAATGTGATTTTTATATGTATATGTTTTTAAATAGAATACATAGAGCTATAAAATTCCAATGGAACTTAAATGCGTAAGTCGTATTCGTACATTCTTAGCTATCTGTTATGCTACCGGTACTAACTTAAACAAGCCATAAACAAGTTATTTTACAATTCCATCTTACTTCTGAGGATGAAGCGTTATTAACAGTTAAAAGATATGTGATAGTGAAAATGAATTAGTATATAAATTTTAGCCTGTACCGTGTAGCAATGTCTCAATATTTTTTATTAGAATAAAATATGTGTAAGATATTCTTATATAATAATTTCCAGAGTACAGTTAGTATGTGTATGTATGTATCTGTAAATAACAATTTTAGACAAATAACTAACCAGTATATTCACACACTAGTTTTTAATAAAAATAACACCGTACAATATTTATAAAATGAAATGTATGTATGGTCCATACAGCCACATGCCTTACTCGAATGAAAAGAATAATCACAGACACACAAAATAAAAAAATCGGTAAAGGTTTACACAGAACTTCCCTCGTTATTTGTGCATTTGAGAATAATAATCGGAATATAGTTATTGCTATTATTACAAAGAAAACCTGATAACTTTTGGTCAAAAAAATGCACAGAGTGCTCATCCAACAGCAAAAGTTCAATACTAACTAACAGGTGCCAAATATGGAAGGCTTGCGCAAATACCTTTACAAATGTCCACCATGACTGTATTATTTCTTGGGATGACCACCCTGTAACTTTTTCAATAAAAGTATAATAGCTGCATATGCCAAATACTATTGCCATCTGTCACATTTTTAATCCCACATTCACGCAATGGAATGGAAGTATAGTGGCGGTTAAAAAAATTCATTTTTTTTAAATTTTTCAAAAATGTTGGTAACAAAATTTTAAAAATTTGTTTCTTCTGAAATAGGTTTAGAATGTCACGAAACGTAGAAATTTTTAATTTGATCAAAAAGGAAAATTTCCTTCTATTCTATAGTAGTGGTAAAAAAGTTTATAAAATTATACGTTTTTTCTGAAATAGGTTTAGAATGCCATGAAACGTGAAAATTTTAAATTTGAGCAAAAATAGTATATTCTATAACAAGTTATGGAATTGCCCATATTCCACACGAGAGAAAAGTTTGTAAGCCGAGCCGAAGGCGAGGACTACGATTCGCGAGTGTGGAATATGCCATTCCAAACGTGTTGTACTTAGACTATACTTTTTTAACAAGATTCTAGAAATTATACAAAAAAACTTTAAAACTGTTCAAAACGTCAAATGCGAAGCTACCTTTTGTTCGACGTAACCATAGCAATCGAACCACTAACAGCTTCTGATTCGTCGAAAGCCGTGCGGTAATACCATAACAGTGTGTTGGAATGGTACTTGTTCCAACACAATTTTTAGTTGTGGAATTTGTAATTTCTGAAATGGTGTTAGAGAAAAATGTTTTCCATCTATTATAGTGTTAATTTTTTTCCAAAATGGTAAAAAAATGTTGCATTTGTTTTTTCCGAAATAGGTTTGGAATGTTATAAAACGTGGAAATTTTAAATTTGAGCAAAAAAAAATTATTCGTCTGTTCTATAGTACCTAGTGATAAATAGATTAAAAATGTTTTCAAAATTTTTAAAGATTTTTCAAAAACATTTTAAAATTTGTTTGAATAGTTTTAGAATGCCATGGAAACGTGGAAATTTTAAATCTGAACAAAGAAAAAAAATTTCCATCTATTTTAATGACAAAATTTTTTCAAAAATGGCAAAAAAAATTTTAAAATTTTTCAAAAACATTTAAATTTGTTTGAATAGTTTTAGAATGCCATGGAAATGTGGAAATTTTAAATCTGAACAAAGAAAAAAAAATTTCGTCTCTTTTAGTGGTAACATTTTTTCAAAAATGGTAAAAAAAAATTCTGTTTTCTTTAATAGATTTAGAACGTTATGAAACGTGAAAATTTTAAATTTGAAGAAAGAAACAATTTTTTTTCATCTATTTTAGTGGTTACAATTTTTTCAAAAATGTTGGTAAAAATTCAAAAATTTTTTTTTCTGAAATAGGTTTAGAGTGTCATGAAACGTGGAAATTTTAAATTTGAGCAAAAAAAATTTGTTTCATTGTTTATTCCCCCGTATATTTTCCAGTGAAAGTTTTACCATTTCTTCGCTGACAGTAGGGTCAACTACCTACCAAATTTGACTGCCTTCCGTCAAGTAGTTTTTTAGTAAATGCACCAGCAGACAGACAGACAGAAATCCTAGGGATTTCGATGTGCTGAACATAAATCTGATATTCGCTTAGCTCCATCACCCACCAATTTTTAGTAAATCGAAGAAATAATTTAAAACATTCAGGTTTTCTATGTTACTTTCACGATCTACTAGAAAATGGTGGGTAATGGAGCTAAACAAACACCGAATTCGTGTTCAGCACGTCGAAATACATAGGGATTACTATATCGGGTCCCGGGTTCAGATCATTTTCTTTGTGTAGGTACCGGTGCACAACAGGCACACATATAAAAAAAAGTGATCTGATCTCGGGATCCGACATACTATAGTATTCACGAACTCAATTGGAACAGCACGGAACTAGAGTATCTTATGGGGTATTGTCAATATATCGCTTCACATTGAATCAGAGAGCACAGAATTTTACAGATTTATATTCACCACTCCTCGTCTACAGTCCTCGTGGACTTGAACCGCCTGGCACATAGAAATATAAGTGGGATTAGATGCTTTGCGAATTTGATTTGTCAACACCAACCTTGTTCAGAGTTTTTGGGTGCCATAATATATAAAACAAAGAATACCTATGAACTATTTGTATCGTATGATCTGTACGAGGCAGTGCAGTACAGCCAGGCAGCGTTATAAATTACTTAATTCTAGTGAATATTTAAACAAATTATTAGTTTTATTAGCGCGTTTGAGTGATTTTTTGCAATTAATTGTTTAAGATGACATTTTGGAGACCTTTCGATAGTAGGTAGTGACAACGAAACAGACGATTGTGATACAGAGCCTATAGAAGCGGAAGTTGAAAATAAAGACTTACACGTTCAAACTCAAAGAGTTATTTTGAATATTTATTTGTCTTTAAAAGGCGAAAATATTGATTCTTCATATAATCAAATTGTGAAAAGGATTTGTGAATTAACCAAATTTAGCTGTACTAAAATTTATAGGGTTATTAGAGGCGGGGATGTAAGTTGATCATTCTATTAAACGGAAAAGAGTTGGACAAAAGCTTAATAAACTTGATAACACGTCCAAAGATGCCATTCATCGATTTGTGTATGACTTTTACAATGAACAGGAGGTGTCCACATTGGAAATAATTAGGGATAAGTTACGCAACTATCCAGATTATAACTATAAATCATTAGATACTTTGTGAAACGTTTTGCTCGATTGCGGTTTTAGGTACAAAAAATTGGACAAACGAATGATAGTTATGGAATCAGCACGCATCGTTGATCATTGACACGAGTACCTGCGTAAAATAAAAGAACACCAAGATGTAAATAGAGACATAATTTATCTTGACGAAACATGGTTTGACACCCATGATTACTCGGTTGGGTAGATAACATTAAAAAGTGTAATTTAAGTGCTCCATGTTCTAGGGGAAAGAGAATTATAATTCTACATGCTGGAAGTAAAAACGGTTCTATTCCAAATGCGTTGTTTTTATCTGCTAAAAATATTAAGCAAACCTCTGCCGACCACGAGGATATGACAGCCGAATTATTTGAGAAGTGGGCAAAGGAACAGCCGTCACCAAATATTCCACCAAATTATGAAATTGTTATGGACAAACAATCGCGGCAACATACAAAAATTCCGAACACCAACACAAGAAAACGCGATATCATTGAATTTATGAAAGGTAAATGCTTGGAATTATCAGAAGAAGAACACAAAAAAAGACTTTATTAGAACTGATTGGAAAGCAAAATTTTAAAAGCCGTTGAAAACATGTTTGAAGCACACGATCATACTATTTTACGTCTGCCTCCATACTATTGCGTTCTCAACCCCATTAAAATGGTGTGGGCTGATGTAAAAACAAAACTACGTCAATATAATCAATCCCCACAATTAAGTGTGTCTGTCTTAAAGAATATAAAGATAATAGTAGACGAAATAGGCAAAAGCGACATATGGAGGAAGTGTGTATCTCATGTGATAAAAATGAAAAATGAGTATTCTATATTACCACCTATCAATCCAATTATTATAAATGTAAATACCGATTCAAGTTCTGAAAACTCGAATAGTGAATTTAAAAATTTACTTCATTTCTTTGACCTATTTTAATAATATCGATAACCTTAACTCTAAACCCACATTTTTTGGCAAGGAATTGCTCGTACCTCCTCGTGGTCCTTGCTGGGCAACAATAATAATTCGATAGATATATTAAATTATTATTGGTGAAACTGAGCAACAAAAGAATATTTGGTATAATTTTAATTTAGACTAATAAAATTCATCAATGCTCCACCAATATAAAAAATATTATTCCTATCTTAACACAAGCAAAACAGAATAATTTTTTAAAATTTATCATTATCACTGTAACAAATAACTATTTATTTATCAACCATACATTAAATTAATTAGATTGTACTCACGGCACAATAATTTTAAGTACCGTCCTGAGCCGCAATAAATTACGTCGGCTTTGACACTTTTATGGACGAGTTTTATGGTTTTGTTTTGGGTGTCTCGCGCCATGTTCACTCCTTTGTCGAGAATTTTTTATTTGACTCAGAAATATGAAGTTTACTTTACAGGGGTGTTGCGATCTTAAGTGGGTCACACTATATAACTTTCAATCGATTTTTTTTCATTAATATTAATTTCTATTTAAAGAAAAATAAGAAATTTAAAAATAAAATAAAATCATTAATTTATTTGTTTTCAATAAATCTGTTACAATTGGTACTTAAATCTCCAGTCCAAAAATGTCGTGTTATGTCTTGATTAAATACTTGCCATTGAATTAATAATTATTCTAGCAATTACTGATGAGGATTAACATTGCCAAACTCTAACAAGTAATTATGTAACAAACTTCTAGTACTGGATGAGTCGATAAGTCAATAGACCGAACAACTTGTTAGCCAATCATGACAAATGTTTATGCAAATGGCCGTAAGAGATGTACAATAATGTCAATAAAAGCCATTTGCATTTCAATGTGCTCACACACAAAGAAATACCTTGTAGTAACTGCAAATTTTTTAATATTTACAGGTAATTGCATGAAAAATACGCTATTATTAATAGTTGTCTCGTTAGACATTCAACCTTGGCAAAGCATTTAAAATAACAGTAAATAACAAGTTATCACTCCCACAGGTTTATTATCAATTAATATACAAGGTCTTCCAACCAATAGTTGATCTCTGAGAACTTGGTGAAACACGCCAATCGTGTTTCCTAGGGGCGCATTCTTGAGTAATATTTATATATCTACCTTCATCCCTCTACCACCTGCAAATATTTTGCAATTATGACAGTTATATTGGACTCGCCCTTTCGTACTTTTAACTTTTGACATCAGAATCAGTATCATTTACTCCAAAAATATCACTTTTTGATGAAATTTTAATTTTGTAAAGTAGTTGAGAGTTCGGCCGTCTGTGCACTGGTCGTAGCTTGATAGAAACATTACGATGAGAAATAATACTCTATAGCTTAGATATTATCTTTAGAGATAGTTTTAGAATATTTGGCTTTGTCAAGGCAATTCTAAGGAGAAAATGTTAGACATATTAGCTGAAGTAGAAATCTTTTTAACTCCACCACTTTATCATTTATCATGGCACAGTAAACATTAAATTGCTAATGTTCTTGAATATTTCGCTCCCTGAATACATAAGGATTCGAGTTACTCCAATAATGGGAATTGTGTCGATTAAAAAGTCCATTTTTGGTAAAAGCATTATCTGTCCATATAATATTTCCCAAAAATAATTGTCACATTCATGTCATTAAAATAAATTCACAAAAATTTCCTCTCGTCAGGAAATCTGTTTCTGTTAATTGAACCATATGGAACGAGAATGGATTTATGTTTTGACAGTATTCTGTGAATTCAACTCTTGGATAATCCCAATTCCAGAGCAGCTTGCCTTAATGACATAATTGTAAATGTCCAAAAATACCCCAGAATTGCTATTTCTATGTTTTCGTCATCAACAATGGGCTTCCTCCTTAGAATTCCTGCCTTAACAGAGCCAAATATTCTAAAATTATTCAGTATCCGTTTTACAATGATGATTTCTGTTCTTGTGGGTATCGGGTAGCAAATGTGTTACATGTTCTTATATTACTTTATTTTTCTGGTTTGTGATGGCGTCCGCGCAAGGTAGCTCTGTTGTTCTCTCTACTTGTAAAAGATGTAAATCTAATGTTGTTAATGCTGTAAAGTGTAAAAATTGTGAGAGCAGTTATCACCTCAGCTGTGCAAAATTGTGTGCCAATGTAAAATTCGCCAACAATAGTGAGATAATCTGTTGTGAGGCTTCACCAGTAAACGAATGCGACAATGGATTTTTTGACGCTTTAGAAGAACTAAACTCTGAAAACAAGGTAGATGTTCAAATCTTTAGTTATATCATTAAGCAAAAAGACCTTATAATTCAGGAATTACGTGATAAAATCGATTTACTGCATAAACAAATGCAACTATTAGAAATAATAAGTCAACAAAAAACTAATATTGAGGTAGAGACAGATAAAATAAAAAGTATCAATAACACAAAAACTACTCTAAATAAAAACAGAACGGACAAAAACTCTGTTGTACCAAATAATAATACTGTGACTGACAATTCCCCTAAAGTAAATATACAGGGGAATTCCTTAATTACGAAGGACGACGTTGCTCTAAATATTATGAAGGTAGAAACCGAAAACAAATTAAATACATATATTAATTTAACAAAAAATGACGAGACTAATCGTCACTTAACACAGGCGATACCCAATTCATCTCAATATGATGACTGGTAGTAACAAAAACAAAGAAAAAATGCCAAGGAATTGTGGGAAACAATAAGGAATCGAACATAATCAAAGGGGTGCCAAAACTTGCTGCATTACAGCATGTATACAGGGTGGACAAGTGCACGACAAGTGATGAACTTACAGCTCATTTAAAAAAAAGTTTCCAACAGGTATCATGTGAGAAAATAATATCCAAACATCCTGAACTGTATTCGTCTTTCAAAGTTACGATATTGGAAGATGATTTTAAAAACGCAATGGACCCGGAAGTGTGGCCATACGGTGCCTGTATTAGCCGTTTTTTAGACTTGAGGAAGAAAGTGACGGGTTCAGCAAAATAATATTTAAACCGGATATTCTCTTATTAAATATACGGTGTCTAAATAGTGAAAAATGTAATGATCTACATCTAGATATAATTAACTATAATAATCCTAATTTTGTATGCTCAACAGAAACGTGGGCCAATCCAGATTCTTTGAAGTCTTTTCATATACCTAATTATAAATTAGGGGCTAGCTATTGTAGACCTACCTATAAAGGAGGCGGGGTTGCAATTTTTATAAAACACAATTAAAAGTTTAAAAACATCAATTTGGATCAATACTGTATTGAAACACATTTAGAAATATGTGCAGTTTCCTGGAAAACGGATAAAGGCAATACGTTTATAATTCTGTCCTGCTATAGATCTCCCTCAGGAGATATTAATATATTTCTTAATGGAATTGTGGAAGTTATGGACTCTGTGTTTAAACCTAATATGAATATTTTATTATGTGGTGATTTTAATGTGGACTCATATAAACCGTCCAATGATTTTAAAAAATTAAGTAACGTTCTGTCAACTTTTAATTTAAATTATATGGTAGGGTGGCCCACTAGAGTAACATCGTCGACGTCCACAACAATTGATCAAATATTTAGTAACTATACTATGAATGGGGTAACATGTGTACTCGATAATTACATATCGGACCACCGAACAATTCTGTTCGACTTAGGCTTAGAAAAAAGTAGGAATATTGGAAATAAATGTTATATAAAAAGATCATTTAATGATACTGCTATTAGCAACTTCAGAACAGGTATTCAAAATGAAGACTGGTCTGACCTCTACCATATTAATGACATAAACTCTGCGTTTGACTACTTTTTATACACTTTCTTGTATTATTTTAACGTATATTTTCCTAAACGTAAGTATGACAAAAACAATAAACACGATAAAAATTGGGTTAACGATTCGGTTAAGGCATCTAGTCTTAAACTAAAAGATCTGTTTGTATTAAAAAACACATATCCGGAACTTAAATCAGCATACAAAATAGAAAAAAAGAAACATAATATTTTAATCAATTCTACAAAAAAACTATACTATCAAAATAAAATAAATAATTCCGATAACCCAACCAGATCGGCATGGAAGGTAGTAGCTGAGCTGTCAAACAGAAAAAAATATTCTAAATCCATTTCAATAATAAATAATGGCGAATTAATCGAAGATCAACAAGAGGTTGCTACCGCATTTAATACATATTTCATAAATGCTCCCAATAATATTTTGAAACAAATTCCACAAAGTGGCAGTAACAATAGCAACGTAGATATATTTTCTAATAATATTAAACCGCAACAAAACACAATTTTCTTAAAACCATATACGGTAACGGAAATGTGCGAATTATTAAATAATAAACTCAAAAACAAAAAGTCCCACGGATATGATGAAATACCTGTTTTTTTATTAAAGAGAATTTTGGATATATTAGCTCCGCCTCTGGTTTATTTGATGAATTTATCATTTTCAAATGGTACATTTCCCGAACATTTAAAAATTGGTAAAGTTATACCGATACACAAAAAAAAATGATACCCAAGCTCTTGAAAACTATAGACCAATAACCATTCCTACTGGATTCTCAAAAATTATTGAATACTGCTTTTTAAACAGACTATTAAGTTTCGTGAATGATAATGACATAATATCAAATAGTCAACACGGTTTTTTATCTGGTAGATCAACAGTAACTGCTGTTCATTCATTTTATGAAAAAGTAATTAATTATATTGAAGCAGGAGAGTGCCCTGTTGGAATATTTTGTGATCTTAGCAGGGCTTTCGACTGCGTCGATCATGAGAAGTTGCTTTCCAAACTTTACACATATGGCATAAGAGGTAATTCAATGGACTGGGTTAAGAGTTTTCTTTATAAACCAAAACAATATGTCTCGCTGATAAATAATGAAACTAGTACCGTGGATACGATTAATTCAGAATACACGGAAATTAACAGAGGCGTGCCGCAGGGCTCTATTCTGGGCCCTGTGCTTTTTATGCTTTACATGAACGATATTGTTGACTTAACAAACTCAACAAACTCAGCTTGTTTTGCTCTATATGCTGACGATACATCAATCATTATATCAGGAAAAAATGAAGATTCATTAAAAATAAAGTGCAATATGTTATTACAGAAATTAAGCGATTGGTTTCGCCAGAACTCTCTTCATCTTAATATTGATAAAACTCTAGCTTTAAGATTTCATAATAGGCAGAAAATGTGCAATAATCTGAGCATGACAATAGACAGTAGACCAATCCCCGAAAATAATAAAAATATTAAATTCTTAGGTCTATATGTAGATGAATGTTTAACTTGGAAAAGTCATTGTGAAAACCTTATCTCCAAGCTGAATTCAATTGTTTATCAATTTAGAAGCATTAAAACTGTACTAAATATTGATCAATTAAAAAAATTATACTATGCTGAAGTGGACTCACGATTAAGATATGGAATATGCTTCTGGGGTGGATCCACCCTATCATGTAATGTTTTCATAGCGCAAAAACGTGTTATAAGATGCATGGCAGGTTTATCAATTACTGAAACCTGTAAAAATGGTTTTAAGGAGTACGGAATATTGACACTTCCATGTCTTCTTATATATGAATTATGTAGATATGTTTATATTAACAAGGACAAATTCGAATCTAATTAAGATGTGCATGGTATTAATACGAGACAAAAAAATAATTTCCATATACCTTTTCATAGTTTAAATATTGCATTAAATTCGCCTAACAGTTTGGGACTCAGAGTCTATAACCATTTACCTCAAGACATCAAAAAGTGTAACTCCATGATTCTGTTTAAGAAACGTTTAAAATTGTATTTATTAAATGAAACTTTTTACAAACTAGACGAATACTTCAAGATATAGTTCATATTCTGTGTATATGTACATGTGTGTGTATATGTATATGTATATATGTGTGTGTACAAAATGTATGCGTATATTGTTCCTAGTATGTATATTACCAATTTTCAATGGAAATTTTTTTATATATACCCATTTATAATTTTATTTTTCTCATATATATTGTGTATATGTATGTATATGTGAGTATATACATGTACATATGTTTTATTTATTATTTTTTATATATATATACGTCTTTTTTGTGACTAAAATGTATATAAATACTTTGTTTGTTTTACATGTAATGTAATCGTAATTATTGTAACTCACCAGTGGACTTGTTCTATCCAATGTTTTGTAATTGGCGTAAAGAATGAATAAAGAATCTATCTATCTATCTATCTATCTATCTATCACATTCTTCATAAGTAATAAATAAATCTAAAGAGTCTTCGTGTTTTAACATGCAGCCATTTTTTGACGTAAGAGTAAGACTAAAATTAATGATTGTTTCTAATCATGGCTAAGTTAATGGCCATTTTTACTAAAAATTTTTGAACATTTAAGAGAATCGCCAATATTTCAAAAAGTTGCAACACCTTAACCCCTACAATGCCGATTCTAGAAAAGAGGGAATTTTATTTTACATAACTTGATGTAAAAAAATACAAGGTGTTTGATTTAAACTAAAAAAACTTTGAGATTTAAATTTGATGAAATGTAACATGAAAAATAGAACACTTGGTATACTATTATGGAATTTATTGTTATTGTAGAAAGTAGCTCATCTTGTGTTCTTTCTACGTGCCAAAGAGCACGTTATGACGGTTCTTGCGAACCGTTGCACCTGTCAAATTTTTTTATAAGACGTCAAATATATTAGAAACAGCTGGGTTAAAATATAGGGCATGCTAGATATTTCGACTAAAAATTTTATGGTGTTCTATTTAAAATAAGCAAGTTGGTATCGACTTCCGGTATAACCGGAAGTACCACATGCTTGTAATTATTTTGGTTCGATTGGTCACACTGACATTAGTAACTCAAATTTTCAAAATTTTATGTTACATGCTTTTCCCTACATCGATCGATTCAGTTCCCAGTGAAACACCCTGTATAAATACATATTTTCTTAAGTTATAATATAGTCCCACACAAAATTAAATTTTAGACGCTTACCTAGCTGATAGTTATAAGTGACCCACGTTTACACAAATAATGGACTAAATTCAAATATGACTCTAGAACTCCATCCTGTAAAGTTAAGATACCTGGGGGTAGTTCCCACCGCCTCTAGAGGGGTGTGCAACAAAGTAAAATAGTAACTACCTAATCTTATATAGAATCATATTGTAACAGAAAAAGGTGGTTTATAATTTTTCATGAAAATTTATATTTTCCGAGTTATAACGGTTTGAAGATTATGATTTTAGCTTTAAAAAATTGGTACCTTGCTTGAGACTGATTTTCCTAAATAACACAAAGGTCTTACATTTATTAAAAAAGTAGTATGGTACAAAAAATAAGAAGTATTTTTAAGTTTGTTTATTTCTGTACGATGAATAGTTCTAAAAATACGATCATTTAAAAATGGCGCTCGAATGTTAATCAGTCGAGCTATAGTTTAACTCTCAAACATGTCAGAGGCAATCAGCATGATGTTCAAAATACATATAATAGAAATTAATGAGCTTGAAGGACTCTTTTATAAAAAAAAAAAATTCTATCCGTACAACTTTAAAGATAACAATGTTATGTGCAAAAAAATGAGTGCCTTGTAATTTTTTTTTAAGAAAAAAATTAGGTTTTCCCTGCTGCTATTGGCCATATAATGAAAATTCAAAAAATCTGTACCAGTTTTTATTAATGTGTAGCTTTACTAACATGCTCTAATTTTTTGTCATGTTGTCATTCTTTAGTACCCCAATAGTGGTTAATTCAGATCCTTTTGGACGGTCTCTTCATTTTACAACAGCTGGTAATTCTATATTTTGGAACATTTTGATATCATGTTCTAAAATAACAGAATGATGTTTTATTTTGATATTTATACAGTGTCCGCCAAAAAGTCTGCACCATATGGAAAACTTTCTTATTCAATTGTTTTTTTAAACGGGTTTCAGAATGATTAATAACCAAATTGCCAATAATATTTGTCATGCCTTAACTATGACACCTCCGAAATGACATTAGAAATTTTAAAATAGCCTGAAATGTAACCAAAGAATTTTGCAATAGAACAATAATATGTATAGAAAAAGAAGGAAGACATAGAGACATGTAGTATTTAATTTAATAGAATATAGTTAATTGGCAAACATATGGTTCAAAGTTATTAAATAAATCTGTATTTTCACTTTTAAGGTTTTTGAAGTAAATTTTAATAGGAATCTTGAGCTTTATTTATGTGATCTTAAACGAATTTAAATGAACAATCGTTTCTTTAATATTTAAGCCGATTATCGTGCAAATTTCCACAGTAAGGGCGTTCAGAATTACTGAAAATAACCCATGATTGTCCTATTTGTTTTTTGTAAAAATGTTTTTTTGCCATTATTAATTACATTTAAAAAAGAAATGCAACATTTATGTATTTTTTGCATTGTAGTATTTCAAATTATCTCAACTGTAAACAAAAAATAAAGAAGAAATTAAATTAATTTTTGTAAAAAGCAGTCGTTTTTGAAAACGTACCTACTTTAAATTAAGAGTCATTTTACAATTTAGCTGAAAATATTCCTTTTTTATAAAAAAACTTCAAAACAATAGCATTAAAGGAAAATATGACAATATAAAAAAATGAAGCTTAAGAAGCTACATATTAATTTGTTTTTTAAAATACTTGTAGAATTAATAGTTTCGGAAGTACGACGATACAAATGTGGGGCTTGAACTTTTAATATACGATTCAAATGTATTGACCCCTCTAACAGCGAATATCTCAGAAACGGGGGAGCAGAAAAAATTTAAAAAATTGTGTTCGTTATGAGTCTATTCTAAATCAATCACTGAAATAAAAATAATGTACATTGAACATATAAATATTGTGTAAATAATATTTTAGACTCCGACAAAGCACGGAATTTTTTGTACGAGATAATATTTTCATAATTTTTTATTTTAAAATTATGCAGTTATTCTCAAAAACGTGACGTCATGTTTATTCGGTTATTTATCAATGTATTTAAAAAAAAATTTTGATGAAATAGTTATTTATATAAAATATAAGCATTTTCAGAAAAAATAATTGGTATACAGGGTGTTTCACTTAAAAGTCCCCAGGCCATTATCTCTAAAACTAATAAAGATATTTTATTTTTGTAAATGGCAGATGATTGATACTAAAGAAAGGTTTAAATAACGGTGATTAGAATTTTTCCTCAACAGCACACAGAGATGGCGCTGCGATGCAAAACTATTTTTTGATGGCTGGAACCTTGAAACATAAGTCATGTGATTAAACAATAATTTGTGAATAATTTTGATGGTATAGAGAATTTACAAAAAACAAGCCGTTTTGGAGTTACATGAGTTTCTTTCATTAATGCCAGTGCACGTGAATTTTGATAAATCCCTATAATTTATTTATTATTTATTATAGAATATTGGTTACCAAACACTTTTTTTCAAGATAAGGAAAGTGCTATAATACACTATCATAAAATTATGTTTACCACTTCCGGCCAAACCGGAACTAACATGATGAACCAATATCCATATGTTCCTACATATTACATTTTTTTTTTTCTAACAACGCTTCTAATAAAACGGCTCCCAAAACTTAAAGTAAGTAAGACAACAAAGAAAATACACACTAATTTAGAATGGGCTAAATTTATATTAACAATTCAGTAAAGAACGTAAACAAAAGTTTTATAAACAAACATTTAAAAACTATCGAAATATTATTAAAAATGAAATTAAACTAATTTCCTTCTTATTGGTAGGTACTTATTATATTAAATGTTCAAAATTTCTCCCTTCTTCATGAATACACATATTGTACCGTTTCAGTAACTCTTCATTGCAAACTTTTTGTAACTATTTATAGCAGCAACACTTGCATATATTTTATTATACAAATCGGCCATATCCTCAATGGGTTCAATGTACACTACACTTTTTAAATACCCCCAAAGGTAAAAATCTATTGGAGTCAAGTCAGGTGACCGTGCTGGCCATCTGACTACTCCATTAGTACCAATCCATCTCTGAGGGTACATTTCATTAAGACAATCTTTGACTAGTACTGAGTTATGGGGTGGTGCACCATCTTGGTGAAACCAAATATTCTCCTGGTTATGAGGGATAGTCTCTAATAATCCTGGCAATACATTTCTCAAAAATATCTCATATTTTCTTCCATTTAAAGTCCCATGGAATAGATATGGTCCAATAATATATGAATTTAATATTCCACACCACACGTTAACTCCAAAAGTTACCTGATTTCGGGTCATTCTCGTCCATCTAGGATTATTTTGTGACCAGTATCGGCAGTTATGCTTACTCACAACTCCGTTGTTGTGAAAACGGCTTTCATCGCTCCAGAGCACATTTTTTTAAAAATTTGGGCATTCTTCAGAAAGAACTGAAAATTCAGCTAGAAAATGTAATCTTCGTTCATAATCACCAGGCCTTAAATGATGGATCAATTTTAATTTGTATGGATTTATTTGATTTTAATATTCTATGGCACGAAGATATCGACAGATTAGTTTCCGATGCAAATTTCCGGAGAGAACATTGAGGATTGTTGACAACACTATTTAAAACCAAGGCTGTATTTTCATCGTTTCTAACTGGCCTATTTCTGTTACGAATAGTTTTCTTAAAACTACCCCAGTTTCTTAAATTTTTAAACAGCATGATAAATGTTTTTTTATCGGGTGTAGGTCTATTTGGAAATCGTAAACAAAACAATCGTTTTGCTTGTCAGGAATTTCTTTTGCATTCACCGTATATTAAAATCATATTTAACTTATCTTCATTGGTGTATCTAACCATTTTTTAAATTTATTTTTTTTTATTGCCTTATTTGGATTAATTTGCTTTGAATTGTTTCTAAGTACACTATTTCTGTTTGAAAGTATGATTGAAATGCACCAACTACAAACTTTGTTTAATAACTGTCAAACTTAAAATTAAATCAAAGCCTACTAATATCTCTTAAGTAGATTTTTCATTACCATTCTAAATTAGTGTGTATTTTCTTTGTTGTCTTACTTACTTTAAGTTTTGGGAGCCGTTTTATTAGAAGCGTTATTAGAAAAAAAAATGTAATATGTAGGAACATATGGATATTGGTTCATCATGTTAGTTCCGGTTTGGCCGGAAGTGGTAAACATAATTTTATGACAGTGTATTATATCACTTTCCTTATCTTGAAAAAAAGTGTTTGGTAACCAATATTCTATAATAAATAATAAATAAATTATAGGGATTTATCAAAATTCACGTGTACTGGCATTAATGAAAGAAACTCATGTAACTAGAAAACGGCTTGTTTTTTTGTAAATTCTCTATACCATCAAAATTATTCACAAATTATTGTTTAATCACATGACTTATGTTTCAAGGTTCCAGCCATCAAAAAATAGTTTTGCATCGCAGCGCCATCTCTGTGTGCTGTTGAGGAAAAATTCTAATCACCGTTATTTAAACCTTTCTTTGGTATCAATCATCTGCCATTTACAAAAATAAAATATCTTTATTAATTTTAGAGATAATGGCCTGGGGACTTTTAACTGAAACACCCTGTATATCAAATATTAATTTAGTTATCAAGCGTAAAGGATAATATCATTGCAAGTTTGCAATAAGATTATCTATTACGCTTGATAACTAAATCAGTATTTGATATATACCAATTACTTTTTCTGAAAATGCTTTCATTTTATATAATTACCTATTTTAATAAAAAAAAAATTAATACATTGATAAATAACCGAATAAACATGACCTTTTGAGAATAACTGCAATATTTTAAAATAAAAAAATATAAAAAAAATTTATCGACAAAAAATGCCGTGCTTTATCGATGTCTAAAATATTATTTACGTAGTAGACATATTTTTCAAGATATAATGGCTTTAAAACTGGCATGGTCAAAATTTCCTTAACTTAACTTAGCAGAACTTCAAAAGTGTTCAATGTATATTATTTAAATTTTAGTGGTTGATTTAGAATAGATTTGTAATGAACACATAATTTTTTCAATTTTTTCTGCTCTTCCGTTTCTGAGATATTCGCGGTTAAAGTGAGGGGTCAGTACATTTGAATCGTATATTAGTTTAGTTTTAGACAAAGAAATACATTTAAATATCATATTTCTTCAAAATTTTCATAAACTGAAGCTCTCAAAATCAAAGCATGTTGGCAATACTATATATTAACAAAGACTAGTACAGATTTTTGGAATTTCTATTCTATGGCCAATGACAGCAGGAGAATCCAAAATTTTTTATTTAAAAAAATTACAAAACATTTATTGTTTTGCACATAACTTCGTTATTTTTCAGTCTGTACGGATAGGGTAAAAATCACATCAAAGAGTCCTTCAAGGCCTTTAATTTCTATTTGTGTAATTTTTACATTATACTGATTGCTTCTGGCATATTTGAGATTTAAACATTATATTTCGACTGATAAAAGTTTGAGCGTCATTTTAATCAGCATCTTTTTGAAACTATTCATCGTACAGAAATAAACAAAAACTGAAACACTTGTAATTTCATATTCTTATTTATTGTACCAACCACTTTTTCCATAAATATAAGGCTTTTGAGTTATTTACAAAAAACAGTCTCAAGGTACCAATTTTTTAATGCTAAAATCGCCATCTTCAAATCGTTATAACTATAATTTTCATGAGAAATTGTAAACCACATTTTTCTCTGACAATATGATCTATATCAGATTCGGTGGTTACTATTTTACTTTTTTCCCCACCCCTCTAGAGCGATTGGAACTGAATACAAAAAAATCATAAAAATCCATTCATTTTAACTGGGTTCCCTCATTTTTTACTTTTTGTATCTAATTGCACTCGACTAAAAAGCCACTCTTGTCGATCATTACATTGAGTAGCCGCTTTCTATTGTTTACATGGCTTTCTTAAAACTTCTTAAATGTGTTGTTGAATGATTTCTTTTAAAACTAAGTCATTTTGTTTCAAATTCCATCTACCAAATCACCTTTAGGAATTTCATTCAAATAAAACATATAGTTAAAAAATAAACTAAAAAAAACAAATTACTATAATGGTTACATTGTATTTCATGATACAGACTCAGTATTTTATTTCAGAACCTACTTGATTTTTATAAAAGGATTGCTTTGTGTTTTCGGTTTACTTTAAAAAAATAGATTAGTATTTTTTGCAATACCATTGTGCTTGCCCCAATTTTTTTATTTCATATTTGATCGTATTACTTGACATACTTAAATTTCTCGTGAAATATGCTATAATGGAGTTATTTTGCCAATCTAGCTCGCAAATAGCTTTGAAAAAATGCAAATGTGAACTGGTTTTGCACATCAATTTGCTACTTGTCTCGGCGTGGCTATTATACCGTACAGACGGTATCGCCGTACGAATGCAAGAAGATTGCGAGAGCAGGTCGTTTAAGGTCATGATCCAGAATTGCTCCAAATATACCAAACTGCACGGTGTTGTCTGTAAAGCTCATTCGAGCCTGTCGGCTTCTTTTGATATAGTCTAGGAAGATTTTGCTGTCCCGAGAATTTACATAATCGTCAGTGAGACTACCAGGGCCGTTCCTATGGGTCTTTTATCAACTCTTTCAAAAAGAAATTTTGCTGCCGCATAAATTGTGGAATATATTTTTTCAAAATAAACTTTTTTATGTAAATAGTGCCATATATTTTAAATATGGTCTAAATGTTAGTTGTGACTTTTTCTTCATTCTTAATTTACTAACCAGATGTAAATATTTGAACGATATATACTTTAGTGGAATTAGAATACGGTCGTGTAAGTTCTTTAAGTTGTCCAAACGTAAGCATTCTAGCATCACAAAGAAATGTAGTTGTTATGAGCCAGTCAGTCAAAAGCAAATGCGGGCTTTGATCGAGTCTATTGTCAACAGTGATACTTATGATGCAACTACGTTATTTACTGGAAGTAACAGAAAAATATCCATAAATGAGCTTTTTAGTGTTGGAAATAATAACAACGTAAATGTACCGGTTACTGTTGATCACATTTGGCAACAATGATGTCGATGAGGAGGAAGACGAATTTGATATAAATGATCCTGATGGCCACGTGGATGTGTACTAAATTATTTTAATGAGTTATATTTTAACTGCAAATATAAAGTATGTAATATGTAACATACAGGGTAACTAGTTGGTGCTAAATATTCAATATCTTTAGATAGAAAAACACTATGAGCAATAAAACTATTAGTGGAGTAAAGAAAAAACGATGATATATGCATTATACATAGTATTTTAATAACAAAATTATGATGTCATACCTTGTGTGGTATCACTAGCAGTATATATATCTGAGTTTTGGACTTCCAAAGCCTATTGCGTTTTTTATAAACAATTTTGTTTTTTAGACAGCATTCTTTAGGTTGCCTACATCTCCGGTTCTAGGGGTCCGATCGCGACAAACAAAGAACCAAAATCTTCGCAATTCAAATTCCAACAAATCTGCGTTAGTGTTGAGTCATTTGAGTACGTATATATACGAAATTGAATAAACGGGGAAAAAAGCGGTTTTTTTTTTCATTTTAACGCCCAGGGACATAAGAGTTTCGATCGGCTTCAAACTTTCAGAAAATATACCTTTTGTTGAAAACAAAAACACCCTGAAATTTTGGTGCCCAAATATTGAACCTTGTCGATACAAATGAATTTGTTATCTGAAATTTGAATTTCCCGCTATTTTGTGCCATTAAATCCTAAATTGATTTTTTTTAATGTAGTAATTAAGCAGTAAGTAATTAAATCAATTTTTTTAGTGGATTTTTTTGGACTTTTAATTTAATCACAATCTGCCGCTAGGGTGCGATAGAACTACCCCCAGAAGAAAATAAGTCACATCGAAATAAGTGAAAATAACGTCCACATTCTGTGAATTACTTAAGTAAATTTTAAGTCACTTGATTACAAAAAGACAAAAATAATGAACCACTCTTAAGGGTGTGATATAATGGGCTTGTTCAGCATTTTTTTTTTATTTCATAAATCGAAAGTGCAAGTATGAATTAATAGATCTGCAAAAAATTAGAATCTTATTCGCACGTTTAGTATCTTAAAAACTATTACAAATTTCCATCTCGCGAAAATGGGGCGTGGCCAGGCGCTACGTCACTATACGCATAGACTCGGCGATCTCAATAGACTTGATGCTCCTTACTTGTTATAATTATAAGTGTTTTCAAAGTATTGTTTGTTTTGTTTACTACTTGACAGTAGGGGAGTACAATTTGGTGAAATGTCAAAAAATTACAATTTTCTATCGCTCCTGCCGGGACGAATTTTCGATTTTGACCGTGCAATTTACGATTAGAATTGATCGCCGACGTTCTCCTTTCCTTAGAGACATAGAACGAACTTTCACTCGACGTATTTATTTAATTACAAGCGTTTAAATATTCCATGTTTTTCGACTTTTCAGGTTAAATTTGAAAGGTCCTAGAAAGCCATTTTTCTTACGTCACTTACGTATAGTGACGTCACATATGAGTGCTCGGTTTTTGCAACTATTACCAATTTCAACTCCTTATATCTCGAGAACGGAAAAAGTTAATAATACGAAATTTTAAGTGTATAATGAGAATATCGAGTACTATATGAAAAAGTACAAAAACCATGTAAAAAGAATATCACGGAACAAGCCCATTACCGCCAATTAAAGAAATATATCCATTGCGTTGTAAAAGCAATTATTTTATTAATTTGCTTTAATATTAAGTTGATGTTATGAAAAGATTTACTTTCAACTTGTTCAAAAACAACCATTGATTCTTCCAGAAAATAAAAAGTAAAAGAGTTGTTTATTTGATAAAATTGAAGTTTTTTTTACTTGCTTCTATTGTAATGAAATCTTTTATTTTCCAGTAGTGGCAGTCTTCGTTTCTTGCTGTTTACGGTAAATCTCTCTTTAACATCCGAACATGGTCAGCCATCATCTTAATGCTCCAGTTTCCTTGATAACTTGTTTCCATAACTTCTAGATATTGGTGAAATCTTTCTCTATGTTCTTCACTGAAATTTCCAAGAAGTAGTTGATAATTTTCTCGGGAATCATAAAAGTCAAATTTAAAGGGATATAGTGGAAAAGATGGTAAGTAACTTTGGTAAATTGAAATGCAATATGAATTTGAAACTTCGTTTTCTTCATAACCACGTAGGCCAGTTTCCAGAATATCTTGGAGATTTCAGTGAAGAAGAAATATTTAACTAAGATTTATAAGTTATGGAAATAAGGTATCGGGGAAACTGAAGCATTAATATGAAGGCTGACTATGTTTGGATGCTAAAGAGAGATTTAGAAACAGCAGAAAAACGAAGGCTGCTACTACGTAGACCCTTCGAAAATAAAAGATTTCGTTACAGCAGAAGAAACTAAAAAAACAAAAATAAAATTTTCTGAACTACACAACTTTTTTACTTTTGATTTTCTGGAAAAATCAATGATTGTTTTTGAACAAGTTAAAAGTAAATCGTTACATACCATCTTACGCAAACTTAATATTCAAGAAAATAAATAAAAAATATACTTTGTTCTTTAAAACGCAATATATATTTTCTTTAATTGGGGATGGTTACATCCCTCCTTAAGAGTGATTTCTGTTTTTTATGTCTTTTTGTAATCAAGTGTCTTAAAAACTTAAGTAATATACAGAATATACTGAGAATCGCAGGAGTTTTTTTCTACTTATTTCCATATGACTTATTTTTTCTGTGGCTAATTTTACAGCAACGCAGGAGTAGATTGTGATCAAATTACAAGCCTAAAAAAATATTTCAAATTTTTTAACGTGATACATGGGATTTTATCATTTATAGGCATTTTATAACCTGTAAGGGGTTGTTTTACTATAATATGGGTATTGAGTGTAAACAGGTACTGTACTTTGACAAATTCTTAGAAACTGCCCTTTTTGGCCAGTTTTAGGACTATTTTTGAACCATAAAAAATGGTGGGTGTAGGCACAATTCTGATGCCAGACTTGGATTCGGCGGCTCAAAATACATAAGGGTAGAGTGGTCTGTTCAAAAGATTATAATTTTTTGTGTGTGTCTGTGAAATCATTGATAAAACCAAAAATGCTCCTGCCAGTTTTGTCGAATAATAACGTTGATCTATCGGTCAATTTTTTTCACACGCGACTTTCGAAAACTGCTAATCGTAAAAGCAAGTTTCAAGTAAAAAAATGCCTACATCCTTTACCTTTATTTATTCTTAATATACTTTATTTATTTATTTTAAATATAAAAAAGTTTTCTGCTTGCTATATTTACCTTCTATCGCACGATACGCATATTTTCCCAAATCTTTATTGCTCTTCCCTTATATATTTATAAGTTAATAAAATCTAACTGATAATTTACGCCCCATTAATTTACTGCCCGTACATAGTAAAATTCTTGTAGAAATAGTACATCTTAAAGTTGAAAATTATTTTTCTTCAAATGATCTTTTCCCAAAAATAAATCGGGTTTTAGAACTGGATACAGGTGTAACTGCACCAGTAAACATATCGGATGACCCGGTGATAGATAAAAATTGGGTAAATGTACTCACTTTATTAAGCTACTCGAAAGCATTCGACTGTAAGTCATGAATTAATGGGTGCAGCATTGAAAAATTATTGTTTTAATGAACTTGGAGTATCATAACACTGATTACCACATTTGGTTCATCTGAAGCTATATTAATTGAATCTGGAGTACCTGAAGGTCCCATATTTTGGCCATAAATTAATTTTAATTTACACGTCAGACATTCACCACCATATTGATCATTGCAGTATGCAAAGTTAGGCCGACGATATACAATTGCTGTATTGTTTTCATCTAGACAATTATAATCTTGGAGTTAAATGTGGGAATAATAGTCTGCGAAAACGATTATATAATTATTTATAATAATGAAAGCAATCAACAGCTCATCATAAAATTCAATATTCTGATAGTAGACGAAACAATATAAAACAGGCAAGTGGATGCGTTGAACATTGTAACCTGTAGAGTGTCTCTATACGTAGAGACTAAGTAACAAGACATATTTTCAATTTTCAGTAGTAATTCTAATATTTTAAATTACGCTGCTTCATATTAATATCAAGTTGTTTATTTTAACATATATTTTCAGCAGGCCTAGCCAGAGGGTGCTCGACACCCCCTGGAAATATTTGAGCACCCCCTGGAGGATCTAGGATTTTGTATGGAAAATAGCCCTATTTTATACATTTTTCCAAATTATGAACGAATTGGCACCCCCTGAAATCCAATGAGTATCCCCTACAATTAATTTCTTTGCCTGATTTTCAGCACATTTCTTTTTCCAAAGAAATCCTAGTCAGTCACATCTCCAAGTGGCAACACTGCTGTACGATTAAATAGCCAAACAGGACCTACTCACTTTGTTTTCAGCGACTAGTTAGAAATTGTTTTCCGGTATAAAATACCTCTTTGATTTCATCATATTTGTATACATAAACCAATGACCTTGCATAGATCATTGTAAACCACGATTTATAATTAAAAAAATAAATAAACATATTGTTTAGTATAATTCTCCATGTGTAATGTCTTTTAAAGAGCTCCCTGTTATAAAGTCAGAACATGAATACTGCCATAATTTAAGTATGTACTTTTAAAAAGTTAATTTCTGTATTACTGTTATTCAAAAGTAAAATATATATTAAATATTAACAATTCTCTTAACAAAATAACATTTCAATTTAGAAATTTCCGCTCCAATTTGTTGAAAGTTAATGCAGAGGAAATCTATTACTAATTTAAGTTAGATATTCAAGTCCCACTAAGTCCAGCTATATGTCAGATTCAATACCCACGTGTATATTTACTTGATATTTGTTAATTCATTGCACTTATCATTTTATTTAAGCATGCTGTAGTATAGTATTAAAGCAAAGTGTAATAGCATATCCGTCTTGAAAATAAAAGATTTTTTTGGAAACGCAAAAGCCTTTTCTCAAAGTGTGTATATTTGTACTTGATATTTGTCGACGCATTGTATATATTTTATAATTTGATTTAAATACGCCGTAGCATATAGTTAAAACAAAGTGTAATAGCATAATATATACTATGACGATAGCACATCCGACTTGAAAATAAAAGATCTTTTAGAAACGCAAAGATCCCTTTCTCAAAGTGATTCCTAAGAAATAAAGCACCTACCCTCAAAGGAGTAGCGGTTGCAGTAGGTAACTCCCGAGTGTGACTTTCATTTGTTTCGTACTACTCTTATTAAAAATATCTTCGTAATATATTAAAATTAGTGTGAACATAAGAGATACACCCAGTATACTGCAGTTTCGAAATCTTGTACATCTTTTTATTTGTAAGTGCTAAATTATAAATCTTGGTAACTATGCAACAGAATACAAAACAGTAAAAATTGGTGAATCATCGAGCAAATCCCGGGTAATCTCCATTAGGATACCATAGGGTACTGTGCTGGGTCCTGTCCTCTTTCTTGTATATATTAACGAAATTGAAATTTATTGACAGATGCTAGTATCATCTCATATGCTGATGATACAGTTATATTATTTACTGGTGTGAACTAGCCGGATATATACAGGAAGGCAGAGGTAGAAACTCCATCATTTTGAGTCTTAATATTACAAGAATCAGTTACGTAACATTCTCCACCTCAGCTGTTGATCAACCTGATATAAATATTTTAAAAATCCGTGAAAATAACTGTTTGGCAGACCAATAAATAAATGTTTATGTTCGGGAATAAAAATAATAATGTCAATAAAATATTTTGGTGTAATAGTTGATCAACATCTGAGGTGAACTGACCAATGTAAATTATTTTACAAATTTTACTAAATAAGAGATATTTTAAGCAAGAAACTACTTAAAATGTTGTATAATGCTTTGGTTGAGTCTATCTTATGGTTCTGCATAGTTGCCTGGAGTGGGGCATATTTATTTTTTTATTTTTTTATTTAATCGTCTTATTTATATTGACGTCCTGGCGGAGTTTGGCTAATGCTATTCCACCACTCAACCAAGACACCTACACTAGGGTGTAGCGAAAATGGCGAAAAAAATTTTGTTTTCGAGTTTGATTTCTCCTGTATGTGTAAAAGTGGCTTCATGTAGGGTCAATTTACTGTGAGAAAACTGAGCCTCATAGGATTACGTTTTCCGGTGACCCAGGCTCTCCAAATTTATGACTTTTTTTTAAATAAGTGAAACTATTAAAACTTATGATTTATGCAGCTCTTGCGCTTGTTTTAATATAAAACAACCCAGAACTCATCACGTGTTACCCTTCGATATAGACAAACTCATGTTATCCAAATATTTTTGATCTGTGCTTAACATTTGTAAGTCAATTTCGGGAAGTTCTGTGGTAATCTTTTGAAACTCTGTGACTGGTATAGATTCGCAAGATTGTAATACTTTTCCGATTTCGCCAGAAAACCCAGAAGGGCCAGTAGTTTCCCCATCTAAATGTTTTATTAAATGACGCAAAGGTAATTCATTTGCGTGTAACATGCAAATGAACCACTGTAGTGGCCTTCCAATATGCATTTCTAGCTTTCTATTTACACCATTATGAATTCCCGTATTGACAGCGATCCCATCACATCCAATAGCCACTAAATTCGTCAAATCCATATGTTGCTGCAGAAACTGTATCAAATTTTCGGAAATTGCCTCTGCTGTGCCACATGGAACAGTGATATATCCAAAATATTTAGATCCGGGTTCTGAAACAATCAAAATATGTACTTCGCTAATTGTACTTCTGTGATTTTTATTACCAATTGAATGCTGAACGAGGGTATTATCTTTTGGTCCATCAAAATAAATGGCTTGTAAAAAATGCTTGTCTTGCTTGGTAAGTTAATATGCATTTGTTTAGATCGTTGGCGTTGTAATTTTTGGCTAGCCTTCTGCTTTGCATTAGAACTTCCATCAATATCATCTCTTCACCATCTGACAGTTCCGTATCCAGCACATTGGAAGTAGAACTTGAAGGTAGCGATCTTGTTTCCAAGACTCTCCGATGTAAGGATCGCTGAATGTTTCGCGTAGCTACTGGATCAATTGTGCCAATAAATATTTTTCTCTCAGTTCTCTGGTCTACTAGAAATTCTCTTTCTCTAATTGGCACTTTGTTTTTACACTTACTCAATGAAAAATTCGCGCACTTGCAGGGCGAAATATTGAATAGTTTTGTTTCTGCAATTTCTCTTAATTGTTTCACTTTTTGTCTAAGAGCATCATTCAATCTGGATTTTAGAGGTTCTTAAGGTTTCTCAATTTTTCGTGGTATTGTCTTATCATATGTAAAATGTGTTGATCTGTCACCAAGGGAATAGATGCCTTAGACCAAACAAGTTTCACCTCTGTAATCAAAATCTCTGCAATGTTACTTAAGGTCGTTTGCTTTATTTTGAGGTGAATTAATTAAGGTTTGACGTATATATGCATAGTTTTTCATCACATCCGCATATGTAGGTAACGTATTTTTCCTAAACGCGGAAGGAGCCCCAAATACAGGGCAGTCAATATCATTTCTAGTTTTTGGCATATTTCACAAAAAAAGTCGAATATCAAAATTCACGAAATAACAACCAAAGTAACCGAGATACAATTATGCGGTTGTAAAACTATTTTCGAATGAATATCGGCAGCTTAAACACACACTCACTTAACGACAGTCGCTGGAGAAATAATTGAATCGGCTTTGTTTCTGGCAGTCGGCGACAAATTTTAAAAGTGGTGGGGGCACCGCTTAACGTCATCCAATCGACTCCAGGTTTTGCAGGGAATTAATATTACTTAGCCCACCACTTTTCCGCATACAGGCGTTCAGAAACTAAAATGTCAGATTTTTCACTTCACCCTAACGTACACATAGACATCAACATAACAAACATTCCCTGCGATATTGCCATCTACCGCAGCTAAGACATGTTGGGCCACCCAATAGCGGTCTAGCTCACTGCTACCATCTCGATAACACAATAAAAACGCCACTAAACATCCATACCCTGGCCAGGATTCGAACTCAGGACCCCGTGGTCGCAAGAAAAACGCCTTAGCATTGCGCCATCGAAATCACCTTACGCTTTCTATATGCCAAAATACTGCTTTAAAGATTATTTACAAAACAGAACGTAGATATTCTACAGAATTACTTTACAAAAATACAGATAAATTAAGTAAGTATTACATTATTTACTTACAATCAAAGATTTACTCCCAACAGTTGTCCACAACTACGAAACTAGGTCGATATCTACTGAAATATTAACAATTCCTTTTGATTGATTGATTTGATTGATTTGCCAGCGTAAGGTGGGCATTGCTGCCAATTCCGGTGCAGGGAGATTTGTTCCACCACGCAGCCCGATCGCCCACCGATCATCCCACCGTGTGCCAGAACAAACCCCCAGTGCTTTTATATACCGCCGGACCAGCTGCATACGCTGGATTGGACATTGGACATGCTTGTTGTCAGCAGCGAGAGCCGCATGACGCATGGGGTAGGAGTATAGGATGGAGCGTGTAGGTGTTTGTGAGATGTTTCTTCTTGTTTTCCTTCTGTCTTCATCGGATGGAAAGTGTAGGCGTTTGTGAGATGCTTCTTTTAGGTTTTCGTACTTCTTTTTACTTTCAGGTTTTTGTGATATGCTTCTTCTTAGTTTCTGTCTGTGATCATCTTCTCTCCTATTCTACTTCTGAGTTTTCTGTTTCTTCTGTTTCTGAGTCTGGCAGTGTGTATATCCTTAATATTTCTTTATTGTATTCCATTTTTTGTTGTGCCAACTTTTCCCAGTGTGTATAATCCTTTCCTAGCTTATTCATAATCCTCTCGATTGTTGTAATCCATGTGTAGCATGGCCTCCCTATTTTCAGTTTGTTGCAGTTCATTCGCAGTGCTTTCTTCAGTAGGTGTGTCGTGTCCCGTCTTTGGACATGTCCCCAGTATTTCATTGCGTATGATTCTATTCTTTTGATTATTGTTCTTCCCTCTAGTAATGTTGACGTTTTCTGTCGTTTTTGTGGTTTTCCTGTTTTTGCTAGCAGTTGGATAATGTCCCTTTCAGCTCTTCTCAGGCTTCTTCGGTTGGCCTTTATCGTTGCTGCGTTTTTGACTCCATATATCATCGTAGGCATTATGATGGTCGTGTATACCTTTTTGGTTAGGCACCATGGTGGTTTGTTGTCCTCAATGAAGGGTAGTAGAGCTCTTGTGGCTCTGTAGGCTGTTTTGACTTGGTCCAGGACTGTGGTGAATAGTCGGGGGGATAGGGGACATCCTTGTTTGACTCCTATATTCTTCATTTTTGATTCCGTCGTCTGTCCGTCACAAAAACAATCAAACATATTTCACTCATTTTGCTCCTAAATTTTTTAATGTTTTACCACTTAAAATTAAGTTAATAATCAATAAACCTCACAAATTTAAAAAATAAACTAAAATATATATTATGAAAAATTCTTACGATTCTTACAAAGTACTCGACGATCGAATAATGTAATTCCATACAAGAATTATTATTATATATATTTCCCCTGTATATAGGTGACAGGGTGTCATTCTCATCCTACCTGTAATATGATTACTTGCCTCGGTACTCCTCTAGTGCTATGATAGATCTTTGAAAAGGGGAAATCACAACACAGGCCAAGTGTGTTCTTTAAAACAGCATGGCCTAGCGTGGCATCCAAAAAATTCGCTTTTTACTATGTTGCGAAGTTACTTAAATTGTAACTTTTAAAATAAATCGTGCTCCAAGAATAATAATAAAATATAGTTTATACAAATTATGAGTCTTTTCATTTGGCGATCACTTTGTATGACGGATACAGCCTAATATCACTAGAGATACTACCATGCGATTGTACGTATATTTCAAACAAATAAAAATGTTATCTTTAGGTATTCGCAGGTTGCAAAGCACGACTGAAACATTCCTTCATTTCATAACAGTCATGTTAAAAATATCTTAATAACATATTAAAGTAAAATTGATACATCATCTAGTCTACGTAATATTGGTTAGGACCAGAAAGGCACGCTATATTATACATCTTTGTATTTGTGTGCTTAATTAAAAACCATAGCAATATTTTGCTCTTAAATTATAATAAAACACGACAGTTTACTGAGTTCTAACGAACACACTGTATAATGAATATCACCCAATTTCAACAGGGTGTGTCTTAATATGCTATCCTTTGCCACTAAGTCGTTTTCAGTTCGTTATGTTTCAATATTACCTTTGTGTCAAATTTCATCAAAATTGGTTCATTAGTGATGCTCTATCTTGTCAACGGACACATATACAGACATTTCCTAAAACCAGTCTCCCGTGTTCTTGTGACTTCAAAATGTAAGGTCTCATATCAATCTTAGACTTTAGACTAACTACAGTTACCTCCCCATTTTTTACTAGTGGTGAGGTTTCAATTAAAATTGTCTGTATTGCAAATATGTTTCATAATTACCTTGCCCTACATTCAAGAAAATCAACTCGTCCTTTCGACCTGCTCTATCATTAATATTTTTATCATGTTTTTATTGTTTATTAGCACACCACGGTGAATAAATAAAAACAGATATACCGACCCTTTTATCGTGTTCAGGTGGTTGTATCATAAATTATGTGGAAGGGTCGAGTTCTTCCTAATGTAGTGTATTTCTCATCTAAGGAGTGATAAAATGTTAAACTACCTACATCCGAAAGTAAATATTGAAATATCGTCATGCGCTCCATTTACGGAATAATGTGAATTCGAACAGGTTATATGAGCCACATAATCATCTGAAGGGATCATTTAACTGCGCTATTTAAAGTTATTCTCTTGATTATGGACATATCAGAGTTCCTATTATATCCTTCAAGCGTTATATTTATATTTGGTTTAGTCATTCAGTTCACTTGAATTGTTGCCACCACCTTATAAGCCGCATAACGATAATAAAGTCTTGTGAATGAATTATATATTGATAGCCCAGTTTCCAGAAAATAAAATGGAGGCGAAAGCTGGGCCTTGTGAATTTTAGAGCCCATTCCATTACATAACTTGAAATACATATAACAGGTTTAATTGATTTTGGGATCTACTCATGTTACATTTAGATGTGATGGTAATCAAAAATACTTAAATGTTTCTGCGAAATTTAAATGTTTACTACAATTTAATACAAGGGACAAGATTGTTAGTCGCTATAAGTGGAATAGAGTAACCATATATGAATTTAATACCTGACATAGTAGTATCTAATTTACCGAACTGTACTGTCCCCCACGATAATGCACCTTTTGTGGGAGAGGATGCTCACCATCCAGCCCTAAGAATTACTTTTGTTCCGCGAATAATTAAATCTGTTAGATTTCCAATAAACCCGAACGAGCAAAATTATAACTTTCGAAAAGCAAACTATCCTGCACTGTACGAATCATTACTCCAGGTTGACTGGACGTTTTTGGAAAATTTTCATGATATCAATAATGCATGCGAAGAATTCTACCAAAAACTATATTCAATTTTTGACGTACACGTTCCGAAATTCAAAGATAAAAAAAGAAAATTTCCTGTATGGTACACACCTGAAATAATAAAGAATGTGAGACTGAGAGACAAGCACCGCAAAAAATACAAGAAATTCAATGATGCAAATACATTAGAAGAATATAAACGGCTTAGATCACTAATTAAATTACAAACCAAAGATGCGTACAAAAATTACATAACAAATATTGAGAGCACGTTAACTATTAAAAGAAGTTGATAATCCGCAAGACATTGTAGATAATTTTGGCCAATTTTTTAATAGCGTTTACTTACCACCGTCTGACACAACTTCTAATATTGTAAGTAACCAACAAACCATAAATATCGATCAGTTGTCAGAAACAGACATCAGACAAGGTATCAAAAAGCTGAAAAACAAATTGACATCGGGACATGATCAAGTTCCCAGTTTTTTAGTTAAAGACTGCGCAAATGTGTTTATCACCCCACTCCGAACTTATTTAATATTGCATTGAGAACGTCTACCTTTCCCGAATGTTGAAAGCTGGCAAAAGTATGCCCTATTTATAAAAGCGGAAATGTGGCAGATGTGAAAAACTATAGAGGGATCTCAATTCTACCTAATTTTGCCAAGGTCTTTGAGGCCTCAGTGTATACTATAATCTATTCCGGGGTAAAGAATATAATTTCCACTCACCAACACGATTTTATGGAGAAACGTTCTACAGTAACAAACATAGCTTGTTTAACTCAGTTCGTGTCTGAGTCACTGGACAACAGAGGTCAAGTATGTACACTGATTTTTCAAAAGCTTTTGACCGTATAGACCACAATTTATTAATTGAAAAATTAAATTATATAGGTTTTAGTAATTTAATGTTACAGTTTTTTATATCATATTTAGATAACCGGTTACAATATGTTCAGTATAATGGTTTTAAGTCAAATACTTACCTAGCAACATCGGGGGTACCCCAAGGTTCAAACTTGGGGCCACTTTTGTTTATTATATTTATAAATGATTTATGTGATATGTTAGATTGCGAAAAACTTTTATTTGCGGATGATTTAAAAATATTTAGTGAAATTGACAACATCGAGGACTGCCTAACTTTACAACAGCAAATACGCAAAATTGAATTATGGTGTACTTCCAACAAATTAGATATGAACGTATCAAAATGCAAGGTAGTAACGTACACGCGTAAAATCAGTTTTATAGAGTTCTTGTATACCTTCAACGACACGGAATTATCAAGAGCTCAATCAACTAAGGACTTGGGTGTACTATTCGACTCTAAACTGGACTTTACACAACATATAAACTCATCTACAAATTCGGCACTAAAATTACTAGGCTTTATAATAAGAAATTGTAAACAATTCACTAATGTAGATGCACTTAAAACGCTGTATTTCTCAATGGTACGATCAAAACTTGAGTATGGTGTGATAATTTAGAACCCAATTTATAACGTTCACTCACAAACAGTAGAGAATATTCAACGAAAATTTATGAAGTACTTAGTTTTTAGAATTGATGCAAACTATCCAGAGCAAGGATATCCAAATACCCTATTACTGTCAAGTTTAAACATGAAATCGTTAGAGAATAGAAGAATACTAATTACATTAGTATTTTTATATAAACTACTTAACCATTTAATCGACTGTCCAACACTATTGTCAAAAATTAATTTCAGAATCCCGAGATTAGAAGCACGTCAAGACATTCTATTTTACTGTCCCAATAGCCGTACAAACATGCTCAAAAAGTCTCCCATTTACTCTATGATGGAACTATATAACAAGCTTAGTAGTCAATGTGATATATTTAGCACACGTTTCAGTCAGTACATCAAGACAATTACAACAGTTTATTGAAATCATCAGTATTAGTTTGAATATATTGTTATGTCTTTAATAATAATTTAATAGTTCTTTATAAGTTAAGCTATAATAATGTTATTGTTATTCTTTAGTATGTATTAGTTACTGCATAGGCAGTATCAGCTCCTAGTATAGTTCTCAATATTATCATGTGTGACGGACATTGTCCTGTAATTGGATTATTCTGTTGGGCAATAAATCTATTATTATTATTATTATTATTATTATTATTATTATTTTTTTTTTTTTTTTCCTTTCACAACTTACGTTGGTGGTGTAACTTCTGACTGATTCGGGGCCCCTAGAGGTCAACGTTTCCGTCAGTGGCTAGCACACGGCGAATAGTGCGGCATGTCGATAGTATGACAGCTTTTTGTGCCAAGGTGATTATCTTATCCCCATCTAACACCCCCATTTTTCCCAGATTAGTAGGTAGGTGTTTGTCCACTAAGCCGTTACTTGATATTATTATTATTATTATTATTATTATTATTATTATTATTATTATTATTATTATTATTATTATTACACTCATGCTTAGCTTTCGAAGGAGCTTCGGCACTGCATTTACTGTGACCATTTATAAATTACGAGGATAAACTCTAGGTAAAGCAAACTAGAAATATATTTTCCGCAACGAGTATTTAGCCATAGTAAAACATCATATGTAGCAAGATTTTACAGATTACTTACATACGTATATACTTTCTGGCAATGACATGTGTAAGTAGTTTTCAACATTTAAAAATCACATTTTGCCTAATGAAATACCATACGTTAAACATTCTACGAAGAAGTGCCTTAACTTGCAACGGGCTTCCTTAGTTTTATTAATATTACTCCGATTTAACTCACAATAAATCAGCTTTTAAAAGAGAGATGTAGTTTTTAACTTGAGTGTATGATTTATAACAGAGGCACTGTTACCAGCATATTACAGTATAAAACCCCTCAAGGAATCGTGGAGCTAATGTACCATTGAAAGAAAAGAAAAATTGAACTTACTTTTCATCAAGTAAATCAAATAGTGTTCGCTGATTGATGATATTTTTTTAATGAGGATAAGTTGCAAGAGAGAAAAGATATAGTTAAAAGCAATTAATACCTATCCTGCAAGTTTAGTTAATGAATTAATTAGACAATGCAGATTTAAAGAAAATCTCCGGACCCCTCGACTTTTCAAACCAAACGATGTTCTAAAGATTCATGCATTCCATTAGAACCTCGGTTTACTCGTGGCCTAAGAAAGTCTTACAAGCTTAGATATGACATATTTTCATCCATCAGGAAAGAAGCTAGGTAATCTAAATGATAAAATTGAATTTTGATTCAAAATTGAATTTTGATTCAATTTTAGTTGCCAAAGGTACGAGACTTACGAAATTAATTATAAGGATTGTAAATTGAAGTATATATTGGATTTTGCAAAATATCAATTTACTAATAGTAACGAAGGCCTACTATTAGCGATTTTATCTGACACAAGTCCTCAATCATTACTTAGTACCATATATAAGATCTTAGAAAAAGTATGTTCGATCAAATTATGTTTTTTCTAACATGTAATAATATCTTACATGATTCCCAACACGGTTTCAGGAAAAAGAAATCTACACAATCAGTAGTGATACAGTTTATTAGCATTGGATGAGGACAAAATATCTTTTGGTTTTTTTATGGACTTAAGTATTTGATTTAGTCGATCATGACTTACTTAAAGAAAAACTTAATTTGTATGATCAGGGGAAAAAATTCGGAGTGGTTAACCTCTTATCTTCACGATAGAAATCAAATTGTGGATATTAACGGTGTATATTGAGATGTGAGAATCATTAACATAGGAATCCCACAGGGGTCCATTTTGAGACCGTTGTTGTTCTTAATTTTTATTAATGATCTTCCTAACGTAGCTAGCTATGAAAATTGTTTAACGATGTTTGCAGATGATAATACATATTTATTTATTTTATATTTAACATTGTAATATTTAACTTATTCACATTCTGTCTACACACTTTTATATTACTGTACCGTTATATTTTTATGCTCTATTTTATCGTAATTTTGCAATTTTGTTTACCTGTAATGTTCTGACATTTCCCGTATTATGTTTAATGTCTACTGGAAAATAAAATAATAGACAGATTAATAGTTGTAAACTGATTTAAGTTCTAATTCTTGACCACTTTTAATATTTATATGACTGCCGAAGTGTCATCAGCGCAGAAATATTCCAGTTTATCTTTTCCTTTAATAAATTGCACTCCGCGTACCAGTTCTGAGAGTTACAATGATAGCTCTGATGATGACCGTTTAAGTAAGGACATATAAATGGTTGGAGATATCACAAGTAAGGATTCCCTAAGAACTTCTTTAATACGACAACGCATTGTCTATCCATCTATCTACCTCTTCTCTCGGTAATTTGAAGGAGATTGATTACTCAGCAGAAGTTTTGTCATTAATACGACCGACTGAACTGTGACCCTCTCGCACTATTCATTTGTCCAGAAAGTGCATAACTGCTCTGCTGTCCGTTTATGATGAAGTATCTTATCTTTGGATATTTCGTATTAGCACAGATGAAAAGATGAGAAGAATTAATGACATTTTAATTCCGATCCTAGCATAATTTAAATTGAACTTTAATTCGCAACGGTGTATGGTGGATATCGGTACTGACAATCCAAGCGGTGGTCGTGAGTTTACTTGTGTTGTTCATTTCTGATAGACGATATTTTTAGGAAATATAACGACTATAATAAGGTGCTAGAGATGACTTACGAATTCCTGATCTGTCGGCCAGGATTTAAACTACTTACGGTATGATTTTTCAGTACATGCTTGTCTTATGACCTGAAAGCATAACGATAACTCTGAATTGTAGAGGTCAATGTCCTATATCGAAATCTAATGGGTTACCTAATTCAATTTTCTTCGAAATCATTGGCAACCTATTTAAAACACATGTTTTAAATACTACGCTCATCGAAAGCAAAGAAAATACTGAAGCTTAAAGTCTCCTCTAACCGAATAATATGGGTTGCCACCTCTCAAACTGGTCGCAATATGTGGCAACCTACTTTTTGCGTCACTGCATCGTAACTCAGCTAAGTTCTTTAAAAACTGATCAATTATTAAATGTATATGCACAAATGATACAAAGTTACATAAACACACTCACTCTGAGAAGATATAAGGTAAAAATATACCGACTCATGGCAATCCATCAAAAAGTAGCGGCACGTTAATAATTCGGAAAATTAATACTGCAATTATTTGTAGTAGCACTTACTCCATCTCTCAGATAGTGTTTTTTACTTCATTAAATAACCTTAACCTAATTTTTGAACTTCAAATTCAAAATAAAGAATAAATAGGTAAATATATATCAATAAACAACTTGTTCATTGTATCATTAACTGACATGTACACTGTCTGGAATATGGCTCTAATAGCAGCGTTGGATGGTGTAAGCTATTGAATATGTCTTTTAGTAACTAACAATTGCGTTAAAGGGTTTTTATTGTTTAATATGTTACTTTGTTTCTCTTCCTTGAATACTTATATACAGGGTGTTTCGTGAGTGACTGGCCATACGCTAGTGAGGGATACGGAATCTTAAGACGATTTAAGAATGACCTTTATTAGATCTCTAATGCCTCTCGTTTCTGATATACAGTGTGTTTTCAATTTTTTTCCAAAATTTAGATCGGTCGTATTTTCTTAACGGCTGTAGCAAATTGTACCAAATTTAATAGGTATGTTTTACTAATAGAGGTCTACATAATTCAGTATCGAAAATTAAAAAAAAGTCAGGGCCTGAGCCAATTTTTTTAATTTTGTATCTTACCTAAAAACATCATCCTGTATATGGTTTTTGGCAATGTCCAATACAGATTTTTAAAATAGTCTAATAGTGTGTCTGAACCATGTGGTTAGTTTTTTTGGCACACTTTTAACGCCTCGAGAATTAACAGGTGAGTTTCACAATAAATACATTTAAAAAATGTTTGGGTGACTTTCGGTCACAAAAACATCAGTAACTACATGGATGACATTAATTTTGCGTGGACAGATTTAATTCTACTGTCTGTTTGTTAGAATTTGTTACAACGATAAAAAAAATGTAAAAATATGTAAATGTCAACAAAAATTTAAAAAAAATTAAATATGTAAAAATGCGAACAAACAAAATTTTTATATATTAGAACAAATACAAAGGAGTAAAAATTATATTGAAGTGAAATAACTGAGACAATGAAGCTCCTAAATAGTTAGTACAAGTAGTTCAAAAAAATTTGATCCAGTACAATTACATGAAATTAAAATAACACACCTAAAATGTAACGAACAAAAAATAATTAAAAAAAAAATGCCTACAAAAAATTTTCAAAATATCTGCCTCCAACTTCAATATATAAAATTATAATAATGTATTTGAAATTTAGTCAGTTTTTACACAGTTTTAATGATTAGAGAATTAACAACCATATAAATCTATTTCAAAAATCTCTTGATGAGCATTTGCCATAGACAATACTCAAAGTACCTGTCAAAAACTTTGTTCTTGCTTGTTTGAGGCAGCACTTAAACTGTTAAACTACTTAGTTAAAAATACTAAAGTTAAAATGTCTTATTCTGGAGAGTACGTTGACATTAGTTACATTTATGGTTTTTGTAATGGGAACTCCAGGGAACGGGGGGGGGACCGGGGAACTCTCCGTTAGAGAATATCGTCGACGGTTTCCCAATCGACGAATTCCCAATAAATCAACATTTATTTTTGTTCACAATTATGCAAAACAACACGGGAAATTTCCTTCAGCTCCTTTGCGAGGTGAACGTCCTATTCGACAAGATGTAAATGAAGAAAATGAAATTCTGGGGATAATGCACGAAAATCCTTCAATTAGTGTACGAAGAGTAGGTGCAGCTTTAGGAGTCCCTCATGTAAGAGTTTGAAAAACTTTAAAAAACAACCATTTGCATCCTTTCAGTTTTTATACAGTTATTTTAATTTCATGTAATTGTACTGGATCAAATTCTTTTTAACTAATTGTACTAACTATTTAGGAGCTCCATTGTTTCAGTTATTTCACTTCAATATAATTTTTACTCTTTTGTATTTGTTCAAATAAATAAAAATTTTGTTTGTTCACATTTTTACATATTTAATTTTTTTTTTTACTTTTGTTGACATTTACACATTTTTACATTTTTTTATCGTTGTAGCAAATTCTAACAAACAGACAGTAAAATTAAATCTTTCCCCACAAAATTAATGTCATCCATGTAGTTACTGATGTTTTTGTGACCGAAAGTCACCCAAATATTTTTTAAATGGATTTATTGTGAAACTCAGCTGTTAATTCTCGAGGCGTTAAAAGTGTGCCAAAAAAACTAACTACATGGTGCAGACACACTATTAGACTATTTTGAAAATCTGCATTGGACATTGCCAAAATCCATATATAGGATGATGTTTTTAGGTAAGATCCAAAATTAAAAAAATTGGCTCAGGCCCTGACTTTTTGTTTTGTTTGCAATACAGAATTATGTAGACCTCTATTAGCAAAACATATCTATTAAATTTGGTACAATTTGCTACAGCCATTAAAAAAATATGACCGATCTAAATTTTGGCAAAAAATAAAAAAGACGCTGTATATCAGAGACGAGAGGCATTAGAGATCTAATAAAGGTCATTCTTAAATCGTCTTAAGATTCCCTACCCCTCACTAGCGTATGGCCAATCACTCACGAAACACCCTGTATACCTAGGATGCCGTGAAAAAAGTTATGAACGAATTACTGGAAAAGAAAAGAAAGTGAATTTTCGTAATTTATTAACTTTGTTCTTTAATTAATTCTGGTATTAAAAATAAGAAAAAAAAATAACAAGACGGATAGGAAATTTAGTTTTCATCAAAAAAGTTTTCTTGTAAAAATCTCCAAATTGAGTTATTTTGAAAAAACTAAAAAATTGGCATTTTCTATTGGCACACCTCTGAATTATGTAATACTTTGTGATTTTATCATTTTTAAGTGTCAAACTAACATATTAAACAACAAAACCCTTTAACACAGTTGTTCCTTTCTACCTCTTAATTTTAGACGTATTCAATAGCCTAGTGGTTCTAGGACCGTATTCCATTTAAATTCCTGATATCGGGACTAGAGATCCATGATATCTATGGGCGAGACATTGTCAATGTAGTAGTGTTCTATGTTTTTACTGGTCAAATGATTTTTTGAAGCGTCCGCGAGAACTTTTTGCAGTACACCTCTCAGGTTTTAGGTCGGTCTGCATGATATAATATCTATGGCTTCAACATTCTGCTTTGTTTCTTGGTTGTTAGTCACTACAGTACATTTAAAATGTAGCAAATTCCGCATACTTTTAAGCTTCTGCAGCTGTATTTGTTAAATACTTATACGTACTTCGTTTTTTTACTGCATGAATCGTTTTGGAAATACCTCTTTACGTAACATACAAACTTTAATATTAATGATATGTTTTATCTTCTTTTTCACAACATCATTTATATAATGTTCCAGTTGGCCTCTCTTTGTTGTATAGTATGTCCAATAGCCTAACGCCACTTATCGTAGCTGCCTGCCGTTAGACGCACAGCCTCACCAAAAGCTCCTCCATTTAACTCTTTGGTGGCATCAGTCTAATGTTTTGATGTTCTTCGCATCTGCTATCTAGTTTTCCCTGAACAATTAATATTCTACATCGTTTTCTATTTGGTTAATGTGACGAAAAAATGGGCGAATTCAAGAAAATTCGATGCCGGATAGTTTGCGGACGTATTTCTTGAAGAATTAAGCTGTTGGTATGATGAGTTCTCCATAAAACTGGCACCAAACGCCTCCAAATCTACATTTCGCAAACATCCATACGTCGTCTGAACACGCAACGTGATTTACGACGTAGTCTACACCTACTCTACAGCCTACGGAGACACGCGCACAAAGATGTTCAAGTTTATGAGTTATTTCCTCCTCGAGCATTGCATTGCTTAGCCCCTCTCCTAGGATTGTGCTGATGCGGGTAGAGTGCGTCAAGTAAAGTGTGGGGTACTTGCTTCGTTCCTGTCCAGTTTAACCTTCGTTCTTCTTCTACCATCAGGTTTCTCGTGACTTTGTCACTGGTGGGGGAATGATGTGGTGTGTGGCGTTTCCCTTACATCTCACCGCCACATCATTTGGCCCACTACGTATATATGCGAGCCATGTTGAGTTCGTTGGAAAAGGCAGTGGTTACTCCAGCCTTACTGACCAGTTAGCTTGGGGGTTAACTTGGACAAACGACTGACGTTTAATACACACATCATCGAGACGATACGTAAGGTCTACTTCATGTCCAGGAGTCTGTATCCGCTCATGGCAAGGGGTAGCGGACTCAACAGACACAATAAAAAAGTATTGTACACGGCGGTAATCAGGCCGGCCATCACATACGCGGCGCCGGTGTGGTGCAGCATCCGAGCAGGTACACCTCCCCCAGAGATTTGTATGATCGCTGCAACGACATAATGCCACTAGCGGACTACGTCCGGGAAATATCACAAAAATTCTATTCCTTTCGCCTGGGCGACAGTCCGCTAACACGCAACATAACCCAAATCAGAATGCATAATGCCCCATTCCAGATAAAACACCCTCTACCATATCAGGCGTTTCCTATCTTCCGGCAACCTCTATAGCCAAATCTTTACTAATCACAACTTTCTCTAATCCTACACTATACCTTTCAAATCTTTTCTGTTCTATCCCTCTTGTCTTCTTTTAATTGTTTTCGTTTTTGTCTTTTTTGTTCTTTTGTCATTTTTGTTAGAAATTCCCTTTAGACCAACAAATTTAAGAAATCTAAACATTTAAAAAAATAATAAACTTCTACTTCCATACTCTCCCAAACGGCGCGGCGGGCAGACCGTTGGGAAATCAATTGTCTCGAACGGGTTTTTTCGTTGAGTTTTTCCCGTATCAACAGCCAACATCAGCAGTGCGGTAGTGATGGTTTTAAAATTAGTTCTTAATTATCTTAATGTTTAATTTAAAACAATGTTCAATTTTAATGTTAATTTTAAGCCGTCACAGACGGCAGGTGTTTTAGCTTTTGTTTTTTGTTGTTCCATTTTATTAAACCCAACCGGCCGTGATCCGTCCAACCTAACGTCCGCCACGACCTCACGCGCCGTGGTTGTCTGGTTGGCTCCGGATCGCGGTCCGAGAAGGCAATGTTTGTACCCTTTTAATATATAATAAATCTGTTAAAGTAAAAAAAAAAAGATCAGTTAACAGAGCGGGATTTTTCGTCATGTTTTCCCCGCATTATCAACCCAAATTCGCATCGATTAGTACCATATTAGGTTTAAAGTGTAGTTCTTAAGTACTATAAATTCCACATATGTGGATCTGTTTTATTTATCTTAGGCTAAGTTTTAAATCGCAAAAGTTGCGATAGAAGTATTTAGTTGTTACCTGCCACACACCCACCGCGGCGCCTCGCACCGTGGTCGCTGGGTTGGCTCCGGATTGCAGTCCGGGGAAGCAATGAATGTACCAGAATAATGAAATAAATATGTTTTGACTTGACTTTTGACTGACCAGTTCACGTGGGTAGCCACGGAACGAAACGCTAATGTTTTCAAGCCCCACAATTGTCCATTCAACTGCCTGTTATGTATGTTTCTTAAGTTTGTTCAATATTTACTATGTAAAAGTTAAGTGCTCTTTGAAAACTTTTGTAAACTATGTAACATGTTGTGCCTAGTATAAAGTGAGCAGAAATCGGAAAAAATGAGAATTTGACGAATGCGCCAATGGTAAACTTCATCTAAATTACATTAAAATTGGTAGTTACGAATTTTTTTGAATTAACTGATACATATTCTGATGCCTACCGACTTCAATATCAATACTAAATAATAAAGTTCAGTTAACAGGTCACTAGCTGCGCGGCAGTGAAATGTCATTTAACCAGTTTTTATAATTCTTTTGTTTACTCTATACACTATGTATAAAAGGTAAGCCCAAAGAACTAAAGACACTGTCTTCGCAACAACGGGTTTTCTACCATGAATATTTTTCCGTATGGGTGTTCAAGTGTAAATTATAAGTGTCAAATTTTTTCGTGAGTAAGTGAGTGCATGCTTGCGTGTGTGCAATCGTGCGTGTATATATGTGTATTCCGAAAATGAAGTTATTAATTTTTTTTATATATATAATACAACCCAAACGCATCGTACTAAATCATTTACAGTCCATCGCCATTTGCAGCTTATTAGGTGTATTTGAATATTCTTAAATTTATAATGAGACAGTATTTTAAAAAAAAACGTTGCTAAAGATATCAATTACACTTCGTTCACACTATTTTTTCCGCTTGAATAATCTCGATGTTCCACAAAAATCTACTTTAATATATTCATAATTTTTAAAAAACAATCATTTTCATAATACTTTGTTTGCAGTGCTAGAACAGCTGTTAACGTTTTTAAAGAGGCCTGATAAAAATACAAGCGGCATTTAACAAATAATGTTACAGAAGAAACAAAAAACGTAATCATGATTAAGGTTTTAAGTTATGAAATGGAGCTTTTGATACATAATTATACCCATTCTTTTGATATCTACGCCTTTCGGATTTTTTTATCAGGCGTTTAAGCCTTTTTTATAAACATTTTAACTTTTGCACATCAACTAACTGTGATATTAATGGTGTTCACCACAGTGTAGTTAATTTTTCAAATTTGACTTTACTTGAACGCTTTAATGAAGAAAATACATTTCCAAAATTATTTATTTATTGGTGAAAATTGATTCTAGAATTCCTCATGCGAGTTTAAGTGTATACCGGCGAATAATTATAATAATTTTAAAAAATAACACAGGCACACAAATATTTTTGTTTCTCTTGACCCTACCACTCTACCCTTATGTATTTTGAGCTGCTGAATCGAACTCTGGCATCAGAGTTGTCAGTACACCCACCAATTCTTCTATGGTTCAAAAATAGTCCAAAAATCGGTCAAAAATGCAAGTTTCTAAGAAATTGGCAAAGTTCAGAAAATAAATTACTCAGCAACCGAGTAACTGTAAGTAAGCTGTTTTTTACACTCAATACCCATATTATAGTAAAATAACCCCTTACAAGTTATAAAACCCCCCTAAATGATAAAATCCCATGTATCACGTTAAAAAATCATAATATTTTTGGGTTTTTAATTTGATCATTATCTACCCCTAGGGTGCTGTAAAAGTACCCCCCGAAAAAATAAGTCATTCGGAAATAAGTAAAAATAATGTCCTGCGATTTTCACTGATATTTAGTTATTTTTTGAAATTAGACAAAAATTATGGTATGTCGGCGGTATTGGATTCAGCGGCTGAAAATACAGGGGTATCATATTCTGCTCAAATGTACATGACTCTTTTACGAGAAACGCCATTTTTCTTTTGTTCGTGCTTAGCCGGATTTCCGATTCCACCATTGCGGTGTCGTATCAGAATAAAATGCCAACCTTCCTCTTTCCATGGAGGCCTAAAACGACCTTCTATTCTACGTATTCACTTTGTTATGAACGTTTGAAATATCCATGTTTTTAAATTTTCAAATTACCGGCCGGGTAAGGCAGGGTCCTGAAAACTGTCACGTGAAAAAATTACCGAAAATTGCATTAAAATAATTTCCATATTTGGCGTCTGATTCCGCTAAAAATCGGTAAGCGGGGGTTTTCGACATCGCTGATTACGAATATGAGGAATTGAGAAATTCAAAATGGCGACATCAAAATGGCGGATGATTTTTATTATTTATGGTCCGATCCCGCTGAAAATCGCTATGTGGGGGTTACTGAAATAGCAAGTTACGAATATGAAGTCAGAATTGGGAAATTCAAAATGGTGGCACGATTAGCTGGACAAATTTTATCACTTACTGTCCGATTCGTCTGAAAATTATCGGTTACTATTTTTCTTGGGTTCACTGCAACCAAGAGCATGTAATTATGTGGGAAAATGATGTGCCGCGGTGACAAGATTTTCCAAGTGTCGGAAAATAGGAAATTTTCTCCCATTAGAGACGCGAGTGAGGCGGAAAATGTCAAATATTGTTTTTCATACAATGTCTAACATTACCTTTAATAGAAAAAAAATCGGCAGCTACTGGAAGCGGCTGGAACCTCCCCACCCGGTTGAAGTTAGTGACGGGCTGCTAAACAACAGTCTGCTACTTTTCAACTGTAATTTGATTCGTAGCAATAGCAAATGCTACGAGCTCTGATAGTCAATTCATATCAGCCGTCATGACATGCCTTTAAATCAAATATATAAACAGCAATAGAATTATTTATATTTCATTTAAAACTAGTGACCAATCCTCAAACTCTGAATAATTATAAACACCTAATATATGATGATACTTAATCATGTAACTTTTTCCGCAATTATTAATAAAGTTTATAATGAAAAAAGGAAAAAAACCGCACTGTGTTGGGATCGAACCGTCAATCAATCAATCAATTCAATCAATTCGTAATACATAATTGTCCTCCCTAGGCACTCGACTAAACTAAACGTTGACAAAGCATAAAGTTGTTTTATTGTTCTGTACCAGAGATTTTCCCACCATTATCCCATTCAATGACAAAATTTCTAGTTGGCAATATTATTTATTTAAGTCTTAAAATAAATTAATTATATATTAGATGCCTCAGCCGCTTCACAAAACCAAGTACCATATTTTACATTCTCGATATTCAAATTTCTTGAATTTACTCTGCAATTTATTCTGGATTCACGCCTATTCGCCAGTACAATAATCTCCGCTTATCGGCAGTAATCTAATTCGAATGGAATGTGTATGACAAAAAAGTGTCTTTTTTATTTTTAAGTTGTAGGTTGTATAAAAACAATCAAATACTTGCGGTCAAAATCCACTATCAAAGGAATCTTGGCTATATAAAATTAATTACAATAAAATTATAAAAACTCACACAGAAAGGTTACATTTATATTAATTACCAATTAAACATGTAATAAAATGCATATCTACGAGATTAACGATCAAACAAATTATGGTCTCCAGACCAAGCTAACTCAGCAACCTGTTGTTGCTATAAAGTACATATGCTACCAAGAATTTGTGGTCGTAAAGTAGGAAGTTCTTAAAATGCTTGATATAAAATTTGGAAACTCTAAGGAATTTGTTGAGGGGAGAGGTATCGATAACCTAGGAAATCGGCCCCAATTTTTCATGAAAAAGACTTCCAACCGACATTTAAAAAAATCGTTAAGGTATTTACAGGGCGATCACTCTAAAAATTTATTAATTACGAAATCACACATAAGAATAGTAATCGGAAGGTATTATTACAAAGAAAACCTGATAATTTTTGGTCAAAAAAATATACAGAGTGGTCATCCGATAGCAAAAATTCAATATTAAATAAAAGGTGCCAAATATGGAAGGCTTGCATAAATACCTTTACAAAGAATGACCGCAAAAAAGGCCTAAAATTCGCCTGTTCTTGCGTAGTAGATAGCGGGCCAAGGAAAAGAGCAAAATAAATCATATAGGGCTCAAATTAAACTTTGCGAAATTTTTAAAAGATAAAACAATTCTGTTATTACTCAGGTTTTATATTGTATGAATTTTTTACGGATATATATTATTCTGTAGCGTATTTGGAGGAATTTAGGAAATTGTTCTACAACCTTCCAACACCTTGCAAATTTGTATCTAACGTTGACCAATAAATTATTATTATCATTATTGTTATTATTATTATTATTAAAATACCGACACCAGAAAACGAAAAAATTCATAGGTCCTACCCACGTGTTTAAATCGACGTGGGATTTTCAATAAAAAAACATTTTTTTTATGAAATAGGTTTAGAATGTCATGAAACGTGGAAAATTTAAATTTGAGCAAAAAAAATTTTTCCACCATTTATTTTTGGTATAATAGTAAAAAAAAAATCAGTATTTTGCTTTTGAAATTTTTTTATCTGAAGTAAGTTTAGAATGTCATGAAATGGAGAAATTTTAGATTTGAGAAAAAAAAAATTCCATCATATATCCTATTGGTAAAAACATATTTCAAATATTTTAAAAAAATTCTTTGATAGAATTTTCAAATGATTCTCTTTGAAATTTTGTTTTAAGAAATAAATTTAGAATGTTATGAAACTTGAAAAATTTGAATTTGAACAATAAAAAGGTCCCATCTTTCTACTGGTAGGTAAAAAAAAAATCCATTTTTTTTTATGAAATAAGTTTGGTATGTTATGAAACGTGAAAATTTTAAATTTGAGCAAAAAAAAATTTCCACCATTTATTTTTAGTATAATAGTAAAAAAAATTCAATATTTTTGTTTTTGAAATTTTTTTATCTGAAATAAGTTTAGAATGTCATGAAACGGGGAAATTTTAAATTTGAGAAGAAAAATTTTTCCATCCTATATCCTATTGGTAAAAACATTTTAAAATATTTTAAAAAAATGTCTTTGATAAAATTTTCAAATGATTCTTTTTGAAATTTTGTTTTAAGAAATAAATTTAGAATGTCATAAAACTTGAAAAATTTGAATTTGAACAATAAAAATTTCCCATCTTTCTACTGGTAGGTAAAAAAAAATTTCAAAATTTTGTTTTTCTGAAATAAGTTTGGAATGTCATGAAACGTGGAAATTTTAAATTTGAGCAAAAAAAAATTTTTCCACCATTTATTTTTGGTATAATAGTAAAAAAAAAATCAATATTTTTGCTTTTGAAATTTTTTTATTTTTTTATCTGAAATAAGTTTAGAATGTCCTGAAACGGGGAAATTTTAAATTTGAGAAAAAAAATTTTCCATCATGAGGATATACCTATATGAGTAAAATTTCCCATCTTTCTACTGGTAAAAAATTTTCAAAAAATTTTGAAATTTTATTTTCTAAAATAAATTTAGAATGTCATGAAACGTGGAAATTTTAAATTTGGACAAAAATTTTTTTCCAAAATATATTCTAATAAAAATGTATTTTCAAATTTTCTTTTTGAAATTTTTTTTTATGAAATAAATTTATAATCTCATGGAATGTGGAAATATTAAATTTGACAAAAGAAATTTCGTTTTTCGACTAGTAAGAATTTTTTTTAAAGTTTTGAAAAATGTTTTTTTTTTTCTGAAATAGATTTAGAATGTCATGAAACGTGGAAGTTTAAAATTTGAGAAAAAAAAAATTCATTATTTATTCCCTTTAGACGATCCATCCTGTATATTTTCCAGTGAAAGTTCAACCATTTCTTGGCTGGTAGTAGTTTCAGCTACCTACCAAATTTGACTATTATCCGTCAAGTAGTTATTTAGATAATGCACCAACAGACAGGCAGACAGACAGACAGACTGACTGACGGAATTGAAAAACCTATATTTTCGTAATCTACGTAATCTGAAACATGGAAATCTGAAAAAATCTCGAAGGGTGGTATTTTCTCGAATGCAATACTTCCCTTCGGTATGCGAGGGAAGTAAAACATTCTATTTTTAATAAACAACTTACCATGAATATAATTAAACTTTTTTTACTTCACCTTCCTTTCCGAGTTTACTGTATATTTCACATCACTTTTGATGATTACATTCATATCTTTAATCAAGTAAAAGTAGGTATATCAAATTATAATTAATAATATCTGTAGTGATTAGCTGCTTAATATGACATTTCCTATGAAAGCGTCGACTTGTGACGACTTGAAACAGGATATTGATTCTACTCTAATATACGCTCATTTTTATTTATTATCTTTACATTGGCATAGATATTCTTCAGTCTAAACGTACACCCGGATGTTGTATAAAAGCGACGCTGATGAAGCCAAATAAAATTTAATCAGCACTTGATCTCTTGATCTCCGTGCACGGGATTATTCAAAATAAATTTACATCTCTCACTTTTTCCAGGGGATATTGGATTTAGAAATATCTAATATGTGGCCGGGAACTTTCTTGTATAAAACTGTTAGTACAGTACTTATCAAGCTCAAATATTTAATAACGTTTTCTGCCGTTCACAAAACTAATAATATTTAAGAAACGTCATGTCATGATATCAAAGCTTCAATGTTCGAAAACAAAGAACCAATTTTGTCGAAACCCAATTTGCATAAGAAAGTGGCGGTGAGTTGGTATTAGTTGAAGGAAGAACAGTATTATTTTTGAAAAAATCGATGGGTAAACACACAGGTTATTATTTCTTTCTTCTTCAATTCTTTGGGACTTCTACGCCTGTGACTTTCACGTCAAAGAATCAGTTAGAGGTTGCTTTTTCAACACATTAACTGCCATGTGCGTCATATCGGCGCACATGTCTTCTGCACTGAACGCCGCATGCGTCGTATCGATGCACAGGCAAAATAAGTGAAATTACTTGAGATTACATATAGATACTGTTGCGTATTTCCACCTCTCAGGAAACACCCTGTATGAATCCGTGGGTTCTAAATAATTTTAACAAGGGGTAAACCACTAACACTTTATTTAATAATTTACTGATTATACAAAACTTCTTGTTAACTAAAATATCCTTTACAATTTATTTAACCTCACTTGTCGCTACCAAACTTCACTTTAGTAAGAACTTCTCCCCTTCCGCCAGTAATCGCACCTTATATACTCTGAAATTGCCTCCAGAGTCATCCAGAACACAATCGAGAATCTTCTCCCACCACACTCTAGAAAATTCTATATCTTTCTACAAGTTTCCAGTCACTATTAGGCATAGGCATATCATAAGGAGTGTAATGCATAACAATACCAATTTGGAACGAATTAGAGAGGGAGCAAATCAATCTAAGTCGCCTGACAGTTAATGTGTTAAATAAACAACACAAATAAGCATAAAAACTTGAAATTAAATATTTCGCCAACGTTTCGGAAATATAATCTGTTTCCTTTTTCAAGGCTATTTTTGAAAAATCTTTCTTGCTGTGTATGATAAATACACAACTCTAAGAATGTATATTCAATATCCATAGATACTTACTATTTACATAGAACTGTTGATATAGTTAACAGTTTTTTTAGTTTTTATACAATGTTAAGTTTGTGAAGTTCTTCTTTCAACATTGGCAACCAAGTTGTACAGACATCTATGGAACAATTCGACACGCATCTATCCTCATTCAATAATGTTATCGCGGATTCTTTAATTTTTCTTTTTTGCTATCTACCTCTTTTGTTAAAATTTTTGCCGATTCCCAGTTTATTCTATGTTCGTTCTCCCAAGCGCAGATCTTGGACCTCCGAATTTCATTTTTTTTTTCTGATATAGTTTTGATGTTCGACCAATCTTACACTAAAAGGTCTAGATGACTCACCCACGTATTGTTTGTTGCACTCATACGGAATACTATATATGCAGTTTTTTGAATTTTGCTCGTAGTTCTTCGGTTTCGTCTTTGTCAGAATAGATCTTAAAGTGTTGTTTGTTTGAAATACCGTTCTAATAACACTAATAATTAACGCGGTGTAACGTTTTTCAGGTTTTTGTCTGAGTCATTCGGAACTTTTAGTGTAGGATTGGGCGAACATCAAAATAATGTCAGAAAAAATGAAATTCAGAGGTTCAAGATCTGCGAACACGCTTGGGAGAACGGACATAGAATAAACTGGGACTCGGCAAAAATTTTAACAAAAGTGGCAGATAGCAAAAAAAGAAAAATTAAAGAATCCGCGATAATATTATTGAATTAGGATAGATGCGTGTCGAATTGTTCCGTAGATGTCTGTACAACTTGGTTGCCAATGGTAAAAGAAGAGCTTCACAAACTTAACATTGTATCGAAACTAAAAAAACTGTTAACTGTATCAACAGTTCTATGTAAATAGTAAGTATCTATGGATATTGAATATAACAAACATTCTTAGAGCTGTGTATTTATCATACACAGCAAAAAAGATTTTTCAAAAAAAGCCGTGAAAAAGGAAATAGATTTCCGAAACGTCGGCGAAATATTTAATTTCAAGTTTTTATATTTATTTGTGTTGTTTATTTAATAAAAAGCAAACTCTAACTGATCCTTTGACGTAAAAGTCACAAGCGTAGAGGTTATTTACCAGTAACGTACTGGTTAATTGTGATATCTTGTAGATTCCCCGAGCACCGCTTAAAAAGAAAAAATACATGAGGCAGGGGTCCTAAAGAATTGAAGGAGAAAAAAATTAAGATAATGCCACAAATAACATTTAGACAATACACAAGTTATTAAACATTTTTAGAAAAACCGTAAGGATGTCATATAGTATATTAAATAATTTTACAGAAACTTCAATAAACCGACGAAATACGATCTACAGCTTCAAATTATCAAAACCCATTTTTGTTCAAACGCTAGGCATTTCGATAAAATATTTATTTTAATGATGGTTTTAAACATCAATTCAGTAACAACAACTTCAAGTGTCAGACAGTGCCAACTAAGAATACATCATATATAAATGGCTACAAGAATAATCTGAACTATTCACTGTTTCAATTATTTCAGCGATTTTCGTTATATCTTATATTTCACAAGATTTTTTTATCTTTATCACTGTCAACTTTTTATAATAAATTAGTTTTGTGTATGGTTGCTTGCGGTCATCCAAAAGTAGATATTAAAGGCCAAGTTGCCTGAGTATTCGATATATTTGTGGTTAGTTACGCGGAATATGGCAATATACAATGCAATCTTCCACGATTTGAAATTATTTTTAGTCACTGCTTGGTTGATTTGATGACAGAGTATCGTTCTGGATATGTTACAAACACGTGGTGTAACGGCGCGCGGTTCAGCGATTGTCGGCTTTCCACAAATACTGCCTAGTACGTGAGCTAACTTGATAAGTCATTGGTTGTTGGTAGCAGTAAATGCGATACTTGAATATGCAACAAAAAAAATGTACCTAAAGCTGCCAAATTCGGTGTCCAAAAATAGATTTTTGTATTGTCGTATCAGAATTATGTAGAGATAAGCTTGGCATGTGCTTAAAGATTTGACGTGTGATATGACTTCACATTATCGACTATAAGTTCATTTATCAGAAGGTATACAAGACAGGAGGAAATCTTTCCTTTGTAATATGCTTCTCAGAATCTAGGAGTATGTTTTATTTGCCAGATACTTTTCTGTAACCGTAAAAATAGATTATAGATAAACATTCCATGTCCATGTGTTAAATGTCGAATTCTGGATAATTTTCAAAATGACTATTTGTGTATTTCTCCAGCAGATTTCTTATGAGCACGATAATTTAAGAAACAAATTTCCGGTCATGTTGAAACTGGGACAGGACGTTAGTGTTAATCGGAGGAAGAAAACTATTAAACCAAGAGCAGTGTGATATTGCCATGACACTCCACCTCCTTGGAGGTGGTAATAGTGAACACTTTTAGGGGTTCCGACAGCCAGCAACAGGGCCGCGGTCACGGGCACTTTAAAAATAAATTGAATGTCAAAAAATAGAATGTTTGGGTGCCAAGGAGCAAATACGTAACTGAGGTGTAGATATTCTTTTTTGGTAAATATATTTCGTAGTACATGGACATACGTACGACAATTTTTTCATTCAATGATTAAGATTAAGGATATAGCATTATTCCTAACAAATTATCGTATTTTCAAAGAACTGCCAAAAGAATCCTATAGAATTGTCAACAATTATAAATACAAAAAGTTCAAGAAACTAACGAGGAAGAGTAAAATAATTAGTAATGTTTTGTATTTTAGGCCAAACGATTTTCTTTTGTTATGAGACGAAACATATTTTCTTCGGGGTCAAAAATCTTCATTAGTCTATAATATCAATGGTTGTCAATGTGAAACAAGGAACAAATTAAAACACATTTGTAGCTAATTTTCTCCAAAATGTCTAAACACTTCGTTGACGCGGCATGTAAACATAAAGTTAGCAGCTCCAAACGGTTGTTGCTATAACTTTTTGGCCGTGAGAAGCTCTGAACTAGGATCCATCTTTATGGCCAACACCTAATTTTCTTATGAAATTATAACATATACTCCATCTAACCCAAACGTGTTAATCAGTAATTGTACATTTCACTAAAATTAAGGTGCTCCATAAACCACTACAACAAATATGAATTGTGCAGATTTATTATTGTTCCGAATACTAGACTATTGAGATATGTGTTTGATGGAGTATTACAAGTAAACCATTGTAGGATGGCCAACAGCCGCGCAGAGAGAGAAGAAATATCGTCGCTGTTGAATAGAGACAGGTTTCTTAACTATGAGCGTAGTACAGTCGGGGGAAGAAGTTTAAGTAAAAGGTGCTCTCTTATTCACCAACAATCCGGATATGTCATAGGCCAATTGATGTTTTCGATTGAACAACAGTTTTTTGTACACGTAACATTAATGTTTATAGGTAGATACTTCTAATAGGTACCTATGTGTTAAATATAAGTTATACTCTACAAGCACTTTTCTCAAGACTGTACCGATGTTTACACGAGGAAGGAACATAAACAAGTGAGCTCCGTAAAGGTGAGGTGGTTTCAACTACTGCGCATCCTAATCTCGTTGGCCATTCTAGGATGGTCGACCTGTACTAAACTGACTCATGTCCGTTTAATCAAGACATCTGAATATGCTCGATTGGAATGAGATCGGGAAACCTGGGCGGCCGAAGCACTGAAGCGACGTTTAAACCACTAAAACTTCTATGAATTACATGAGCCCAGGTGAGCTATAATCGTTGGATATAACAGCTCAATTTTTCAGTAGATAAAACACGACTGAATTTCTTTTGATCATTCAGGGATCGCGAATGTTTTGTCGTATTGACTGTGTCTTAGAGGAACTAAAATTATTATATATCCGGCTCCAAGTTCAATCAATAATTCATACATAGCACTACTGAACAATTCTACATGACATTTACGTTTGTTCAGTAATTTTATAATATAAAAAAAAATGTATTATGACCACAAAATTATCTGTTCATTGATTTAATAGTGGCCTTCTTGGAAGGAGACCTACAATAATATAAAAAAAAAGCTCTACGAATATTTTAGGTTGGGATTTTGTGCATTGAGCGGGAAACAAGCATTTATTTGTGATTTATTAGAAATATTTAAGGAACCAATCATGGTATGACCGCTATTGCTGTTGCTCTAACGAATAATTACATCCATTTTTTTTTATAGTCAATTCTGTTAAGACTTGAATTTCGTACTCTGACAATGAAAATAGTAATTTCTTTCATTGTTATAGTACAACATTTAACTATAAAAATTTACATTCCAAAATGTTTATAATTGTACTCGTAAGAAGAATAGATCGCAACTTTTGTTTTTATTAAATATAAACTACAGTGGCTCATATAATAATACCATTATTCACAAAGATGATGTTTGAGCGGCGAGTGGCGCAAATCTTCTGAGTGAATAATGGTCATAATCACGAATGTAATAATAAGCTTTTTCTACACATATTAAACAACTAAATTAAACTGAAATTTGATAGCATTATTCGGTACCTACTCGCAAGAAGTGGAAAACAAACAATATCGCGATACACTTAGTTATCACTGTCAGCGAGTTGCTTGTCAGCTGCAGCAAGAGTTGATGGCAGTCGATTTAATATATCATTGGATCAGTGAAACAGTGATTTTTGAAAATGTACTTGTGATTGGCCGGACGCACTGAACTATAAATCGATAATTCATTACAGTGAATTAATTATAGGCACGATTTTTCACCAAAAAATTACAAATAATTTTCATATAATTAAATAGGTGCAGAAAAACTAAATAAACGCTTACTATCCTCCCACTCTGTAAAATCTTAACCCTAAAATTAATAATTTGGATGTTCGATTTAAACTGTTGATGATATTTGTATGGTTGCTATAAAAGGTATTCTCGTTTCAAATATTCGCTCCCTAATAATATTATCATATTAAGTACATAAGGATTTTTAAACTGTAATAATTGTTGCCTTATTATTGATATTTGTAAATAATGAAAATGAACTTAATTACATTTTAAACGTAAGTGTTAAAAGACTAGGTAAGCACTTAAAATTACAATTATAAAATATAAACTCTAGTGTTCATTTGAGTTTTATTTAAAAGTACTACCTACCTACTTTTATATAATTAACAAGGAAAAAGTAGGCTAAGATAGCATATGGACAGTGTTTCCTCTTAAGAACTCTTTTTAAATAGTAAACGAAGTATTTTCTCAGACAATATATACTTTATATGCAGTTTCCATGTCGCTGATATTTTAATTAATAGTATAACTGTAGAATCATTCAAGTTATTATACAAAATAACCAATTATTCTTAGTGAAAATAATTTAATGACAACATATTTATGATGATCATGTCGTCGTTTACCTACTTGTCTTTCGGCCTTAATAACATCGTCTAATTAGCATTTGGATAATAATTATCTAATAAATGTAAATGTACAGACCAGTTAAAATATTGTTACGGATTTCCACCTTTTTGGGAACACCCTGTATGAATCCGTGGGTTCTAAATAATTTCAACAAGAGATAAACACTACTAACACTTTATTTAATAATTTACTGACTGTACAATACTTGTTTACTTAATAGTTAACCTCACTTTTCACCGAACGTGTCACTTCTCAAATAAACTTCCCCCTCCGCGCTGGTAATCGCGCCTTATATACTCCGAAATTAGCTCTAGATCAATCCAGAATCTTCTCCAACCATAAGCTAGAAAAGTCCTTGGCTCTTTCTAGAGCCTTTCCAGTCACCATCAGAGGCATAGGCGTACGATCTCCTTTTCCAAGGGGGTGTAATTCATAACACTGCCCCCTCCTTAAGCCTGATCGTCCCGATCAGGCAACTCAGAATCATCGATGTATTTCGCCAGCCTGTCCAAATGCACGATCTTCATCTTGGACTTTTTGCTTCGTTGAATTCGATAGACGACGTCATTAATTCGGGTAATAACAGTATACGGTCTTTCTTCGTCACATCGTTCAGTTTTCGATAATCGACACAAAATCTTAACGTTCCGTCCTTTTTGGCAACCAAAACTACTGGCGATGACCAGGGACTTGTTGACTCCTCAATAACTCCATCTTGTAGCATCTTATCTATCATTGCTGAGGCTTCTTCTTGTTTTGCTAGCGGAAGCCTCCTAGGTTGTTGTCGAATAGCAGGTGAGTCACCAGTATTTATCCGATGCTGGACTATATCTGTTTTTGTAAGGGCCTCCGTACTTTTGGCAAATACTGAAGTTTCCTTTTCCAGGAACTTGATCGCCTCCTCTCGTTCATCCTTCGATAAATGCTCCAACTGGGAACTCAGCAAGGTCAAAACTTCCTGGTCTATATTTGTAGATGAATTTCCCTCTGTTTGTTCTTCGCACCTTGCTACCCACATAACCGGTTCATAGGAGCCAATCGGTTTGCCCTCTTTAATTGTTACTGCATGGGAATTTAAATTGACGACTCTAATTGGGATTTTATCTTCAGTCCGGGTTAAAGTTCTTGCCACAACAATATTGGTTAGGGACTTAATCGATTCGTCACCTTCCACCAGGCCAACACGGTAGCCTCCAGGATTTCCTTCCAAGGTAGCATCGATGATCTGTTCCGAATGAGCAGGAATCTTAATCGTCTTTGTTGTCAATAGCCTTGCTTTACGGGATTGGTCATCTGCGGTTGCCAGGATAAATTCCTCATTCCCAATTTTCAAGACTCGCTCCCCTACGTCAACAATAAACCTCTTCTCTTCCATGATGTCCAGTCCCAAAATGAAATCATCTGTAATGTCAGCCACAATGACCTTGTAATTGAATCTCAATCGTCCAACCTGCAGTTCCAAATTGACCTCTCCATGGACCGCAGCCCTGTCTCCCGTGGCTGTCCGAATAATTACTTCATTTTGCTTCTTCTTAATCTGCAAGCCTGATATAAACCCTGGCCGCACTATTGATGACGTAGCGCCGGTGTCAACAGTAAACACACACTTTCTTCCATTCACATATCCTTGCAACAGCAGACTACTTGGAATTCTTCGCAGCTGGGAAATCTTTATTTCTCTGGGGGCACCGTGTTCCCTAGCCAGCACAGCCCCCTTGGTGCTGGCTATCTTTAGTTTTCCTGCTGCTCTTCTACATTTACAGCATTTACTCTTCTGTCCGAGTTCTGCTGTCGACAGTCTCGTTTCATATGTCCCATCCTGCCGCAGTTGTAGCATTTAATACCTCCACTTGGCCTTTCTCTGTTTTGTTGGTTTTCCTGTCTTCTTGGAGGATTCGATTGAGCCAGTAATTGACCGATCATTTTATTCGTTTTGAGAATCGCGTTCAAGATAGGGTTTTGGTCTCTCTCTTCTGGCTGCGATTCTTCAAGCGTCATAGCCCGTACTCTTGACTTTGGAGTATCCCTATAGACTGCTTCTACCTCTAGTGCATGCACCAAGGCTTCACTACTACTTTTATGTCGGGATAGCCTGAGGACTCGCCTGATCTCCTCGTCCCTTATCCCGTCTAGGAATGCCCCCACTGCCAATTGCTCTTTAAATTCTTTTGGCGCATTAGGATAAGCTAAGTGTGCCAGTCTTTCCACCGCAGCTTCAAATTCTTGCAGACTCTCTCCAGCTTTCTGAACGCGCACTTTCAGCTGGGTCTGGTATACTTGAGCAAGGTGTTGATCTCCATATCGTAGATCTAAGGCAGCTTCTAAAACTCTAAAATTACGTTGTTGGTCCGCCGGAATTGTCTGGAGCAACTCCAATGCTTGGCCTCTTAAAGCTACGATTAATGCCTTAGCCTTCTCTTCGTCATTCCAGTTGTTTGCACTCGCTGCTGCCTCAAACTGTGTCTTGTGAGTCATCCACGAACTTTGACCATCAAAAGAGGGAATTTTTAATCGTTGGCCTGATGACACCACTTGCTGGTTTCCTCTATCCCTCAACTGTTGTTTAAGTTGGTCTATTTCTCCTTCTACCTGGTGCATTTTGTCTTCAACCTTGTCTACTTTTTCTTTCACTCCACTTAATTCCTCCTCGACTTTGTCCATTTTTACTTCGATCTTATTTTTGAGTTCTCCAGCGATTGTAAACAAGGCATTCTGTTGTGTCTCTATAGCTTTTTTTAAGTCGTCATTTTCCTTTTGACGGCGTTTCTCCTCTTCTTGTTTTTCCTCTTGACGTCTTCTCTCTTGATCCTCAAACATTTTTCTTAATTCTTCTTGACGTTTTTGTTCTTTTCTTTCCTGTTCCTCTTTCTCTTCCTGGCGCTTTCTTTCCTGATCCATCATCATCTTTTGCATTTGGGCCATAAAGTCCTGCATTTGTTGTTCGGATGCCATGCTTCTGGTTGTTACCGGCATATAATTATGATGAAATCAAATAAATTTAATAATTACGTCACTACCGGTAATGGGACTGTCCAGAAAAACCTCCAAACGGCACAAAAAAAGAGTCTTATCTAGAGTCTGTCACTTAACCACTAACGTCCAACAAAATGTTCCAAAAATGTCTCAAAAATGCACTTAACACTATTTTTCTGTTCGAAAATAGTCCTCGAACAATGTCCAGTAAATTAGTCCTCCGTGTTAGCACCAACTTCGAGAATACACTGCCAAACCTTCTCGAACACTTCCGAAAAATCCTCTTGTCAAAATTCCGCTTCCGACACCAAATTGTTACGGATTTCCACCTTTTTGGGAACACCCTGTATGAATCCGTGGGTTCTAAATAATTTCAACAAGAGATAAACACTACTAACACTTTATTTAATAATTTACTGACTGTACAATACTTGTTTACTTAATAGTTAACCTCACTTTTCACCGAACGTGTCACTTCTCAAATAAACTTCCCCCTCCGCGCTGGTAATCGCGCCTTATATACTCCGAAATTAGCTCTAGATCAATCCAGAATCTTCTCCAACCATAAGCTAGAAAAGTCCTTGGCTCTTTCTAGAGCCTTTCCAGTCACCATCAGAGGCATAGGCGTACGATCTCCTTTTCCAAGGGGGTGTAATTCATAACAATATGAAGTTCCTAGCAAATACATATTTCCTCTCTTTGTCATAAGCGAAGGAATATAATCGTGAAGAAATAACCCACCGTGATTCCTTTTGATCACATTTCATTCATACATAGTTATATCAAATGATTCAAAAAGTATGTTAAAGAATACAGTAAAGAATTTTGACATTTTTTATATCAGAAAACTATTGAGTTACGATCAGAATATTATAATTCCGTATCCAAAAGCAATTTTATCAGTACAGAAGCTAACGCGCAGTACCTGAAATTTATATCAAATAGATACATTCTTCCTTTGCCCTAAACTCCAAGATAAGACTCCGCCTCACCTGATTTTTATGTGAGTCGGTGCAAAATGTTCTAAGTCAGGGTCATGACAACTCGTGCTTTTTCGATTTCCGGTCGTAAACTGGGACAGAAGTTCGCTATGTCCGGTCATCAACAAAAATAACCATTTGATTCTATATTTTGAACAATTGTAGACATTTTTTGACTCTTGACATTTTGTACCTAACCTTACCCTTCGCGAGATATAAGCGTTGAAAATCTTATATCTCGCTAAGGGTGGGGATAGGCAAAAAATGTCAAGAGTAAAAAATTGCTTAGAATTGTCCAAAATATAAAGTCCAATATCCTAATTGATTATCAAAGACCAATAATAATAATAATTTGTTGGCAAAAAAAGCTGAAGTATGTTATTTTAATCTTTAAATACCTATATCTCGATAAGGGTGAGGTTAGGTAAGAAACATAACGAGTCAAGAAATACTTAGAATTGTCCACACGTTTTAATTCATAATAAACGCCCATCAATAATCATAATAATAATAAACAGAAGGGTGATTCTAGGTATGAGTCAAGATATGCTTAGAGTTGTCCAGAATATGAAGTCCACATGTTCTAGTTCATAATAAGCGCCCAAAATGTTAGTTTATTGGAGAAAATCCTAAATATACGTTTTTTTAAACGCTTATATCTCGAGAAGGTTGAGGTTAGGTGAAAAATGTCTAGAGCCAAAAAATACTTAGGATTGTCCACAATGTCAAGTCCACATGTTTTAGTTTATATTAAGCGCCCAAAATACTAGTTATTTTGAAAAATAAGCCTAAATACAAATTATCGAACGTTTTTTTTGTCAAACGCTTGTATCTCGAGAAGAATGAGGTTAGGTAAAAAATATCAAGAGTTAAAGAATGCTTAGAACTGTCCAAAATAAAATAATAAATATTTAAATGCTAAATAATTATTTTTTAATAGTTAAACAAAGGGATTTGTATAATACCTTAATTCAATAGAAGTGTTTAATGAAAAAATATGTTTATCACATTTGATAAGTCACATAAATGATATATTAAGGCTATTGTCTAGTGATCTACCTCTCGTTCTATCTTCTAGCGGCAAAGTTTGTAATCTTAGATGGGAGTTGCATAGATGGCATATTATCCTTCCTAAGGGGCGTAAAACGGCGACTGTCTTGTTTATTAAATGTTAGGCCATGATACTATGAACTTTGCAGTATCATGATGTTAGGCAGGTAGAAAATTTTCACTATTCTATAAACTCGTTTCCTGGCATCGGTAATTGGTCTCAGTAGCGAAAATAGGTCGACGTTAAATAAACAAATTTCAAAAAAGTTTTGTCTATGAACTTTAAATAAATAATATTTCCTTCGTCACTATCCGAGTCTTCAGAACTTGAATCGGTATTTACATTAATAATAATTGGATTAATAGATGGTAATATAGAATATTCATTTTTCTTTTTTATCACATGAGATACACACTTCCTCCAAATATCGATTTTGCCTACTTCGTATACTATTATCTTTATATTCTTTAAGACAGACTCACTTAATTGTGGGGATTGATTATATTGACGTCTTGTTTTCACATCAGTCCACACTATCTCAATGGAGTTGAAAACGCAATAATATTGAGGCAAACGTAAAATAGTATGATCGTGTGCTTCAAACATTTTTTCAACGGCATATTCCTTTTTAAAATTTTGCTTTCCAATAAGTTCTAATAAAGTGTTTTTTTTTTTTTGGTATTTAAAAGCCTTTACCTTTCATAAATTCAATGATATCGCCTTTTCTTGTGTTGGTGTTCGGAATTTTTGTGTATTGTCTCGAATGGTATGACGCATTGTCCATAACAATTATAGCTTTTGGAATATTTGGTAACAGCTGTTCCTTTGCCAACTTTTTAAATTATTCGGCTGTCATATCATCGTGGTAGTCGGCAGAGGATTTCTTAATATTTTTAGCAGACAACAACAAGGCATTTGGAATAAATCCGATTTTACTTCCAGTATGTAGAATTAAATTCTTTTTCCCCTAGAACATGGAGCACTTAAATTACACTTCTTGGTGTTATCTACCCAACCGTATTGAACTACATCATGGGTGTCAAACCATGTTTCGTCAAGATAAATTATGTCTTTATTTGCATCTTGGTATTCTTTTATTTTAGGCAGGTACTCGCGTCGATGGTCAACGATGCGTGCTGATTCCGTAACTGCCATTCGTTTGTCCAATTCTTTGTACCTAAAACCGCAATCGAGCAAAACGTTTCGCAAAGTTTCTAATGATTTATAGTCATAATCTGAATAGTTGCGTTAACTTATCCCTAATCATTTCTAATGTAGGCACCTTCTGTTCATTGTAACAGTCATGCACAAATCGACGAATGACATCTTTGGATGCGTTATCAAGATTTTTAAGTTTTTGTCCAACTCTTTTCCGTTTAATAGAATGATCAACTACATCCCCGTCTCTAATAACCCGATAAATTGTAGTACGGCTAAATTTGGTTAATTCACAAATCCTCTTCACAATTTGATTATATGAAGAATCAATATTTTCGTCTTTGAAACACGATTAAATATTCAAAATAACCCTTTGAGTTTGAACATGTAAGTCTTTTTATTATGGCATGCAAATACTCTGAACAAGGTTGGTGTTGACAAATCAAATTCGCTAAGCATCTAATCCCAACTATATTTCTATGTGACACGTGGACTGTAGACGAGGAGTGGTAAATATAAATCTGTAAAATTCTGTGCTCTCTGATTCAATGTGATGCGATATATTGAGAATACCCCGTAAGATCCCCCAGTTTCGTGTTGTTCCAATTGAGTTCGTAAATACTATACAAGGTGTTGACAACACAATTATAAATGCATATCTACTCATATGCATAAAACTTCCTTGATATTAGTACATATTAATTCCACTACACCATCATATGTTGTTGCCTACGTTGGAATTCTTGTATTAAACGTTCGAATCCACACCGTTCTCATAGTCTTGAATCAAATCCTGCAAAATGAACCTCCATAAGAAAGTACACGGAATTTTGTCCCAGAACTGTAATAGCTTATCTGCTCAAATTGCTTATCGGTCAGGCATATCTGTCAAATCACTTTCGTTGTCTACCATGCTTCAAAACAAAAGAGTAATAATATCTCTAGCCGATACAAATGTGTCAAATAATTATTGCATGCTAGCTCCTGTACCGTATGTTAAAAATTAAAACTACTTATAGATGGGTTGAGGTTAAATAATGTAACCGATTCTAAATTAGCTAATGCTATATCACTGAATGTGGAAAATGCAAATCGGTCTATTTTATTCAAAATTCGTTTTATACATGCATGCAGAACGAACTGTCTTTATCCCCAACGCTTTAGAAATAACGTATGTTTATTGTCGTGGTGATTTTTTATTCATGACGTGTCTTGTTTTCAATTACCTAACTATAAGCTTTATAATGAATTTTAAATTTTACTTGAGTTGATTCTGAGGATCAAGCACTGTTATTAACGATGAAGTTAGTGCCGACAAAGACAGAATATTAATCTTGTTTATATTAGCCAAATAAAAAATGTATAACGAACTAGTGTTTATCGAAAACGTTACGTATAAGTTGTATCTTATTAATTATTACATAGGTATAATTATCTTTCCTCAGTCAATAATTTGAAATTCAATACTATTATCTAGAAGTAAGCCATCATTTTATAATGTAATATTTATAACATGTTAGACTATGTTGTCTGTGAAAGAACTGTTTTCCTATATTAATTCACCCCATGGTTAAAATTTTATTAAATTTACACTTTCTTCCTTATCTTGAAAGCATTACCTATGTATTTAACTGTAATTTATTTTATTTCTGCCTTCATGTCGTTGGGTATTTTGCAGATAACTTCCATACACCCCACATCCAATATTTAATATGAAAAACAAGTTACTCACTATTCACTATGTATACTATTGATCAAATTCTGATTACGATAGTATACCAATAAAGGTAATCAATGACATTATTCTGAAATTATAATAAATGTATTTTAATCTGAAAGGCAACAATGAGGAACATTCCCCATACGACGGCGGTCCTTCTGTGAGTCCCAGAAATGAATCATCATCTGCCGCGCTACCTAGAGAATAAGGATACGCAATAAGGTGTTATTGCGTGGCAAACGTCATAAATAAAACATGTTTCATTTGAAAGTTAGGGATTATTCAAAAAAATAGAAATGAAAATATAAAGCTTATTTTTTTAATAATGAATTATTATTTGTTTGCTTATAATTGTATTGAAAAATATTCGTTATAGGATTTTGCAAACAGCAGAAAAAATAACTATCTATAACTAAAAGAAAACCTTTGTGTAAAAATATTAATGAAATCTTTACATTCTTTCGATAATCTGAATTCTGGTTATGCTAGCAAATTAAAATCCTAAAATGAATTTGTCTAATTTCTTATTTGACAATTCCCATTCTAACACTAACATCCACACAGTCCCCTACGGCCATGCAGATTAAACTAGTATCTACATAACCCCCTACGATCATGAAGATTCAGTTAAAAATTAGAACAAAAGCAGAGGCCTAAAATGAATTTATTTATCTACTTTGTCTTTAAAAAGTTTCATTCTAATGGATTACATTTTCATGAAATCTATCATTCTGTTTCTTGGAAATGCTTAGCCTTTGAAACGCTTTTCGCCTTTATTCTGGAGCTCATCAGAAAGACATAAAGCCACTCATAAAGATGTTCCATGCAAAATCAAGACCATTTCTATGAATAAGTGTGAAATAATTATATTTGACATTGACTGATAAAAACAACCTCACCTATCTATTAGCTAACTAGTACTGGAGCCTATATACTCTATGCACGTTTAATAATGAATTATTATTTATGTCTTAACGAATAAAATACCAAAATACTTCGAATTCCCGTTTAACTGAGCAGAACTTGTGCAAGTTGTTTCAATCTCATCTGAAATCTTCACAGACCACTCGAAATTCATTTTTTACATAATATTGATATGGGACATACTAGTGAATCTATTTTGTGACATGACTGTCAAATGAAATTAGATAAAATAGTATATTTATTAAAAAATATCAGTGCCCACGGAGTGGATACAACCAAACACATACCACTTCACAAAACCAAATCTTCACAAAACGTAAACTATTACAGAAGAATAACACTCTGGAGTGTGTACCCTATACAAATATTACACAATTCCTTATCAAATAAATGGAGAAGTACATCGGGAAACTACCCAACTATCGAACAGCATTCATTATGGGCAGACCATCGGATGACCATATGTACACCGCCAGATGGATCTTGGAAGAAAAATGAATAGAAGGGCAAGCACATAGTCTCAACTGGCCTTCAAAAGACACTCAGTACATGAGGCTAACCTACCAAGAGGCTAACACCTTACGCAAAAGGCTCGCACTACCTAATATGATAATAAAAGCGATATAATATAATATATATAATAATATCGCAATATAATGGTTTGAACAGGCGATAGAATTTAAAATGAAGGACATAGGAGTTAAGCAAGGATTATCCCGCCCCCACTATTCCCCACAGTCCTGGATGAATTGCTACAACGCACAATTAAGAAAACTTAAAAATTCAGTGAACACGCTGAAACGATAAGGTCTTCCATCGTGCTGCATACGGTGATCATCTCCTCTTCATTACCGAGGAAGAACAAGATATCGTCAAATTTCTAGAAAACCTGAAACATCTTTACGCCTCTGGAATGAGAATAAATTTCAAAAAGAGCTTAATCATGGTGCGAAATTTATTGACTAAAACGAGACCAGGTGGCGAAGAAAAATACAAAATAGACCAAATAGACCTAAGAACCACGAACAAAATGAAATACCTAGGAACATATCTGATGAATCACCTAAGAAGGAAGGAAACAGTAAGAGAAGGGACCAAAGTGGCCTACAGTCACAAGAACTATACTACGTTCCATTGAGGAAAATCAACCATGAACTCTGATTAAAGATATATACACGGCCGTCATACTACCCACGATGACATGCGAGGTTAAGAATGCAGCAACGACAAAAGCGAATAAGAGAAACCTGAGAAGAGCTGAAAGTAACATCGTCCAATTACTTGCAATAACAATAAAATCACGGAAATTACATAGAACGTAAGCATTACTAGAGGGGAAAACTATAATTGAACAAATAGAATTGTACGCAATGAATACTAGAAACGCGTCCAAAGCCGGGACACGGCACAACTACTGAAGAAAGTGCTGGGACTAAACAGTGATAATCTGAATATAGTGTCCAATCAACGAAGAAAAAATAGGAGAAATAATTCGTATAATTACAAATGTTTTTGTTTTTCGGATTTTCGCGTTTCACATCATGTAGATTACGAAAACATAGATTCTTCAATTTCATCAGTCTGTCCGTCTATCTATTTGTCTGTATGTCGGTTTATCCGTCAGTGCATTAACTAAAAAACTGCTTGACGGACAACAGTCAAATTTTCTAGGTAGCTGACGCTGCTGCCACCGAAGAAATGGTTAGACTTTCTCTGGAAAATATACAGAGTGGACCGTCTAAAGGGAATATACAATTGAAAAAAATGTGTCCACTCAAATTTAAGATTTCCACGTTTCGTGATATTCTAAACATATTTCGAAAAAACAAATCTTTTACCGCTACTGTAGAATAGATGATCGAAAAAAATTGTATAAAAAGTACCGATCCCAGAAAAAAAAAGTTTAATATTCGCTAGAGGGCGTTATTTTCAAGTTATTCAAGAAAAACCTGAAAACGGGGTCTTGGAGTTTGGAGTTTGTGAGAGGGCAGTCACAAAGAGTGACCGTAGCACCCCCATTGGGCCCCTTGTACATCCTCCCGAGGGATACAAGATTCCACCTAGGCCTCCAACCATCTTAATCTTATGAAGAAGGTGGTGATGCTGCCTAGGGGAATATCCCTCAAGTCGGCCAAAGTAGGCCAACGTTCTTGTTCACAGCCTCTGCATAGGGGTGTGTCGTTTAACTTCATGTTATAACGGTGCTTTCTCAGCTGGCAATGACCAGTAAGAATTCCTGTCGCGAAGCGCAGGTTCTTCCTGGACGTTCCCAGGTAGGTCATCGTTGTATCTTTGTCGGGGTATCTAAACAGATCCCTGGCCAACTGACAACTATGAGTTTCGTCCCACAGTTTTTTAAATTTTCTGTGGGTGTTTTCTTTAATCATTAGCATTATTGCTGAGGTCGGCAGTATGTTAAAAGGACCAGGTCTAATTATACTTAGACTGGCTGCCTCCTTAGCCAGACTGTCAGCTTCCCTGTTGCCTCTGCACTATGCATGCCCTTTGACCCAGCATAGAATGACACTGTTCATGCTGGAGGCGGCTACAAGTGCTTGATGGCATTCCCATACTGACCCTGTTGCTATTTTGTGTCTCTGTAGGGCCAGTAGTGATTGTCTACTATCAGTGTAGATTCTGATTGTTTTTCCCGTTATTTGTCTACGGGAAATTTCTTTTGCGGCTATGGTTATTCCCGCCAGTTCTGTTTGTGTTATATTGTCTTGTTTGTCCATAGCCCATTTAATTTGAATTTGCAGATTCCTGGAGTATACCCCACAACCTGTTCCTTCTTTCTTTTTCGATCCGTCTGTGAAAATGTTAACTGTTCCTTCACTAACAGCCTCATTGCTACTGTTGGTGTGTATTGCATAGGTTCTATCAGAGATGAACTGTGGAGAAATACCATCTGCGCGTACCTGCAAAAGTGGCATCTGTTTGATTGCCTCATTTCACAGTCGGCATCTGGTCGCTCCACATCCTATGTTTGGCTGTATATCAACGGATTTGAGACGTGCCATAGTAGTTAGGGCCACCTCTTCTAGATATATGTCTAGTGGTGGCAGGAACGGCATCACTTCCATTGCTCTTGTTGGTGTCGTTCTCATAGCTGCAGAACCAATCAAAGAGAGTTCAAAAAACTAGTCAGGCAGAGACAACGAGAGGCATGGAGAGCCTACTGTGAGGAGATCGAGGATTACTCGCAGGCTGCTAGGCTACATAAAATACTTGCCAAAAACAAAGACAATCACCTAGGTCTACTGAAAAAGGATGATGGTACCAGTACCAACGACCTACATGAAAGCCTAGAGTTGCTTATGGAAACTCACTTCCCAGAATCTGTAGTGACAGATCGGAAGGAATGGCCAAATGAAACCGACACTCAACCCACCGAACTGGACTGGCAAACTGCCAAACAAATTGTGAGTGAAGACAGAATTAAATGGGCAATACTGGGCTTCTCCCCCTTCAAATCGCCAGGTACTGACGGCATTCATCCAGCCCTTTTACAATGGGGTCTGGATGAAATAGTGCCGCACCTGACAGCAATATTCAGGACGTGCCTAGCACACCTTTATATTCCGAAGGTGTGGAGAGAAGTCAAAGTAGTGTTCATACCAAAGGCGGGAAGAATAGACTATACTACCCCCAAAGCATACCGACCCATTAGCTTGACCTCGTTCCTTCTCAAGGCGATGGAAAAGCTATGTGAGCGATACTTGAGGGATGTTGCGATCACTGCTAATCCCACACATCCCAATCAGCATGCATACACCCCGGGCAGATCCATCGACACCGCCCTTCATGCGGTTAGTGGTCGGATTGAAAAGTCTTTGGACAATAAAGAGTCCACCCTGGGTGTCTTCATAGACATAGAAGGCGCTTTTGATAAAACCACCTTTCCAAAAATTACAGCAGCCCTCACGAGCAGGAACGTTTCTCCGATCGTAAGTGGCTGGATATCCAACATGCTCTCAAAAAGAGCGGTACAGATTAACATGGGAGACATCGCTGTTAGAGGAATGGTTGCAAGAGGCTGTCCTCAGGGGGGTGTCTTATCACCTCTTCTATGGAACTTAGTTCTTGACAGCCTCCTGCGCCGCCTCAACTCCGAGGGATTCCACACAATTGCATACGCAGATGATCTAACGATACTGCTTAGTGGTAAATTCGAAGGAGTCCTCTGTGATCGAATGCAGATGGCCCTGAGAATAATCGAAAGATGGTGCAGTGAACACTCTCTGTCGGTCAACCCCAGGAAGACAGAGCTGGTCCTCTTCACAAGGAAAAGGAAATTGGGGCCAATGACGGCCCCCGTTCTCCTAAATACCACACTAAATGTCGCATCAGAAGTAAAATACCTTGGAGTAACTTTTGATGCCAAACTAACATGGAATCTTCATTTAGACAGAAGACTAAAGAAGGCTTACATCTCTTTTGGGCAGTGCCGCAGAACCATAGGGAAAACCTGGGGAATGAAACCCAAAGTGGCTATGTGGATTTACACTGCTATAATAAGACCAATGATAGCCTATGGAGCCATCGTCTGGTGGCCTAAGAGTCAGCAGACTGTAGCGAAACGTAAGCTCAGCCAGGTACAACGAGTAGCCTGTTTAAACACAATTGGAGCTATGAGAACAACACCAACAAGAGCAATGGAAGTGATGCTGTGCCTGCCACCACTAGACATATATCTAGAAGAGGTGGCCCTAACTACTATGGCACGTCTCAAATCCGTTGGCATACAGCCAAACATAGGATGTGGAGTGACCAGATGCCGGCTGTGGAATGAGGCAATTAAACAAATGCCACTTCTGCAGGTACGTGCAGATGGTATTTCTCCACAGTTCATCTTTGATAGACCCTATGAAATACACACCAACAGTAGCAATGAGGCCGTCAGTGAAGGAACAGTTAACATCTTCACAGACGGATCGAAAAAGAAAGAAGGAACAGGTTGTGGGGTATACTCCAGGAACCTGTAAATTCAAATTAAATGGGCTATGGACAAACAAGCCAGCATAATACAAACAGAACTGGCGGGAATAACCATAGCCGCAAAAGAAATTTCCCGTAGACAAATAACGGGAAAAACAATAAGAATCTACACTGATAGTAGACAATCACTATTGGCCCTACAGAGACACAAAATAACAACAGGGTCAGTATGGGAATGCCATCAGGCACTCGTGGGCGCCTCCAGCATGAACAGTGTCATTCTATGCTGGGTCAAAGGGCATGCACAGTGCAGAGGCAACAGGGAAGCTGACAGTCTGGCTAAGAAGGCAGCCAGTCTAAGTATACTTGGACCTGGCCCTTCCAACATACTGCCGACCTCAGCAATAATGCTAATGATTAAAGAAGACACTCACAGAAAATTTAAAAAACTGTGGGATGAAACTCATAGTTGTCAGTTGGCCAGGGATCTGCTTAGATACCCTGACAAGGATACAACGATGATCTACCTGGGAATGTCCAGGAAGAACCTGCGCTTCGCGACAGGAATTCTTACTGGTCATTGCCAGCTGAGGAAGCACCTTTACAACATGAAGTTAAATGACACACCTCTATGCAGAGGTTGTGAACAAGAAGACGAGACTGTCCAACACGTACTCTGTGAGTGCCCGGCAGTCTCCTCTAGCAGAGAATCCATTTTGGGACAACGTTGGCCTACACTGGCCGACTTGAGGGATATTCCCCTAAGCAGCATCACCACCTTCTTCACAAGATTAGGATGGTTGGAGGCCTAGGTGGAATCCTGTATCCCTCGGGAGGACGTACAAGGGGCCCAATGGGGCCTAGGTGCTGCGGTCACCTAAATGTGACTGCCCTCCCACAAACTCCAAACTCCAACATAACTGCAATTGTGTTTAAACAGGCTACTCGTTGTACTTGGCTGAGCTTACGTTTCTCTACAATCTGCTGACTCTTAGGCCACCAAACAATGGCTCCATAGGCTATCGTCGGTCTTATTATAGCAGTGTAAATCCACATAGCGACTTGAAATTGCAATATTGATACTAATTGACCTTCATCTTTCCTGTAAATTTCAAGACAACGGGACTTATATTTCTTGAGATATGATGTTTTAAAATTTTAGTAATTAAACGTTAATTGCGAAAAGACTTAAATGAAGGTTGTTCTTCTAAATCGACCACTTCTGGGGAGAAATTCAAAGATCTTTTACTTTGACAGTACACTTGACAGCAGATTTGATAGCTGCCAAGTATCAAGGTTACAAATTCCTAAATAGAGGATTTTTTCGTTAATTCAGCTTTTTTGTGGGGAAATTCGGTGATTTTGTGTTTTGTATTTTGACAAAAAAAATTTTTTTTTTAATTTTGAAAACGTTTTAAATCTATTTATCACTACTATAGAAGAGACGAATAATTTTGTTTGCTCAAATTTAAAATTTCCCCGTTTTATAACATTCCAAACCTATTTCGGAAAAAAAAATTTGCAACATTTTTTTACCATTTTGGAAAAAAATTTAACACTAGAATAGATGGAAAACATTTTGTTTTGCTCAAATTTAAAATTTTCACGTTTCGTGGCATTCTAAACCTATTTCAGAAAAAACATAATTTTATAAACTTTTTTTACCACTACTATAGAATAGAAGGAAACTTTCCTTTTGATCAAATTAAAAATTTCTACGTTTCATGACATTCTAAACCTATTTCAGAAGAAAAAAATTTGAAAATTTTTTTACCAACATTTTTAAAATTTAAAAAAAAAAATGAAAATTTTTAACCGCCACTATACTTCCACTCCATTGCGTGAATGTGGGATTGAAAATGTGACAGATGGCAATAATATTTGGCATATGCACCTATTATACTTTTATTGAAAAACGTACAGGGTGGTGATCCCAAGAAACAATTCAGTCATGGTGGACATTTGTAAAGGTATTTGCGCAAGCCTTCCATACTTGGCACCTGTTATTTAGTATTGAACTTTTGCTGTTGGATGAGCACTCTGTGCATTTTTTTAACCAAAAGTTATCAGGTTTTCTTTGTAATAATAGCAATAATTATATTCCGATTATTATTCTCAAATGCACAAATAACGAGGGAAGTTCTCTGTAAATACCTTTACCGATTTTTTTTTTTCTTGTAAACATTCAAATTTTGCTAGTACGGTTTTAAGTAATGTATTATTTTTATTAAAATTATAATTATAATGCATAATTAGGTCTCTGTAATGGATACCTTAGTTTTCTATATTTACGTATACATGTGTAATTTTTTATATTCGCAAACCGGTTAATGTTTGTCTTATCGTGAGTAGTTATACGTTCGTAGCCAAAACACTTTGCTTGTAAGGCCAATAATCTGATGGGAAAAAATAAAATATAGTTTATTAACAGCGCACATGTTAGGATGCCCTTATTTCCTTGCTCCGTACATTGTTATATTCAACCCATGATACTCAGTAAAATTCTTCAGTAATAATACGAATTAATTATTCAGTCAAGCCAAGAGGAACGCTAGCTCTACAGCATTACCTGCGTATAGGATAATGTATGCTTCCTAACTGCCATACTGTAGTTGGAATTTTAGTAGTAATTGCAATATTAATGAGCACTGTTCGCGTTTCGTGTTTTATGTAATTTATCCAGGTCTTAATGAATTATTAAAGCAGCTCATCAAATAATTCCAGCCATGGTATTATAAGCTGCGTATCTGATATATCTTCAAGAATATTTTAGGAAAGTACAGCTCTTTTTTAACAGTAAATCAAGTTATCATCACTTACATATTAATAAGTTCAAGACCGACAAAGAAGGTATAAATAATATTTATGAAATCATTTATATAATTTAAATAATGTTCTGTTCTGTTGTCTACCGAACGCTTTACCAACAAGTTCGCATTATTGTTATCACAGTATAAAATATGTCGAAAATGTCAATTCCCACAAAGGATAATATCATATTTGAACACATAATGAAAAAACAAGGGTCACGTATTTCTTATTTTTTTCAAACACAATAGAATCGTCCGCAAAAAGTTAAAGGAAATTCAAATTTTTAATAAAGATATCGCGTTATCTGCCCACATTGTCAAAAGCATTCTCTACTAGAGCTTTTTTATTGGATGTCCCAGTATCTACTTGGAATGTTACTATTCTATCAAGTATAATATCTGTCTCCACGAATTGTTTCTACCTTTAAAATTACTTATGTTTGTGTTCCCCATTTAGTTGATAAATAAAAGGCTTTAATACAATTACATAAAATTCCAAAATTGGAGAATCAGCAAAATATTGGGCATGTCGCTTTCGAGTGTTATGATATTTTAAGCAATCGTAAAATAACAAGAGTTTCTGGACTATAAACAATTATATTTATCACCTTTTGATACTCTAGGAAACACCTATTAGCTAGCGTACAAAACTTTATGTCTTGTTTCAATTCAAACTCTTGTGAGCAATAAGAAATAAGTAAAAAAGGTCAAGTTTTTTTTTTTAAAGAACGGGGTTCTAGAAAGACAGAAGTAAGAAAGGCAAGGTAACGGCCGTGTGGTAGGTTTAATTAAATATTTCGTAATTTGCGGATAAAATATAGTGCCACTAAGAGGGAGTCTTATTAAGGATTTGTTGTTTGGTCAAAGATACCCTCTTTAACAATTTATATTATATTGTTTTTTTTTTTTATTATAGAAATCCTTGCATAATGATGTAAACGTATTCTGATGATGTTAGGGAAAATCGGCACGAGGAGGTAAGCGTTTTGCAATAAATAATCATAAAAAGTATTAACAATGTATACTTGTTGATTAATACAGTTGATAAAATATTAAGACCAATTATTATTATCTTTTTAGACGTTTTTCTTTGGTTCCACTTACGTTTGAGTTGTAAAAAGTAATATTTTGGGTAAAATTAAGTTTTACTAAGAATGACTTTTGAAATAGTCGCTAATCCTAGGAAAATCGGGAAAGTCTTGAAAATCCTTAGTGCGTTCGCAACCGACATCTCGTTTCATCTTTAAAGGAGGTATAGTTATAGTTTAGGGATTATGTAAGGTAATGTAAATATCTCATTACTTATTGTTTATGATATTGATACCTTTCATCGGAGTCATTTTTTAAAGTTTATAGTAAGGGTGTTTGGACAACTAGCTGTTTTGATTTCGCGGTGTCCGAAAACTCCGCCTCTTGTAACGTGCATGTATAGGAAAATATTTGTACACCACTGTTTTTGTAATTTCGGTATTTGCTCTTAATGTATTTATTTATATACCAATAAGGTCCGTGTTCTTTAATTTTGACATCATTATAAATTTGTAACTCAGATTTATTTAGTGATTTTTGGCCGAGCTATTATAAATTTTAGTTAGGGTAATATTATTGTGTAAATCACTTGGCGCCCATTAATATTCACTATTTTTATTGGTGCATTAAGATCTTCCATCCACGACCCTTATCACGAGCAGGAACATTACTTGCCGAACTTAAACCTTAAAAAAAGCATTAACGTTATCACCTGTAAATTAACAAACACCCAGGTGGGCGTTATACGAGATATAAATTTGGAATTTTTCCTCAAATGGATCAAACCCTCACCCTACCTAATTAGCATAAAATCAATAATTTCAGTCTTACCGGTAGTGGTCGCAACTGTATCGAATTGCTTAATACATAGATGTCTCGCGCGGAATTGTGTTGGAGGCCAACAACAGGAAACGGAAAAGTCCAGTATTACTATAGTATATTATTTAACGAGCGATAATGTAGGTAATAACTCACGCAGGTGAAGTTTGCAGCGCGAGCCGTAGGCGAGTGCTGTAAATCATCAAGTGTGTTATTACCAACGCCGAAAGTTGAATACTATACTTCATCTACGATTATAACAATAAATATTAATATAATAGTTTGACAATATCCAAACTATCCAAATATGTCAAATCGCTATCCACCCCTCAATAATAATAATGGATCATCTATTTTATTTTGCGCTTTACATCAACTGGACAGGCTAGGCATGAAGTTAAAGAAGATTGATGTAAAAATAAATCACTAGGGAGTTGTGATAAATCACACTATTTTTTTGTGGATACATACATGTTCAAAAGCAGTTGATTAATTATATATAATCTAATAAGAGTAGATAAAGCAATACACAACACGTGAAAAGATCAAATATATAGTAAAAACCACACATAAATAATATATGACACTAAACAAATTACAAATAAATGTATGTAATAGTTTAATAAAACACTTGCGATTAAAGTCAATACAAAAAACACATCAATTTTCATAATGGATGCCAAAATATGAGATTCAATTACGATCTCTCATTTAGATACCCACTGAGCGAGTAATAAATTTTTCAATTAATAGTTTTATAATACGTTTTTTAAACAAGCTTTAAATATGCAATGATTATGAGTATGCGAGGTAATTTGCTATTAGCCTTAATGGCTAAATATTTTGGGCCGTGCACATAAACTGTAGACTCATGTTGAGTATCTTTAAGATATCATTACCTCTCGATATTAGCGATATTAATCAGCATCGTATCATCAACGGTCCTAAAGTTATTCCTTTTTGGATGCATAGATACAGGGTGTGTACTGTATACCGGGTGTAACAGGATCATGGGATACTCCCCTTTTATCCTTTAGTTTTGAAGATAATTGATTGAAATTAAAGATATACTACATACAAAATAAGCGGCACTATTTGACAGAATTGTTTTGTTTTCACTTCTGGTTTCGCACACTAACTTTCTCGATTTTTAAATGGAACACCCTAAATATTATTGCATCTTTGAATTCTGCATAATTTTCTGAATCCAACGATGCCAAATAAGTGACGTTTCAAACATCATTATTTTTTATAATATAATTTTTAGTTTCCCATTTAAGTGTGCCATGACGGTTCCGATTCATTCTAAATGGCCCGTAAATGCTACAAAAATCGAAACCCGGTTAAAAACACTAAATTACGTGATTTATGAGCAAATAAAATTCACCAAAATTGTTTTTGGGGCAAAGCTCAATTTTTTCAAATGAAACCATAACGGTACCATAGTACCATTTATTAGTACTATTAGTAAGGCATTTATTCATATCTCGTATTAAAATATGCGATAAATACAAACAAAATTACAGCTAAAATAAAATAAGAAAATACAATTTTGTTCCAATTAAATGTTAAGAATTAACTATAAGGTGGCTTTGAAAACAATGAAATATTTAGCTTGTCAAACATTTATTGGTTTAACGGTGTTTTTATTGTGTCTAAAAATTGTTTAAAATTCTTATTAATCGTGTTCAAAATGCCACAAATTTATACAGGAGATGAAAAAGTGGACATGTTAATTATTTATAGGGAAAGTAAAAAAAAGTGCAGTTGCAGCTATGGACCTTTATGCCCGACGATATCCTGATAGACGAGGTCCAGCGAAAAATTATTGTAAACGTGTTGAAAACCAATTCCGAAGAGAGCTCAACAATGATCCCGAAGAAACCTTCATTACTGATGAAGGAACGGAAGTTAATGTTTTGGCTCGAATAGAAGTTGATAAGATTGTTTCTTTAAGGCAAGCTGGGTTTGAATTGAACATCGGTCACCAAACAGTAAGCTGAATTTTGCACAAATACCACTATAAATCTTTTAAATACCAATTGCACCAGGATTTGTACGAAAGTGATTACGTACGTAGGATGGAATATTGCAATTGGATTTTTTATAATAACGTTCAGCCAAACAATGATTTTTTCGGACTGATTTTATTTTCGGACGAGTCAAGGTTTACAAATTTGGGATTATTTTAACCGACAAAATACAAACTATTGGTCACAAGAAAATCAAAATTTATTATTGGAGGGTAACTTTCAAGTGCAGTTCGGTTTGAATTTTTGGCTTGGAATAATCGGTAGTAGAATCATTGATTCAATAATATTTGAAGAACCTCCGACTGGTACCAGACACTTGAGATTCCAGGTAAATGAGTCTGTGTCTCGGGTCTTTGAGGACATTTTAGATGAGTTAGTTAGATTTAGGACAGGGAATGTATTTCCAACAAGATGGCGCTCCTCCCCACAATTCAAGGATAGTAACTGATTACCTTCAACGGAAACTCGGAGAAAACGTAATTTCCACGAATAGTCCTGTGAGGTGGCCTCCAAGGTCACCTGGTTTAACGCCCCTTGATTTCATTTTTTGTGGTCATTTGAAAAATATTGTCTATGCAACCGCCGTTACAACCCGTGAAGACCTGGAGCTACGAGTAAGGCGAGCAATTAACAGCATAACGGCCCAACAATTGGCGAACGTTCTTCGAGAAACATCTATGCGAGTTCAGAAGTGCATTGACGTTATTGAACAGCATTTTGAACAACTAATGTAATGTTTTGTGTTAATTTTTTGTATTCCAATACCACTTTATGAGTAACAAGGTAATTAGAATAAAATTGTATTCTCTTATTTTCTTTTAGCTGTAATTTTGTTTGTGTTTATCGCACATTTTAATACGACATATGAATAAATTCTTTATTAATAGTACTAATAAATGGTACCACGGTGCCGACATGGTTCCATTTGAAAAAATTGAGTTTTGCCCCAAAAAATTTGGTTAATTTTATTTGCTCATAAATCACGTAATTTAGTGTTTTTAACGGGATTTCGATTTTTGTAGCATTACACAGATCATTTAGAATAAATCGCAACCGCCATGGCACACTAAAATGGACAACTATAAATTATATTATAAAAAAAACTATGTTTGAAATGTCATTTATTTGGCATCGCAAATTATGCTGAATTCAAAAATGCAATAATATATAGGGTGTTTCATTTAAAAATCGAAAGTTAGTGTGCGAAACCAATTGTATGTGCCGCTTATTTTGTATGTAGCATATCCTTAATTTCAATCAATTATCTTCAAATCTAAAGGAGAAAAGCGGGGTATACCATGATGTTGTTACACCCGGTATGTACAAATATTTCGCATGGTATGCATTGGCCAAAGATAAGTAAAAAAGTATTATAATATTTTTTCCTCACTCCAACGCTTTTCTTAATTTAAATATTTTTAGAAAATACTGCATTTCCAGGTCAAATAGTAGTACTTATAATATTGACTGGGTCAGTAATGCTTATTAAATTAAGCCCAGTTCAAGTAAAAAACGCCAGGTAAATGGCCGCTCTATTGAATATTGCTAACTGTCTTTCATAAAATACTTCAAATTTGTCAGCGTTGTCAGCTCAAAGAAAAATTTTATGTATTTTTCGGCCATGCGTTGTTTAGTTGTAGGCTATTCCGCTGCTTCCAGTCACACAGTGTTGTCAATGTGTTTGGTTTGTCCAGAAGTAGCAGACAATTTTAATTGTTTTGTATGTTGTCTGTGTCTCGGGTCTTTGTACCAGACATGTTATATATCATCTTATTCTTTTGAAATAAATAGTTTGTATGACCCCAAGTACTAACACAATCGTCAAATTACTGTGTCATCAACGCACAGACATAAAATCTTTTGCGTATAAGTCTGTAATTTGGTGAATATGTTACTTTTGATGCGGAAGTATCCAGTAAGAAGAGATTTTCTGAAGTTCTTAACTAAAAGGGTTAAGATAAGGGTTGAAAATTTTGCCAATCATAAGATTGTATGAAGTCAATCCTCGATCTACAATTTGCCGAAAATTTTACATTTCTCGTTGGTGATCATGATCAAACACAAAATATATAAATGATTCATGTGGCTTCAACATTTATATCTAACTACATTGATTCATTGACAATAATAACCTTCCAATATTGATGTATTTGATTGATGCTATTAGAGTTTAGAATTAATAAATACCTTTGTGATCATACTTGCCGACGCAACGTTGTATTAGTAAATTTTCTAATAACTAATAATATTATTTTCAGATCTTTTCCGATTAATTTAATACATTGTTAATCACTTTATTATACGAGTATAAGCATCACCGTGGAGTTTTTTTTAATACTTTACTAAGCAGACCTTTACATGTATAACTGAGTGTATGATTGTCTAACCATATGGTTGATAGAATATGGCTGAGTCATGAAACTAACAAGATTAACATTCTTCCAACCAATTAATTCAACGTATTGAAGAAAGTATCGGCTATCTGTTAAAACTGTTAAAAGTAAATCTTTGAATGAAATTGAAAATATTATTTGGTTTCATAGCAAACTTAAATTTCAATTCCCTAAACACTAAAAAGTAATTTGTACGACAACACAATCAAACGGATTTCCGAAATTATAAATATTTCCGTTAGCCTTAAGTTGACTGTTAGTTAGTTAGGTTTATATCCGTTTACCGCTTTACATTGAAAAGTAAATTTTAGAAAAACTCTTGAAATAAATTGGACTCCATTAAAAAAAAATGGATCATTTCCAGTGGCCCAATTTCATCTAAATCTATTAATGTTATGAAATTGTGGCAGCTCTATTGACTTTACCATTTTGATCTTTAGCTTTTAATGTCAAATTCAATATCAGGAACTCCGAAAATACCTATTTCCTTCACCTGTACCTCCACCATAACCTTCAATATTTTCCAATAGAAATTACTTTTTTCCGAATTTTGCTCACCTCTGCTAGACATAGCTTGATAAAAGATGTATGGGACTACCGCCGAGTCATACTATATAGTTTGCAAAAGATTTTGTAGCAATCGTTTAAGCCATTTCAGAGAATTTGTTGAACAGATAAGAGAAAATACATGCATACTGGACGAGAACGAATTGACAGCCTCTCCATTTTAAAACATTTAAATGTTTGTTAAAAACAAAGTTTACAGATATAAATATTTAACAAATGCAGCTGTAGAAACTTAAATATCCATGGAATTTATCGTATATTAAATGTAAAATGGTGACTGACAACCGAGATACCAAAATAAGACGTTAAAGCCATATATATGTACTAGTAGGCTGACCTGTCGTTGAGAAGTCTATTACAAAGATTTCTCGCATACGCTTCGAGTAGTCACACAACGAGTAAAGGCTTACTTGCGTTAGCCGGGCACACACAGAGGTTTATCTGAGGACTTCATCCAGAACAGTTTAAGTCTGCGCTCTTCGTGGACTTGGTATGTGACAGACTAAATATTACCACACCACAAGCTTAAAAGACATGTCTGTAAACGACTTAATCTCTCGCAGACAAAACTGTCTGTTAGTGGGTGAAATCTTTAGATTTATATTCATACTTTGCCAAAACTGCAGACTTGGCGGTCTTGGCGAAAGTTTCTAGTAGAAATCTTTTACGTTTCTGGTGATAAATAGGTACTGTTTTGTTGTGTTAGTGAGAAAATGGCCAGAAAAAATATAAATAAGAAAAAAGTTGCATTGGGTTTGGCTATGATTAACATACACCTTATGACAAATAACTTTTACTCTAATAACTACAGAATGATGAAGCAAATGGGTAAGAAAATGGTTATTAGAAAAGGAAACTCTAAGTCATTTGCCGTTATTGAAGCAATTGAGACAAAAGGAGCCCGACGATTTTAGAAACTATTTAAGAATAGATAGCACAACTTTTGAAAGATCATTGTCCATGGTAAAAGAAAGACTAACAAAGCAACATACTGTCCTGAGGGAAAGATAAATGTTTATGAATTCGGTTAAACATGCTTTTCCCATAAAATGTGTATCAATACTTTCAAAACGGGTACCAGTACTTTCGGCAATTTCGTTTTGATATAATTGAATGCAGATTTCACCTGTGAAAGAAGACTGTGCGAATTATGGCATCAACATACTTTAACATGTGGTGTATGTCTTCAGACAAGTCTGTCGTGTATTAAGACACTAATGCCCAGATTTGTTAACAGACATTGACTGTGCCGGGTAAAGCCCGTAGATAAACCTCTGTGTGTGTGCACCCGGCTATTATTGACTAAAATCCCGTCTGTACATATTATCTACTCCTGGTATTATGTATCCATTCCAGTAGCACCTTCTAGCGGTGCTACTAGATACTATACAGGGTGTTGCATCATGAGAGGGACATAGCTTAATAGGAGGTAGAGAACATCAGTGGTAACCGGAACCTCCCATAGAAATGTCTCATTGGGCCTTCACTACGAAATTACAGGGTGTTAAATAATTTTTGGCCAAACCTGTTTTTTGTCATAACTTTGACAGGAAATGAAATAACGGATTCATTTTGGTACGGCTAATGTACAAACGAGCCCCAAGAGGTACATGTATAAAAAAAAATATATCCAGGTCCGGACTCACTATAATTTATGTTTCTTCTTTGCATCAAAAAAACATCACCCTGTATATATTTTTTTGAAATTTCTATACGATATTCGAAAAGAGCAAGAAAAAACAAGCAAAATGGCCTATTTCATTTTTTTGTTACACCTTCGTGGTTATTTAAATACGTTGTTAAATGTGCAAGAAAATGGATTACAGAACCCTATTAAATGAGAGGCACGTGAAATAAATAGTTTTATAACTAAAATTTGCAAAAATTCTATTGAGCCTAGGTGGTCTGGGTGAATCCTAATTCCGGCACGTTTTAAAGGTCCATTTTGGTAAAAAACTGTGGTCCTAATAAGTAATCGGGTATGAAATAACAAAATTTTTAATCAATCACAGTAGGCTTGTTCAAAGTGACAGATAATAAAAAGAAATCTCCTAAACAGTTGAATAATTGTTTGTTAGTAATTTAATGTGTCAATAATCCGCATTTAGTTAGTGAAAACTTGTGAAAATATGTATTTTAACTATGCCAGTAAAATTTACAAACGGGGAATATGCTAACATAATATTCATCTATGGTTTCTGTAATGGAAATGGTAGGTCGGCGGAAAGAGAATATCGGCTGCGTTTTCCTGGTCGTCGATGCCCTAATCATAAAACCTTTAGTACGGTGTTCCAGTATGCAAGACAACACGGAAAGTTTCCTACTTCTGCAGTTGTGGAGCGTGTTTTACAACAAGGTGTGCAGGAACAAAACAATATTATAAACGTAGTTCAAGAAAACCCAAATATGAGCACTAGACGAATCAGTTTGGCAACTGGTATTCCTCATTGGCGAGTATGGAGAACCCTAAAAAGAGAACGTTACCATCCATATCATATCCAGCAGGTACAGCGTCTTCAACAAGGCGACGATATCCCCCGCCTGGCATTTTGTTGTTGGTTGTCTAATCATCGCCCAGTCATTTACAGAACCTTATTTACGGATGAGGCACAATTTACAAGGGATGGAGTAAACAATTCACGAAATAATCATAAATGGGCACAGGAAAACCCACATGCGGTACTCCAACGCCGTTCGCAACACAGGTTTTCTGTAAATGTTTGGGTCGGACTTGTGAATAGACATTTGATAGGGCCACATTTTTTTGAAGAAAGATTGAATGGTGAAATTTACTTTGATTTTCTTCAAAACATTTTACCGAATATGTTAGAAAATATCGGTATAAGAGGCATGTTGTTTCAGCATGATGGGGCCCCACCACATTTTAACCTTCAAGTAAGAGAACACTTAAACAATGTGTATCCTAATAGATGGATTGGACGCGGGGGTCCACATGAATGGCCACCAAGATCTCCTGATTGTAACCCTTGTGATTACTTTTTATGGGGACATTTAAAAAACGAGGTTTATAGCATTGAAATTGAAAGTAGACAACATTTAATCCAGCGCATCGTTACAGCCTGCGACGAAATACGGAATAATCCAGAAATGATACGTCGAGCAATTGGTGACCTTTCTAAACGCGCAAGAAAATGCACAGAATTTGGGGGAGGACATTTTGAAAATTTACTTTAGTGTCAATTACGTTTTATTTTTAAACACATTTAGTTATTGTTTTGTTATTTATTGTTAATTGAATGGAAAATATTTTATTTATTTAGATTTTAGTTTGTTCTCTTCCAATTTTTATTAAGTATAAAATGTTGATGATTTTCTTGATCAAAGCAACTGGTTGCTTAGGCCTAAATGGTTTAAATTATCTGTCACTTTTATTCTTTGAACAAGCCTACTGTGATTGATTAAAAATTTTGTTATTTCATACCCGATTACTTATTAGGACCACAGTTTTCTACCAAAATGGACCTTTAAAACGTGCCGGAATTAGGATTCACCCAGACCACCTAGGCTCAATAGAATTTTTGCAAATTTTAGTTATAAAACTATTTATTTCACGTGCCTCTCATTTAATAGGGTTCTGTAATCCATTTTCTTGCACATTTAACAACGTATTTAAATAACCACGAAGGTGTAACAAAAAAATGAAATAGGCCATTTTGTTTGTTTTTTCTTGCTCTTTTCGAATATCGTAACGAAATTTCAAAAAAATATATACAGGGTGATGTTTTATTGATGCAAAGAAGAAACATAAATTATAGTGAGTCCGGACCTGGATATATTTTTTTTTATACATGTACCTCTTGGGGCTCGTTTGTACATTAGCCGTACCAAATATGAATCCGTTATTTCATTTCCTGTCAAAGTTATGACAAAAAACAGGTTTGGCCAAAAATTATTTAACACCCTGTAATTTCGTAGTGAAGGCCCAATGAGACATTTCTATGGGAGGTTCCGGTTACCACTGATGTTCTCTACCTCCTATTAAGCTATGTCCCTCTCATGATGCAACACCCTGTATAATGATCAAAAGTTTATTAATAATATATTTACTTATTTAATCTATATCTTAGTTGTAATATTATTTTACTTAGCATAGACAGGGCCATTCCTGGCGGGGGTGCAACAGGTGCAGTCGCACGGGACCGGCATTTTAGCCTACTTCTATATCTGGATTAGATTTAAGAAGAAATATTTAATGTGTGGCATCTATTACCTATAAGACGTAACTTTTCGGATAATCTGTGTACACGAGGAATTAACACAGTAAATATATTTCAGGTCTTTGTCTTATCTGATTTCTATTTTCAATATTTATGAAGGTTTTTATATCAACAAAGGCTTCAAAGTATTGATGGTTTATAAGAACCTCTTTAATAAACCATCCATCCTGTATAATATTTCATCATCAGAAAAAATGATTCTAGCCCTATCATTCAAACATTTTACACCCCTCTTAACACATACGTGGACCGATTTGAATTAAAATTTAAATATGCTGGTATGTGTTGTTTTTTTTAAACAATTGTTAGTTTCAATTGCGCCATTTGCTCTTTTAATTAAAATGGCTATAAATGGTCATTCATTCTAGTTTCCTTTTTTAAAGTAAATTTAATAGAAAGTTCTTTATTATTTAATTTTTCCAAACATTATCTAATAACTCAATACCGCGAGGTCAAATTGCAAAATATCGTCTACATATCTCCACCAGATAACTGGTTTATATGTATAATTTTAAACATGTCTAGTCTCACAATAATCTTTAAACATTCTGCTTAAAATTAGTGACAATGAAGAGCTCATTGCCATACCGAAATTCTGCTGATAGAAATTATTTCCCAACTGAAAATGAGCTGTTTTGATATACAGTTAAAGGTTCCATTATGATATTTACACTCAATTTAGTAATATTCTGATATAGAATCATATTATAAGAGAAAAATGTGGTTTACAATTTTTCATGAAAATTTATATTTTACATGTTACAAGGATTTGAAATTTACCTTGGTACCTTGAGATTGTTAATATTTTAGTTCAAAACATTAAATATAGTAATATAATGATATGAAAGGCTTTCTATACACATGCCGGTATCTATTTTGGTAAATTTAATTTAGAATTTCAGTAACAGTAGTGGGTAAATAAGAGAGCTGGCGGATCAAGGTCAGGATCAGGATTTCCGAGAATTTACGTGCAGGTATGCGGGGTATCAAATTACATTTTAAAGCACGTGTGTAGCAATCTTGGATCAGGATTTCCGAGAATTTACGTGCAGGTATGCGGGGTATCTATTACATTTTAATGCACATGTGTAGCAATCTTGGAGCAGGATCTTGGATCAGGATTTCCGAGAATTTACGTGCAGGTATGCGGGGTATCAAATTACATTTTAATGCACATGTGTAGCAATCTTGGAGCAGGATCTTGGATCAGGATTTCCGGGAATTTACGTGCAGGTATGCGAAGTATCAAATTACATTTTAATGCACGTGGGTAGAAGTTATCTGAAGGTCACCGACAAGTCTCGACAAGTCTAGAATGTACCTGTGTATCAAATTACATTTCCGAGAATTTACGTGCAGGTATGCGAGGTATCAAATTACATTTCCTGGAATTTGCGTGCAGGTGTGCGAGGTATCAAATTACATTTCCTGGAATTTTAACGAACAAGTCTCGACAAGTCTAGAATGTACATGTGTATCAAATTTCAATTCCTGGAATTTTAGAATTACGTAACTGAGCTACATGGTAACAAACATTTAAAGGAACACCCTGTATATGAGCACATATAATCCCTGTATACGATTCAATTAATATGCTGTTAAGTATATATGACCACAACAATTTCCGTAGCCCCCCTGTATATAATAATACAAAGTGATTAATCCGAATCAATCAATGCATGTACTAATAAGTATAGGAAATATAAAATATACCCAATAAGACAATCTCCATAACCCCTGCATGTGACATAATGGTTAATCCGAATCAATCAATACATTATACTAATAAGTATAGGAAATATAAAAAATACCCTATAACACATTTTCCGTGACCCCTGTACATAATAATACAAAATGCTTAATCCGAATCAATCAATGCATTATACTAATAAGTATAGGAAATATAAAAATATCCTATAAAACATTTTTCCGTAGCCCCCTGTATATAATAATACAAAATGATTAATCCGAATCAATGCATGTACTAATAATTATAAGATATACAAAATGTATATGACCATAACAATTTCCGTGACCCCTGTATATAATAATACAAAATGATTAATCCGAATCAATCAATGCATTATACTAATAAGTATAGGAAATATAAAAAATACTCTATAACACATTTTCCGTAGACCTCTGTATATAATAATACAAAATGATTGATCCGAATCAATGCATGTACTAATAAGTATAGGAAATACAAAATACCCTGTATTCAACTATATGTGACATTTTTTAAAGAACCTGCATGAAAGTTTATCAGAATACATAAAAGATGAAATGACCTATTCCGAATGTGAGTATGTATTGAGAAAGTAGAAAATACCATTCAAACAACTACTTTAGTTCAATAAATGCAACAAAATAATAAAATACCCTGTATACGACTGAATCAATATGTAAGTATAGGAAATATAAAAAATACCCTATACGACATTTTTCGTGCCCCTCTATACGAGTCTCAATTAAAGAACAGACCTCGAGAATGCATTAAAAGCAAGCTAGATGTGTGCGATTATTGCCCATATTATTTACCGCGTAGGTAGGTTGATAACATAAACATCTTGTAAGGTGAAATAACTCCAGACAAAATAGAAATTTGATTTAAGTCTGTACAAATAATCTATTTTATCACATTATGGGAACGCCTAGGGCATTAGACTTCATATTTCAGAATTCTTTGAATAAAATTTATCAGAACGCATAAAATTAGATGTGCCCGACACGTCGCCAATCGCCTATCACTGTGTGAATAGATATTTTTTCGTAAACAATGGTGAAACTAGAGACGAAAACCGTTAGAACATACAAATTTCCACAAATTAGCTCGTTATCGCCATGTGAATGGGTATTTTTGCATAAACATGGTACAAGACACCCGTGATAAGAAAAAACGTTAAACCTGAGAACGCAAAATAGCGGTGAGAAGAATTTTGTAAACAACTAAGGAAATCATATTTCAAGGCCAGATTAGAGACGCAAATTCGTTATAACTTACATGTCGGAGAGGAAAGATTCAAATTAATTTCAAACTCGATTATCAATGAAAACCTAAGTAACATATATTTAAGACTGGCCCACTAGTAATCAAATCAAAACAATTAGCGCAAGCTTTGTTTTTGAAACCTAATATCCCTGCTATTAATTACATGCAAAAGACGCGTGCCTTATGCCGGGAGACAGAAAATATGTGAGGTAGGTATACACCAGATTAATTAAATTGCATTTGGGGACTATTATTTAGATATGGTTTAAAGTATGAAATATGTATACAGTGGGGAACAAAAATATGTGAAATATATATACCAATTCAATTACATTACATTTGGAGTTATTCTTTAGATACATGGTTTAAAGTATGAAATATGTATACAGTGGGAGACAAAAATAGGTGAAATATACTAATTTAATTACTCTGCATTTGTGTACAGGGGGATATATGGTTTAAAGTTAAAAAAAATGCATTAGGACTATGTGAAGTATGAAATATGCATACAGGGAGGACTATGTGATATACTAATTTAATTACTCTGCATTTGTGTACAGGGAGATTCGGATATATGGTTTAAAGTAAAAAAAAAATATATATACATTAGGACTATATGAGGTATGAAATATGCATACAGGGGTGACAGAAATATGTGATATACTAATTTAATTACTCTGCATTTGAATACATGCTTTTAAGTTTGAAAAATATACAAGGGTCATACGAAGAGTATAGTCATGTGAATCAACGACTCAGGATGTTCCCACACAGGGTGCTATTTAGAGATAGCCAAAGGTTATTTAATTTTAGAATTGCAAACTGAGCTACCGATACAGGTTGGCAAAGGATCAAGTTCATAATGCACGTGTGTAAAGGTTATATGAAGGCTATATGAATCAGTAACCCTATGGGAAAGCATCAAAACCACCATTCTCACAGGTGTCATGTTACAACAAACCGGAAGTGACCGGAAATCAATCGAGTAAACCGGAAGTGAAACCGGAAGTGAGTGGAAATCAATCAGATACACTGGAAATGAAGCCGGAAGTGACTGGAAACCATTCGAATAAACCGGAAGTGATGACCAGTTGGCAACACTGCATCTGATGTACAGGTGGCAACACTAGGTGTACACTTGCCAACCCCCTCTCCCAGCAACAGATTATATAATGCTAGGAAAAAATAATATTCTGTATAGTCTATTTTACAATAATGAAGTGCGAACACTGCAAGAAAGTTTTCTCAAAGAAAAGTAATTTAATTCGACATATTCGCCAATATTGTCCTGTTCTAAAAAGTAGAAGTGTAGCTTGTGAGCCACCAAGCAAGAAGCAAAACTTCGATGATGTGCCTTCTACAAGTGGTATTAACAAAAAACCAAATTCTACAAGCGGTTCAAAAACTCACAACTATTGTGGAAAAGACTTTTCATTATTGTCTAACTTACGACGTCATATTAGTAATAACAGATGTCCTGCCCTGAAAGATATGTTTGTAATTGAGAGAAAGAAAATAAATCATCCTATTGTGAACAGTTTAGGAGACGGAGTGGAGAAACTACATTCAGCATTTAAAAGCAGGATTGCTAGTTATCGTTTTAGTAGTCCTAGAAGCAACATCAATTATTCCGATTTTCTAAAAGAAGTCAAACAAAAGGTATTGGATAAGATTAGTGAATATTTGGAGAAGTACCGGGCTCTCAAGATTAATTTTAAAGTGTTTGGAACTTATACTATCCCTGAAAAGGAATTAAGTGATATTAGGTCGTTCGATACAAAATATGAAATAATTACTATTTCAACCAACCTGCATCAGATTTTCGAAGAATTTGGTGTGGAAATGAATGTACAAACACCCGAATTCCAGGAGGGAAAATCGGGTTGGTTATTAAGACGTATACTATTTCTTGATGTAAACATAATAAGTTTGCACCAATAGATGTCTTTATCATACATTAAGTTACCCAAAATATAATCGAGTACATCTTATAACATGGAATTGTTTGCAGTGGACAGACTACGTTTCCATAGGAGAATCGAGGCAGCTTCAAATATACTTAATTATATTAATCTTAGATGTAGAATGTTTTTTGAAAGATTTGAAATAAAAAAAACATGTAACAAATACAATTTGTTTTATTTAAATAAAATGTTTCCAGGTTTATACTAATTCATTTATTAATTCAAGAATTATGCTTACTGGTTAACATACAGTTTCCCTTCCTTTTTCTTCTTAAAATCTTTTTAACTAGATAAATATCAAAATGTTCAACATTCTGAATTTCACAATTTGAATAAATATATCTCATGTGTTCTTTAAAATAGCCAGCTCCAAATTATTATATTAAAAATATCGATAACATGAAGATATACTATGCACACAAAAGCCTACCAAGTAGATTGATTATTCTAGATCGAACACTGAATAAATAAAATCAATCACCTCTAAATTTTAGCATAAACAAGAATCATAAAAATTTAATATGTTATGTACAGGGATAATCAAAAATTATTCCGATATACGACCATTAATACGTAATATACAGCGTACTCAATAAATAACACATTTCCTAAAAGTATACAGACCTAATAGAGATGAAGACTTGAGATACCCTTCTACACTGTCTTTCCTCAAGTTTCTTCCCAATAATCTCAAATAAAGCTAATATACCATACATCCAATCATCTTACGAAATTGATATATTTTATTGATTGAAAATTAAAGAAAATGTTCTGAAACTAGGGATTGAACATAAAACCTCTAGATGCACAGTCTTGAAATAGCTTAGTGGGGGGTACCACTAAGCTATTTCAACTCACATAAAAATTAATGAAAAAAAAATCTTACGTACTGATTAGAAATAAAACAATAGATTTAAGTAATATAATATTTATTAATATTTTACATTATACAATGTTACACTCTACACAAAAAACTCAAATGTGATTACACAACAAACAGAATCGAGTTAAGCAGCACATAGAAAGAGGGCTTTCACAAGCATGACAAACCAAGGCACAGTTTCCTAATTACAAACCATAGTCAGTTGTATGTTGAGACACCTGGGAACTTTCGATGTTCGTGTTAAAGTTCATGGACGCATAAAAAACAACTCGTACAAAACGTTTCACCTCATCTCAGTCTAAAGCAATAAAGTAATGCTGAATTAGACATATATATTCATGGGCCCAATTCTGCACAAATTACAAACTATTAACTTCATATCACTTTTCTATTCTGGATTCACTGTCTAGATCCTAACTCTTCAGAAAAGAATGTCAACCATATATGATTCGACCCACTCTCCATTCTCGGGAATATCTCAAGCACGAATGCCAATCCACTATTTTGCATGCTTTATATTGCGTTATGTTGCATTAATCTTAAGTGGTGAGATGTATTAGAATTATTACAACATATGTAATCGATGAAGGGCTCTCACCAATCCCACTTATTTTCGAAAGATTTTAAACTTAGACGTGGAGGCGTGTGAAAGCACAGGAAGAAAACACCAATAATTATTATACCCCCAGCCACAATCCTGAAGAATTTATAAAAGACAAGGATGTGATCAGAGGCCAACCTACCAACAAAGAAAAACAGAAAAAACCAGCAATCGTTTATACCTCACGAAGTACTTAAGATGTGGGATGGTAACGTATTCAAAATAAACAAAGATTCTGTAGTAAACGAATTATACTTATTGTTTAATAAATTAAATTTATAAAAGACCTGGTTCATTATTCACCCCTCCCTCTTTATAATATAATATAAATTCATATTAATTTAATAGAACATTAGTGTGTTTATAGATGAAAACTTAAAAAAATATAACAGGAAAGTGAAAAAATATCGATCCCAATTTAATACTAAAAAAATAGTTAACAAAAAGCTCCTCCATACCCAACACGACTGAACATGATATATGAGAAAAAATTCAAAGGTGTAATAAGACTAATCGGACTTCGTTCCCGCTACTTCGCAAACCTCAAGCTTAACACTTATTTTTTCTATCTCGATTCAACATACGCTGCGGATTCGCTAACAACATCTTCTTCATACATTTACATCTGTTAGAAAAGACTCAAATACCACATTATTGCATTATATTTAATATGTGTCAGTAAAAAATATGCTACCAAAACATCTAAAAAACAATATTTTCAAAAAAATTACATCTTAAGGATTCATAGAGCTCATCCACCCTATGCGGGGGTTCCCCTTGTGGAACGGACATCATGTCGAAAAACATGCCGGAACTCGAACACATAAAAAATACACTTGCATGTAGGAGCTATTTTATTACACTATATATTTTCCACGATTCCCCATCAACCTTAAGAAAAATGATACATTGTCAGAGGAATACATTGTACAGTTTGATTTAAAATTTTATTAATATACCCATGAAATAACGCGGTGTTGTACAAAAACCACATTTTCAACTATATTCACATCTACATCGTACAGTTTGATTTAAAATTTTATTAATATACCCATGAAATAACGCGGTGTTGTACAAAAACCACATTTTCAACTATATTCACATCTACTTTACACACAGAACTGTGAAATAAAGTAGCTCTGTGATCTACCGATGATAAAGGCATTGTTTACTTATAAATAAAAAACACATGCATTATTCATTGTTTTATTTACCACAACATGTTTACATAAAAAGGTATTTACAATTATTATAATATATCAACCACACATTTGAAGTCACCATTTACATACATGGCATCTGGATTGTGAGTCTGGTGCACCATCCACGTGACTGCACCATTCAGCTCTAATATGATGTACGAAACAAATTTTCTGCTTGAATCCTCGCTCACCCAAAATTAATGACATATATGTAACATAAAATCAGTTATGCAGCAAGAGGTCTTCTAGGTTGCATGTCACAATTTACACAAACGGTGAATATTTTCTCATTTTTGGAGACATTGTACTCCTTCAATACACTTTTACACCTGATACACAGCCACATACAGATAGGCATAATGAGGAAGTGTTTGGAACAACGGTAAAATATATACTACCTAATAACTTTACTATAATATCTTTAATTTTTACATGGTTCATTAATTTTCAACTTTAATTACTTTGCATTTATGTATAGGGATTATTCTTTATACATGTTTACTGTATGATGTTGAATGAGCAAGTAGCTCCTATTCACCCCAATTTACCCCATTTTACTCCATTTACCCCTCCCAAGCACAGTTCTGAAGACATATATGCTACCTATAACCCCCACAATCGATTCAACGTTCGGTGTTAAACGCTTCAGCCATCGATTCCTACAGTAAATGATACAGAAGGCAAAAGTATTAATTCTTAATTTGATTGTGCATGAGATAAATATCTTGCCCTAAGTACAGCCAGTATGCGTCGGTGTCGCCTTTCGCTTTCCTTTTCCTCAATTGTCTGCTTGCCGTTTTCCGAGCCCGTCTCCTGGTCATTAGATATCTCTGTGTGTATTCTCCATACATGACTCTTTAGATAGTCTTTTCTTTTAAACGCCCTATTACATAAACCACAGTTAAAGAGGCGGTCTTTGTGTATAAATGAATGACGACATAAGCCACTATGCCAAGAGAATATTTTACCGCAAACATTGCAGGTATACATGTTTCCACTGCTAGTTAATGTCACCAAATGAATAATCATATACAGCGAACTTTTATTTATCCTGTTCTCAACAATTTTCAACTTTAATGTATTCCCATTTAAAATTACTCTGTTTCCATATTAAATTACCCTGTTCCCATATTAGATTACCGTGTTCCGATATATAAGTTACCCTGTTCCCATTCCAAATTACCCTGTTCCGAAATAAAAATTACCCTGTTCCTATTAAAAATTACCCTGTTCCGGTATTAAATTACCCTGTTCCGAATTAAAAATTACCCTGTTCCTATTAAAAATTACCCTGTTCCGGTATTAAATTACCCTGTTCCGAATTAAAAATTACCATGTTCCTATTAAAAATTACCCTGTTCCGGTATTAAATTACCCTGTTCCGAATTAAAAATTACCCTGTTCCTATTAAAAATTACCCTGTTCCGGTATTAAATTACCTTGTTCCCATTCAAAATTACCCTGTTCCGAATTAAAAATTACCCCAAAATACTAGGATAGGTTAGGTTCGGTTAGACGCGCGTCTAACCGAATCTAACCTATCCTAGTATTTTGGGGTAATTTTTAATTCGGAACAGGGTAATTTTGAATGGGAACAGGGTAATTTAATACCGGAACAGGGTAATTTTTAATAGGAACAGGGTAATTTAATACCGGAACAGGGTAATTTAATACCGGAACAGGGTAATTTTGAATGGGAACAGGGTAATTTAATACCGGAACAGGGTAATTTAATACCGGAACAGGGTAATTTTTAATAGGAACATGGTAATTTTTAATTCGGAACAGGGTAATTTAATACCGGAACAGGGTAATTTTTAATAGGAACAGGGTAATTTTTAATTCGGAACAGGGTAATTTAATACCGGAACAGGGTAATTTTTAATAGGAACAGGGTAATTTTTATTTCGGAACAGGGTAATTTGGAATGGGAACAGGGTAACTTATATATCGGAACACGGTAATCTAATATGGGAACAGGGTAATTTAATATGGAAACAGAGTAATTTTAAATGGGAATACATTAAAGTTGAAAATTGTTGAGAACAGGATAAATAAAAGTTCGCTGTATATGATTATTCATTTGGTGACATTAACTAGCAGTGGAAACATGTATACCTGCAATGTTTGCGGTAAAATATTCTCTTGGCATAGTGGCTTATGTCGTCATTCATTGATACACAAAGACCGCCTCTTTAACTGTGGTTTATGTAATAGGGCGTTTAAAAGAAAAGACTATCTAAAGAGTCATGTATGGAGAATACACACAGAGATATCTAATGACCAGGAGACGGGCTCGGAAAACGGCAAGCAGACAATTGAGGAAAAGGAAAGCGAAAGGCGACACCGACGCATACTGGCTGTACTTAGGGCAAGATATTTATCTCATGCACAATCAAATTAAGAATTAATACTTTTGCCTTCTGTATCATTTACTGTAGGAATCGATGGCTGAAGCGTTTAACACCGAACGTTGAATCGATTGTGGGGGTTATAGGTAGCATATATGTCTTCAGAACTGTGCTTGGGAGGGGTAAATGGAGTAAAATGGGGTAAATTGGGGTGAATAGGAGCTACTTGCTCATTCAACATCATACAGTAAACATGTATAAAGAATAATCCCTATACATAAATGCAAAGTAATTAAAGTTGAAAATTAATGAATCATGTAAAAATTAAAGATATTATAGTAAAGTTATTAGGTAGTATATATTTTACCGTTGTTCCAAACACTTCCTCATTATGCCTATCTGTATGTGGCTGTGTATCAGGTGTAAAAGTGTATTGAAGGAGTACAATGTCTCCAAAAATGAGAAAATATTCACCGTTTGTGTAAATTGTGACATGCAACCTAGAAGACCTCTTGCTGCATAACTGATTTTATGTTACATATATGTCATTAATTTTGGGTGAGCGAGGATTCAAGCAGAAAATTTGTTTCGTACATCATATTAGAGCTGAATGGTGCAGTCACGTGGATGGTGCACCAGACTCACAATCCAGATGCCATGTATGTAAATGGTGACTTCAAATGTGTGGTTGATATATTATAATAATTGTAAATACCTTTTTATGTAAACATGTTGTGGTAAATAAAACAATGAATAATGCATGTGTTTTTTATTTATAAGTAAACAATGCCTTTATCATCGGTAGATCACAGAGCTACTTTATTTCACAGTTCTGTGTGTAAAGTAGATGTGAATATAGTTGAAAATGTGGTTTTTGTACAACACCGCGTTATTTCATGGGTATATTAATAAAATTTTAAATCAAACTGTACGATGTAGATGTGAATATAGTTGAAAATGTGGTTTTTGTACAACACCGCGTTATTTCATGGGTATATTAATAAAATTTTAAATCAAACTGTACAATGTATTCCTCTGACAATGTATCATTTTTCTTAAGGTTGATGGGGAATCGTGGAAAATATATAGTGTAATAAAATAGCTCCTACATGCAAGTGTATTTTTTATGTGTTCGAGTTCCGGCATGTTTTTCGACATGATGTCCGTTCCACAAGGGGAACCCCCGCATAGGGTGGATGAGCTCTATGAATCCTTAAGATGTAATTTTTTTGAAAATATTGTTTTTTAGATGTTTTGGTAGCATATTTTTTACTGACACATATTAAATATAATGCAATAATGTGGTATTTGAGTCTTTTCTAACAGATGTAAATGTATGAAGAAGATGTTGTTAGCGAATCCGCAGCGTATGTTGAATCGAGATAGAAAAAATAAGTGTTAAGCTTGAGGTTTGCGAAGTAGCGGGAACGAAGTCCGATTAGTCTTATTACACCTTTGAATTTTTTCTCATATATCATGTTCAGTCGTGTTGGGTATGGAGGAGCTTTTTGTTAACTATTTTTTTAGTATTAAATTGGGATCGATATTTTTTCACTTTCCTGTTATATTTTTTTAAGTTTTCATCTATAAACACACTAATGTTCTATTAAATTAATATGAATTTATATTATATTATAAAGAGGGAGGGGTGAAGAATGAACCAGGTCTTTTATAAATTTAATTTATTAAACAATAAGTATAATTCGTTTACTACAGAATCTTTGTTTATTTTGAATACGTTACCATCCCACATCTTAAGTACTTCGTGAGGTATAAACGATTGCTGGTTTTTTCTGTTTTTCTTTGTTGGTAGGTTGGCCTCTGATCACATCCTTGTCTTTTATAAATTCTTCAGGATTGTGGCTGGGGGTATAATAATTATTGGTGTTTTCTTCCTGTGCTTTCACACGCCTCCACGTCTAAGTTTAAAATCTTTCGAAAATAAGTGGGATTGGTGAGAGCCCTTCATCGATTACATATGTTGTAATAATTCTAATACATCTCACCACTTAAGATTAATGCAACATAACGCAATATAAAGCATGCAAAATAGTGGATTGGCATTCGTGCTTGAGATATTCCCGAGAATGGAGAGTGGGTCGAATCATATATGGTTGACATTCTTTTCTGAAGAGTTAGGATCTAGACAGTGAATCCAGAATAGAAAAGTGATATGAAGTTAATAGTTTGTAATTTGTGCAGAATTGGGCCCATGAATATATATGTCTAATTCAGCATTACTTTATTGCTTTAGACTGAGATGAGGTGAAACGTTTTGTACGAGTTGTTTTTTATGCGTCCATGAACTTTAACACGAACATCGAAAGTTCCCAGGTGTCTCAACATACAACTGACTATGGTTTGTAATTAGGAAACTGTGCCTTGGTTTGTCATGCTTGTGAAAGCCCTCTTTCTATGTGCTGCTTAACTCGATTCTGTTTGTTGTGTAATCACATTTGAGTTTTTTGTGTAGAGTGTAACATTGTATAATGTAAAATATTAATAAATATTATATTACTTAAATCTATTGTTTTATTTCTAATCAGTACGTAAGATTTTTTTTTCATTAATTTTTATGTGAGTTGAAATAGCTTAGTGGTACCCCCCACTAAGCTATTTCAAGACTGTGCATCTAGAGGTTTTATGTTCAATCCCTAGTTTCAGAACATTTTCTTTAATTTTCAATCAATAAAATATATCAATTTCGTAAGATGATTGGATGTATGGTATATTAGCTTTATTTGAGATTATTGGGAAGAAACTTGAGGAAAGACAGTGTAGAAGGGTATCTCAAGTCTTCATCTCTATTAGGTCTGTATACTTTTAGGAAATGTGTTATTTATTGAGTACGCTGTATATTACGTATTAATGGTCGTATATCGGAATAATTTTTGATTATCCCTGTACATAACATATTAAATTTTTATGATTCTTGTTTATGCTAAAATTTAGAGGTGATTGATTTTATTTATTCAGTGTTCGATCTAGAATAATCAATCTACTTGGTAGGCTTTTGTGTGCATAGTATATCTTCATGTTATCGATATTTTTAATATAATAATTTGGAGCTGGCTATTTTAAAGAACACATGAGATATATTTATTCAAATTGTGAAATTCAGAATGTTGAACATTTTGATATTTATCTAGTTAAAAAGATTTTAAGAAGAAAAAGGAAGGGAAACTGTATGTTAACCAGTAAGCATAATTCTTGAATTAATAAATGAATTAGTATAAACCTGGAAACATTTTATTTAAATAAAACAAATTGTATTTGTTACATGTTTTTTTTATTTCAAATCTTTCAGAAAACATTCTACATCTAAGATTAATATAATTAAGTATATTTGAAGCTGCCTCGATTCTCCTATGGAAACGTAGTCTGTCCACTGCAAACAATTCCATGTTATAAGATGTACTCGATTATATTTTGGGTAACTTAATGTATGATAAAGACATCTATTGGTGCAAACTTATTATGTTTACATCAAGAAATAGTATACGTCTTAATAACCAACCCGATTTTCCCTCCTGGAATTCGGGTGTTTGTACATTCATTTCCACACCAAATTCTTCGAAAATCTGATGCAGGTTGGTTGAAATAGTAATTATTTCATATTTTGTATCGAACGACCTTATATCACTTAATTCCTTTTCAGGGATAGTATAAGTCCCAAACACTTTAAAATTAATCTTGAGAGCCCGGTACTTCTCCAAATATTCACTAATCTTATCCAATACCTTTTGTTTGACTTCTTTTAGAAAATCGGAATAATTGATGTTGCTTCTAGGACTACTAAAACGATAACTAGCAATCCTGCTTTTAAATGCTGAATGTAGTTTCTCCACTCCGTCTCCTAAACTGTTCACAATAGGATGATTTATTTTCTTTCTCTCAATTACAAACATATCTTTCAGGGCAGGACATCTGTTATTACTAATATGACGTCGTAAGTTAGACAATAATGAAAAGTCTTTTCCACAATAGTTGTGAGTTTTTGAACCGCTTGTAGAATTTGGTTTTTTGTTAATACCACTTGTAGAAGGCACATCATCGAAGTTTTGCTTCTTGCTTGGTGGCTCACAAGCTACACTTCTACTTTTTAGAACAGGACAATATTGGCGAATATGTCGAATTAAATTACTTTTCTTTGAGAAAACTTTCTTGCAGTGTTCGCACTTCATTATTGTAAAATAGACTATACAGAATATTATTTTTTCCTAGCATTATATAATCTGTTGCTGGGAGAGGGGGTTGGCAAGTGTACACCTAGTGTTGCCACCTGTACATCAGATGCAGTGTTGCCAACTGGTCATCACTTCCGGTTTATTCGAATGGTTTCCAGTCACTTCCGGCTTCATTTCCAGTGTATCTGATTGATTTCCACTCACTTCCGGTTTCACTTCCGGTTTACTCGATTGATTTCCGGTCACTTCCGGTTTGTTGTAATATGACACCTGTGAGAATGGTGGTTTTGATGCTTTCCCATAGGGTTACTGATTCATATAGCCTTCATATAACCTTTACACACGTGCATTATGAACTTGATCCTTTGCCAACCTGTATCGGTAGCTCAGTTTGCAATTCTAAAATTAAATAACCTTTGGCTATCTCTAAATAGCACCCTGTGTGGGAACATCCTGAGTCGTTGATTCACATGACTATACTCTTCGTATGACCCTTGTATATTTTTCAAACTTAAAAGCATGTATTCAAATGCAGAGTAATTAAATTAGTATATCACATATTTCTGTCACCCCTGTATGCATATTTCATACCTCATATAGTCCTAATGTATATATTTTTTTTTTAACTTTAAACCATATATCCGAATCTCCCTGTACACAAATGCAGAGTAATTAAATTAGTATATCACATAGTCCTCCCTGTATGCATATTTCATACTTCACATAGTCCTAATGCATTTTTTTTAACTTTAAACCATATATCCCCCTGTACACAAATGCAGAGTAATTAAATTAGTATATTTCACCTATTTTTGTCTCCCACTGTATACATATTTCATACTTTAAACCATGTATCTAAAGAATAACTCCAAATGTAATGTAATTGAATTGGTATATATATTTCACATATTTTTGTTCCCCACTGTATACATATTTCATACTTTAAACCATATCTAAATAATAGTCCCCAAATGCAATTTAATTAATCTGGTGTATACCTACCTCACATATTTTCTGTCTCCCGGCATAAGGCACGCGTCTTTTGCATGTAATTAATAGCAGGGATATTAGGTTTCAAAAACAAAGCTTGCGCTAATTGTTTTGATTTGATTACTAGTGGGCCAGTCTTAAATATATGTTACTTAGGTTTTCATTGATAATCGAGTTTGAAATTAATTTGAATCTTTCCTCTCCGACATGTAAGTTATAACGAATTTGCGTCTCTAATCTGGCCTTGAAATATGATTTCCTTAGTTGTTTACAAAATTCTTCTCACCGCTATTTTGCGTTCTCAGGTTTAACGTTTTTTCTTATCACGGGTGTCTTGTACCATGTTTATGCAAAAATACCCATTCACATGGCGATAACGAGCTAATTTGTGGAAATTTGTATGTTCTAACGGTTTTCGTCTCTAGTTTCACCATTGTTTACGAAAAAATATCTATTCACACAGTGATAGGCGATTGGCGACGTGTCGGGCACATCTAATTTTATGCGTTCTGATAAATTTTATTCAAAGAATTCTGAAATATGAAGTCTAATGCCCTAGGCGTTCCCATAATGTGATAAAATAGATTATTTGTACAGACTTAAATCAAATTTCTATTTTGTCTGGAGTTATTTCACCTTACAAGATGTTTATGTTATCAACCTACCTACGCGGTAAATAATATGGGCAATAATCGCACACATCTAGCTTGCTTTTAATGCATTCTCGAGGTCTGTTCTTTAATTGAGACTCGTATAGAGGGGCACGAAAAATGTCGTATAGGGTATTTTTTATATTTCCTATACTTACATATTGATTCAGTCGTATACAGGGTATTTTATTATTTTGTTGCATTTATTGAACTAAAGTAGTTGTTTGAATGGTATTTTCTACTTTCTCAATACATACTCACATTCGGAATAGGTCATTTCATCTTTTATGTATTCTGATAAACTTTCATGCAGGTTCTTTAAAAAATGTCACATATAGTTGAATACAGGGTATTTTGTATTTCCTATACTTATTAGTACATGCATTGATTCGGATCAATCATTTTGTATTATTATATACAGAGGTCTACGGAAAATGTGTTATAGAGTATTTTTTATATTTCCTATACTTATTAGTATAATGCATTGATTGATTCGGATTAATCATTTTGTATTATTATATACAGGGGTCACGGAAATTGTTATGGTCATATACATTTTGTATATCTTATAATTATTAGTACATGCATTGATTCGGATTAATCATTTTGTATTATTATATACAGGGGGCTACGGAAAAATGTTTTATAGGATATTTTTATATTTCCTATACTTATTAGTATAATGCATTGATTGATTCGGATTAAGCATTTTGTATTATTATGTACAGGGGTCACGGAAAATGTGTTATAGGGTATTTTTTATATTTCCTATACTTATTAGTATAATGTATTGATTGATTCGGATTAACCATTATGTCACATGCAGGGGTTATGGAGATTGTCTTATTGGGTATATTTTATATTTCCTATACTTATTAGTACATGCATTGATTGATTCGGATTAATCACTTTGTATTATTATATACAGGGGGGCTACGGAAATTGTTGTGGTCATATATACTTAACAGCATATTAATTGAATCGTATACAGGGATTATATGTGCTCATATACAGGGTGTTCCTTTAAATGTTTGTTACCATGTAGCTCAGTTACGTAATTCTAAAATTCCAGGAATTGAAATTTGATACACATGTACATTCTAGACTTGTCGAGACTTGTTCGTTAAAATTCCAGGAAATGTAATTTGATACCTCGCACACCTGCACGCAAATTCCAGGAAATGTAATTTGATACCTCGCATACCTGCACGTAAATTCTCGGAAATGTAATTTGATACACAGGTACATTCTAGACTTGTCGAGACTTGTCGGTGACCTTCAGATAACTTCTACCCACGTGCATTAAAATGTAATTTGATACTTCGCATACCTGCACGTAAATTCCCGGAAATCCTGATCCAAGATCCTGCTCCAAGATTGCTACACATGTGCATTAAAATGTAATTTGATACCCCGCATACCTGCACGTAAATTCTCGGAAATCCTGATCCAAGATCCTGCTCCAAGATTGCTACACATGTGCATTAAAATGTAATAGATACCCCGCATACCTGCACGTAAATTCTCGGAAATCCTGATCCAAGATTGCTACACACGTGCTTTAAAATGTAATTTGATACCCCGCATACCTGCACGTAAATTCCCGGAAATCCGGAGTCATTGGCTCCTCCTGGAGCTGATCATGACCTTGATCCAGCAGCTCTCTTATTTACCCACTACTAGTAACTATGATAGTATATTATTGAACGAGCATGTAATGATGGCTATTCACGAGGGTGAAGTTTAAGACATGAGCCGCAGGCGAGTGTCGTAAATCACCAGAGTGAATACTTAGTAGCTATTAAATGTGAGTAGAATACTGTACTTTATGCACGAGTAAATACTTAATACTTATTTAATATATTTTCATTTTATTTCTCCAATTTAAGAAAGATTCATACGCCATTTTATATAATTCTCTCGACATTTCGGGTAACACGTTTAATGAGACAATGTTTGCAGCTTCCCTTATCTCTGGTGTTGTAAAAGAAATCAGTACCCATTTATTTAATTACATTACTCTTTTTGAGTAATGCGTAAAATTGTTATAAAAAACGTTGACGTTTAAATCGCATAAATGTTGACGTTTCAAATCAATAACCAAATTACGTTTTGACATATTGTCATGGCTTACTAATAAAATAATACAGTACGTACCTAACTGATTTCAAAGACAATGTTGGGGATTGCCGCGTGTTGCTAATAGATGATGCTTTAAAAAAACTTACTAATGTAGTTTTTGAGTCTTCATTAAGTACCTCATGTATCATTTGAATGCTTCCTAGAAAACTTAGAGAGACAACACTTGTCTCTTGGTTGCTGCAATTTTGGCATTTTAAATTGACAGTAAAAAGTTACTAATGTAACTTTTTATAAATAGTTGACTGTTCGCATTATTCACTGCAGGGAATAATAGATAGAATTATCCTTGAGGAAACACATACATAATGAGCACATTATTTAATAGTCGTTGACAAACATCATTTAAATGTGAATTATGATAATAGATTCTCTATATGAACTTTTGTTGTATTATATTTCAATTTATTCTATTTGCAGATGCACACGTCTTGCTGTGGCACTTATATCTTTTCAAGAAATTCTCTCAGAGGATAAAAATCAAATTAATGGTATGATTTGCCTTATACTTAAGTGTTTATCTCGACGCTCATGTGGTTCGTTGATATAATATATTATCTATGAAAAGTAAGTTAGTATCTTGTAGCTAATGCACATTAATCAAATCCTAGGTTTCTTTAAACATGATTATAGGCGTATACATTGCTTCAAAGCCGATAAAGGTTTTGTCTGATTAATAAATAATTATATACTTAAATAGAATAAATTATGTTAATTTAACTAGTAGAATGCATGGATCCTACAATTTTAAAAGAACGGCCATTTGAAAAGTAAATTGTAGTAAATTTATAGACGACGATGTTAACTGCTCACATACTGTCACGCATTGAGTGTTTAATGCATTGAAGTTAAAATTCAATGGAACTTTAATATTCAAGGAAATTAGTTAATTGATTTGACCTTTCGTATATTTCATGTTACAACTAACCAAATATAACTATTTATTACATATGATTTTCAACTTCAATAGTATATTTGCGGTGTCTGTCTTAAAAGCAGGGTTCGAATGTCACAGTCCTATTTCACTATTTACTAGGGCGGACTCATGTTAATTTGTGGTCGTGTCTTGTGAACTAAAAGCAATGTTGAACTGCTAAATTTCATAATGTGTAGATTTATGTTAGACCCTTTACTTCCACTTTGATTAATCGGTATAATTTAAATTCTCTTTAATTACTCGTATTTTCTTTATGACTGACAGTGATCCGTTAAAATTCAATTAAACACGTTAAGCCGTGTCCAAATTCCATAACAATTTATTAAGAGAACTTATATTACTCTGTGACTATTTGTATATTTGAACCAATACTATAGTAGAAAATGAGATTTAATTAATGCATATACAGGGTGTAATTAGTTTCATGCCATTAAAAAACTGGTGGTAGGGAACGACAAGAGAAACAAAAAACCTTATATAACGTGGGGTCTAAAGCTCATAGTTTTGAAGAAAAAAAATAAACAAAAATTTCGCAAATTTTCAATAAAATTTTTTGAGAACTGCTGGAATATTGAGGTAGGTTTAGATCGTCGCCCATGTCTGTCTTATACTCTGACTCTCCCTTGTGCAATATTTTAGTTACTGTGGGTATTTCCTTATGTACACACGTCCAACCCGTTCGTTGTTTTTGTTATTTTTGAATTTTGCGTCATTGTGTATTTATATTTAAGATTTATTTTATTGACTTACCGTTCAAGTTGTCAAATTCTTGATTACATACAGACCCAACTTACTTGTTCGTTCTTTTTGTATTCCATTTTGGCTTTTGTACCAAGTTCTTATTTTATTTCTCTTTATTGACAACGTTAGTTGTTAGTTTAGTGTTTAGTGTTGAACGAAGTGCGTATGTCCTTAATTCGTCGTACCGAACTGTGTATTGAAGCAGATGCAGAGATTTTGAATCATTTAGGTAGGTAGTAAGCTTTTAACCCAGGACACTCATTTATTTACAAATGTTAATAAACCACATTTAAATTTTCTAAATTATAAACAATCCAATATTGTGTTCCAAATTAAAAAACACACATGTAAAGAAATGCTCTCTATGTTCTTTCTCCTTCTTCATTTTTCTCTCCCTCTGTAGGCGGGTACGTACAATTCAAGAAAAGCTTGACTGACTTTGTCTGCCGTCCACCGAAAAAAACGAAAGTAACATTTTTAACAAAACTCAGTTATGTATAGTTCTTTTACCGTTCCCGTTGAGGATAATAGAAAATGAATTATTTCGGACCAACGTGGTTGTGGGATGCACTTTTTTTTTTAATGTGTGAAAAGGTGTGTTCTGTCGATTACTATACGCGGAATTTATAATTACTCAATTCAAAGAGATATTTCCCAAAAACATAACCAGAAAACGTTACGATATTAATTCGCTTTGCTTGAGGCTACAAACTGACTAAAAATACTTATATATTAAATTATATGATAGTACTATCCCTTTTGAAGAATTTAACCCAGGTTTTATTTTCTAGGCAATCCCAATTGTGGGCAATGACCGATTTACGAAAAGGTTCTTTTTTCGTAATTGCTCTATGAATCGTGTATTTCTAATTTTTTTGAAATATTTCAAAAATGCTCCTTTTTAAACAATAGAGGCAATATTTGTGACAAACAAAGAGTAATTTAAATCAAAATTGTAATAAACACAGCAAAGACAATGATAAGCGATTTTTGACGGTATTTTTAGCTTACCTCAAAATCGAAATAACGAATATTTATTCTGTTCGTCCCATTTGATGGTTTTTTTCATTACCTACAACTTTCTTATTTAACTTTTGTCTGTAGGATGCTCCGTTTTTTTTAAATTGCAAAAAAACCGTTTTTTCGACATTTCCTAATTTTTTAGGTTATGTTCTACATCAGCTAGTGAGGCAAAAAATGCATCATTCTCAGAATTTTTTCCTCTACGCGACCCTATTTTTTGTTTCCGGGTAGCATCGTTTTTGCATTTTTCCATAGAATTACTGGACTAATTGTCATTATTTTTATAAATACATATGTATTTTCTTGGATATACTTCAGTGCATGGAAATTACACAAAAACAAATATGTGTTTATTACACAACACATGATGTATGCACTATGTTCATTTCGCAGTAAAACTAATGATTTATGTTTTTGCTGTGCTAATAAATAAACAGAACACAATAATTAATAGTAATAATAATATCACTTTATTGGAAATAAAAATTTACAATAATTATTTGTAAGATTTAGGAAAGTTTAGCTGAACGTTACTCACCTTAACATTAGTTCTACTTCTATTTTGGGAAAGAAAACATTGACATCACCTACAACAGCTCGATATGCTCAGCTCCCTTTATACCGAGTGATTTTTTAATAAAATCGAGTGACAAAATATTTGAAGAATACTGACACCCATTACAATATTATCCGATGGAAATTATAAAATTAATACTTAGCAAATATTTTAGGATCAGAATTCATTATCAAACCAGAAAATTAAAAGATGTAGGAGGAACGAGAATAAAAAGTATTTTGACAAAAACTGTAGGTACTGTTTAAAAATGTTACTAAGTATATTACTAAGTATCGTAACGTAAAAAAAACATCTTTTTTGCTTTTTTGTTAAAATAGGTTTAGAATGTCACGAAACGTTGAAATTTTAAATTTGAGCAAAAAAAAATTCTGTCTGTCGGTCTGCAACTATCGCTGGACGGTTTAAGATATTGACTTGAAATTTTATACACGTATGTACTATTATGAGATCTGGAACTGGAATGTTTTTGAACTTATCCGGCGAAAGGTTGAGGGGGGGGTAACTAGGGGTTAATAGGAGAAAATAAATAAAGCAAGCTGGTAAGAATACAGAAATTTGGGATTTAGTGTATATACCAGAAGTGGAAGCCCTCAAATTTCTACCCCCCCGTATCACCTCCACTCCATTATTAAAGGGGTCGATAAAATAAAATTGAGATATTCCCCCGAAATTTGGCACACGTATACATTATTACGACAACCGGACCTGATTATAATTTGAGATGATTCCGTTGAAGGGTTGAGGTTAAATAGGGGCAAATATGGGAATAAATAAAGCAAGCTGGTAAGAGAACAGAAACTAGGGATTTGATGTATACTAAAAGCCAAGGCCTCAGATTTTTTATAACATATTTGAACCCCTCCACTTCCCCACTCTATTATTAAAGTGGTTAATAAAATATATTTGAAATATTTGCTTGAAATTTGGTACACGTATGTATTATAACGACATCTGGAACTAGATTATATTTTGAGACGATTCCGTTGAATGGGTGGGGGGTAAGCAGAGGTAAATAAAATAAAATTAGCAAAGCAACAAGCTTAAAGATGAAACTTGGTGTATAATAGAAGCCAAGGTCTCACAAAATATCACAGTTAACCAGAATGTTACTGGGAAATAGCCTCTACGCCTGTGACTTTTACGTCAAAGGATCAGTTAGAGGTTGCTTTTTTTAACAAATAACACAAATAGGTATAAAAACGTGAAATTAAATATTTCGCCGATGTTTCGGAAATTTAATCTGTTTCCTTTTTCAAGGCCTTTTTGAAAAATCTTTTTGCTGTGTATGATAAATACACAGCTCTAAGGATGTTTGTTATATTCAATATCCATAGATACTTACTATTTACATAGAACTGTAGATATAGTTAACAGTTATATTAATTTGTATACAATGCTATGTTTGTGGAGTTCTTCTTTTAACATTGCCAGCCAGGTTGTACAGACATTTACGGAACAAGTCGGCACGCATCTGTCCTCATTCAATAATATTATCGCTAATTCTTCAACTTTTCTTTTTTTTGCTATCAGCCTCTTTTGTTAAAATTTTTGTCGAATCCCAGTTTATTCTATGTCCGTTCTCCCAAGCGTGTTCGCAGATCTTGGACCTCTGAATTTCATTTTTTCATGAATTCACTTGAAATTTGGTACACGTATGTATTGTAATGACATCTTATTGAGATGATTTCGTTAAAGGGAGGGGGTTGTAAATTGGGAAAAATAGGTAGAGTCTAGAAACTTCGTTTTTGGCGTATATGCTAGAAACAAACACCTCAATTTTTTTTATGACATCTGCTTCAAATATTATTAAACTTTTATGACCAATAATTTCCACATACTATAATGCAAATACAGTCAAGATGTTTTCCTTTCAAGAGACTTGGAAGCAAAATCTGGATGTGGAAGTAGTTATTCTGAGGAATCACTACTTCCACATCCAGTGGAGGTACAAAGAAACAAAAAACAAACACCGCTGCTCAAGGGCAGCAGTATTTTGTTTTGGTATACTTATTTACTACAATTTTTTTTCTCTAACTTTCTGAACATCTGGTGGTTGTCAATATTTGACCGACTTGGTAACTCGGTGAGCTAAATGGTGTTATGGGTAGCATATTTGATCCCATTGTCTAACAATAACTAAATTCAATTTCCAATCTTGACATTGAATTTAAGGCTTGTCTGATGTGTTTACTAAATATTCCATTCAATATAGTGCAAAATATAATAAATTATAATGACCAATATTCAATATTAACAATTTAGCCATATGAATATCTATAAATTACCCTCTTATTATATACGTAAACTTTCAAAAAGAATAGAGAAATGTAATTTTTAATGTAACATTTGTGACAATAGATATATTTAAAAGTTTAGGCTAATTCAATTTAAAATATATCAAGCATTATGTTACTGTAATTTTACGTGCCTATACATCACATTCTTGTGCAAAGAGCAAGGAATGCAGGATTTTATTTTGATGAAAATATTTACCCTTCTACACATACCCGCCACTGTTGCCTTGGGAATGTGATGATATCTATCCTTTTTTATTTCTATATTATTTGTAAACTATAGAATATGGGTGAGTGAGGTGGTGTTCTAATATTACTTTCATCGATCTGTCTAGTATAAGAAAACAGAAAGCGAAAAATAAATTTTAAATTCGATAATTTTCGAAAATATTCAAAATGGTGAATCCAATAGAGATAATTGCACTAGTGTTAGAGATTTACATGGAATTGAGCCACTAAAAAGGGTTAAACTTATTAGATAATACGATTCAAATAATCTAATAAAATATATTTCTTCGCAACATTATTATGTACACCTTGTATAACTTTCATAGTTTTTGCGAAAAGCTATAATGTACGTTTTTCTATAGTAATTAATTTTTTTTTTGTTCGCTAGCCGCTTTTTTTCTCTATGTAATAGTTTGTTATGTAAGAACTTTAAATTATCCTATTATATAGGCCTATAATTTTTTAATGATTAAATAATTTCACTCTTTCACAGAAAGCGAGGCTCCAACCCGCTTTACTAGTTATCCCCAGTTTGAAGACTACTTGCGCTAACTACTAAGCCTTCCGCCAATTATTTTCAACGTAATTAGAATATAACAATAAGGATAAATGCTAAACGTAATAGTTAAAATGCAGTTTTATATCATTATTTTAATTTTCAATAAAATAATAACTTTTCCATGAATAACTGGTAAATGGTTAAACATTTTGAAATCCATTATGCATTCAAGTTAAACGATGTTGAGGTCATTTATTGTTATTATGATAATTTAATTGGTTTGAAACCGGTATTAGATTTTGTATTTATTATTTTATTGCAATAAAGGTAGTAAATCTTTAAGACAAGCTACGAAAAATTCATCTGTTTAAGCACATAAGGAACAGAGGTCCATAAGTAACGGATACATTCAGTATCTACGTAATTCACAATTAGGTGTTTTCACTATATGCAAATTAGCTTTTTCGATATTATTAAAATGAAGTACTTAATGTATTAAAGCATTTCCCTGTATTTAAAAAGCAAACCGTCGTCTATTAAATTAATATTTCAACAAATAAATAACATAAAATTTGAATATTTGAACAGCTACGCGAAACACGCCATTATTGGTGGTGACACTGATGACGTCATCGATTACATCAAGCAGTAATATCGCATGTACGTAGTATATGAACATAGCATTTTAAACACTTTTTGTACGTTTTTATTTAATTCGAGATGGCTAATACAGGATTCGTAAGAATTTTTTTTAACCATAATTAAATATTATCTTCACAGTCAAAGAGATTTTAAAATTTGTGAAAACACCGAATTTATGAGTAAAATCCTAATACACGTCAATTTTTTTAAATCCTAGAATTACATTTTTTGAGCATAATTATACCCCCATCAACCTCCCAGGAGTGACAGCTACGTCTTTAAAATTTTTAAATTGAATTGAAAGGGTTTTAAATTCTCTATCCCGAATATAATGTTTTTTGAATTTTGTATCGTTTTTTCTGATAAGCATGTTTCAAAATACCCAGCAAAAAGAAAGAAGTAAGGAGGGTTTCTTTTTACATATCAGAAATAACTATGATTTCTTGATTTGCTACATCTGTGCAAACTTATGATTCTAGTTATTTTCGCTGATTATCAAGTTGAACATTATTTTAACAATGAATTGAAATTTGTATATTATTGGGATGTGGCAATAAAAGAAGAACGCAGAAGAGGGTATGTGAAACTTTCAAAATTAAGTATCCTGACCAGCGCATTTCTCAGTCTACGGTTAGTAGAGTAGAAACCAGATCTCGTTAATTTGGAAATGCCACAGATATTCCTAAATCGGGTAGGAAACGCATTTTAGACGATGAAAAGAAATTGGATATATTGTTAGATATTGACCTACAATGATAATTCTTTAGGTAATCCTTAAGAAATTGTCGACGCATTTGCTGAGCACTTTAATAATGCTTATAAAGAATCTTCTGAGTACGCATACTCTGATAACATAAATGAGAATAGGCACGTACCGCCACATTTAGTACAACTGAATGAAGATAGGGTATGTGTAATATGTAAAGCTATCAAGAAGTTAAAAAACAAATGTACCGCTTGCCCTGATGGTATACCGTCATTTCTTTTCAAAAACTGTACTAATGTCTTAGCGAAACCCTTGCTTATTTTATTTAATTTAGCCCTTAACAGTAACACATTCCCGGAGTTATGGAAAGACTCCAAAATTATTCCCATATTTACAAAAGATCATCGGACTGACAAAAAATTATCGTCCCATCACCATTATCAATAATTTTAGTACAGTCTTTGAATTCACTCTATGCGAGGAGCTCCATGCACATGTCAACGAACAAATCTGCCCTAATCAACACGGCGTTGTGGCAGGCTGGTCAAGAATCAGCAATTTGATCTATATTACACAATGTTTCGGAGGTGTTGGATAGCAATGCGCAGGTAGATGTCATTTATATAGACTTCTCAAGGGCATTCGACAGACTTGACCACGGTATTTTACTAAGTAAGCTCTCTGCGTTCGGCTTTAACCTTGATTTAATTCCATTCTGTTCGGCCTGCTCAAAATGCAGTAGAAACCAATATGTACAATATCGTGGGTATAAATCTGAAAGAATAGCTTCTACTTCCGGGGTACCACAAGGGTCAGTATCGGGTCCCTCATTCTTTATCTTGTTTATACATGACATCGTACTTGGTCTGAATTGCTATTGTCTACTATATGCGGATGGCATCAAACTGTATCTCGCTATTGAGAATGAATCTGACTGTTTGCTACTACACGCTGACTTGGAACTAATAAGCGATTGGTACACCTCAAACCTCCTACCTCTCAACGTTGCTAAATGAAACGCTGTCACCTATACTAGAAAATTGAATCCTGTGCTGCGGGAATACAATATAAGTCGGGTACAATTAAATAGACCAGAGGTATTTAAGGATCTGGGCATAACTTTTGATAGTAGGCTGAGCTTTACCCAGCACATCAATATCATTGTATCCTCAGCTTACAAAATTCTGGGCTTTATCATTGGAAACTCCGGTAAGCTCAACAACATCGACACATTAAAAATGCTGTTTACATCTTTTGTGCGTGCGAAACTTGAGTACGGATCTGTCCTATGGAATCCTAATTAAGCCGATGACACAATGATATAGATGTGCAGATCTTTAAATACCACTAGTCTATTTAATTGTCCCGCAGCACAGGATTCAATTTTCTAGTATAGGTGACAGCGTTACATTTAGCAACATTGAGAGGTTGGGGGTTTGAGTTGCACCAATCCCTTATTAGAACCAAGTCACATAGTGAAGTAATCGAGCAAATTCATAGACGATTTTTAAAATTCATGACATTTAAGGAGGACAAGACATATCCACCAATAGAATTTCCGCATGATAAGCTACTAGAGAAGTTCAGTGCTGATGAACAGATCAGAAGGCGGTTTTTTTATTCTGTTATGTTTTTACATAAACTTGTCAACAACAAAATAAAGTACATTGGCGAAAGTCAATATGCCACTGGTGCGAACAAGATTAACTAATCTTTCTTAATTATCCACAACAAGAACAAATCTGTTAGAGTTTTCGCCGGTGTATGTTATGTGTCACAACTGGCATGACATTCAGGATAAAATTAACCTTTTCAATTGCAATGCAGCAGATATAAGAACTGCCTACTTTAACAGTTAATTCCTCATATGTGCATTAATTAATTATCTCTAACCTATATGTACATTTATAATCTTGTTATACTGTGTATTATTACTATATTAAGTATTTTACTACAGTGTATTTTTTCTACCCTGTAATTGGGACATTGTCCTGTTGGGTAGTGTATAATAATAAATAAAAATAAATAAATAAATAAATAATCAAAATAATCCACAAACCATATAAGAAAAGTTGCTGTAGATAATGATGTTAGTAAAACGTCCATATTGCGCCTTGTAAAAAATGAAAAATACCGCCCATATAAAATTCAAGAACTTAACGACGATGACCCTGATCGCCGATTAGAATTTTGTGAAATTATGGCAAATAGATGTCAAGATGATCCATTATTTATAAAAAAAAAACATTATTTTTTTCTGATGAGGCAACATTCGTCTTAAATGGAACAGTCAACAAACAAAACTGTAGATACTGGAGTACAGAAAATCCACACTGGATGATGGAGGCCAATACTCACTATCCTGAGGTGAACGTTTGCGCTGTAATTATAAATTATCGGACCATATTTCTTTAATAGCACATTAACTGGCACATTAACATCTTTATGAGGGCTTTGTGCCTTTCTGATGAGCTCAAAATAATGGCGAAACACGTTTCAAAGGCATTTCCAAAAACATGAAAATATAATTCTTTAGAATGAAACATTTTTAAGACAAGGTAGGTAAATAAATTTATTGTAGGCCTTTGTTCTCATTTTTAACTGGATCTTCATTACCGTAGAGGGTTAAATAGATGCTAGTTTAATCTGCATGGCCGTAGGGGACTGTGTAGATGCTAGTTGTTGAATGAGAATTTTCAAATAAGAAATTATACAATTTTATTTTAGAATTTTAATTTGCTAGCATAACCAGATTTCAGGTTATCGAAACAGTGCAAAGACTTCATTAATATTTTTACTCATAGCTTTTCCTTTAGTTCTCATAGATGGTTATTTTTCTGCTGTTTGCAAAATCCTATAGAGAATATGTTTCAATAGAACTAAGCAAACAAATAATAATTCACTTTTAAAAAAGAAGTAATCTTGTTTAATGGGTGATCACATTCGATAGCGTTCGACTGCAGGTTTCATTCGTTTTGCAACAGTCTCATTAAAGACACCTCAATTAATTTTTGGGGCAAAATTGATATATTTCTTAATCTACGTAAAGTTATTTCAAACCTGAGAGACACATGATACGTGTGTTTCGATATCTTGTGTGCTTAATTAAAAACCTGAGTAACCTTGCACTCTAAACTTATAGAGAGTATTCTATTATTAATCCAATCAGCAAAGTAAAAATAAGAAAAAGAATTCATGTAGTGGCAAATTTTTGCAGAGTTGCTATTAATTTGTTTTTTAGGATCAATACTTTCCGAGATACAGAAGGTGGAAAAATCGCATACCGAAGGAAAGTATTGTGTTCGAGAAGAAGTCACTGAGATTTTTTCCAGTTTTCACGTCAAATGATGTACATTACGAAAATACAGATTTTTCAATTCCGCCATTATGTCCGTCTATCTGTTAGTCTGTCTGCCTACCTGTTGGTGCATTATCTAAAAAAATTGCTCCTAGAAAAAAAAAATAATAGGAACTTATTTGTATATGCTATTTTACATATGTGCCTTTGACATAAAATATTAACGCTATGAGAACTTATCGTGTTTACAAGAAACGATCTACACACACATACAGACAAAGACATTTCTTATTCCATATTTGGTTCAGTCTGTTATGAAATGGATGTCTATACTAACGTTTTTTTCTACGATGATTATTAAAATTATTTGTCGAGTTATAATTTATCTGTTTGATTAAATCAAATAGATATATAATAAGAATAGAGACACATTGCATAAAAGCTTTTGTCGCATATAACAAAAAACAACTAACAATAAAATTATCATCCGCCTTAACTAAATCTCCATATCTCTACTGGTTCCCAGGTTACCATAGCAAGCTTGATTACAATAAATCGCCTGTGGTGTTTGTACATATGTTCCCAGACGAGAATAACCTTCAATCGTTTATGAAAGTAGACATTCGAATATGGATATTAAATTGGAATAATCGATTGCCTATATGGGAAATGAACTGCTAACATGCGGTGATTTCAATAGCAATTTTAAAGTATGTTAGGGTGTCTACGTGAAACGTTTAGTGCAAATAAATTTGTAATAAAGCCTGTGTAAAACAAATTGTTTAGCTTTAAATCTATTCGTACTTGCAGCACTGGAGTGCAAATTCGCTTCATCAATACGTGAATTCAAAACAGAACGACTTACCTTCAGCAGTACATATCGCAAAAAGCGCAGACAGACACAGAGCATTCCTTATGAAATACATAGCAGTTGTCCCGTGACACTAACACTAAACTAGCACTTTGACGAAATCGGAACAATTTGCCAGTTTCGGTAACCGGATAAACTATATGAAAGTGAAAATGTAAAATTAACTAAAGCACAATGTAGTTGTCATATCCAAAGCAGTACGCATGGGCGTCTCAGACCAAACTGAGTAAGTTTAATGCTTGCATAGGTGGGCTGCGGTTGACTCTCTCTCCACTTACCTTGTCGTCTTTTCTTGCACACTTACCTTAGTCTACCTGTGGCACTGAATGGATACAAGGAGAGCCAACTGTTTCTCTAATAATGTAATACGCTAAAAACATTGTCTCGTTTGATATGTTCTGCGGGTGTTGTTTTTGTAGAAATTATTGGTTCTATCAGATCTAGTCATAGCTGTTTATTATTGATAATTGAACAACATACGTGACATTTGTTGCTATCGTAATTATTGTATACTAATTAATAAAGCAAACTCCTTGTTATCACTGTAATCGGACTAGTTTTTTTTTATTTCAACCTACTGAATTGCATGTTTTTTTACCTACAAATGAATCAAATGAACTATCCCTATTTCCAAAGTTGCAATAATAGGAGAATACGAAAAAGTCGTCTAGAAACATGCTCCGTGGAACATTGAAAGGTAAAAATGTACCGAGTACTTTATTATATAGTACTTAACATGTATATACACCCCCTAAATTCGTCCACCCCCCAGGGGTGGAAAACCGAAAAAAACGAAAAATTAGGTATTTGTTTCATCTTTCTGCAATTTTCTTTAATTTTGATAAATTATACATTATAAGTTATGGCTATTTATAGGTAAGAGAAATGTATTGTTTAAAGCGTACACTGTCTCCTAAAACCTAGCATAGTTCGCTTATCGCGCAAATATTTATTTTGCTATTTTCGTAAATTCATTCCACTTGTGATTGTAGGCAGACGAACGAAAATTTGAAAAAATTGATAAGAATAAAAGTTGTAGTCTATACTATCTGAATTAGACTAGTTTTTTCGGTTATAGTTTTGGATTATAAATAAGGGAGTTACGAAGAAAATAGTTAGTTGTTGTTAAAAATGTAATTCAACCCCCAGTTGCAACTATCTCTACTCTGTCGTTTTCCCTCGCACTTTAACACGTCTTCCCACTCGTCACCTCGGCCCGCAAAGCTCTTCTATATGCTCACATATGATGAATGCATGCATAGGTACTCCTGTATAGAATATTGATTCATTACATGTTTTTAGTGGTGTTTAATTTGATATTGTTATATAATTATAACATTGTTGTGAAATATGAAGTCTTCATCAAGTAATACCGAAAACGAATTAAATGCGGAATTTAAATTGCCGATTAAAAGTCGAAAATCGCTTAATTCAAGAAAAGATAATCTTTTAATCATGAAGAGGCAGATACTAGAATATTGCTGCACATATTGTCAGCCAAATCTGAAGGTTTTACAGAATGCATTATAAGCTGTAAGGATACTTACTTCATTTTATACAAAGTTTTGACGTAAATGTTTACATGCAGACAGCACAAATGAAAATAATAGATATAAATTCTATCAATCTTGATAACATTTTGAAACAAAATATATTATTTCACACACTAACTAGCCAATTTAATGGAATTGGGAAAAAAGTGTGTGGAAAATCTTTGAAACAAATTTCAGTCTGCTATCGCGTCCATGTGAAAAGTCTGTTTCTTTAGTAGTAACAAAATTTAAGGAGTTGGAAAAGTTTTGCATGTTACTGTACTCTCCCATTAATTGCGATAATATTAATGATTTGAGGGCGAAGATGGCATCTCAAATCAGTATAGACTAATTGCCCCCTATAAGTGACGCCTTGAATCAACACTGTTTTAGAGCATTTTACCAATTTATTATATGGAGCAGTGCTTTAAACCCAGTTATTAATATGCCGAATCTTTTGGAGTACGGGTGGAGAATAAATGAAGATAATTCTTATTCACCTGTATGTACAAATAAATCGCGAATGCCAACTCTGACTGCAGAAATGTCATTTTATTATTGTAAAACAGGTAAAAGTATCGCGAATCGTTTAAACTACGTTTTTCTAATAAATGTCATTTCAGGATACGCAACCATGAAGTGCCAGTGCAAAAAATATAAATTGTGTTTGGGAAACTGATGTTGTTCGGGTGGGAACTCTTGCCAAAATGATTACACAGACAAACTTACAGTTGTAGATGAATAAATGGACGATGAATTATATTAGCAAAATGATAATTTCGGAGATCGTTACTTTTGTATTTTATTATAATATGAAAATGTGTTACTTTCATCAAATTTATTTGTTTAGTAATATTCTTAATTGGTTTATAAATAACAATATTTCTTATTATTATTGTGGCAGATATTGTCTGTAATTGTTTATTTGTGGCATATTCAGATTTTCTTACTTTTTATTGGGTATTTTGCCACTGAAAAATATTTAAAAATTTTAATGAAAAAACCTCTGCGCCAAACGGATCAGACAGAGGTTGGTTCTTGAGTACTTGACTGTTTCAAAAAGTCTCACACCTAAAAATATATAAACTAGAACAATGTTATAAACTAAAAACTGAAAATCAAAGCTATAGGTAGTTAACGTTTCGGAAGAGAATCTACTTCCGTTCTCAAAACTTTTTTGGCCGTCAACAAGATAAACAAAGAACTGTCATGGTTGACGGCCAAAAAAGTTTTGAGAACGGAAGTAGATTCTCTTCCGAAACGTTAACTACCTATAGCTTTGATTTTCAGTTTTTAGTTTATAACATTGTTCTAGTTTATATATTTTTAGGTGTGAGACTTTTTGAAACAGTCAAGTACTCAAGAACCAACCTCTGTCTGATCCGTTTGGCGCAGAGGTTTTTTCATTAAAATTTTTAAATATTTTTCAGTGGCAAAATACCCAATAAAAAGAAAATTATTGTGGCATTTCACACTCCTATTATTATTATTATTATTAAGACAAGTAAAGGGTGTGGGTAAATAATCCTTAATTATAAAAGTAGTGTTTCCTGTCAAAATTCATCATTCTATATTTTAAAAACTGTGTAACTTAGGTCATTAGTATCTGCGTTAATGTATTTTTAACTTGTTTTTGTTAGGACAATTACGTCCTAAATTATTGTTATTTTATATCACATTATCCAGGCTAATTTCTAATGAATAATTTAAATGGCAATACTTTTACGACTATGCGAGCAGCGAGTGAGAGAGAGAGGGAAATAGACAGATCTTGCGATAGTTGCAACAAGGGTTCTGCGGGAATTCAGTCAATAGGTTAGTATTTCTTTTATAACTTTCTTATTTATAAGCGAAATATAAATATCAAAAAATGATTATAATCTAGATAGTACAGGCCACAACTTTCATTCTTGCCAATTTTCTAAAATTTCCGTTCGTCTACCTACAATTAGGAGTGTAATGAATTTGCGAGAATAGTAAAATGAATATATGCATAATAAGGAAGTTACATAGGTTTATAGCAACCATTATCCGCTTCAACCAATGCAATTTCTTCACATATAATATGCTATAACTTTATTATTCGGTTATAGTTTTGGATTATAAATAAGGGAGTTACGAAGAAAATAGTTAGTTGTTGTTAAAAATGTAATTCAACCCCCAGTTGCAACTATCTCTACTCTGTCGTTTTCCCTCGCACTTTAACACGTCTTCCCACTCGTCACCTCGGCCCGCAAAGCTCTTCTATATGCTCACATATGATGAATGCATGCATAGGTACTCCTGTATAGAATATTGATTCATTACATGTTTTTAGTGGTGTTTAATTTGATATTGTTATATAATTATAACATTGTTGTGAAATATGAAGTCTTCATCAAGTAATACCGAAAACGAATTAAATGCGGAATTTAAATTGCCGATTAAAAGTCGAAAATCGCTTAATTCAAGAAAAGATAATCTTTTAATCATGAAGAGGCAGATACTAGAATATTGCTGCACATATTGTCAGCCAAATCTGAAGGTTTTACAGAATGCATTATAAGCTGTAAGGATACTTACTTCATTTTATACAAAGTTTTGACGTAAATGTTTACATGCAGACAGCACAAATGAAAATAATAGATATAAATTCTATCAATCTTGATAACATTTTGAAACAAAATATATTATTTCACACACTAACTAGCCAATTTAATGGAATTGGGAAAAAAGTGTGTGGAAAATCTTTGAAACAAATTTCAGTCTGCTATCGCGTCCATGTGAAAAGTCTGTTTCTTTAGTAGTAACAAAATTTAAGGAGTTGGAAAAGTTTTGCATGTTACTGTACTCTCCCATTAATTGCGATAATATTAATGATTTGAGGGCGAAGATGGCATCTCAAATCAGTATAGACTAATTGCCCCCTATAAGTGACGCCTTGAATCAACACTGTTTTAGAGCATTTTACCAATTTATTATATGGAGCAGTGCTTTAAACCCAGTTATTAATATGCCGAATCTTTTGGAGTACGGGTGGAGAATAAATGAAGATAATTCTTATTCACCTGTATGTACAAATAAATCGCGAATGCCAACTCTGACTGCAGAAATGTCATTTTATTATTGTAAAACAGGTAAAAGTATCGCGAATCGTTTAAACTACGTTTTTCTAATAAATGTCATTTCAGGATACGCAACCATGAAGTGCCAGTGCAAAAAATATAAATTGTGTTTGGGAAACTGATGTTGTTCGGGTGGGAACTCTTGCCAAAATGATTACACAGACAAACTTACAGTTGTAGATGAATAAATGGACGATGAATTATATTAGCAAAATGATAATTTCGGAGATCGTTACTTTTGTATTTTATTATAATATGAAAATGTGTTACTTTCATCAAATTTATTTGTTTAGTAATATTCTTAATTGGTTTATAAATAACAATATTTCTTATTATTATTGTGGCAGATATTGTCTGTAATTGTTTATTTGTGGCATATTCAGATTTTCTTACTTTTTATTGGGTATTTTGCCACTGAAAAATATTTAAAAATTTTAATGAAAAAACCTCTGCGCCAAACGGATCAGACAGAGGTTGGTTCTTGAGTACTTGACTGTTTCAAAAAGTCTCACACCTAAAAATATATAAACTAGAACAATGTTATAAACTAAAAACTGAAAATCAAAGCTATAGGTAGTTAACGTTTCGGAAGAGAATCTACTTCCGTTCTCAAAACTTTTTTGGCCGTCAACAAGATAAACAAAGAACTGTCATGGTTGACGGCCAAAAAAGTTTTGAGAACGGAAGTAGATTCTCTTCCGAAACGTTAACTACCTATAGCTTTGATTTTCAGTTTTTAGTTTATAACATTGTTCTAGTTTATATATTTTTAGGTGTGAGACTTTTTGAAACAGTCAAGTACTCAAGAACCAACCTCTGTCTGATCCGTTTGGCGCAGAGGTTTTTTCATTAAAATTTTTAAATATTTTTCAGTGGCAAAATACCCAATAAAAAGAAAATTATTGTGGCATTTCACACTCCTATTATTATTATTATTATTAAGACAAGTAAAGGGTGTGGGTAAATAATCCTTAATTATAAAAGTAGTGTTTCCTGTCAAAATTCATCATTCTATATTTTAAAAACTGTGTAACTTAGGTCATTAGTATCTGCGTTAATGTATTTTTAACTTGTTTTTGTTAGGACAATTACGTCCTAAATTATTGTTATTTTATATCACATTATCCAGGCTAATTTCTAATGAATAATTTAAATGGCAATACTTTTACGACTATGCGAGCAGCGAGTGAGAGAGAGAGGGAAATAGACAGATCTTGCGATAGTTGCAACAAGGGTTCTGCGGGAATTCAGTCAATAGGTTAGTATTTCTTTTATAACTTTCTTATTTATAAGCGAAATATAAATATCAAAAAATGATTATAATCTAGATAGTACAGGCCACAACTTTCATTCTTGCCAATTTTCTAAAATTTCCGTTCGTCTACCTACAATTAGGAGTGTAATGAATTTGCGAGAATAGTAAAATGAATATATGCATAATAAGGAAGTTACATAGGTTTATAGCAACCATTATCCGCTTCAACCAATGCAATTTCTTCACATATAATATGCTATAACTTTATTATTATACATGGTAAAACAAAAATTTGGAAACTCTTAGAAAGACTATGGAAAAATCTAATTTTCTATTTTTTTCGCTTTTTCACTCCTAGGGGTTGTTTGGACACCGATATCGCCAGACGAATTTAGGGGGTGAATACACAAGCCAAATACTATGCAACAACGTAATCCATACATTTTTACCTTTCAATGTTCCACGGAAGACGCGATAGATCTCGTTTTGAACTCTACTATAAATGATGTGAAGTTATTCAGCAAACGACTCCAGCACAATTTTGCAGTAGACATAAAGAAAATATGTTTTTCCTTAATTAACTTGATGTTTGCTGCAAAACGCCAATTGAATTTTCGAAATGTCATTGATTTATTCACGTTGATATTATCAAAAACGGGGGATTTTATTCGTAATAAGCTTTCTTCAATTTTTCTTTTCTGAAAATCTCTAACACGTTGTATCACCAAAAATAATACTAATAAATGGTCTTTCTTAGGAAAAAAAAATACAATTTCTTAATCTAACGGACGAAGTTTAGCTCAACAGCTATTCCACCACGTATACCCTTAAAAATATGAGATCAAGATACTTGTACTAGGTAGAAACTTATATGGAACTAATAGACTTCTTTCAAGTAACAAAACAAAAATAATAATTATAAAGTGTGATTAAGAATAATTAATTGACGCAGAGCTACATATACAAGACGAATTGTGCAAATAAGCAATGAAAATAAATACATATATTTTATACAGTTCTACACATATTATTTGGTTAAATAACAATTTTGCACTTAAATGTATTTATAGAAAATTGCTTCAAATAATCTTCAAGCAGGTTATAATTTGATTAAGCGTTGTAGGAGCATGAGCGCAAAGAATGCCAGTATTAGTATAATTCACAAGTTCAAAAAGGTGCTAATTCTTGAAATAGCTCCTAAAAATATGAGCGATAGCTCATTGGATTCGTAACGTCTAGAAAAATGTATTAAAATGTTTTATTAGTACATAAAAAGTTGCAAAAGTTATAAACAAATTAAGATTAAAAAATGGCATTTAGTTTTTCGCTTATGACTCAAAAACTATAAGCGATAACGGAAATCGGAAAAAAATATTCTTAAAGAGGAGGAAATTTCTAACAAATAAGTCCTTACTCGCCTGCATTATTTATAATTTTAATTTAATGCTGAAAATATTTTTTTTATACTATTAAATATCAATTAAAAAATTTGAACAAATTATGATGTATTCTTAACACTTCAAAGAATAAGGTCCCGCTGGAATGAAATGTTAAAGTTTATTTTTCAATAAGTTAGGCCATTGTTAACTAACGAAATTTTATGGGACCTCCGTTGTCATTGGAGACAAATTATTTTTTTAAATAATTGGCCTATAAAATTTTCGCTTCTTGGAACCCTTCTTATAGATATACTTAACAATGTCACGTTATAAAAGTTTTTAAAAATTATTTATTTTGTCTATTATAATTTTTTAAAGTAAACAAAAAATTAAAAACCAAGGTAAAGTTGTAAAACAAATTTTTTTCTCATATTCGTTATCATATTACTATTTTTACATTGAAGAAAGGCATTCATTAACATTAAAAAAATCTTTTTACACCATTTCTTTATAAATTGCTTATAAACAAATTCACTAGTTTTATATTTATTTTTAAATAAACCATTGCAACTGTCAGATATTTTATCACTTAACAAAATTGCCTTGAAGGTCCATTACCGTATCTGCATTATTTGATAGGCTAGAAGTCATAAAAGATTCAAAGACGTCGAGAACACATTTAATTTTTATAAACAAATGCGCATAATAACTGATTAATAATAGCTACAAACTTGGAAGTCAACCCATTTGAAGATTAATTAATCCTCTATAAAAACGACCTGAATGTCTATTGTGATATAGTTTAAAAGTTATATCAGTTTTTTAGTCGACAAATCAAGTGGCCGTTTCAGCTTCGGTATCGTGTAATATTGAAAAACGCTATAAAAAATGCGGAAATCTTTTTTTCAATATGTTGTTGCATATGGCTGTTTTTATAATTTTTTTAAGATTTAGAAAACAAATATTAGGATTGTCGGAATTTGTTAATAACAAATTGTTAAGTTAATGAACAATGAAATTGTTGATAAAAAAATTTTTTTTGTTGCTTTATTAAGGATTGCCCATTATGATTTTTAAGAAAAAAATAATTTCTTAATTAATTATTCAAATGATGGATAATTTAAAAAAACGATTATTAACAATAAGAAGAATGTATCTAAAAAAATACATATATTTTTTAAATCATAATATTCTCAAGACAACAAAATTGTAAAAAGAAATTAAATATAAAACTAATTAATTTGTTTATAAACAATTTATAAGCAAATGGCGTAAAATGTTTTTAACGTTAATGAATGCCTTTCTTCAATGCAACAACAATAATATGATAACGATTATGAAAAAAAAAATGTTTACAACTTCAGTTTTAAATTTCTTGTTTACTTTAAAAAATTATAATAAACAAAATAAACAATTTTTAAAAACTTTTATAACGTGATCTTGTTAAGTATATGTATAAGAAGGGCTCCAAGAAGCGAAAATTTTATAGTCCAATCCAAAATATTGTCTCCAATGACAACGGAAGTCCCATAAAATTTCGTTAGTTGTCAATGGCCTAACTTGTTGAAAAATAAACTTTAACATTTCGTTCCAACGGGACCTTATTCTTGAAGTATTAAAAATACACCATAATCTTTTAAAATTTTTTAAATGATATTGATAGTATAGAAAATTTATTTTATGTACTGTCTTTTGCGGCGGCGCGCGGATCCTGCAGCGGTCGCTCGGAGTCCTATTTTCAGCGTTAAATTTAAATTATAAATAATGGAGATAGAGTTCCGGGAGCTGGGACTTTTTTGTTGTAAATTTCCTCCTCTTTAAGAGTCTTCTTTGCGATTTCCGTTATCGCTTATAGTTTTTGAGTTATAAGCGAGAAACTAAATGCCATTTTTTTTTCATCTTAATTTGTTTATAACTTTTGCAATTTTTTATGTGCTAATAAAACAATTTAACGCATTTTTCTAGACGTCATTCCGAATTCAATGAGCTACCGCTCTTATCTTTAGGAGCTATTTCAAAAATTAACACCTTTTTGAACTTGTGAATTAGACTATATTTGTTGTGGCATGGTCAAAATATCGGTGGCTAGATTTTATATTTACATTATGGATGCTTCTTCGACTTACAAGTTTTTGCTTAAGATAATACAGTACTGAAGTAGTAAGAACTCTATGAACACACATTGGCAGGTGATATTTGTAGGTATTTTTAAGTCATCCAAGTTACAAACGTGTCTGTGAAACGTTGAAATTTCTTTAGCCCAAAAATATAACGAATACAGGCATTTTAAATTTTTTGTAACCGATTTATTGTACTTTTATCGAGACATGAAGAATGCACAATAATACCATAATTAAGAACAATAATACCACAATTAAGATTAGACAAAATGACTAAATAATGTCCCTGCAATCTACAGAAAAATACAATTATTTAGTATATTACTGGAAAATACATCAAGACACAGTTAGAGGGGTGCTTTAGACTAAAGGACACGAATAAGAATCAAAGTAATGTATTTTGCTGATATTTCGGAAACCTAATCTATTTTCTTACTCAAAGCTTGATCATTTCCATGCAAGGAAACTGCAGCACCGCGCCATAAGCGCGGTAGAAGCCGGAACTGCTAGTGTATTCATTTTTGAAGTTCTGTATAGTTTTATACGACGAAGGATTTAGTATGGATAAAGAGATAACTTTTTGATTTGTTCCCATAGTCGAAGAGATAGTTTAAAGAACAAGGGAACACTTTTATTTGAATGCACAAGATATTAATGAACAAAAAAATAATACTTAACATGAAAAATTTTTCAACATAGTGAAACCGGTAAAATATCAAGCAAACTTGTATAAAGTCGTTAAGGTATTTACACAGAACTTTCCTCGTTATTTGCCACCGTTTTTTTATTAATTATTTTTCCTATAAGATCACCACTTTTATTAGAACTGTAATAAGCGTCCTCCTTGATAATGGTATTATATGGATACCAAATATTATTGCCATATGTCACATTTTCCACTATTTATTCTTTTTAGACGGTCTAGTCTGATCTAATGAATTTATACTCTAATGACAAATTTAGCTGTAATAAATCTGGAGACTGAGTTCGCTATGTCCACGGAGACTAGTTTTTGACCTGGACAAAATTAGTATAAATCTGAATTTATGCACAGGCGTTCTTTGAGGTGTCCCAAATCCAAATCCACGAAAATCCCAAAAATCACAAAAATTCCAATATGGCTACCCAAGATATTGAAGGTCAAAGTTTTCTGCAAATATCTCGCGTCCTATGCATCGGATACCCATGAGGTCAATGTGAAAGTTGTAGAGAATTAAATTATCTACAAGTTGCCTTTTTTATTTTTACCAGCCCCCCCCTCTCCATTTCGAGATATTCAAGGTCAAAGTTTCAAAAACAAGATTTTTCGCTAATATCTCGCGCCATGAAAAGACAGCAATAAAGTTAACATGAAAAATGTAGAGAATTTAATTACCTACAGGATAGGTATTTTGCATTTTTTTCCCAAAACCTCGCCCTTTTCGAGATATTCAAGGCCGAAGTACAAAAAAATGTTTTTTCTTGCAAATATCTGTATGTAGACTTCATCGCGGTATAATGCATAGGGGGCGAGATATTCGCGGAAAACCGTTTTTGATGTCTCGAAAAGGGTGATGTTTTGAGAAAAAATGCAAAATACCAATCATGTAAATAATTGAATTCTCTACAACTTTAATGTTAACTCTATTGCTGTTTGATTTTTTTGGCGCAAGATATTCGCGATAAACCTTGATTTTGAAACTTTGACCTTGAATATCTTTGGTAGCCATGTTGGATTTTTGTGATTTTTGTGGATTTGGGTTTGGAACACCTCAAAGAACGTCTGTGCAAAAATTCAGATTTTTACTAATTTTGTCCTGGTTTCCTCCTTTTTTGGCTAATTTTCGTGGACTATTAGACTCCTAGTAGAAGTATGATGATTTCATCCTCCAACGTTATTTTCAAAACTTTATGTAAATTACTAATGCATTACTTCTCTTCGAATTTGAAAATCGTTATTTTTTTTTCAATTTCAAGAAATACACCAGTACCGACGCGAGGGCGTCCGTATTTTGCTATAACCTTAAGAGAATAAAGTAAATAAGTTGATCCCCCTCCTTTATCTTCAGATTTTCTCAATACACTACGTATCATTTCGGTAAAAAAAATCGACTTATTTATACTTACACCTGTAAATTGTTATTTACACAGTCCTATAAAAAGAATAATATTTCCTACAGTTATTAAAAATTGATCTTAATATTGACATATTTTGTTAACAAATATAAAATATTTAATGCCAATTTCATTATTCTGCTATTGAGATAGAGCGAATCATACGAAGAAATGATAATTTATTAGTTTAATTTACATATAAAATGGTATTGTGTTTACATCTAGTTAAATCTGCAATCGGCAATATCCTAATGCAATTATTTAAACTAGTTTTCTCGTGGTTATGAACCTTGTGTCCATGAAATATTTGCAAGAAATAAAAATGTTAAACGAACCTAACAGAATACTAAGGCAGTAATCATAAAAATTAACGAGGATTGTGTTTATTTCAACAGGCAGGATGAATATAATAAATAATACATGATAAAGTTCATTAAAAGCTTCTATGTTTATGTTAACCATACATGTTGGCAATCTACAACTTATATATTAGTGGAATATGTAAGTAGGTTAGAGGATGTAAAATGATTAATGCAAAGTATAACAAGAGACATATAAAATATGAAAATTAACTTATAATATGGACACAGATTTTCGTACGGCAGATTCAGTGCTGCTGCCGTTTTATTAAATGATATTTTGAATTACATAGTGTGTACAATTATGTGACATATTCATTTAAAAAACCGCTGCCTAAGGAATCACTACTTCCACATCCAGATTTTTCACTCGTCACTTTAAAGGTAATATCTTTGACTAGATTTGCACTCTAGTACGTGGAAATTATTGGTTATAGAATTTTAATAATATTTGGGGCACATGTTATAGAAAAGTTTGAGGCGTTGGTTTCCACTATATACGATAAAAATGACGTTTCTAGTTTACCCTACTTATTTTCCCCTATTTACAACCTGCCACCTCCTACCCCTTCAATGGAATCTTCTCAATCTGATGTCATTACAATACATAATAATTGTCCTAACTTTCAAGTGAATATCTCAATTCTGTGTTATCAATCCCATTAATAATGGAGCGGAGGTGGCGGGGTTTGAAAAATATTAGAAAGAAATCTGAGGCCTTGGTTTCTAGTATATACACCAAATCCCAAATTCCTGTACTCTTACCAGCTTGATTTAGTTATTTTCCCCTATATACTCCTATTTAACCCCCAAACTTCAACGACATCATCTCAAAATATAATCTAGTTCCAGATGTCGTTATAATATATACGTCTACCATATTTCAAGTTAATATCTCTATTTTATTTTATCAACCCCTTGAATAATGGAGTAAGGGTGGTGGGTGGTTGATAAATATTATTAAAAAATCTGAGACCTTGATTTCTCCCAGCTCGCTTTACATTTTTCCCTATTTACCTTTACTTACTCCCCACTCCTTCAACGCAATCGTGTCAAAATATAATTTACTTTCAGATATCATTATAATACATACGTGTACCAAATTTCAAGTGAATATCTCAATTTTATTTTATCAACCCCTTCAATAGTAGAGTAGGGGTATTGGGGGGTTGAAAAAATTATTAAAAAATCTGAGGCCTTGGTTTATAGTACATACACCGAATTTTAAGTTTCTGTACTGTTACCAGCTTGCTCTACTTATTTTCCCCTAGTTAACCTTCAACCCTTCAACGGAATCATCTCAAAATATAATCTAGTTGCAGATGTTATTATGGTACATACGTGTACCAAATTTCAAGTGAATATCTCAATTTTATTTTATAAACTCCTTTAATAATGGAGTAAGGGTGGTGGGGGGTTGAAAAATAGTATTAAAAAATCTGAAGTCTTGGCTTCCAGTACATACACCGAATTTCAAGTTTCTGTACTCTTACCAGCTTCATTTACTTATTTTTCCCTATTTACCCCTATTTAACCCCCAACCCTTCATAAGAATAATCCCAAAATATAATCTAGTTCCTGATGTCATTATTAAATATACGTGTACCCAATTTCAAGTGAATATCTCAATTTTATTTTATCAACCCCTTTAATAATGAATTGGGGTGGAGGGAAGAAGGATGAAAAATATTATAAAAAATGTTTAGGCCTTGGCTTGTAGTAGATACATCAAGTTTCAAGTTTCTGTACTCTTACCAGCTTACTTTACATATTTCCCCTTATTTACCCCTAATTACCCCCAACCCTTCACTGGATGTCTTCAAAAAACAATCCAGTTCCAGGTACCGTTATATTATATACGTGTACAAAATTTCAAGTCAATATCTTAAACCGTTCCGGAGAAAACGTGCGGACAAGAAAAGTTACAGACAGACAGACCGGCAGACAGACCGGCAGACAGACCGACCGAAAGACAGACAGACAGAAAAAATTTTTTTTTCGCTCAAATTTAAAATCTCGACGTTTCGTGACATTCTAAACCTATTTCAAGAAAAAAAAATATGAAATTTTTTTATGATTACAATACTTCCAATTCACTACGTGGATGTGGAAGTAATTATAAAAGTTAGTCCGTTATTATTTAAAAAAGGCAGTAATGCAAACATTAGACAATTATTACCTCTATTATTATTTTTGGTAAATTAATAGAAATTTTATTAAAATGGTCGCTGGGTGAGTTTTTAGAACTAAATGATGTAATAACAAATTCTCAGTTTGGCTTTCTACCTTTTAGATTGATCAAATATAACAGTGGCTCTTTATACTTGTGAAAAATTAATTTTGATTTTCTTGTCCCATCTTGAATTTGCTCAAGATCCCCCAAAAATCATCTCCTTCAAATTTGAGAGAAATGGGTTGATATTAACACGTGTCACCGAGATCATTAAGTTTCCCATGTATTTCTTATGAACAAAAGACATGTATTCGTAAAATTGCGATAGAATCGTTAAAATATAATGAAATGAGAATCGCATGCAAGTTTCCTCTTGAGAACCGTACAGAAACTACGAATTAATAATTATTTTTTAACCCCGTAACCTGTTATTAACAAAATATCATATTATGACATAAGGAATTTACTACTAGTTCATTGAAAATCGTATCTAAACAGCAGAGAACAATGTGTTTTTGTATAGAATATAAATTCAGCACTTAGTAGTGTTAAACATGGCGTTCCACAGGGATCTGTCTTAGGACTACTGTTTATAACGGGCATTAAATATTTTATTTATCCTTACCTAAGTTACTAGCGATAAAACCTTAGTTGCTTCAAACGCAAATTACAATTTACTAAATTATCTAGAAAAACTGTTGTAAATGGTTCATTGCAAGCAGACCTCAATTTCGAGTATAATTAATTATTAAAGGACTTACCTGTCAGGAAATTCAATCTTAATTATATGAGGAACCATATCCGGATACACCAACTGTATTTACGCCTCTGGTGCGGAACATATCACTACTTTAGAGCCCTAAGGGTGCTCCCAAATACCATCCCCATCGAGCTGAATCGAATGGCACCAAGAAATTAAATTTTCGAGTACCGGGAAATTAACGGAAGGGATTCAATTGCACTGCGCTATAGGGCTGCTGCAGAATCGTCCAAAAGGTCAAGTATAATAATTCTAAAATAAGTTTCACAATAGGTCGCGTGAAATAATACATTTTCTCCTTGTATTCTAAATAATGTTGAAGACAGTTAGGTGACTAATGAACTTTTAAATAATAATGATAATAATACTGATATTTATTTACGCAAACACAATTACAATATAACATAATATGTAGGTTATACAGCAAATAAACATAAAAGACAAGTCAAGTATTGATAAGTATAACAATTTTAAATTCTTGTGTCCGATATTTTATATGAAATGAAATAAAAATATATCACATTATGTATGCCTGTACAATTATACATTAATTATGATATTGGTAACAGACTGCCATCTGCCAAAGAAAATTTGATTTGCTACTGGCACGGTAGCTCAGTCGGCTAAGCGTCTTAATGGCGTGCGCGCTTGGTCAGACTGCCTAACGTGTACTGGGTTCGATCCCCAGCACTGGCACAGGCAATTTTGGTGGGTAATGGATGTTGTCTGCGTTTTTTCAAATGTGTAACCCCCTTCCGAACAGCCTATGAGAGGCTTTGGATTTGGGGGTTGTCTATTGTGTGTGGTGTTTATGTTTATGTAATTCTACTTACAAAGATATAATATATAGGGATATGTCTCATTATTTTTTTGCTATTTATATTAAGTGTAGCAAACATTTCTTTTCCTACAGCTAAAATGAGATTATATACTTTAGAATAACTCATTTTTTACAGATTTTCGAGTCAGTTAGATTTAGAAAACTCTGAACATCTACAGTTGGTCTAGAAGAAGATTAAAGGACTTACATGTAAGGAAGTTTAATCTTAATTATATGAGGAATCACATCTGAATAGACCAACCCACCCACTTCCAGATTCTTTTACCCCGTATTCTAAACTAATTGACAAAACACAGAACGTAATGACGAATATGGATCGGCATGGGAGGTGAGGATTGGTAGATAAGTTTTTTGGGCCCTAAAGTAGTGATCTGTTCATCACCAGAGGAGTAACTACAGTTGGTCTATAAAGATAGGGCTCCGAAATATAATTTATTTATTACATTGAGATTAGTCTTAGGAGATGATACGTTACTCACAACATACTTTGCATTGTTTCATTCCTGTATTTCTATGCAATCATTCTATAAACTCATGTCACTGTCAGAGTACTTGCTGGCATTACTGATAGTAGCAAACATTACAAACCATTATTTATAAAGTTTGGCATAATGACTATACCATCTTTATATGTGCTAGAAAAACTTGATTTTTTGGTTGATAATAATCAGTGTAACATCTATGTTGATAGTGAAGAACTAAAGCGTCAAATTAACATTAATAATAAGTTCTTAAATATTATTCATTTAAACATAAGAAGTGTTCGTAAAAATTTCGATGAGCTGCTTGTGTTTCTTCAAGCTTATAACCTAATGGATTCACAAATAATTATATTAAGTGAATGTTGGAACATTCAAAGCTGTGATCAGTATAATATACCTGGTTTCGAAACCTACTACAATGAGGGTGACTATAATAAAAATGATGGAGTATTATTATTTGTTGAGTCTGCAATTGTTCCAACTATTAAAAATATAAAACTTGAGAAATCATGTATAAATATAATTCGGATGACATTTAAACTTAATGATATTGCGTGTGGCGTTACAGCAGTCTATAGACCACCTCCATCATCTTTACAAAGCTTTATTGATGACATCGATAAATACTATACTGATCATATGCACAAACAATTTGAAGTACTCGTTGGAGACACTAATTTAAATATAATAGACAAAGAGAACAATCTTGTAAATCTCTATCTGGCTACTCTTAATCACTATGGATTTATCCCTTGCATTAATTCTCCTACACGCGTTACAATTGACTCATCCACTTGTTTAGACTATATCTTCATCAAAATAAAAAAAAACAAAAGCTTCAAATACAAATCCTTTATCCTAAATTCTGATATAACTGATCACTTTCCTGTAATGTTAAATCTAACTCATAGCTGCACTAATAAAATAATTAATACAAACATATCTAAAACTGTGATTACTAAAACAATTGATCATAAAAAATTTCAACAACTCGTTAAAGAACAAAATTGGGACAACGTCATGTTAATAAATGATTCAAACTTGGCTGCTAATACTTTTTCTGACGCATTTCTTTCCCTAGTTGAACAATCTAAAATTACAAAAAGAATTATGGTTAAAAATATTAACAAACAGAAGCCATGGATAACCAATGGCATTATTAACTCGATCAAAAAGCGTGACAAAATGAAGCGAAACCTTAAATCCCATAACATAGCTGATAGAAATGAGTACAAAACATACAGAAACAACTTAAATAAAATAATAGCTCACACTAAAAACAGTTATTATAAGAACAAAATTGAAAATAGTAAGAATAACATTAAAAAAATCTACAAAATTATATCTGACGCAACAAATGCACCAACTACAACTACTAATAGTAATATCCAAATATTAAACAGAAATTCACTTCCATTTGGAAATGATAGTGAAATGGCCGACTATAGTAATAATTACTTTGCTGATGTGGGCTTGGAAATGGCTAACAATATAATACCCCCTGTAAATGAATCTGTAATTAGTTACAATAGTATTTCGTCCATGTTTCTAAAGCCAATTACCATTAATGAACTAATCCAACATATACACTCGCTCAAAAACGACAGCTCCCGGGAATAGACGGAATCCCAGCTAAATTAATAAAAGATACTCATCTAGATATTGTTAAGCCTCTTGTCCATATCTTTAACTTAATATTTAAAACCGGTATTGTTCCAAGCAGCTTTAAGAATACAGTAATTTCTCCAATCCACAAAGCAGGTAGTAAATTAAACATTGAAAATTATAGACCAATCAGCCTTATTAACAACTTTGCAAAAATGTTTGAAAAATGTCTGAAAGACAGATTAATAAACTACCTGAATGTTAACCATCTATTATCAAAGAATCAATATGGATTTTTAAGAGGACTGAGTACAGGCGATGCCATATACCAACTGACGAAAGAAATAACTGAGAATCTAAATCAAAACAACAAATGTATTGCAGTATTCCTAGACCTAGCTAAGGCATTCGACACAGTGCCCCACGAAAAGCTCTTAGTTGTATTACATCATTATGGAGTACGTGGAACTGTGCTGAATGTCTTTAGAAACTATCTATTGGACAGGTTTCAAATGACTCGTGTTAGAGAAGCTATCAGTACACCAAGGAGAATCCAAATAGGTGTTCCTCAAGGCACTGTGCTTGGTCCAATTCTGTTTTTAACTTATATAAACTCATTAACTAGCTTAGACATAAATGGTACTATTATTTCTTTTGCTGATGACACAGTCTTATGATTCCAAGACTCGTCTTGGAACCTCGTTAAAGAAAAAGTTATAAAGGGTGTAACAAAAGTACACAATTGGTTGAGTACTTTCAAATTATCACTAAATATTAAAAAACACATTACGTAGCTTTCTCATTAACGTCAGCTAATAGACCTGACTTCTCCAATATTAGATTTAACTGTACGGAGGAAATTCTAGAAGCACCGCAAGCAAAATATCTAGGCATTATAATTGATCAGAACTTAAAATGGGACAATCATATTAAAAAACTAGCATCAAACATAAGAAAACTAATACATAAATTCTACTTAATGAGAGAATTTCTAGGGAAAAAACTTTTAATAATGGTGTATAAATCACTGGTGGAATCATTAATTAGATATGGCATTATTTCTTGGGGATAAGTTTCAAAAAGTCTAGCCTCTATCCTACAAATTTACTATATACAGAAGAGATTCTTAATGTCCGTTCACTGTACATCTTAGCTTGTTGCTCATTTTTACAAAAGAATAAGCACTTAAAAAATTTCATATCCCATCAGCACGAAACTAGGGGTAAAATTCATAAAAACCTACAAATACCTATTGTAAATAAAAATATTGGACTAAGATCATTTCAATACTTAGCCCCTAAGTTTCATAACCTATTACCAATTAAAATCAAGCAATTGATTAATCTTAAAAAGTTTAATAAAGAATGTAGATATTTTATAAGTGCTAACTTTGATTCATTCAGAATCTTTTTTTAGAAAAAATTTTTTCTCTCTCTTATTTCTTTAATAAATAGAATACAATTCGTTCGATCCTCTGAGTACTTCATAAGTTTTGGTTCCTAATTTTAGTTTTAGTTTTATCTTTAATCCCATAGTATTTAGTATCTAGTGTAAGATGTATTCAAATTAAAAAATCAAGGCACATGCAAATGTTAAGTCATTTAGGTGCCTATCTCCAATTTAAAATAATTATAAATCTATTGTTTATTACCATTGTATTAAATGTAGTGTATATACTAATTTGAATAAAATTGAATTGAATTGAATTGAAACATATATTTTTTATTAAGCTGCAAAATTTAAATGATTTCTTCGTCAAAATGCAATTTAAACGAATTAATTTGCAATTTCCAAAAGCATGTTAGCTTTTTTAACAACAAATAGCCATTGCCTAACCAATTTTGATTGCAGAGGGTTGTACTATGAACTAAGTCGTAGCAAATTGAATTATTTTTTTAACTTCGTAACCCACGTTTTCTTTTAGACCGTTAACTTTGAATCAATCGAGAGAAATACGCGTTGAAATTTGACTTTTGGAAAAGGGTGAAGAACACTAAACCTTAGTAAATATTCTTGCCCCATTTTTGACCAAATTAGACGAGACCAATCTCAAATTCAAAGCCATTTCATTAACTTCAAGTTGTACATTTAATACTTTGCGACATCCATAGTTTTCAAAATATTTGTAGGACATTATTTTTAAACCCTTTCTCCACTCCCAAAAATTTAACACGCAGTCGATTTTCTTGGATATTTATATGATCCTAAGAAACAGATGCCTGTAAAAATCTGTCAGAAACAAAGCAATAGAGAAACAAGTTAAAAAAAAACTACATTTTGATGCGCTTTTTATCCCTGTTGGGATGATTCAGTACATTTTCAGCAGCATTTTGACATGTTTTATTTTTTTCTTTTTTTTTGCATTAACTAAAGTAAAGGCTGACTACATTTTGAAACACAGAAAGAGCAACGGTTCTATTTTTATTTAGTAAATAAAAATAAGGAAATGAATGATTATATTTTAAATATAACATTACATTATTTTCTTGCACCTATATCACGGATAAATTATCAATTTGTAATGTTTTTTTAAATAATTCTATGGAATGCATTTTCGTAAATAACTCGTTTATTTTAAATTTTTAGTAAAACTCTATTCCAGATTTTTTGTCTAAAAAGGTCCGTGCCTTATACTGGTTATAGAGATTGATCGATGGAATAATCAATTTTCGATTTTTATTAGGAAACTGTTCGGAATTTGTAGAATTTATCAAAAAAATCAAGTCTTCCAGGATTTGTAAATTCGCTTTTGATTTATCAAATTTCTCACAAACGTCAACTAATAGACAATTGCCATTTTTGAAAATCAAAATCGGACCTTCGGTTCGGGAGTTATTAATTTCTTTGAAAAATCATACTCGGCCCTGGAAAAAATACTTTTGGTCAACGGATTTGGGCCGCCCGCAATAGGCTTCATTTGTGGCCATGTACCTTTGATTCTACCAAGTCTCATCGAAATCAATCAATATTCTGGACAGTTATCGTGCTTCCTAGACCGATTTCGAGAAAACCAGTTTTTTTGCAAAAAAATTCAATTTTCATTTGTTTTTCGACATAATCTCTAGTATACTTATTTGTAGAGATTTCCCAGCGACACCATTTTTTTTTTTAATATCTCGATCCGACTATCCGTTACCGAGTTATTCAATTTTTCCCCAAGAACTCGAAACGTCTATATCGGGTACTTCCGGTTTCCGAACGGAGCCGAGCTTCCGGCGTTAAGGTATTCTAAAGACCTCTTATTAACCAACCAAGTTTCATCGAGATCCGAAAACTGATTAGGGGACTGGACGTGACAGACAGACAGACAGACCGACGGACCAACAGACCGACTGACCGACGGACGGAATTTTCTAAATTCGATCCGACGTTTTTTTCGGGTTTCGATGGTACACCGGAAAAATGCAAAACCTATACTACATTTTTTTTCAAAATGTAGTAACAAAATCTTTCTTCGACAATACAGGAAAATACTAGATTCATCTAAGATATCAGGAATATTAATGTTCGTAATTTCATTATCTGAATCGTGAAGAACCGAAAATGTATAAAAAGATTATTTTTCAACTTCATATTACTTGCCGTATAGTAGAGTGCAAATTAATTTCTATCTTTCCCCCCGTTGGCACTTTTAGAGTAAAATATATGACCTTACCAGATACGTTACTTGTGCCCTGTAGATTATGAATCCACTTGTCGTCAAAAAATCGTCACGAATATAAGGGCACAAATCAAGATTTTCTAACTAACCACACCACGCGATAGAGTCAATCATGAAGCGTATTTTATCCAAAAATCATTAAATTCTCTGTAGAATTTCTATTTTTAAAATAAATAAAGAAACGAACTTTTACATAGGCTTAATATGGCAGTAAAAATCAAAAATCCTCATTTTCTCTGTTCGACTACGGCTGAAAATTAATTATTTTTCGTCTTCTTTTCCATTCCCACGACGATATCTCCCAAACTATTATATTTATCAAAAAAATATATTCTTTATAAAATATTTGCCATATTTTCTAGATTGCAACGGTTTTTAAATCAATTTTTTTGAGAATTTAATAACCATGATATTTAATAATGTGTAGCGTGATATCAATTTTCAAAGCTTATCAGCGGCATGCGTTCGTTAAAGATTCTCGCTCTCCCACTCTTTAAAACTGTTTCAACACACTCCACTTCGCACCCGCAATGGCCTATCGTAAGATAGATTAGCGCATGGTAATTCTCCTGGTTCATATTAATGAAATTTGTATCTTGAAAATGATTACTATGGAATGAATAATATATTTGTTTAATTAATAATTAATTAATTAATTCAGTGTTATTTCGCCTTACATAAAATTTTTGTGTAATGTATTAACACGTTATAAGAAACTCGGCAGTTCGATGTTAGCAAGATACTTTCAGCTGGTATGTATTTTTTTAACAGAATTTTCTACCATATAGGTAACTGAAGAAGAAATGAAAATGGAAAGTACTACTGATAGCGCAAGTTCGGAAAGTGAGATTGAGACAAAAATAAAATTTAAAAAAAAACAGATTCGTAAAATATTATGCTTAAATTGTATGAAACCGGGCCCTGTAAACAAAGGTTTTGATAAATCGTTTGCAATATTTATTGATTGTTTAAAACTCCGTGAAAAAATAAGTAACCAAAGAGAAGATGATGATGTATATTCTAGAACTATGCGATTTAGAAAAACAAATCATTTTGGCTGTTTGGTTTGGCACCGAAATTGCTGTTCTAGTTTTACTGGCAAAAGAAATATGGAACATTGAAGGAGAAAAATGGAGAAAGAGAAAAAAATTAAAAACAGTTCAGATGGATGGAGTGCATGTCCAATAACTTCTTCAGGCGTGTCCTTGCGTAAAATGAATTTTTTTTAATAAAATGGCTTTCTCAAATAATGACTAGCAACACAGAAAGAAAAATAAGACTATTAGCCCACCAAAATCCCATAATTTTCTAAAGAATTTGTGCTAACGATTTAAATGCTATAGAAACTAAATATCATGTTTAATATTTCTAAAGTCACAATAAAAAATGCAAAGTTTCATGCCTCGTTTTCTGAATTAACATATTTTTCGTTTCTCTTTGTAGATTTAACAATTTTGACTCCTTTGCCGGTAAATGTATTTATAAGTAGTCTACTGATCTCTCTTTTAGACCTATATCTATCCATTCTAGATACTTTTCATCATAAATTGACGACATACCATACCCTTTTTGCTTTAAAAACCGTTTCTCAAGAATTTTACATATTTTAGTAGAACTCCGTTCGTTGTCTGTCCGTTTTCCACTTTTATTTTTATTGTTAGACCTCTGCTTTTTATATAGCGACTTTAGAAACATGAAATATGATATTCAATTTCCATAGGTATTAAATCGTTAGCACAAATTTTTTCGAAAATTATGGGATTCTGGTGGGCAGTAGTCTTACTTTTCTTTCTGGTTCCGTGGTCATTACTTGAGAAAGCTTTATTGCTGTACTTCTGACAAAAGTACATTTCTCTATCTAAAAAAAATAATTTAAGAAAATACACATAGGAAAAAGTTGATGGACAGGCATTGGATCCATCTGAACTCTTTTCAATTTCTTTCTCTATTTATCTTCTTAAATGTTCTATATTTCTTTGGCTAGTAAAACTAGAATAGCAATTTCGGTGCCAAACCAGTCAAAATTGTTTGTTTTTTTGAATGACATAATGCTAGGATGTAGATCATCTTCTCCTTGGTTACTTATTTATTCATAGATTTTTAAACAATCAGTAAATGTTGCAAACGATTTCTCAAAACCTTTGATTACAGGGCCCGGTTTCATACAAATTAAGCTAATATGTTACGAATCTGTTTTATATTAAATTATATTTTTCTCAATCTCACTTTCAGAACTTGTGCTATCAGTAGTACTTTTCATTTTAATTTCTTCTAAAAAGCATATACATCAGTTACCTATATGGTAGAAATTTTAAAATACATACCAGCTGAAAGTATCTTGCAAACAGTGAACTATAGGGAGTTTTTTATAATGTGTTAATCTATTACACAATAATTTTAGGCATGCCATAATTTTTATGTAAGTCCATGTAACACTGAATTAATATTCTACAAATATACTTACATTTATTTCCTAGTAATAATCATTTTCAAGATATAAATTTCAAAATATTATGAACCACGAGCGCTACTATGCGCCAATCTATCTAACGGTAGGCCAGAGCGGGTGCGAAGTGGGGTGTGTTGAAACAGTTTTAAAGAGTGGGAGAGCGAGAATTTGCAACGAACACATGCCGCTGATAAGCTTCGAAAATTGATATCACGCTACACATTATTAAATATTTTGGTTATTAAATTCTCAAAAAATCTGATTTAAAAACCATTGTAATCTGGAATATATGGCAAATATTTTATAAAGAATATATTTTTTTGATAAATATAATAGTTTGGGAGATATCGTCGTGGGAATGGAAAAGTAGACGAAAAATAATTAATTTTCAGCCGTAGTCGAACAGAGAAAATGAGGATTTTTGATTTTTACTGCCATATAAGCCTATGCAAAAGTTCGTTTCCTTATTTATTTTAAAAATAGAAATTCTACAGAGAATTTAATGATTTTTGGATAAAATACGCTTCATGATTGACTCTATCGCGTGGTGTAGTTAATTAGAAAATATTGATTTGCGCCCTTATATTCATGACGATTCTTTGACGACAAGTGGATTCGTAATCCACAGGGCATAAGTAACATATCTGACAAGGTCATACATTTTACTCTAAAAGTGCCAACGGGATCGAAAACTAAGCGACTTTTGTCAACGCGAGCACTCTACTAGTACCCTTAGGTGAGAGAAGTGAATCATGCAGTAGTGTATTATTTAATATGTTTATTTTAAAAAATACATTTTAAATTGCTTTAAGCAGTTACTTCTTAAATGTTCAACATAAAATCCGCATACCCATCCCACTAGGCAGTAATTACGAACATATTTTATGGTAATAGCTAGTAGCTCGATTGCTGTAGTGGATATTAATATAGACATGAGATCTCAAATAAATTCAAACAAGCGTAAAATTCATAGTCTTTTACTACGGCCATATAAATTATGTTTGTGATAAAATGACCTATACCTAATTGTATAATGCGCTATTATGCCATGGGAATATAATTATAAAAATGTCTACAACGTGGTATAAAACAGTCCTCGATATAGCCTACTCCAACTTCTTAAATTATGTCAGAACAATTTATGAGGGGCGCACTGGAATGTTTTTACTATGTACATATGTCGTGTGGAAGAATGATACAATTACATACCTTGTCAATGTGATCATACTAAAAGTTGAAGAAGTACGAATACAGGATGTCTCACCAGGAACTGAATCGATCGATATAGGGAAAAGTATGTAACAAAAAATTTAGAACATTTTGAGAGGTACTAGAGTGTGGCCAATTGAACCAAAACAATTACAAGCATGTGGTACTTCCGGTTATATCGAAAGTCGATACCAACTTGCTTATTTTAAATGGGACACCATATATATTTCCCTTTTCGAAATGACCATAAAATTCTGAGTCGAGACATGTTATATACCTTATACCTATACCCAGCGGTTTCGGAGATGTGTTTAAAAAATCTGCGGGTGCAGGGGTTTACAAGAACCGTTACAACTTTCTTCGTGTAGGAGATCCTCATTTGCTCTTTGATGCATAGAATGAAGACAAGATGAGCTACTGCCTTCAATAAAAATAAATTCCATAATAGTATACCAAGTTTAAAAGTGAATTATTTATTATCTGTTTGCTTATAGTAATGAAACATTCTTTATAGGATTTTTCAAACAGCGAAAAAGGAAACTATCCATGGGAACTAAAAGAAAAACTATATGTAAAAATATTAATCAAATCTTTGCATTCTTTCGATAACCTGACTTCTGGTTATGCAAGCAAATCAAAATCCTAAAATAAATTTGTCCAATATCTTATTTAACATTCTCATTATAACAGTAGCATCCAACATAGTCCCCTATGACTAAGCAGATTAAACTAGTATGTACATGACCCCCTACGGTATGAAAATTCAGTTAGAAATGATAACAACGGTCTAAAATGAATTTATTTACCTACCTTGTCTTAAAAAAAATTTCGTTCTAATGGATTCAATTTTCATAAAATCTCTCATTCAGTTTCTTGGAAATGTTTAGCCTTTGAGACGTTTTCGCCCTTATTCTGAGCTCATCAGAAAGGCACAAAGCCACTCATAACGATGTTTCATGCAAAACCAAGGCAATATCTATGAATAAGTATGAAATATTTATATTTGACATTGACTGATAAAAAAACAACAGATCTTCACCTATCTATTAGCTAACTAGAATTGGAGCCTATATACTCTATGCATGTTTAAAAGTGAATTATTTATTATTTGTTTGCTTATGGTAATAAAACATATGCTTTATAGGATTTTGCAATCAGCTCAGAATAAGGGCGAAAAACGTTTCAAAGGTTAAGCATTTCCAAGAAACTGAATGAGAGATTTTATGAAAAGGTAGGTAAATAAATTCATTTTAGACCTTTGTTCTCATTTTAAACTGAATCTTCATACCGTGGGGGTCATGTAGATACTAGTTTAATCTGCTTATCCGTAGGGGATTATGTTGGATGCTAGTATTATAATGAGAATGTCAAATAAGGAATTGGACAAATTTATTTTAGGATTTTGATTTGATAACATAACTAGAAGTCGGGTTATCGAAAGAATGCAAAGATTTCATTAATATTTTTACATATAATTTTTCTTTTAGTTCCCATAGATAGTCTTTTTTCCGCTGTTTGCAAAATCCTATAGAGAATATGTTTCAGTATACCAAGTGTTCTATTTTTCATGTTACATTTTGTCAAATTCAAACCTTAATAACTTTTTAATTCAAATGGAACACCCTGAATTTTTTTACATCAAGTTATGTAGAATTAAATTCCCTTTTTTCTAGTATCGGCATTTCAGGGGTTAAAGTTACAACTTTTTGAAATATTTGCGATTTTCTTAAATGTTCAAGAATTTTTAGTAAAAATTGCCATCAACTTAGCCGTAATTACAAACAATCATTAATTTCAGTCATTCTCTTATATCAAAAAATGCCAGCATGTTTAAATTGCACCCACGAAAACTTTTTAGATTTGTCTATTATTTATGGAGAATGTGATAAAGTAATATCAAGAACATTTATAGAGGAGCGAATTCGAGACTATCGTGCCGTTTTTTTTTCTGGCGTAGAACCAGGTCAAACATGGTAGGTTTTGTTAAGCATGTCACTGGGCATATGAAATCGTATTTCACGACATTTTTTCGTGGTCTGGACCTTTTTAAATAAAAAAAAAGGGAAAATATTGTATTTTAAATAAAATGTGTTTTTTTTTTGTTTCCACTGTCATATCTTCAAAATTAATGTTGCTATCGGCGTTGTTTTTTTTTCAATTAAAGTACACACAATAGCGCTTTTAACTGTACTAATGGTTTTTACACAGTTCGCATTTTCATTTCCTTAAAAATTAGGAAAACTAGATATTTGAATTTTAGGTATTACAATTTTCACCAATCGATAAACTTTTTATTTTTGAAAATTTTTATACACAAGTGAAGCAAATGTAGCCCAAACATTAGAAAAGTTTTTGATACAATTATTTTTTTCCCAATGTGTATCGTTTGGCAACAGCGATTTTTTTATAGCGCGCTAAATTAGTCATATGTATTATTGCGGCTCAGAATCTAGATACGTACACCGCGTATGGAAGGTAGGATAAGATGCGTCTAATATACTATTCAAATGTATTGACCCCTCCTCAACCGCGAATATCTCAAAAACGGAGGAACGGAAAAAATTGAAAAAATTATGTGTCCATTATAAATCATTCACTGACATTTGAATAATGTACATTGGACAGTTTTGAAGTGCTGCTAAGTTATATTGAAAAATATCCTACTTTTTAAGGAAATTTTGACAATACCAGTTTTAAATCCATTATGTATTTGAAAATATGCCTACTATATAAATAATATTTTAGATGCCGATAAGGCATGGTATTTTTTGCACGAGGAAATTTTTTCATAATTTTTTCTAAAATTTTGCAGTTATTCTGAAAAACGTGACATCATGTTTATTCGGTTATTTGTCAAGGCATTTACAAAAATTTTGATAAAATAGTTAATTATATAAAATGTAAGCATTTTCAGAAAAAAGAATTGGTATATATCAAATATTAATTTAGTTATCAAGTGCAATAGATAATATTATTGCCCGCGTTCTGCAATATTATCTATTGCACTTGATAACTAAATTAATATTTGATATATATCAATTCTTTTTTCTGAAAATCCTTACATTTTATATGATTAACCATTTTATTAAAAATCTTTTAAATACCTTGATAAATAGCCGAATAAACATGAGGTCATGTTTTTGACAATAACTGCCAAATTTTAGAATAAAAAATTATGAAAGAATTTCTTCGTACAAAAAATGCCGTGCTTTATCGGTATCTAAAATATTATTCATATAGTAGGCATATTTTTCAAGATATAATGAATTTAAAACTAGTATGGTCATAGTTTCCTTAAAAAGTAGGGGGGCATTTTTCAATATAACTTAGCAGAACCTCAAAACCGTCCAATGTACATTATTCAAACTCCAGTGAATAATTTACAATAGACACATAATGAACACATATTTTTTCAAATTTAAAATGAGGGGTCAATACATTTGAATCGTATATTAGTAGTTTGCGGGATTTAGAAATACTTTTAAATAAATGCGATGCTGTAGAATATTCGCAATTTAGTTTTCTAAAATAATGGAGTGCATTATTTGTAGGAAAATTGGGATGATGACAAATCTGTGGTACCAAGACCTAGGATACAAGGTTTGTTGTCACTAATATCTAGTGCTGAAAAAAGACAACATCGCGGAAATATTGTGTCAGAAAAGATAATATTTTAAATGACGAAATTTAATTAAAATTTCATATGTCGTATAGGTAGACAATTCTTGAAAATATGAACGTTTTTTGCCATCATATCAGAAATGACCAAAAATCTATTTAGCAAACAGGAAGATACCAGGGTGGTTTTGCATGCAATGTACGAAACTAAATTTAGCAAATAAATATTGGTGAAGTCAGTTGATATAGATGTATTAATTTTACTTACTCTCCTTTTTTCGGACTCTGACTTAAATGGAACTAATTTATTTATGCAACTTGGACACGGCACTAGCAGACAATTTTTGTCAATATAGAAGGTAGTGCAAAGTTTATGAACTACAGTTCGTTCTTGTCTTCATTGTTTTACTGGTTGCGACACCACTAATGGTTTTTTTTAAATATTTAAAAAATCTGCGTTTGATGTTCTTAAAAAATATTGTTGTTTTTCAAAAATTATCGGAACTGCCATTGCTGTCTGAAGACGAAGCTTTAAAAATCTTTACAAAATTGATTCTAGTACTGTACAAAAACAAAAATAAACAAATTCAGATATTAAACGACCTAAGGATCAAATTAGCAACAACAACAAACTATAATACATTTAGTTAACTATTGCAGGTTTATGTATCAACTTAGAATATCGTACAGAAGCAATATGCCAACTACACTTATAAAATGCACATGGTTAAGGGCGGAATTTAAGTGACGATGTTTGGACAATATTTTCATTAAGTATTTATTGCTCAGATAAAAATTGTGAAAATCGAAAACATGATTGTGTTAAAGAAGGCCTAAACTGTTCTAACGAGTGCAAAAGTCGTACTTGAAATACTACTATTTAAAGGTTTCAATGAATGTACAGACGAACTAGAATGCTTTTAACGCAGGGCCCACAAAACTAAATACTCATTTGTCAATAGAAAAATAGTTGCAAAAAAAATAAAGTTGTTTTATTCCTGCGTCTTGGTTTAATTCAATCAAAAATGTGTAATAACCTACGTATTAGGTAGGTACTTACTTTATAACAATGATTTATATTTACCTGCTTTTAAATATTTTTTACCTTAAAACAACAAAAGGTAGGTTTATCCCTTAGGTTCGTACCTATTTTGGAGCTGTTAATAAAAGCCCGATTAGTACACATGAACCCAACAACCGTAGTCCGCGGGCGGTAAGCAGTATAATGAGAGCCGGGCGCGCAAGAATATGTTTTAACCCGTTTTAAAAAAATCGCTGACTACATACTATAACCTGCACATCAAAAATTATGATTCTAAAAACTGTTTTCATATATTGGCTTCAATTTGTTCACAGCATGTATATACAAATTTTGATAAATAAAAAATTTTTTCGATTGCTGAAAAATACATTCACGAAAATAACAACTTTAAGTTTGCTATTATTTTAACAAAAAAAAAATATATTTTATAATCACATTGTACATAGTTAGAAGCGTTGTTGTGTCTACTTCAATTTAAAAAAAAAATCAGTTCCAATGCACAATTATTTTTAAAGATATAACGGTGGCGACGTTAAAAAACATGTTTCATGGAAAAGTTATTTTTCTACAGTTTTTTTCGAAATAAAAAAGTTCCTGACCACCAGAAAATGTCGTGAAAAGTGGTTTCATGTACACGATCACCTAATTAAAGAATCGCACCAAGTCTGGTTTGGTTCTACGCCAGTTTTTTTTTCTCGGAAACTAAGCGACTTTGCTTCCCAATTTTACTCGTCTATTAACACATTTGCCACGCGATACCCACAAGAACAGAAACCATCACCATACACTGTGAAACGCATATTGGATAATTTTAAAATATTTCACTATGGGATTTTAATTATGCACAAATCACCTATTCTTCACTTTCCTCCTCGACCGATAGTTTGTCCAGTATTTTAGGAAAACTGAGGTTCCGCTACAATTGTTGATAAAAGACGATGATGCAAATGAAATTCTTTGACTCACGAGATGAGAAATCACTACCATTACCTCATTCTGCAAAAACATTGCGGTTACTAATTTATCGAAAAATTCTCTCTGTTTTCTCTTCATTTGCCTGGCCTATTATTCATAGTTTTTTCAGTTACGTTAACAGAATATTCTTTCAACATCTGTCTGATTGATTTTGTTCAAATTATTATAAGATTTGAATTAAATGCTAATTCCTTTTAGAAAATCGTTTAAGATATTTGAGCAATCCACCGTACATTCTGAAAGCATATATCTATCTCGAAATTTAGAGGCAAAAAGAATTAGGAGTATTCCATCATCGGCTTTCTAGATAAAATAAGAAAACCATATTTCTCAATCAAAGAATGCAGGTACGTTTAGGGTTCTTTCGACCCAAATTATATGCTAATGAAAAAGTAGCCCACAATTTTGAGACACCCTGTATAAACCGTCACTTATAATACAAAAACCTGAAACATGAGTAGATTTAATTTAAAGTGACAAAGGAATTAATAGAGAAATGTTTATTACCTATAAAATCTAAAGGCTTGCCTTGACAATATCGACAAGTTAAATTTATTGCTGTTCTGCTGTTATTGTACCCAATTACCTAGTAAATTTCCACATAGGAAATAACAACTTGCTTTACTTATATGTAAAGTTGTAAAACAGAATTCTCAGTTAAAAAAATAATATTCAATCCTATGAATAACGAAGATAAATTCGCTTCGGCATAGGGATATAATTTCATAATTTTTATAATTATTATAAATAATACGTAATAATACGAGTAGCTAAACTATAATAAAACTGTGTTGCGATCGGATCCTCTATTATTATTATGAAAAAGCTATTAAACATAATGTAAGTAATAATAGTGAAAAAGGCATACAAAGTATACAGGCATTCCTTTCTGTGTGACAAATATCTTTTTCCTCTCGCATATAATAATACCTACCACCCAAAGTGTACGAATGCCATAATTTATTGAATATTAAATATGTGCTATATGTATCAGATTAAGAATATAAACTATTATTTTTGTATAAAAAATATTCTTGAAAAAGATATTATTTATATAAAATAATAACAAAAAGCAACGCTTTTAAACCGAATTAAAAAACATGTCGAGTAAGTACGCGAAGGGAAATTATTTAGTTATTTAGTAAACCGGCATATATTTTTTTTTTCGTATAATGCAATTATATTTAAAAAATCAATCTTTAAAGTAGGTGTAACTACTTGAAATTTTGTTGAATAGCTTTCCTCAATGACATTTTGCTGTATCTTTTACAGAAAGGGTACCTTACCCAACAAGACATTAGTTTTTGCTTAACTGTCATGGCCTACGTGATTTAAAAAAAGGTGCACCTTAAATTACTTTTTAGATAAGCAGGGCTGAACCCCCATATATGAAAAAAAGATTCGAAAATTGTTTATTCATTTCACCTACATCGAACTCAATCGGAAGACACACTGTATATACATATGGATATTTACTTGTGCGTATAAAGAATACATGTTCGAAGGCATGTGCTTGCATGTCATTTAGGTATATAATGCATAAATAAAAACGTCTATTAGGTGTTGCAAATTACCTCAAACCAGCAGCTATAATTGACTCCATCTTAAAAACTTTCAAACTTTTGGTCATGAGCTCAAAAACATATCCAATTTCTAGCCAATTTAATCTAAAGCCAATTTGCACAAGAAATTTACAGGGTTTAGAAATTATTGTAGGTGCCTTAGTGGGGCCCAATACAGTATGGGGACCCATTGACAAAAGTGGCTTCAGGCACCGCAGTTGCTGCCGCTTGGTGGAGATGTTGTAGGCATCTGTAAGTACCATTTCCCCACAATGGCAGGTCACGTGACCGTGCTCTTTCGAGTGAGAGGTAAAAACCAATGGTCTGCTTAAATGCAGCCAAAAAATTTTTAAAAATCAGTCACATATTTTTGGTAAAATTAGCATCGCTTGTTTCTTGGTGTTTTTTTCAAAGTACCTCCTTCTGCCTGAAAAAAATAACACAAGAGAAAATAATGTTTTTATTTTTTTTTTTTACAGGAGAAGAAAGCACTCTGGAGAAAAAAACCGCTGCCTAAGGAATCACTACTTCCACATCCAGATTATTCGTCCAAGTCACTTTAAAGGAAACATCTTGACTATATTTGCACTCTAGTATGTGGAAATTATTGGTCATAGAATTTTAATAATATTTGGGGTAGATGTCATAGAAAAGTTTGAGGAGTTGGTTTCTACCATATACGTTAAAAATGAAGTTTCTAGTTTACCGTACTTATTTTCCACTATTTACAACCTACCACCTCAATGGAGTCATCTCAATCAGATGTCACTACAATACATACGTGTACTAACTTTCAAGTGAATATCTCAATTTGATGTTATCAATCCCATTAATAATGAAGCGGAGGTGGTAGAGCTTGAAAAATATTAGAAAGAAATCTGAGGCCTTGGTTTCTAGTATATACACCGAATCCCAAATTTCTGTAGTCTTACCAGCTTGCTTTACTTATTTTCCCCTATTTGCCCCTATTTAACTCCCAACCCTTCAACGGCGTCATCTCAAATTATGATCTAGTTTCAGACGTCGTTATAATACATACGTGTACCAAATTTCAAATGAATATCTCAATTTTATTTTATCAACCCTTTTCATATTGGAGTAGGGGTGGTTGGGTTGAAAAATATTATAAGAAAATCTGACGCTGTGGCTTCTAGTACCGAATTTCAAGTTTCTGTAGTCTTACCAACGTTTTACTTATATTCCTCTATTTACCCCAAATTAACCCCCAACCCTTCAACGGAATCATCTCAAAATATAAACTAATTCCAGACGTCGTTATAATACATACGTGTACGAAATTTCAAATTAATATCTCAACTTTATTTTGTCAACCCCATTAATGGGGTAGGGGTGGTGGGGGGGTTGAAAAATATTATAAAAAAAATCTGAGGCCTTAACTTCTTGTACATACACCGAATTTCAAGTTTCTGTACTCATACCAGCTTGCTTTACTTATTTCCCCCTATTGACCCCTAAATAACCCCCAACCCTTCAACGGAATCATCTCAAAGTATAATCTAGTTCCAGATGTCGTTATAATACATACGTGTACCAAATTTCAAATGAATATCTCGATTTTATTTTATCAACCCTTTTAATAATGAAGTAGGGGTGGTGGGGGTTGAAAAATATTATAAATAATCTGAGACCTCGGCTTCTAGTACATACACCGAATTTCAAGTTTCTGTAGTCTTACCAGCTTGCTTTATTTATTTTCCCCTATTTACCCCTATTTAACCCCCAACCCTTCAACGGAATTATCTCAAAATATAATCTAGTTCCAGATGTCGCTATAATACATACGTGTAGAAAATTTCAAATGAATATCTCAATTTTATTTTATCAACCCTTTTCAAATTGGAGTAGGGTTGGTGGGGGTTGAAAAATATTATTAAAAAATCTGACGCTTTGGCTTCTAGTACATACACCGAATTTCAAGTTTCTGTACTCTTACCAACTTGTTTTACTTATATTCCTCTATTTACCCCAAATTAACCCCCAACCCTTCAACGGAATCATCCCCAAATATAATCTAATTCTAGACATCGTTATAATACATACGTGTACGAAATTTCAAATGAATATCTCAACTTTATTTTATCAACCCCTTTAATGGGGTAGGGGTGGTGGGGGGTTGAAAAATATTACAAAAAAATCTAAGGCCTTGACTTCTAGTACATACACCGAATTTCAAGTTTCTGTACTCTTACAAGCTTGCTTTACTTATTTCCCCCTATTTACCCCTATTTAACCCCCAACCCTTCACCGGATTTCCTCAAAAAACAATCCAGTTCCAGATCTCGTTATAATATATACGTGTACAAAATTTCAGGCCAATATCTTAAACCGTTCCGGAGAAAGCGTGCGGACAAAAAAAGTTACAGACAGACCGACAGACAGAATTTTTTTTTCGCTCAAATTTAAAATCTCGACGTTTCATGACATTCTAAACCTATTTCACGAATAAAAATTTTTGAAAATTTTTTTACGATTACTATACTTCCAATCCACTACGTGGATGTGGAAGTAATAGAGACAACAGTTGTTTATTCTTGTTTAAGGCCTAATTTTTTGGGATTTTTCTGAAGAATATTAAAAGAAATCTAGAGAAATTCTTTGCCGAAATTATTTTTGTCTAAAAAATTCTGTGTTCTTTAGACAAAATTAAGCAACTTTTGTCTCTTGAGGTTTTTCTCTAAAGTACTTCCTTCCCTAAACCAATTAATGAAGCTCTATGAGTTCTTTTTGGGCTATTTTTTTCCTGGATAAGGAAGCACTTTGTTAAAAAGCACCAAGAGACAAAAGATACTTATTTTTGTCCAAAAAATGTGCCTGGATTTTTTTAGAAATTCTTTGGCAACGTTTAGGTGGTCCTTTGTTTTTGCCTCTCCCTCATAGACAGGGCGGTCGCGTGACCTGCAGTTGGGGGGAAATAGTAGCTACAGATGCCTACAACATCTCCACAAACGCCGACAACAGCGGTGCCCGAAGAAGCTTTTGTCGATGGGCTCCCGTACTAATACGACAAGTTAAGGTTAAAGGTCTTCGGGACTACTAAATGCATGAATTCTTTCAGAATTTTAAATTAGTACCATTTTTGTAAAAAAATAAAAAACCAAAATGAGACCTCTTTGGGCAGGGGGCAATTTTAAAACACGGACCCTATATACTGTTATGAATTACACCCCCTTGGAAAAGGAGATGGTACGCCTATGCCTCTGATGGTGACTGGAAAGGCTCTAGAAAGAGCCAAGGACTTTTCTAGATTATGGTTGGAGAAGATTCTGGATTGATCTAGAGCTAATTTCGGAGTATATAAGGCGCGATTACAAGCGCGGAAGAGGAAGTTTTATGAAGAAAGCAGTTTATAAAAGTGAACAAGTAGAAGAGTGAAAAGTGAGGTTAGATAAATAGTAAATAAAGTGAATTTGAAGTATTGTAGTCAGTAAATAGTTAAATAAAGTGTTAGTAGTGTTTAATCTCTTGTTCAAATTATTTAGAACCCACGGATTCATACAGGGTGTTTCCCAAAAAGGTGGAAATCCGTAACATTTTGGTGTCGGAAGCGGAATTTTGACAAGAGGATTTTTCGGAAGTGTTCGAGAAGGTTTGGGACAGTATTCTCGCAGTAAGTGCTAACACAGGAAGGACTAATTTACTGGACAATGTTCGAGGATTATTTTCGAACAGAAAAACAGTGTTAAGTGCATTTTTGAGACATTTTTGGAACAGTTTATTTGGACATTAGAGGTTAAGTGACGAACACTCTAGATAAGACTGTTTCGTGCCGTTTTGAGGTTTTTCTGGACAGTCCCATTACCGATAGTGACGTAACTTTGTTAAATTTATTTGATTTCAACATAGTCGTATGCCTGTAACAACCAGAAGTATGGCAACCGAAAAGCAAATACAGGACTTATTTGCACAATTCCAGAAAGTGTTGGAAGAGCTAGAAAGAAGGCATCGAGAAGAAGTAAATGAAGTCAAAGAGAAAATGCACCGGGTAGAAGAGGAAATGGATCTGCTTAAGCAACAGTTGAGGGATAGAGGAAGCCAGCAAGTGGTATTATCAGATCAGCTGTTCGAACCTCCCTCCTTTGACGGCCAAAGTTCATGGACCATTTTCAAGATGCAGTTTGAGGCAGCAGCGAGTGCAAACAACTGGAATGACGAAGAAAAGGCTATGGCGTTAATCGTGGCATTAAGGGGCCAAGCATTGGAAATACTCCAGACAATCCCAGTAGACCAACAACGGGATTTTAAAGTTTTAGAAGCTGCCCTAGATGTTCACGTGTTCAAGGGGCTGGGGAAAGTTTGCAAGAGTTTGAAGCTGCCGTGTGGAGACTGGCTCACCTGGCTTACCCGGATGTACCGAAGGAATTCCAAGACCAACTGGCAGTAGAGGCTTTTCTGGATGGTATACAGGACAATGAGATCAGGCGAGTCCTCAGGTTATCTCGATACCAGAACAGCAGCGAAGCGTTGGTGCGTGCACTCGAGGTGGAAGCTGTCCTTCAGGATACCCCGAGTCCAAGAGTACAAGCTGTGAGTATCGAAGAATCGCAACCAGAAAAGAAGAAAGAGAACCCTATCTTGATCCAGATACAGGAGGTAAATAAAATGATTAGTCAGTTACTAGCTAAATGGAATCCTCCGAAAAGACAGGAATCACAACTAAATAGAGAGAAGCCAAGCGGGGGTATTAAATGCTACAACTGCGGCAAGATAGGACATATCAAACGAGACTGTCGACAGCGGAACTCTAGGAAAGTGAATGTTGGAAACAGGGCAGAGACACAGAATAAACAAAGTAGTGGAAGGCCAAGTGGACGGCGTATGAAATGCTACAGGTGCGGGGAACTAGGACATATCCAGCTTGAATGTCCACAGAGGAGCTTGGAGAGAGTGAAGGCCGGAGATGCTGTGAAGCCAAGGGGAAAACCAGAGGAAGCCGGTACCAGAGAGGCTGTGACAGATAACGAACGTGGTGCCCCTAGAGAAGTGAAGATTTCCCAGCTTCGGAGCATTACAGAAAGGCCACCACTACAAGGATATGACGATAAAACGAAACCTGAGAGAAATGCAAGCATTTCATCCGGAAGAAGGTACAAGGAAGGTTGCAAGCACAACCACTGGGAGAAACTGCAGGTCACGGGAGCAGTCAACACTGTCAAGGTGGAGGTGCCGGATGATAAGGCAGATGAAGCGCTCAGACAGGAACAATTGAACGATGTGGAAATTGGGCCTATATTGAGAGCCAAAGAAAGGGGAACTCGTCCAAAATGGAAGGATGTTTCGGGCAAAAGAGTGGGGCTGAAGGCTCTATGGGCGCAGTGGGACTCACTGAAAGTCATGAACGGGCTGTTGTGGAGAGCATGGGAAAGCCCGGATGGAAAACAGCTGGTTATGCGTCTAGTGATTGCCAGGTGTCGAGTTGCGAAGCTGCTTCAGGAAGTGCACGAAGGAACATCCGATGGACACTTCGGTGTTAACAAGACCCTGAAGAAAATACGAGAACGATTTTATTGGATAAGAAGTCGTCAGGATGTGGAGGCTTGGTGTCGCAAATGCAAGATTTGTGCAGCCAGTAAGGGACCACAGACTGGAAGTAAGGGTGAAAACAAGCAGTTCAACGCCGGAGCTCCTTTCAAGAGGTTGGCTAACGATATAGCAGAACCATCACCAGCCAGTGACTGAATGAAGGCTCGATATGACTGGAAGGGTAATTCAAAGGAGGTCATCAAGGTGGGAGAGCTAGTTTGGCTGTACAACCCCCAGCGGAGGAAAGGAAAGTCACCGAAATCACCTTGGGATGGACCGTACACTGTTATTACCCGAATTAATGATGTCGTCTATCGGATTCGGCAAAGCAGAAAGTCCAAGATGAAGATCGTGCATTTGGACAGGCTGGCGAGATACACTGATGATCCTGAGTTGCCTGATCGGGACAATCAGGCTTAAGGAGGGGGCAATGTTATGAATTACACCCCCTTGGAAAAGGAGATGGTACGCCTATGCCTCTGATGGTGACTGGAAAGGCTCTAGAAAGAGCCAAGGACTTTTCTAGATTATGGTTGGAGAAGATTCTGGATTGATCTAGAGCTAATTTCGGAGTATATAAGGCGCGATTACAAGCGCGGAAGAGGAAGTTTTATAAAGAAAGCAGTTTATAAAAGTGAACAAGTAGAAGAGTGAAAAGTGAGGTTAGATAAATAGTAAATAAAGTGAATTTGAAGTATTGTAGTCAGTAAATAGTTAAATAAAGTGTTAGTAGTGTTTAATCTCTTGTTCAAATTATTTAGAACCCACGGATTCATACAGGGTGTTTCCCAAAAAGGTGGAAATCCGTAACAATACCTATTTTTAAACCCAAGAAACGATCTTATCAGGTTTGTTCCAAAATGCATGATCGAGGGCATTTGTCCTATCTTATCCAGAGATGGTACACTTTGTTAAGAGAAAAGAAAATATATAGAGAAAAATGCCAATTAATCACCGCAATTTGCCGGTGTGTATACCTTTTTCCGATAACTAAAAGATTTTTAAAAATCCTAAAAAAATTCCTTGGCCCTTTAGTCATGTCAAGATAGCAAAATAGTTCTGATTTTTCATAGACATTACCTATTTTCCTATTTTTTTTGCAAAGTGTTCAGAAACACTTGTTACTCAAGTTTGACATGTATATTGGACCTGCATTTATTTTTGGTTAATTTTTATTAACAATTAATAAACAAATTACGGATCTGGGAAAATAATTAACAGAATGAGACCAAAATCTATACTCGGGGGTTTTCGTGGTAATTGATCACGATTTTAAAGTAAAAATTGGAAAATTCAAATTGGCGGATCCAATATGGCCGATATTTCAGGTTAGACTGATATTTTTGATGTAAATAAATAACAGAAATGAACAAAATCTCTAAGTAGGTGGTTTTATAAAAAAATCGACATATTTAATAAAAAAACCGCTGCCTAGGGAATCACTATTTCCACATCCAGATTTTTCATTCAAGTCACTTTAAAGGAAACATCTTGTCTAGATTTGCACTCTAGTACGTGGAAAATATTGGTCATAGAATTTTAATAATATTTGGAGCAGATGTTATAGAAAAGTTTGAGGCGTTGGTTTCCACTATATACGATAAAAATGACGTTTCTAGTTTACCCTACTTATTTTCCCCTATTCACAACCTGCCACCTCACACCCCTTCAATGGAATCATCTCAATCTGATGTCATTACAATACATAATAATTATTCTATCTTTCAAGTGAATATCTCAATTCTATATTATCAATCCCATTAATAATGGGGCGGAGATGGCGGGGTTTGAAAAATATTAGAAAGAAATCTGAGGTTTTGGTTTCTAGTATATACGCCAAATCCCAAATTTCTGTACTCTTACCAGCTTGATTTACTTATTTTCCCCTATATACTCCTATTTAACCCCCAACACTTCAACGAAATCATCTCAAAATATAATCTAGTTCCAGATGTCGTTATAATATATACGTCTACCATATTTCAAGTTAATATCTCAATTTTATTTTATCAACCCCTTTATTAATGGAGTAAGGTGGAGGGTGGTCAACCCCTTTAATAATGGAGTAGGGGTGGTCGGGGGTTGAAAAATATTATTAAAAAATCTGAGGCTTTGGCTTCTAGTACATGCACACCCAACCCTTCAACTGAATCAAGTCAAAATATAATCTAGTTCCAGATGTCGTTATAATACATACGCGTATCAAATTTCAAATGAATATCTCAATTTTATTTTATCAACCCCTTTAATAATGGAGTAGGGGTGGTCGGGGGTTGAAAAATATTATTAAAAAATCTGAAGCCTTGGCTTCTAGTACATACACCGAATTTCAATTTTCTGTACTCTTACCAGCTTGCTTTACTTATTTTTCCCCATTTACCCCTATTTAACCCCCAACCCTTCATTCCTGATGTCATTATTATATATACGTGTACCAAATTTCAAGTGAATATCTCAATTTTATTTTATCAACCCCTTTAATAATAAATTGGATTGGGTGGGGGGATGATGATGAAATATTATAAAAAAATTTGAGGCCTTGGCTTATAGTAGATACATCAAATTTCAAGTTTCTGTACTCTTACCAGCTTACTTTACATATTTCCCCCAATTTACCCCCCAACTCTTCACCGGATATCTTCAAAAAACAATCCACTTCCAGATCTCGTTATAATATATACGTGTACAAAATTTGAAGTTAATATCTTAAACCGTTCCGGAGAAAACGTGCAGACAAAAAAAAGTTACAGACAGACAGAAATTTTTGTTTCGGTCAAATTTAAAATCTCGACGTTTCATGACATTCTAAACCCATTTCAAGAAAAAAAAATTGATATTGCTGAAACCGTTACTGCGAATAATGAAAATTGTCTAGTTTTGACAATCCTTGTCTCAAAACAGATTCCTAATTTAAGGTCATGCCCATTGAGACTTTTATTTAGGATGTCAAAATCTACAATATGATAAAAATGTAGAGAATTCGACCTTTATTTTATGATTTTTCGTAACATTTTTTGAATCTGGTTAATTGTTTTAGTATTATTTAAAAATGAGTAACTTACTTGTGATAGACCTTACTGTATTAGTAAGGCTCGTGGTAAGAGGTCCCCGCGGGAAATTCCTCGATAGCCCGTCTGCCCAGTCAGGCTTTGACTGGTTGTCAGTTATAATATTAATATACCTACTGTAGTTGCGCACCAGTATTTCCATTTTGGATTTAAATAACGTCATATATTTCATAGAATTGATGGCAGTGCGATTACTGCTGCACCCCTGTATATCATACAATAATTTAGTAAAACTAGAACCTGATTATCCCCCGTTTTATTGACTTACAGTAAACTTCATTCTAATGTTGTTAAATTGTGTAGTGCAAATATGGGAAACCAAGTAGCTCTATATAATTTTAATAATAATAATTCACCGAGCGGGAAATGTATTTTCTAAATTAAAATTCTCATTCCCATGGCTGTGATTATGATGCGTATTAAATTGTCTTTATTAACTAGAACAGACTAATTAAGAATCTAATTATGTGACACTATTAACAAGATAATCCATAACAAAGGGCTTTTATTGCGTATTTTACATCTACATAAATTTAATTATTATTTACAACAAAAGGAATCTTCCATTTTATCTTGATTGTGCTGATTACGAGTAATTATGAAAAACAGTAATTTGGAGGATTTTTATTATCATAGAGATATAAAATTTAGATATCATTCTAAGTATGAAAACAATGACTTCCAGGCTGTAAAATGCTATCCACAGAAAAAAAGCTATACAGTAGTGTGGAGCGAAAAAATCAATTTTTGTATTTTTAGTTCCAACAGGGAAAAAAGTTGTTACTATAGAGATATTGTTACGCATTACCACCCCCTAAGCCTGGCGAGTGATACGCCATGATTACTAAATAACGAAATTAGGTGCCAATGGTTAGGCAACCAGTGATACACACCATTATCTCTTCTGGAAACTTGTAGATGCTCTAGAGTTCTATCTTGTTCTGGATTGGAAGTCTCTGGATGGGTCTAGAGGCAATTTTGGGATATATAAGGCGAAATCGACGGCGGAGCAGGGGAAGTTTTATAGAAGTGAACAAGTTGATAAGCGAAAAAGTGAGGTTAAATATAAAGTAAACAAAGTGTAAAGGTTATTTTGGTTAAATAAGTAGTTCTGTATAATCAGTAAATTATTAAATAAAGTGTTAGTGGTTTACCCCTTGTTAAAATTATTTAAAACCCACGTATTTATACAGGGTGTTTCCTAAGGGGTGGAAACACGTAACAATTGATGTCAGAAGCGAAATTTTAACAAGAGGATTTTCTCGTGTTCGAAAACCTTTGGACAGTGTATTCTGGGGAAGTAGTGCTAACATAGTGGACTGATTTACTGGACGTTGTTCGAGGGTTATTTTCTTAGAGGAAAACAGTGTTAAGTGCATTTTTTGAGACATTTTTGGAACATTTTATTTGGACATTACTGGTTAAGTGAAAAAGACTCTAGATAAGACTTTTGGTGCCATTTTGAGGTTTTTCTGGACAGTCCCATTACCGATAGTGACGTAATTGTTAAATTTGTTTCATTTCAACGTAGTCGTAAGCCTATAACAACCAGAAGTATGGCAACCGAAAAGCAATTACAGAACCAGAAAGTGTTGGAAGAGCTAGAAAGAAGGCATCGAGAAGAAGTAAGTGAAGTCAAAGAGAAAATGCACCTGGTAGAGGGAGAAATAGACCAACTTAAGCGACAGTTGAGGGATAGAGGAAGTCAGAAAGTGGTATAATCAGGTCAGCTGTTCGAACCTCCCTCCTGTGACGGCCAAAGTTCATGGACCATTTACAAGAGGCAGTTTGAGGCAGCAGCGAGTGCAAACAACTGGAATGACGAAGAGAAGGCTATGGCGTTAATCATGGCATTAAGGGGCCAATCATTGGAAATACTCCAGACAATCCCAGTGGAGCAACAACAGGATTTTAAAGTTTTAGAAGCTGCCCTAGACTTACGACATGGTGAACAACACCTTGCCCAAGACTCGGTCTACGTAGATCCCAATATCCCAGGAGTGATGTCCAGGAAATTTGCATACCAACAATACCAACCATTCATCTGCAAATTTTTATATGCAAAGAAATTGTGCAGAGTATGTTGCGAGTTGACAAACGCAGTTTGGTGTAGATTTATATATAACACTATTGACAATGTGATAAACACACTGTTCAGACTTAATGACGAATGAACATGGGATGAAAATACTTCAACACACAGACACCAAATTTATACTGAAAGTATTAGATAATTTTATTTAATAAATTATTTATTTATTGGTATTTTATACACACGTAATAATTTCTATTTAATTAATACTTAGCCTGTACCTAATTCTATTAAGAGGTTTCTATTTCGGATATATTTTTATGTCCTTTTGGTATATACCTGTAAAATTCCACCCAAAGTTTGTAAGAGTTATTATTGTACAGATGCAAACTTAGTTCTAATTTTTAGTCGAATATGCATTTCTCTTTACAATTAATATCAATTAAAATAGATTATTAGGTAGGTATGTATATAATGTGTATATTTTTATTTAGTAAATAATTAATGTTTTTATTTTGTAAAATTTTCCCTTTATAAAACATAAGTGTACATTAGAAAGTCTTGTTATCAACATGGATAACAGAAGTAAAGTAAAAAATATGTTTTTTATATCCATTGAGTCAAAAATATTTATGTAGTCAAAATATCAATTTTTTATCGTTATACTTATCGGATAACCCACATCTGATTTTGCTGGTTTTCAGGAATTATCTTTTTCAAAACGAACTGTATAATAGAAGTATAAATTTGGTGTATTGCATTTAGACTTACACGTTTTATAAAATAGAGCATTGAAACAAAACTTAAAATTTTAAATATTTTTAATAATGCTTCTAAAAACAAACACTTCATATCACATATTTAAGTAACAAATTAAATGTATTACTAAAACACTAAAAACAAAATTAACATTAATACAATATTTGGCAGCACTTGAAATAGTTTCAGTCAAATATTTACACTGTTCTTGATAGAAATTTCGAACGAAATTTTTACTATCCTTTGCCAGTAAGCATATTTGGTATTCTGTTCGTTCCTTCAGCCGTTTACCTAAGTTACCTGTACTATCGATTTCTAAACTTCTCTTAAAGTATGGCAAAGTTGTTTGGAAAACTATGTTTTGCGGATCTTTAACGTCTCTGATGAATATGTTCGTGTCTGCAATGTCTGAATTCTTCATTACTCGCCATTTTACTTTATACACGCTCTTCTTTCTGAAAATATAAAAAATGTAATATTGTTAAGTAAATTGGATACAATTATTTAACAAGCTATTCAGAGGTGTTCCGAACTGAAATAGATATAATGGGCCTATTGGGCCTCAATAGGTGCTCAAATCTAAGCATACTTATTTGAAAATTTAAACATTATAATGTATTTTGCGCGTATGCAATTTTTCTTTAGTTTTGGACAAAAATATTTATTTATGGAACGTGTTTCAAATGTGGGCGTGAATGACGTCACTTTGACTTAGACTGCATAGTAGATTTAAGTTATCTACGTTGGCTGCAGTGATTGCGACAAATTCACAAGTCACAATCGATTCGTGTTAATATTTGTGTGTTGTCTTGAAAATTATTTCATGTTCTCTACTAAAATTTAACGTAAAGCAGTTTAAAATGGAACCGAGAGAAATTGGAATGCATAAACCTTTACGACAGATCATTCATTGCTTATTTCAAAATGTTCTACGACGAAAATTTTCCCACTATTAGGTTCTTTCTATTTTTATCGTTTTAAACCACACTTTAAAGTAATGTTTTATATGAGGTAGTGACAAAAAGAGTAGTGCGCATAGTAGACAGACGGGCGGACATTTTGAGTTGTTCAGAATTCTATCTCCAAGACAGTGATATGAACATTTTTTTCTCTACGAGCGTTATTGTCGATTTAGCAATGTGCCCATCAAATTCAACATACTTTTCGTTTTTTATATACAGGGTGTTTTTAAATAGTATGTCAATCACTTAACCACGGACTCAGCATGTCAAAAGAAGTTGATTCAGCCTAATTTACCTCTATCCAAAATCGCACCCCTATGAATATACAGCCCTCTAAAGTTGGGATTAAAAATATTTATTTTTTTAATATTGTGCAAATGGCTGTAGATATCTTTTTCAATTTCGGAACACTGAAATGTATGGCAAAGGGTAATAGTTTAAAGTAAAAACTGTTTAAAATCAAATTTTCTAAAAGGCCGATTTGGGGGTAAACTACCCTTCCCTCCTACCCCCTCTTTTAGTGGTACGCCTATGACTTTTTTGATATATCGCATTTTATATAAAATTTAATTATAAAACTTTTTTTATCTTGTTTTTTTTTCGTTTAGATAACCATTTTCAAATGAATCTGGAAATATTAAAACCATTACCACGCCTTTGTAGAATAACACAAATAATGTTTAAAATTAATGTAGATGATGATCAAAGGCACCTGTGAAAATTTAATAGGTAGTTGACACCTGTCATTTTTGTCAAACTGCTTTAATAGATATCAGTTATTAATTGTTAACAATGGCATTTAATATGAGTTATTCTAATACCGAAATGGTGGATATGATTAGAATATTAGGCGAATGTAATGGAAATGGTTCTAGTGCAGCTAGGCGTTATGTGAAAAAGTTTCCAAACCGTCGGCATCCTGATAGACGTACATTTTTTGCAGTCGATCGTCGTGCAAGGGAAACTGGAAGTCTATCAAATGATCGTGCTGGGAAGTGTGGCAGACCTAGGACTGTGCTAGTTCCATAGGTCGAAGAGGAAATTTTAGATATTGTATCAGAACGGCCTGAAAGCAGTGTGCGTAAAATAGCTTCTCAGGTAGGAGTATCGTATTATTCAGTATGGAGAACATTAAAAGAACAATTACTAGTTCCATTTCATATACAGGCTGTTCAGGCATTGGAACCTCAAGATTACGGTTCTCGAATGGAATTTTGTAACTGGCTTCTCAGAAAAAATGGAAGAAATGTAAGTTTTGTAAACACCATTTTGTCAACTGATGAGGCCTCATTTCATAGACATGGTATTACAAATCATCATAATTATCACATTTGGTCTGAAGAAAATCCCAATGCAAAGATAGAAACGCATTTTCAGCGTAATTTTTCTGTTAATGTTTGGGCAGGTATTGTTGATAACCATCTAATTGGACTTGTTTTCTTTCCACGTCGTTTAAATGGAGCTGACTACCTAGATTTTCTGGAAAATGAATTGCCTGAGCAATTAGATATTGTTAATCTTAATATTAGAGAAAACATGTGGTATTTACAAGATGGTGCTCCACCCCATTATAGCCTGCAAGTCAGGCAATGTTTATCAAGGCGTTTTCCAGGACGTTGGATAGGTCGAGGAGCTGATGCTCCAGTCAGTTGGACTGCTCGGTCCCCTGATTTAAACCCAATTGACTTCTGTCTTTGGGGAGCTATGAAGGAAAAAGTTTATTCTGTTCCAATAGAGAGCGTTGAACATCTCCGACAAAGAATTCAACAATCAGCCGAGGAATTTAGAAACATTCCTGCCGTGTTTCAGAATGTGAGATTTTCGCTTCTAAAAAGGGCAAGGTATTGTGTACGACAAAATGGAAATCATTTTGAGCACATTCTGAAATAAAATTTTAATGTTCGATATTTTTTTATTTTATTTTTAATTTATTTCATTATTTGTTGTTTTACTTCTAATATTATTTTAATTTACTTTGTTGCTTTAATGATTGATGTTTTAGTTTCTGTGATTTTTATTTAATAAAAAAACCAATTTAAACATTTTTTTAATTTTACAATTTATGATAGCAATGCACATCTTTTATATTATAATACCAGTAACTTCAAATGCCAAAATTACACAGAAGAACTTTTTTATTTCATATGTTCCACTTTTCATAATGGTTTTAGTATTTCCAGATTCATTTGAAAATGGTTATCTAAATAAAAAAAACAAGATAAAGAAAAGTTTTATAATTAAATTTTATATAAAATGCCCTATATCAAAAAAGTCATAGGCGTACCACTAAAAGAGGGGGTAGGAGGGAAGGGTAGTTTACCCCCAAATCGGCCTTTTAGAAAATTTGATTTTAAACAGTTTTTACTTTAAACTATTACCCTTTGACATACATTTCAGTGTTCCGAAATTGAAAAAGATATCTACAGCCATTTGCACAATATTAAAAAAATAAATATTTTTAATCCCAACTTTTGAGGGCTGTATATTCATAGGGGTGCGATTTTGGATAGAGGTAAATTAGGCTGGATCAACTTCTTTTGACATGCTGAGTCCGTGGTTAAGTGATTGACATACTTTTTAAAAACACCCTGTATTTAGTTATTTATTTAGCATACACTGCTCAACAGATATAATCCATTTACAGAGCAGTACGGATACACAACAAACAAAAAATGAAGTATTAGAGAAATATACAGTACTTCTATCAGATAACATAATATTATAACTAAATAAAAGCAGAGATCAAAGACAATATAAAAATACACATATAAGCCTAATAATAAATCTATATATAAGCAGAATCCAAAGAAAAACAAAGTCAGTGGCCATAAGAGTCTTTTATGGAATTAACAGTGCAGCTGAAAATATGAAATTTGTCACAATGTTTGTTGTACTTATGACACATTGAGAATAGAGGAGAAAATTTAAGTTTATTAGAGCACGGTGTGAGCAGATAAAGAGTTTGCATTATCCGAGTTTTTAATGGGACATAAAACTGTAATTTATTTAAAAATTCTAGGCAAGCGATCTTGTTATGTATTAGATTATGTAAAAATATTTGAAAATAGCAAACCCACCTGTTCTCAAGAGTGTCCATAGAGAATCTATTCAAAAGTTCTAGGTGTGGTAAATCAATTGATCGGTATACTCATTCATACTCGAACCACAATAGCTTTACAAATCGCCATTGTACTTTTTAACAAAAATAAAGTAAAGTACTTTTAGAGTACCAATATTGGTAAACTCTCTGCTTGATCTGAATAGAAATCCCAAAATCTTAAAAAATTCTGAACTTGTGTTATTTATGTGTGGTACAAAGGATAGTTCTTTATCAAAAATTACTCCAAGATCCATGAACGTCGCGGGTTTTTGGAGTTCCGCATTGTCTAAGCTACAATTAAACGTAGTGGGTATGAGTCTTGTTATGTAGGATATAACGTTGCACTTGGACACATTTAAGTTTAACTTATTTGGAATACACCAATCAGATACGTTGGAGAGACTGTAGTAGATTGCAGTCCACTATGGAACTAATAATTCTAAAAAGCTTGAGATCATCTGTTTAAAGGAAATAGTCAGCTTGAGTAACTACGGCAATATCATTATTTATAAACATATTGGAAAGTAACGGTCCCAGAATTGATCCTTGCGGAACACCTATTGTTGCCAGGTACTCGACAGACCTAAATCCACTATAAGCGACATATTATTTTCTACCTAAGAGATAGGATTGAAAATACGAGCAGAGATTGGGAAGAACCGAAACGGGACATTTCTTGAAGTAATATAGCGCGGTCAAGGGTATCGAACGCCTTAGAAGAATCTGTGTATATTACTTCCATTTGCAAGAGTTGATAGAGATGAACTGAGATATGCATATTAGATATTAGAGGTGGTAGAGCACCCTTTAACAAAACCGTGCTGGTAAATTGATAGCTGCCTATTAATGCTGGGATATATGGTGTCATGTAATAATTTCAAAACCCTTGCAAAAATTGCATATTATCGTTGTAGACCTGAAATTGACAATGTTGTTTTATCACCTTTCTTAAAGACTGGGCACACTTTTGAATATTTCCAGATATCTGGAAGCTTGTCATCGCGAATGTATAAGTTAAAAAGTTAGAAGTTGGATATGAAAAAACAGCGGCACAATCTTTAATCAGAAAGGATGGTACATCATCCTGCCCCGCTGTTAATTTAGATTTTAATTTGCTTAGGGCGTTAAATACTTCATTTTCACTGAAGCATTTGATAGCGATAGTTGAGGTGTTTGCTACTTGGTCATTTATCGACTCAAAATTGTCCGTAGGTGGCAGGAAAGACAGTTTTGTTTTGTTTATTTTTTTTTTTCACTTATTTAACGTCGACCTATTTTTGCTACTGATACGAGCTACTCCCAGCCTGGAAATTGTGATATCGAAGATTAGGGATTTTTCACTTGCCTAACATCTAATAGATAAAGCACCGACTGCTTAACATCTCCGAAGGATGGTATATCTACTATATAACCTGCGTTTAAAGTTACATACCTTCTACGTATACGCTAATATATAAGCCGTTAGAAGATGAAGTGAGAACGCTATATTTCCCTAGATTGGGTCATCCATTCAAATACTAACCGCGCTTGACGTTGCTGCGTTTTCGTACCGAAATACGAGTATCGGCAGACGTATCTACGCTCACTCCTCTTCATTTTGTATTTGCGAAGAGTGTAATAAGGTACAATAACTTATAGACCAAGATCCTGGAGGCGCCAGACCTACGTGATTTTAGCAAGGTTAATATTTTGACAATAAATAGTGTGATATAAATATTAGTTTTGCTAAAACGATGTAGATCTGGCGGCTTTGGGATCTTACTCTATTACCGGGTGAGTCACGAATTGCGCTCGCCCCGATATTTCCTAAAATATTTGGAATAGAAAATTGAAATTTGGAGGCCTTATTACACGACTAAAATGCCATCTTTTCAATAAAAAATCAAGTTTGGTGCACATCCGGTTTGACCGGAAATGCCCACAACTTTCGATTTTTAAATGGAACACCCTATATATTTTTACATTTTGGGAATCTAGAGGAAATTTTGAATACAATACATCCATTTTGGTCATTTTTTTATAAACATTAAAAATTTTATTAAAAAATCTATTTCTGAATCCAGAGTGCTGTGGTGCCCAAAATTTATTTTAGTTTGTGTGCTACGTTACTATAAAAATAAAAAGAGCAATAAGATTGCATTACTTAATTCTCTAGAGGCCTTTATTATTTTTAAATGTGATTTTTACCCACTAACTCGGTTTTTTTTAAATGGGAATTTAATCGTTCACCAACATTTTTAAATACCTCATTTTCATACGAATCTAATGATACCAATATTTTGAAAATCCGCTCAGAAATATTTGAGATTTCAGCCAAAATACAATGCAACCAAGCTTTTAGAAACATGCGGCTAATAGATAATAGATTAATGGGCTTTGGAAACTAAAATGGCACATTTCTGTGTAAATCTGGTAACCTAATAACATTGGAAAAATCATAGTAGCCATTGAATGTAATAAAACAATATCAGCTGTCAGACAGACTCGTGTAGTTATAGGCAATCTTGTACTATCAAACATTTAATAATTGTGAGCGCAAAGAACGTTACAATTAAGTTTAGCATAGGTATGTGGAGGTAAACACAATTACATCCACAAGGACATTTGCAATAGAATGCCACATCAGTTCGGTTTTCAGAGTTTTATTTAAATGAACATAAATATCGGGCCTTTAAATAAATAAAAATCAATTCCGTTTGAACAATTAAACTTAAACTAGGTAACAGTAGGTATCTTTAAAATAATTAATATAATTAAACCATAAATTGACATTTATAGATATTGAAACATATTCTTTATAGGATTTTGCAAACAGTGGAAAGAAAAGCTATAAAGAATATGTTTCATTACTATAAGCAAACAAATAATAAATAATTCAAATTTATAGATATTATTCAAAATGTCCATCATTTTTTTCTGTACGGCTCTGCGTACAGTTGCTTGAATGGCTCTACGCAATTCAGCCGGCGTTATTTCATTAAGAGCCCGTACAACTTTATTTTGCAGCTCTTCACGGGTATTTGAAGAAGTTTTATAAACTTTATTTTTGAGAGTGCCTCATACATAATAGTCGAGGGGTGTTAAGTCAGGTGACCTAGGAGGCCACCTGATATGACCTTGATTTGCGATAAGGCGTTCACCATGCAAGTTGTTTACATATTCCATCACTCTTCTGGAATTATGTGGGGGAGCATCATCTTGTTGGAAAAACAGATTTTGTAAATAGGCAAGAGGAAGTAAGTCAAGAAATTCTGCTGTCTGGTTTTGTAAAAAGAATAAATATCGTTCGCAAGTAAGTGTTCCATCAAAAAATATGGGTCCAATTATTCGATCTCCAAGTACTCCAAGCCAACAGTTAAACCCAAATCTTTCCTAAATATTCCCCCGCCCTACCAACCTCGGATTTTCTTGAGCCCAGTACCTAGTATTATTTCTGTTAAACATACCTTGGTTCGTAAATCTACTTTCATCTGAATATAAAATATGAAAAGGAAAACCAGGGTTTTGTTGTACTGCATTTAAGAACCAGTTGCAATATACTAGCCTCCTGTCGTTATCATCTCCATAAAGATGTTGGTGTATTTGGTATTTATAAGACCGAAACTTATGTTTCTTTAAAATTCTGCAAACCGAAGACTGACTAATGTCGCATTCCATTGACAATTCCCTTGTTGATGTGTTGTTGGGTGTACCATCACAAATCCTAATACATCAATTTCTTTGTCCTCACTTACAATAAATGTTTGATGGTCATCTTGTTGATTGGGTTCGTTTCTTAATTCTTGTTCCACTCTGGCAAACAAGTGTCTGCTTGGATGACGTCTGTTGGGATATCGTTGCTGATACAGTTCTGCAGCTGCAGTTGAATTTTTGAGACGCTCTCCATATATCAGTAACATATCGACCTTTTCATTTCTACTAAAATTATTCATTTTATTTCATTTTTACTCAAAGAGATTTCCGCAATGCTTTATTTTGTATCTGTCTGACAGCTGATATTGTTTTATTACATTCAATGGCTACTATGTTTTTTCCAATGTTATTAGGTTACCACATTTACACAGAAATGTGCCATTTTAGTTTCCAAAGCCCACTAATCTATTATCTATTAGCCGCATGTTTCTAAAAGCTTGGTTGCATTGTATTTTGGCTGAAATCTCAAATATTTCTGAGCGGATTTTCAAAATATTGGTATCATTAGATTCGTATGAAAATGAGGTATTTAAAAATGTTGGTGAACGATTAAGTTCCCATTAAAAAAAAAACGAGTTAGTGGGTAAAAATCACATTTAAAAATTTTAAAGGCCTCTAGAGAATTAAGTAATGCAATCTTATTGCTCTTTTTATTTTTATAGTAACGTAGCACACAAACTAAAATATATTTTGGGCACCACAGCACTCTGGATTCAGAAATAGATTTTTTAATAAAATTTTTAATGTTTATCAAAAAGTGACCAAAATGGATGTATTGTATTCAAAATCTCCTCTAGATTCCAAAAATGTAAAAATATATAGGGTGTTCCATTTAAAAATCGAAAGTTGTGGGCATTTCCGGCCAAAACGGATGTGCACCAGACTTGATTTTTTATTGAATAGATGTCATTTTAGTCGTGTAATAAGTCCTCCAAATTTCAATTTTCTATTCCAAATATTTTAGAAAATATCGGGGCGAGCGCAATTCGTGACTCACCCGGTATAATGCATATTGAGTTGTAGATTTCTTTCTTGCCTAAAATTGGATATTTATTATACAACATAATAGAATGGGACAATCCTTGCTATTCCTGGTTGAAATTCAATTCACTTATCCTATTAGTTTTAATAAATAATTAAGTAACTGTAAAACCTATATTCCTAGGAAAACGTTGTGCATTGTGAACACCCTGTATACACAGAATGCACAGTTACCTTACCGTGTAGTCTAAATTATACTTACTGTGATAACTCTCTAAATCTCAAATCTGGCAAAATGTCATAGTAACCGGGCTGCGTTTCCATGATTCTTGTGGTATTTACGTTCAAGGGACAATTTAATCTTTCCTCGGGAAGATCAAATAAAGAATGATTTGACAAGTACGGCGGACTGGCACATCTTATGCTCTTATAAAATGGCTTTAAAAATAATTGATTGCTGAAGTGTCGGGAAAGAGGCCGCAAGAAGCAGTCGCATCTCAGTTGGTTCCCTAAAAATGTGAAATGTATAATTTATTAGTTTTCTCATATTGTATTTCGACATATTTGAACGTTTTAATTAAAAACGTAACATTTTCGTTTACTTTGTCACGCACTGCTGTGCTAAGTTTATTTCTTGGTTTACTTATAGTAGGGTAAAACCAAAATTTGTGGAAATTATCTTGTAATTGCGCTTATTTGCTAGAACTTGCAAAATTTACAAGATTAGTAAAAAATTCAGAATAAGTCGGAATCTGGATGACACCTATTTAAACTAAGTAGTTCTTAAAACAGGATTTCTTTATCGGTTTTCTTAGATATCTCTGGTTGTTTAGATCGCATCGAGATAAAAAAAAACAGTTTATTCGTTATGATATTTCGAAGAAAACTAAAATTATTTGAACCTTCTTGGTCAATTTATTAACTTGCACAGAATAAGAAAAATTATAATTTACTATTTTTAAACAGTTAATGATGGCTTAAATAAAAATGTGTATAATTTTTACACATCTACCATAGTAAGTATACAGGGTTAGGCAAATGTGTGGAAATACCTGATTTCTGGCTAAACTAAACTCGGTTAAAGAATACCCTTAACAGAACTTTTTCTTGTATTTCTATTCCATACAATGACGTACTTTGATTTCCAACAGCTACCCTATTTTTCGAGACGTCATTGGTAGTTTTTAAATGGACGAACCTGTATATTTCCAAAAAGACACAATAATGGTGGGTAACCGACTTATGGTTTTTTAAATATAAACAAAATTTACAAAATAAAGAATAATAAATAAGTATTAGTTGATGAAAATTAAATTTGTTATTACAAAATATTAAGCACTTTATTATTGAGAAATACAAAAAATCTCTATAATAAACGTCCTGAACGACTGTCAGATGAAATTTGGTATCAGCAAGATGGAGCTCCGTCTCATTATGGAGTAGACGTGCGTTAATAAATGAAATAGATTCACAGAGGTAGGTCGAAGACGACATATTGAATCGCCACCGCGATCGCCAGATTTCAGCCTTTAGACTGTTTTCTTTGGTGTCATTTAAAATCCAATGTCAATAGGGCCAAACTTTAGTCGTTAGAAGAGTTGGAAGATCTAATTAGGATGGCTGCTCAAAAGATATCACGGCATGCTATTCAAAGCTTCTTCATTCGTTGATCGATTAGGATATTGTCAGGCTGCTTAAAGTCTCCAGTTTGAACATTTATTTTGAATGTTTTCTTTTTTTCTCAATACTAAAGTGCCTAATGTTTTGTAATAATAAATTTAATTTTCATTAACTAATAAATATGTACTTACTATTTTTTTAGCATTGCGACTTACGTCGATACAGCCAGATACGAAGTTAATATGTACTTATTAACTAATTAAACCCTAATCCTAACCTTATACCACCACCGATCACGAATAGACTCTGGGATAAAACAAGGACACTCTCTTCTCGCTCAGGTGTCTGTCAAGGCAAAAAGAGTAAAGGTAAGTCTCCACCAAAGGAAAATTGTCAACTTTTGTACTGTCAACCCCTGTTGGTGACACAAGTTTCTGTTATTACATTAACTTGTCAACAAATGTTGAGAACCGTGTTTCACCTGTTGCAGATATTTAAATGCTGTGTGGATGCTTGCTCAGTTGGAAACATTAATTGGAAACAGAAACATGTCTGTCACGTGGACCAATGAATTAATTGACTCATTAATTGATTTACATCACACCCAAAGGGTAGTATGGGACTCAAGTGATGTGGATTATAAAAATAAAAAAAAGAAAAAGGATGCCTGGAAACTATCAGTGATGTTATGGGGTTACATTGACTTGAAATACAAAGGAAAGTCAAGAATTTTATGGTACAGATTTTCAGAGAGAAAAAGAAAACAAGCTAACCATTATACTCTTCGCCGATTTGTTACATAATTGTTGCACATTCTGTAGTTTTTTTTTGTAAATAATATTAGTTTCAAACATAAAACAATTTTTTTTTAATTTCAAATTTGTTTTAAACTTTTTAAACTATTGATCGATTTTGTACAAATACAATAGGGTTCTTCCTCTATCTAACACTAACGTTCTTTTCAAATTTCAATACAGTCGGACTTTTCGTTCTTAAGTTATCGTGCTTACAAGAAACATGACGGTCGGACAGACAGACAGACGGACAAACGGACGGACATTTTGAAATTTGTTTAGAATTCGATCACCAACACAGTGATATGAATTTTTTTCTGCGAGCAATATTGCCGGTTCTAGAATTGTGCCGATCGAATGCAATATACTCTTCGTTTTGTATTTTGTGAAGAGTATAATAAAAGAGGACAATAAATCTGGAGCTGCGGCTGCCACCATAATATCATAGTCGTTAGACGACATTTTGTCAACTAAATAGTCTTGGTGGAGACAGTTAGTTGTCAACCGAAATGTTCCTCAAACTGTTGACGGCTTATTTTAATTCGATGTAGACAAAGCGAAACCAAAACTTTGGTGACTTTCTGAAGAATTGCAAACAGTTGCAAACACAGAAATTGACAACTTTTTCGGTGGAGCCTTACCTTAACACCACAGAAAGGAAGGAATATATACGATAGGGTAGAAACAATGGGTAAGATATCTAACCTAACCTATTCTAAATGTTGAATTTAATGTCTTTAAGAAATTCCAGAATCACGTCATAGATGTTTTTTTTTATTTAGAGCCGATAGATGACAAATATTATTAGGATGGTAAAAATTTTGATCAGTTAATACACATATATGATCTAAATCTGCAAACATTACATATATCGCATAAGTCCGAATCTACTACTCCTATTTTCTTGAGATGCTCCGGGTTACACCCCAACACCCGTAGCCAAACTTAAATCTACACAGTATTGTTATTTCTTTTCTAGAGTATATAAAATCTTTATACTAATATCTACTTGGAATATCTGAATTGATGTATAGCTTGTAGAACTTGTTATACTATATTCTATCCATACTCTAACTCTTTTGCTTTTAACTTCTTTCTCTACTTTCTTGTTGTGTTCTAAACCTGTATGTGCCTTAATCCAGACAGAAATTTTGCTAACTTTCCTCGCTCTCTTAAGTTATTTACTACAAGTTTAGTTTTAGCCATATGTACAAGGATTAATATTGTAAGTAAAGACCTGACTATTATCAATAGTTTGAAGGACAGACAGTGAGTCCGATAAAATCGTAGATTGTTGATGTTGATGTTCACAATCGTCGATGTATTTTAAGGCTTTGAGGATCGCCATAGCCTCGGCATTATAAATAAAGGTATTTTTGTTTAGTTTGAACGATCTTTGTACACCTAAGGAAGGTAGGTACAACATATACACAACCAATACGTCAACATTTTTGGAGGCATACGGAATATCAATTGATTGAATTCCTCGATTCTATAAGAACATTTAGTAATAAATTTTTATTTATTTCGTTTATTTCCTAGTATTGAGGTATGACGGCTAGTATTCTAGCTAAAAGAGCAAAACAATCATAACCTTTACAAGTTATATTATTTTGATCCATTTCTTGAAAGAACTTATATACTTCGCGATACCCTGCACATAGAGTCGAGAGTTTTTCTTAATCCAGTATTTGTTGGTGAGATCGAATGTATTTAATTTGTAAATTTGATCTGTTAAATGAGATTTGTCTGCTCTTGAACTTCAGTATTATTTGTTCAGATAGAAGTGGGCACCTCAATTTTAATGGTGGTTCGAAGACTTCTACTCTCAATGTTTCAACAGGTGTTGATTTCATTGCATCTAATGGTCCAGTCGGTAAAGTAAAAAATACACCAGAAGCTCGCAAAAAATTGTTATCTGAGATTTTCCTTCCCTAACTGTTAGTGCGAGGATTAGACATCACAAAACCACAAAAATCAGTTCTGGGGGTACCACGTAACCCCCTCTCTTCAATAACCACCCCTTCGGTGAAGCAAAGCCTCATTTTACTGATAACTCCTTAACCGTTAAAGATGTAAAAAATTGCTCTTTATAAAAAAGATAGCTTGACTAATTGCCTAAAAACAGTCCTGTCGTAATATTCTTGTATATGCCATGGTTTTCGAGAAAATCGATATTGACAAAAGTTGCAAAATTTGTATTTTTAATGCGCGCGAATGAAAAAATTGAATTGCTCGAAAACCAAAACAGCTAGGAAGAAAAATCAAGATGGGTTTTAAAGGGGATATACTCTCTTGTGTTGCCATTTTTGAGGGCTATTGATATTTATTAGTATATAAAAAATAACAATATAATATAGTTATCTCTTGATTTTTTGTGCATCTAACTATTCACAGGCCCATAAAAAATAACTGTAACGTTAGAAATAAAATTATTCGCATTTACTAATTTAGCAGCATATTAATGTTAGCCAGAAACAATCCAAAAAAGGCTACATATTCAATTTTTTGATGATCCTTTTTTAATACAATTTTTTAACTATTAAATGATCATAAATAATACTTATATATGTAAACTCAAAAAAAATTTTTTGAGCCAAATTTTCAAGATGTCTTTTTTATTTTTAGGAAACAATAAAAAATTGGCCAAACTTCGGCTAACTTCAATATGCTGGTAAATTTGCAAATGTGAATATTTTTATTCCTAACTTTTTCTGCATTGAAGTACTACCATGAACTAAAAGCTAATGCATTTATAACTTATATTAGAGTCAGTTATTTTTTATGGGCCTGTGAATAGTTAAAAGTGCCAAAAATCAAGAGGTAACTATATTATATTGTTATTTTTATGTACTAATAGATATTAATAGCCTTCAAAAATGGAAACACAAAAAAGTATTTTATACCTCCTTTAAAACCCATTTTGATTTTTATTCCTAGCATGTCTGGTTTTCGAGCAATTCAATTTTTTCTGTAGGGTGCGCGCAAAAAATTTCAAATAAACGAAAATTCGAGCGCAATAAAAATACAAATTTTGCAATTTTTTTCAATATCGCTTTTCTCGAAAGCTATCTTTCTTATAATGAACTTTTTTTTTTTATATCTTTAACGGTTAAACAGTAAAATGAGGCTTTTCTTCACCCTATATCATCATCATTGCTGAAAAAATGTCTATCTGAATATATAAAGATTTACAGCGTCATTTATTTAAAAAGCTCGAAAATAGGATGGCTGCTGGAAATAAAAGAATTTTATGCATGAAGAAACAGTCAGAATATTTAAATTTTTGATATAGTTATTATACTCGCTAAGCTCATTTAGAATATATAATTTAAAACATTGTTAAATGGTATTAGATAAATGATAAATAACAAAATAATTAGATTCTGCCCAAGCTTAGTTAGCTTAAATAATGCCAAGAAAATCATTACACATTCTCTACATACAGAATTTGACTTCTAGTAATAAACGTATAAACCTACCTTCGAAATAAACATCCGTGTCTTTTATAACCATTTCAGTGAGTTCTGGCCCAAAATTATCGAAGAGGTTATTTCTTATGTCAAGCAAAGACAGATGAGAAACATTCGTCAAATGCTTCCAGGGCAAATCGTTTAGTTGATTGTTTGATAAATATATCTTGGAAGTGTGCTGTGGGAGACGGAAGAATTCTTTGTCGGTCGTCAGATCATATAATTTATTGTAGGATAGATCTAGAGAAACCAAACGTGTAAGATTTCCAATAACACCTAAAATAAAGTCGACCCAAATTATTTCCAGAGGGATAAGTAAAGATTAATGTGTAACAGGAGAATGGCAGTTTCATTCGATCGTTTGAAAGAACTTAATGTTTTGCGCATTAACGGTTTAGTTGATAATGGTTACTACGACTAATATATATCAAATGAATTGTCGTTGTTAATAAAATAATAAACGATAAAAATGCATATAATATTGATAATATTACACTAAAGTCAAAAAATTAACCTAGCTAATAAATTCCTGGACGCTAGAAAATAATAAACGTTTTAATTTTCGTTGTAATTTTCAGAAAAAAAAGTTGTTTTTTTTTTTTCAAAAAATGCATTTTCTCAGGTAATTTCTAACATCTTGATTTGAAATTTTGAGCAATATTGATACCATTGAGTTAGAAGGTAAGGAGACGACATCCTATATAAATTTCCCATACAGAAACGGCATCAGTAGGCGTGGCTAAATGTAGTAACAATATGGTGGTTTTGCCAGACCCGGACTAATTACAATAATAAGAACTTTGTACTTCGACGAGACGGTCTATCTGGATAACGTAAATAAATGTTTAATTCAATAAATGCAAGAGTTTTAACAGTTTTTATTTACCTTGATATATAAAATGTGCAATGTTATCTTAAAATAAACCATTTGTTTCTATTCTACGAAATATATAACCTATATATTAAAAAAAACATTTAATTAGCTGTTTTTTTTAATACTGCTCTGCTTGTTGTTTACACTACCTATGCAATGTTATTCCCGTTAATTTCTTCTAGTCAACACCATCTTTAGAAGAGCAGCTTCTTTTAGCACACGACACTATTATAGTCCTTTTAATGTTTATTGTCTAAAATTTAACAAACTATCAGTAAAAATCACAATAAATTGCACGGAAAACAAACTGTCACTATTTGACGGAAAAGTAGTAACAAGATGGCGAAATAATGCCGTTTTTGATCATGTGACAGCTTCTCCCTACCTTCTAACTCAATGATTGATACTAATGAACCTTCATTTTTCTTGTAAATTTCAAAGTAAAGGGACTTATGTTTCTTAGGATATGATGTTTTGGTATTTTAGTAATTAAACGTTAGTTGTGAGAAAACTTAAATAAAGGTTGTTCTTCAAAAACGGCCAGTTCTGGAGAGAAATTCAAAGATCTCTTAATTTGACAGTGCACTTGACAGTAGGTGCCAGGTGCCAAAATTCAAATTCCTAATAGGCGAGGCTGCCTGGGATTTTTCCCTAAAATGTTCTATACCATTTGAGGTAGCCATGGATTTTTATAGAAAGAATTCCGCTGAACAAGATTTTCTTATGAAAAATTTACCTAAACCGCGAGCTTCATGGTCAAATAATTGTTTAAACAAACATTTTTATTTAATCTTGATTCAATCGAAAGATATTTTCAATATGCGTCTTTGGCGCCATACACAACTCCTTTTGTCAACCCGTTCATTTGTTATAGCCAAAATAAATTTCTTGATTAACAAATTGATTAAGTACTCCGAAACTAATGAGGTCAGAATATTGTTTTTTTTATACATGCCTTTAATCCAAAGAATATACCATTTTTTTACCAATATCTTCAATACTTTTTGATTGCTTAAACAATTGGCATAATTTGTTAATTATCAAATAACTTTTTTTTCGAAAGTTTGATCGACTTCAAACCAACTTTAAACGATAAATATTGGTGTCGGGCATAACCCCCATAGAAGTCTGCGCGAATGCTACTCTTTGCTGTTGTTTATTTAAGGTTTAAATTAATTTTGCAAATGAACAAATGGAATATCTCGGCTCGTAAGTGTATCGAAATGGGGTTTTGTGCATATGAAAGTTCTCGGAAAAAGTAAAGTTGTGAGAGGCCCTAATTTGTTTATTAACAACTTTTTGGACATGAGGTTCGGTGCAAATGAAAGCTAACAAGTTTTTCCATCAACCACAAAAAGTTCTACAAGAAATATTCAATCCCTAAAGAGTTATACGCGTTTTTCTTACTTTTTATTGGGTATTTTGCCACTGAAAAATATTTAAAAATTTTAATGAAAAAACCTCTGCGCCAAACGGATCAGACAGAGGTTGGTTCTTGAGTACTTGACTGTTTCAAAAAGTCTCACACCTAAAAATATATAAACTAGAACAATGTTATAAACTAAAAACTCAAAATCAAAGCTATAGGTAGTTAACGTTTCGGAAGAGAATCTACTTCCGTTCTCAAAACTTTTTTGGTCGTCAACCATGACAGTTCTTTGTTTATGCATTTCCATAGTCACGTGAGACATTAAATTATATTTATCTTATTTTTACTTACTTCGTCTCTAAGGATGGGCAACCAACTAGTACAAAAATCTATTGAATAATTAGAAACGCATCTATCCTCGTTTAATAAAATAATCGCGGATTCTTTAAGTTTTCTTTTAGTTCCGTTGCTCTCTTTTTCCAAAATCTTCGCCGAGTCCCATTTAATTCTATGATTATTATCCCACGCGTGTTCACAAATTTTGGATTTTTCAAATTCTCCCCTAGTAGATTCTCTTCCGAAACGTTAACTACCTATAGCTTTGATTTTGAGTTTTTAGTTTATAACATTGTTCTAGTTTATATATTTTTAGGTGTGAGACTTTTTGAAACAGTCAAGTACTCAAGAACCAACCTCTGTCTGATCCGTTTGGCGCAGAGGTTTTTTCATTAAAATTTTTAAATATTTTTCAGTGGCAAAATACCCAATAAAAAGTAAGAAAATCTGAATATGCCACAAATAAACAATTACAGACAATATCCAGTTATACGCGTTTTTGACCCTTAAAAAATCTCTCCCATGAAAATAGTAAGATTTGACGTCCAATGGGGTGGCGGGTTTGATCCTCGGTGTGGGCAAATTTCTTTTTCGTCAAATTTGCTTTTTTTCATGTAACCAACCAATTTTTTATAATAATAAATGTTTTTACTTTCTGAGAAATTTTTAAAAACGTCGTAAATAATTTTCTTTTGCAATTTTCATTAAATAAATGCAACAAACCTATGATTGTTCTTGTCCAATGAGGGTTTGTCGGTAGTTTGTTTTTACTACTTTCTATGAAAGAGAAGGCTTCTTTTACTTTATTTGAGGGGGGTTCCATGATATCGATTATAAGAAATGTAGAGCATACGAAGCAGGTGCACAGCATCAGCTCGAGAGTTACGGATTTAATGAAGTTCTCATGAATAAATAATTATTTATAGCGTTTTTTACAATTTAAAAATTATTTTATTATAGGAAATATTTTATTGCAAGACAAAAAAGTGAATTTGACAACAACAGAAATTTGCCCACACCGAGGATCGAACCCTCCACCCCATTGCGCGTCAAATCTTATTATTTTCACGTTGCGGGAGAGATTTTTTAAGGGTTAAAAACGCGTATAACTCTTCAGGGATTGAATATTTTTTGTAGAACTTTTTGTGCTTTTATTTCCTGTTCCGGTTATCCGATCAAGTTGTTTCTCATCTCAAAATTGTACTTTTTCCGAGCACTTTCATATGCACAAAACCCCGCTTCGATACGCTTACCCAGAGCCGAGATATTCCATTTGTTAATTTGCCAAATTAATTTAAACTTTAAATAAACAAAAACGAAGAGTTGCATTCGTGCAGACTTCTATGGGGGTTATGCCCGACATCAATATTTATCGTTTAAAGTTGGTTTGAAGTCGATCAAATTTTCGAAAAAATAGTTATTTGCTAATTAACAAATTATGCCAATTGTTTAAGCATCCAAAAAGTATTGAAAACATCGCGCTAAAAAAAATATGGTATATTCTTTATTATAAAAGGCATGTTTTTTGAAAAAAACAATATCCTGACCTCATTTGTTTCGGAGTAATTTGTTAATTAAGAAATTTATTTTGGCTGTAACAAATGAACGGGTTGACAAAATGAGTTGTGCCTGGCGCCAGATGACGCATATTGAAAATATGTTTCGATTGAATCAAGATTTTTTCGGATTAAATAAAAACGAAAAGAATTTTGGTCAAGCAATTATTTGACCATGAAGCTCGTGGTTTGGAAAAATTTTTCATAAGAAATTCTTGTTCGGCGAAATTTTTCCTATAAGAATCCGTTGCTCACTCAAATGATATACAAAATTTGTAAAATCACCTCTTTTTGCCCCAGGCAGACTCGCCTATAAATAGAGAATCTTTCCGTTAAATCAGCTTTTTTGTGAATAAATTGCGTGAATTTGTATTTTCACAGCAGATTTGGCATCTGTCAAGTCTTACTATTTTATACTAACACTAAATCCTTAATCAGAATTCTCAGGAGTCGCTAAATAGGGCTTTTGTTCCTAACTCAGATACCATTGTTCGAGAAATACACAGATTTTATATTTTGACAGCAGGAAGACATCTGCCAACTGTGAAAATTACAAGTCCGCCTGGAAGGATTAAGAATTTGGTTCTGAGTATTAAAAAAATAGCTCGCTTGATCATAAAGGGCCTTCAGAAAGTTAATTTTTCTGAAAAAGTTCGGTTTTGCTCCACTGTGAGTCGGTCGGCGTCCAGACGTAAAAATGCAAGAGTAAGAATCTAGATATTAAAATTTATCAAATTAACAATTTTTGCAAAAACGACACTAGGCATCGGTCGGCGTCGAGACGTAAAAATGCAGGAATATGAATCTAGGCATCAAAATGTATCAAATACACAAGTTTTACAAAAACAACGCTAGGCCTCGGTCAACGCCGAGGCGTAAATATGCAGAAACGTGAATTTAGATATTAAGGGCCATTACTTTCGGTCTCCGTTAAACTTTAACCGTCGGCCAAATCATTGTTAGACTAATTCAGTTACCATGGAAACAATTGTACTTTCAATGATTTAGTCCACGGTTAAAGTATAACGGAGACCGAAAGTAATGGCCCTAAAATTTATAAAATACACAAGTTTTACAGAAACGACGCAAGGCGTGGGTCGGCGTAGAGACGTAAAAATAAGATGTGAATCTAGGTACCAAAATAGATCAAATACTCAAGTTAGAAGAATATTAATCTAGGTATCAAAATTTATCAAATTCAAAATTTTACAAAAGCGGCGCTGGACGTTCGTCGGCGTCGAGACATTTCTTGCTTTAAAATGTCTTTAATGACTTTAATAAAGTTTAGTCATAAATATTTCTCGATACCTCAAAAACTATATCTTACATAAAAAGACTTTTAGTGTGCTATTTTGAAAGGTGTTAGAAAAGATATCCAGTAATTTTTTGCCTATCATGATTTAGTTCCATAGGACCTGAAACATGCTAAATATTAAAAGCCCTAAATTGATCTCGTTTACAGGCAGCCTATCTATAAATTTATTTAGTACAAAAAACTCGTATTCCAAAATAAATCTGTTTTCAAACGAATATTCCGTATAAAAAATTGATTCAGTAATGAAAAACTGTATCAGAATATTTCCAAACACAAAGGAGTCCCCTACATTGCAATAAAACAAAAACAAGCATTTGCGAGGTAGTGGTTTGAAATTGTATTAAGCTGTATATTCGATTGAGAACTTTCCAGGTCAGATCTGTTAAACCCGGGTTTAATTGTAGATTAACGTAAATGTACCAGATATGATTGAGCGCCCATTCACAAATCAAAATCTTACTTAACACGACACTGATTAAGCATACTACTACAGGCTTTCATATTAATGAACTAGAAATTTCAACTTGGCACTAAGTTGAAATTTCTAGTTCATTTCTAAACTGGCTTATATAATTGTTTAAATAATGACCTATAGGTCAATGAATGAACTCAGTTATTGAGCAATCGAGCAATATCTTAATTTAAATCCAAATCACTGTGGGATTAAGTCAAGACACGTGGACGCTACACTCCAATATTATCACTCGACGCGTGTTTCACCAATCATGTTATCATCATCTGTAGATGAGTCAGTTATAATCATATTCAGGTGATTCCAACATGGGGAAAAAAAGGCAGAACGCGCCAACTGAAACGCGACAAAGAAGGAAAAAATGTTTTCTTACAGTGAATGAACACCTCTTTTCCATTAAAGTAGACTCGACTATCAACTGGTGCCTACAATTTGGCCAAATGAAATACAGCGAATTTGAAGAACGTGTGTGCAAATCTTTATAAACTATGTTGAGTGATGAAGAGGAACGTGACATTGATGGAAATGATCTCTTCCTAATATTTGCACGTATGTTGACCTTCGGTATCTCTCGCGACAAAACGTTGTCTTTTATCACAATAGATGGCTATGTGGACTCATATCCAAACGTTTTTGTAAGCTTAAGAATTACTTCTCGTTCTTCCAGTGTCAGGACCAGTGGTGAATGGAGTTTTTAACATTGTAAATGTTTATGTTCGTATATGGGGTCGAGTTACCAGTTTTCGTTCAAGGTCAAAAGACAGCGGTGTCGCGGTCGGGTGTGACTGTCGTATATGCAACGACTGATATATGTAACTGTAATATGGGTTGCATATATCACAGGGGTCAAGTTACCAGTTTTCATTTAAGGTCGAAATACAGCGGTGTCGCAATCGAAAGTGGATAGTAGCTGTTTCCCGACGAGGCGAAGCCGAGTCCAGAAAAAGTTTATGTTTTATGTATGGTGTTATCATTTCCAGTGTCCCGATGGTTGCAAGAATTGCGAAATCTGTGAATTTTCTAAGTTAAAATTAACAAAGGCTTTTTTGAGATCAGTCACATCTCAATCTCAAAAACGGGTGAATGGACTTGCTTTGATGGTCATTGAAAATGACATTCTCAATAAAATGGATACTAATGCAATGATTTTGCCAAATTGAAAGCCAGAAAAGTCTCTTTATAACATGAATTTTTGCGTAACAACAAAAACAAGAAGTCAAGTTAATATTTCTATCGGTAGAAAATACTATGTATATCTAAATATGTCTTTTAAGAAACATACCAACATTCAATAGACCTCTATATCAAACTCAAACCTGTGTTGGTATTAGATTTGAAATTTATGAGTTTAATTGTATGTTTCGACTTATGTTTCAATTGTACGTTTTGAGTACACATCTTACTTAGTTGTTTATTATTTAATAAATATTGTTCAATTAATTAATAAAGTTGAAAATTTGTTCAATATTCATCCATAGCTATAGTTTTGCAAGTGGTCATTAATATTCTTGCAGGGAAACTATGGACATTTAGCCCAGTCGTCAGGGGTTTTAAGGCGTCACAAAATGTGAATTTTTCAGAATAAGTATTTTTTTGGTGCAGAATACGATAAAAAAAGTTTACAGCTGTAAGATGCCGGCGACCCCTAAAATATTCGAAAATATTGGCTAAAATTCGGTTTTTGGCCAATAACCCCGAAAATATAAAAATATATTGTTACGCATTACACCCCCCCTGAGGCCTGGCTAGTGATACGCCCATGATACTAATAGTGAAATTAAGTACCAATAGTTAGGCAACCAGTAATACACGCCATCTCTTCTGGAAGCCTGTAGATGGCTTTAGAGTTATATTGTTCTGGAATTGGAAATCTCTAAATGGATCTAGAGGCAATTTTAGGATATAAGGCGAAATCGACGGCGGAGAAAGAAGTTTTTATTAAAGTGAAGTTTGGTAGCGAAAAGCTAGGTTACAAACCCGAAGTGTAAATATAAACATTGTAAAAGTTAGTTTAGAAGTATTGTGTAATCAGCAAATTATTAAATAAAGTGTTAGTGGTTACCCCTTGTTAAAATTATTTGAAACCCACGGATCCTGAAGGGTGGCTTCCGGGGTGAAAATACGCAACAATATCAAAAAACTAATAGCACTAGGCGATAGACAGGGAAATTTAACATCAAAAACGTATATGAAATTTTTTGTACGATCAAAAATATAGGCTCCAGATTTTATTTATTTAACGCACGAGAATGGAACGTGCCGACACATAAGCACGGCGCGCGCAGCGTGCGCGGTCTTGGACGCGCTACACTAAATTTGTTGTAACTTTTGAGTTCATTAATGAAATTGAGTTCAACAAAGCTTAAATGAAAGAAGAAACATGTCACTATTGGATTATTATATTTCCAAACATAAAATGAAGGTATGTAGAAATAGTATATATATATGAAGTCCATTTCTACAATTCTTTAGATAAAAACCTGGAACATTCATATATAATGTATAAAAAGATCTGATGAGTGAAAAAAATCTCAAAAATTTATTTTGTACCCTTCCAAATATTCAAAATTTTGAGAAAGTTGTAAAATTTGATATGTATAATTAACTTTAACCACCTATTACTCAGGTTTAAATCGCGTTATTACTGTGGGTGCGATTTTTAAAGCTTAAAATGTGTACTTTAAGATGCTTCAAGGGGATTTACCTTTAAAATGAAATGAACCCTCTTTATGTTACGCAAATAAAAAAATAAATTTTCTTTGTTCCTAAATTCGTGAAACTATGGGTAAAATAAACGTTAATAACTTTTATTAAAAAAATGATTTGGCATGCTTTCCTATTTATCGGATTTTTTTAGTGGTCGCCGGCACTTTACAGCTTTAAACTTTTTTATCTTATTCTACAGCAACAAAAATACTTAAAAGTGAATTATTATTTGTTTGCTTATTATTGTAATGAAACATATTCTTCATAAGATTTTCCAAACAACAGAAAAAACTTCTATGAGAACTAAAAGAAAAACTGTTTGTAAAATTATCGATTTACAATCTTTGCATTCTTTCGATAACCTGAACTCCTAAAATGAATGTGTCTTTCTGGTTTCCACACAGTCCCCTACGGCTAATGAAAGTAAACCAGTATCCACATAACCCCCTACGGCCATGAAGATTCAGTTAAAATAAGAACAAAGGCCTCAAATGAATTTATTTACATACCTCGTCTTTTGGAAAATTTTTCATTCTTCTAGTTCTGATAGATAGTTTTTCTGTAGTTTGCAAAATTCTATAAAGAATGTTTCAATACGATAATAAGCAAACAAATAATAATTCACTTTTAAACATGTATAGAGTGTATAGGCTCCATTACTAGTTAGGCAATACAAAGGTGAAAATCTGTTTTTTTCAATCAGTCAATGTCAAACGTTAATGTCAAAAAACTTGGTAATTGTCTTGGTTTTTGCATGAAACATCGTATGAGTGACTTTGTGCCTTTCGGATGAGCTCCAGAATAAGAGCGAAAAATGTTTCAAAGGCTTAAGCATTTCCAAGAACAGAATGATAGATTTCATGAAAATGTAATCCACACTTATAAGTCACCCTGAACTAGTGGGTAATCCGGACGAATTGAAGAATTATTTTTCTGATAGTATTCCATCTACTGACCTCGACCATAATAACAATGAGTTCTTTGAATATTACGATAAAAATATATTTCCTAATATTACTAATGAATTTAGTTTTTCTGTAGTTAATGGAGGGAAGGTGGAAAAAATAATTTCCGAAATTCGATCTAACTCAAAAGGAGTTGATGGAATTGATATTAAAATTATTTCTTTTTTATTCCATATCTTACTCCTCATATTACATTTATTTTAAATGCATGTATATTGGCAAATGAATTTCCATCACGGTGGAAATGTGCTAATATCATTTCTATTGCTAAAAGTAATAATCCAAGTCAATTGTCTCATTTTAGGCCTATAAGTATTTATCCGTTATTTCAAAATTCTTAGAAAAAATTATGTATGAACAGTTAAGACTATATTTCTCTAAAAATAATATTATACCAGTTACTCAATGAGGTTTTCGGGCTCAACATAGTACTGCTACTGCATTGTTGCAGGCTAGTGATGACATAGTAAGGGCTTGTGATGAAGGTAATAATACATGTTTTGTTCTGCTTGATTATAGTAAGGCCTTCGATATTCTTGACCATGTTGGTCTATGTGCTAAAGCTTAAGTATTTTGGACTAAGCAACTCTTCTTTGAATTTCATTAATAACTATTTAATGAACAGACAACAATGAGTAATACTGGGCAATGTAACGTCAGATTTTACTATTTTAACCAAAGGTGTGTGCCACAAGGAAGTGTACTGGGTCCATTGTTGTTCTCAGTTTACACTGCTGATTTTAGTAATCATTTAAAATATTCAGTTGCACACCAGTATGCAAATGATATGCAAATCTACTATTCTTTTAAATTTTAAAATGTAGAGTCAGCCAAAAATTATATTAACGAGGATTTGGATCAGATTTCCAAAACCTCAAACTCTCATGGTCTTAAACTAAATGAATCTAAAACTCAAATCATTTTTGGTAAAAATAAGTATGATATCATGAGTAGTGATAACTTTAATATACATATAAATAACGTCAATTTAAATTTTACCAGTGTTTGCAAAAATTTAGGAGTAATTTTTCATAATAATCTGCGCTTTGAATATCATGTATCGAATGTTCTTCAAAGAAGTTATGCGAAACTACGTAGGTACTGTTTATATATTTAAGGAACCTAAAACTGAAATTGGGTGATTCCCTCATCTTGCCATTGCCTGCATATTGTGATGTTGTTTAATGGCCAGCTTTACTCTGTAAGGATAAGGGGAGTCTACAGAAGCTTCAGAATTGTTGTATTAGATTTTGCTATGGACTTAGATACTTTGATCATGTTTCACCTATTACTGTGAAGCTGAGTGGTTTAAATTGGAGCAGTGGTTTTTATGCACTTATGCACATTAGTATATAAAATAAATCAGTGAAAGCAACCGAATTATCCCTATAATAAACTCGTCAAAGGATCCGACATTCGTCCAAGAAGCACACGTCACAAGAGCCTATATAATGTTCCTAGGCACAACACTGCCTTGTTTCTCCGTTCGTTTAGTTACAACGCCGTCAAGGCCTTCAATTCTCTGCCTCCTGTCACAAAATCATGCTCAACCGTTGCGACCTTTAAAAATTATCTAAAATAATTCATAATTAGTTCTAACACTTTATAGTTTTGTGTACTTGTTCAATTTTGTATATGTTATTCCATTGCGTTAATGTTAACTTTTAGTTTTTTAGTGGGTGGTTAGCTGAGTAGCTATGCTAGATCTCGCCACCCTTGTCAAGCATTTTCTAATGTATTCTGTATAGAATTAAATAAATAAAGACATATTATTATTATTATTATTATTATTTGAATGAAAAATTTTCCAAAGAGTATGTAAATAAATTCATTTTCGGCCTTCGTTCTCACTTTAACTGAATGTTGTAATGAAGCAATTTTTGTTATGCAAATTGCATCCCAAATAATTATTCCGTGAGTTTCATATTTATATTATGCTGTACTTTGTAGATATAAAGTGTAAAACGCCGTTTTGTTTTAATATGGTGCATAGTAAATATTTGCATCAAATTGTCTTAGAATTGTAAAAATTAGGAATACGGCGAACGTACCGATACGAGAAGCGTCTAGAGAGACCGAAATGCGAAAGCTTCGACACGCCCAACACGTGATATCATTAGTTTGACTATTTCTACCTAGCTCTAGCGTTTACTTCCAGTGAGATGGATAGCGCATAGGTTACGCTTTAACTTATGACGCGAGGGGTCCCGGGTTCAAATTTTTATGTCCGCACAACTTTTTTTTAAATTCTGTGACGATTAATATATTTTTTTACAAATTCTTTTTTGATTTATTTAGGTTTTCCTTCTTTTTATATAATAATTTCATTCTTTCATGTGATTTCTTTGGGTTAGGTTAGTAGGTTTTTATTTTGATATCTAATTGTTAATATTATTAGCGCCGCAGGCAGTATTAGCGTCGCAGACAAAAAAATGGGGGGTGCGGGGGGTGTCCCCCCGCCTTTTTACCACAAAATAATAGGAAATATTTCAATTTCTCCACTTGCACGAATTTATTACACATTTACAAGGTAATGCGCATGCTCGAAGCTTTCGCATTTCGGTCTCTCTAGACTCTTGTACCGATACGCAGGCTAGACCCCCACCAAACCACTGTTGAGTGGGGCGCGCTAGCTTTCCTTTCTAAACCAGCGACACTGGAATATCAGTTCCTGACCGACAGCCGAAGCCGTTAGATGTGCCCAGTACAGCTCCGCTCTAGGAAATCCGTAAGTAAACGTGTGGGAGGTAAGATGGACTATATTTTCTAAGACCAATTCCGAAGCGCACTCTAAACGCGCATACTCCCCACTCTGGTTATCTTGTATTATTACCATTGCAGTGAACAAGAATCAGCAGTCTGCTCCGAGGATCCGCAGTAGAAAGTCGTCACCAGTAAATACCGCTCCGAGGGTGCTAATAGAGAGGAAGTGAGTAAGTTAGATAGTGGTAAAACAACTTGGCTGGTGTTAGGTTTTGAACTTGACTAATCATACTTTATTTTTCAGCTGTATTTACTCTGTCCTGGGGGACCTCTAGTATTGAGGGGATATTCCGGCTGAAAACTGGGCACCGTGAGTTTCAGGTGTGTTCTCTGCCTGTAGTCACGACTGCCTCTGGACGCCTGGAATATCATCTAATATACAGGGAGTACAAGTCTCTGTGACACTCAATTTGAGCCCCAAAAAGGCAAAACAATTGATTGGACACGAGAATCGAACCTAGGCAGGGACCTTGTATAGTTGCGACTATTACGGGGGGATTTTGGGCCTAAAGACCGGTACCGTGAGGTTCAGGTGTATTCTCTGCCTGTCGTCACGTCTACCCCTGGATGCCCAGAGTGCTTCTGTAATTTCAATCGCATGTTGCGTAAGCCCTTGGACGCTTAACCCCAAAAAGGCTAAGTCGAAAGCTGGGCCCGCACCCGAATATTATTTTAGGTTATTTTCCGAACTATTGCGACGGTTACAGGGGGATTTTGGGCCTAAAGACCGGTACCGTGAGGTTCAGGTGTGTTCTCTGCCTGTCGTCACGTCTACCCCTGGATGCCCAGAGTGCTTCTGTAATCCCAATCGCCCGTTGCGTAAGCCCTTGGACGCTTAACCCCAAAAAGGCTAAGTCGAAAGCTGGGCCCGCACTCCGATAAGTTATCTCTCCGCCGTATTATATGTTTACCAGTATTTAAACGCACTGCGCATTAGCCAAGTTGTATCCATAACTTTATTTTAGCTTTGCCTTGCATGAGTTGTGATAATTGCTTCCTCCCGCTTGGTATCCATACCGACCGACCGTACCGCATTACCGAGCCCCCCCTCGCTCATCGCTTCATCGTTGTATTAACCGCTTCTTTCTTTTAAACCGTTCATTACCGTCTAGCACCTGTTAGCTTAGCTTAGGTCATAACTCCTGGGTGACAGTTTAGTGTAGCGTTAGGTAGTATACTAAGAGGTAGCATTGTAAATAGTAGGTAGTAAGAAATAAATGTTCTTTTTATAATCTGCATTTGTGCTTTTACTGTAGTGTGTGTGAAGTCTAAATACCCCTAGACCCTCTGGACATACCGTTTCTTCACTGTAGCTACTCAAGCCCTACTGAACCGGCTTTGAGGGTAATTGGTTGTTCCACGACAAAAGGAACTGGCGCCCGAGCTTACCGTTTACTGACCGCTAAAGCTCGAGTGCCAAGGTGTGACGGGCGAATAAAACGTCACAATCTTCATGGCCGTAGGGGGTTATGTAGATACTGGTTTACTCGCATAGCCGTAGGGGACTGTGTGGAAACTAGTGTTAGAATGAGAATTGTCCAATAAGAAAGACAAATTCATTTTAGGATTTTAGTTGCTAGCATAACCAGAATTCAGGTTATCGAAAGAATGCAAAGATTGTAAATCAAACAAATAGTTTTTGTTTTAGTTTTCTCTGCTGTTTGCCAAATCCTATAAAGAATATATTTCATTACAACAAAAATACTTATTCCGAAGAATTCAACCATATAACAGTTAGTGACCGGATTTTATCAATTTCTATCTCTGACAACTGGACTAATTGAAGAAAACTGCAATCGTAATAATTATTTGCAGAATTTTTCGTCATTACAATTTCCCACTGTTTTATTGTCATTGGGGTGGGGCTTATACTTAAAAATGTGTAGAACCGGCCATGTTTGCGAAAACTACATCTCTAAAGATGATTGGTCAAAGTTTCGATAACCTTTATTATTGTCTTAAGGACTCTACGAGAACATCTCTTGTCTATACGAAAGAAAAGCGCAAACAGACCCCTTAATAGGCTGAACATAAAATACAACATAAAACTGCATGCATGAAGGAGAAGGAAGACAAGTGCAATGAATATTATTTTGATAAACTAATATTCTGTGTTGGCTGATTTACATGCCAACCAACTCTTTCGGCGCTGAATTTGTAAAACTCAAGATACAGAGTACTATAAAATGCTAATCCTTACCTTTTCGAATATCTGCAATAGAATTATGAGAGAGATTCAACTTTTCCAATTTCGACGTTCCAACGGTGAGATCAAACGTTATTACAGGCATTGAGTTGTAAGACAGGTCGATTTCTTTTAATTTATAAGGAATATACGGATTACTTGGGAACGTCTTTCTTGTTAGAAAGCTTATTTTATTATTGCTTAGATTCAGCTGAAAATAGAAATGTTAATTGATAAATTTTCTTCGTAATGTTTTCTGGATAAACATTATCTATACTGAAATTCAGTTATCTTATGCTATACGTTTTTATCCGTTTTCATTGGAATTTATCCCTCGAAGGGGGTAAAATCAGCTAACTGAATGTAAGTTATAGAAAAAACCAATGAATACAAGTGTTTCCAAAAATTGCTCTGATTTTTCTTCATGTTTTCGTGTTTGGGGGTAGTTTTATCGTTTCGTAGGGGTTGTTTCTCATCAAAACCGGCGAGAAATATTTTTTTTCACATTTGTCATAGTTAGATTCTTTTTTTTTATATTTTGGAGATTCACCCCCTTCGAGGGCCTATGGGTAAATTTTTAACCCTTCTTGATAGAAAATACATAATTTCGCTATTTTAAGATTGATTTAATAGAAATAATACAAATAGAATTGTGTTTCGATTTATTGATATTTTTTAAATTTCGACTCCTGAATATGTGTAATTACTGAACATTTTCAAAAACCAAGAACAATGCTTTTTTTGGTATTTAATGATGATTGATTTGAGACCTGCTAAACCTTTTTACGATTTTTTCGCAATCAACTACGCAAAACGGGATTTTTATTTATTTTATTTTATTTAATCATACAACATCCAACAGTACAAAACCATTTATAGGATGGAAATCTAAACTTACCTAACCTAAATAAGAAGTACAAGTAGAAATTATGAAGGCGGTTCGACTGTACAAGAGTAAATAAAATTTCTGGCTGCTAGGCAAATGTGTCCAATTCACTGCAATAACTGGTACAAATATTATACAGAGGAGAAAATTTTAATACGTTAGATCTACCAGGGGATAAATAAAAGCTATAGGAATGACGGGAATTAATCACGAATTAATCCCTGAGACATAAAAGTTTAGTTCAAGTAATTGATTTTGAGAAGCTCCCATTGGTGGATATGTACCTTCACTTTTTCAGTTTAAGAATTTCAGGAAGCGACGCCAAATATTTTCCAATTTATCGTTATGAGTGTTATATCCAGATTGCCAGACAAGTGAAGCATACTCCAGCTTAGATTGGGAGAAAGCAAAATAAAGCATCTTTAAGGTTTTCGCATCATTAAAGTCACGGCTGTTACGCAAGATGGAGCCTAACATTTTGTATGCATGCGAAATTACAGCATCAATATGGTTAGTGAAGGTTAATTTATTATCAAAGGTTACACCTAGATCCTTGAACGTAGATGGCCTGTTAAGCGTGTCGCTATTAACATTATAATTATATGTGATTGGGGACTCCTTGGTTGTATAACTCATAACATTGCACTGAGGTCGTTCATAAAAATATTAAAGAAAAGCGGTCCAAGTATGGATCCTGGGGTACTCCTGACATGGCTCGGTATTCAACAGATTTATATCCATTATAAGATACGAATTGAACTCTATCAGTTAAGGAACTCTCAAGGAATTGAAATAAACCGTCAGATAATCCAAATTTGTCAGGTTTACAGAGGAGTTTTTTATGGTTCAATCTGTCAAACGCCTTAGAAAAGTCAGTATAAACTGAATCTACCTGAATGTGAGAATCAATTGATTCAGCAATGTACTGAGTAGTGCAGATTAAGTTTGTTACGGTGGAGCGACCTTTCATAAAACCGCGTTGTTGCGTAGATATTTTCAGTTGAACATGTGCATAAGTGTTATCATGCAGAAAAATTTCGAAAGCTTTACCAAAGTTACATAGATTGTTATTGGTCTATAATTGGTAACATCCTTTCTTTCACCTTTTTTGTACACGGGGCACACTTTGGAGTATTTCCAAATATCAGGAAAACAGCATTTACGAAATTGAGTTAAACACTACTATGTTTTTTACCACTATATTTGCACAAAAACGTGACTGCAGTTTCAACCCTTTTTAGGTCATTTTCAAGCAATGATTCAATTAAAAATGAGATACAAAAGATTTGGTCCCTATTTAAATATGTTTCTAGATTAAGGTGACCATTCCCTAGAAAGAGACATCCGATAGGGAAATATTTATTATTTTTGCCCATAACTTTTTTTTCCTAGTACGTATATTTAAAAAATATATAAGAGTACCTAAGTAGAACTATAACAAGACTATTACTATGAATTTCCACTTAATAATTTCAATGGTTTGCAAAATAGCTCGATTTAAAACTGCGAAATAGAAAGATTAACACAATTTTTAAATTTAAATCGAGCTATTTTGCAAACCACTAAAATTATTGAGTGAAAATTCATAGTAATAGTCTTGTTATGGTTCTACTTAGGTACTCTTATAGTTTTTTTGAATACACGTACTAAGAAAAAAAAGTTATAGCTAAAAATAGTAAATATTTCCCTATCGGATGTTTCTTTCTAGGGAATGGCCACCTTAAACAGATTAGAGAATTATGAAAGTATACAGGTAGTTTATGATATCCTAACTAATCTGTTTAATCTAGAAACATATTTAAATAGGGACCAAATCTTTTGTATCTCATTCTTAATTGAATCATTGTTTGAAAATTACCTAAAAAGGTTGAAACTGCAGTCACGTTTTTGTGCAAATATAGTGGTAAAAAACATGGTAGTGTTTTACTCAATTTCGTTATTGTTATGGATTACCACAGAGTAACGGCTTCCTCAATCAATTTCCTAAAATAGCATTTCCTAAGACATAAATTAAAAATTATGCAGAGGGGAAATGCAAAAATGCTGGCACAATCTTTCAGCAGAAATGCTGGAATTCCATCTAGGCCCGCAGTAAGTTTAGGTTTAATTCTTTTTAACGCCATGCAAGCTTCAGCCTCGGAAAAGCGTTTAATGTGCAAACAGTCAAACGAAAGATTATTAGACTTGGTTACTGGGGCGTCCGAAATATTAAGGAAGTAAGATTGCTCGAAAAAGCTAGCAAATGCATCTACGATATCATTGGGTGTCTCCAAATGTTCATTGTTATAAGTCATGTCTTTAGGTATGCTAGTTTTTCCTTTGATGTAAGCCTAGAATTTATTAGGTTCAGATGGGATGCTATTATATACAGACTGTCTATTTTACGAGGGCCACACCAAATATCTCGCTTAATATCTATTGTAGAAGAATAAAGTTTTAGAAACAGTTATCTCATTTTTTGTGAGCTATATTTCAGTAAAAAGAAATTTGAAATCCATAGCCTACTTTATGAGATATATTACAAAAACCTGAAAAATAGGAAAACCACAAACGGTTATAGCTTCCTTATTTGAGGAGATACGAAAAAAGTTAAAGGAATGAAAGTTGACGGCAAAGACAATAAGAATAATAACGTGTAACAAAAAAATCGAAAAATGCAGTTGGCTTTGACATACGCTATTGTGCAAAAATGAAAAATACATATCTCAAAGTAGGCCATGACGCCATTAATTCCGTTAATTTTTTCTCATTCCAACGATATAAAACATGTCACAGAAATTTTAACCGATAGTGTCAATATTTAATATTTTACGAATACCACAATTCATATAATTGAATCGTAACAATCAGCTATGCCATAATAGTAAAAATTCACTTTATAATAATTATAATTCTGTAATTATTTATTACAATTTAATACAAACCAATAAATATCTCATAAATAAAAATACAAGTACAAAACGAACATCCAAAGAAAAAAACGAAAAACTATGTATAACAGTACTACCTACTACTATATTGAAAAGAAATTGTGAGTATTTATTTTTCTAACTACAAATGCTCAAATAATGCACCATGCATTCTGACACATAAACGTGCTCTACGAGACACGTCACGCATTACATTTTGGAGCATTTCAGTATGGAGTAATTGCCTCACATGCGTTTCGAATTCTGGTTTTGACGTCCTCAATATTTTCAGGGGCAGTTTGAAATACCTTGTCTTTAATGTAACCCCAGACGAAAAAATCCAAGGGAGTAATATCTGGTGATCGAGCTGGCCATAGAATGGGTCCATAGGTGCCTATCCAGCTATCTGGCATAACTTGATTTAAATAATTTGTACATATTACAGCAGTGTGAAGTGGAGCCCCATCTTGTTGAAAATATGAATAATTTAATCTTTCTGCCACTGTTAATTCATAAAGAAAATCTTGAAATTCGTTTTGCAGGAAATTAAGGTATCTACGAGCGGTTAATTTGCCATCATAAAAATAAGGTCCAATTACTTTAGTCCCTAAAAGACCCAACCAAACATTCGTAGAAAATCTTTCTTGGAAAGCAGTCTCTCTGCATCAATGTGTATTTTCTCGTGTCCACTTATAATGCATATTTCTATTGAAAAATCCATTATTAGAAAAATTTGATTCGTCCGACCAAAGAATTTTGCTACATATCAGCGCGTCATTCCTTTTCTTAATTAATAACCATCTACAAAATCTTACTCTCCTTGGCTTATCTCCCTCATTTAAATGTTGAAATTTCCTCATTTTGTAGCATCGAAATCCGTTTTTTTTTTCAATATTTTTCTTGCACTGTCTTTTTTTATGCGACAGTTTCTCTGAATTTGTCTCAAAGAGGTTTCCTCATTTTGGTTAACATAATTCATTACTCTATTCACTTTTCTTACATTATCCGCAACATGCGCTCGCCTTACTACTTTTTTTGAAAATGAACCGTGCGTTTTTAGATTTTGAACTAACTTCCTAAACATAGTTCGATTTGGCTGCGGAGCATCTGGAAATCTATCTCCGTAAACCGTGACTGCCATCTCAGCGTCAAAATTGCACTGACAATAAATGCTAATCATATCGAATTTGTTATTATTGGTGTACACCATAATTACTGATATAAAATTTGTCTTAGAACTCGACAACGCAACATGCAACATACAACAGTGACAATCTGTCAAATTTATTAATAACTCTATACATTGTTTTTCACTAATTATGGCACAGCTGATTGTTACGATTCAATTATATGAATTGTGGTATTCGTAAAATATTAAATATTGACACTATCGGTTAAAATTTCTGTGACATGTTTTATATCGTTGGAATGAGAAAAAAATAACGGAATTAATGGCGTCATGGCCTACTTTGAGATATGTATTTTTCATTTTTGCACAATAGCGTAGGTATGTCAAAGCCAACTGCATTTTTCGATTTTTTTTGTTACACGTTATTATTCTTATTGTCTTTGGCGTCAACTTTCATTCCTTTAACTTTTTTCGTATCTCCTCAAATAAGGAAGCTATAACCGTTTGTGGTTTTCCTATTTTTCAGGTTTTTGTAATATATCTCATAAAGTAGGCTATGGATTTCAAATTTCTTTTTACTGAAATATAGCTCACAAAAAATGGGATAACTGTTTCTAAAACTTTATTCTTCTACAATAGATATTAAGCGAGATATTTGGTGTGGCCCTCGTAAAATAGACAGTCTGTATATTATATAATTTGAAACGCAATTTTAATGTCCTACTTGATTTGTGATCTAAGTCTACGAAATTCAGCTAGAGATTCATTATTACCATGGCATTTAAATAATATCAATTTCTTATGCTTTAGTTTTATATTTTTTATAATTTCGCCGTTAAGCTAAGGCGGGAACTGTCTTTTATTTTTTGGAGTTTTGAACTTGAGTATGTTCTCATTAAAAATTTTACTTAATTTTTTATAAAATAAATCAACACAGATTTCAACATCATCATAATCATATAAGAACGACCAGTTAATGTTCAGTAGTTGTTCATACAGAAGAAGGAAATTTGCCTTTCGAAAGTTGAAAGATTTAAGTAGTAGATTTTATTGGAAATTTCACATTCGGATTTGCAATCATTCTTTACATTTACCCCATCGAGTAGAGCGTTGTTGGGTAGATCTTCTAAAACGCAATGCAATAAAAAACGTTTTGGGACTTTATAATTTTAACCCTTCAGTCACGAGATACTTGCATTCAAAATCATTATCAACGCTTGTAACCATCCTCCCCCCTGTAATTTCTAAACCATCAATGTAAAAAATCTGACGAAATTCCCGAATGTAACTTTCAATGAAAACTACAACGAACGTTGTTGAATAACTACTTTCTGAAAAATATGTAAGTATATAACATAAATTTGAAGATAATGCTATAACTCCGGAATCATATCAAGCTCTTGACCAGTTTATTTAAAGGCAGTTCAATTTTTCTTATTATTATTTTGCCTTAATAAGTATATTTGATGGCATATAAAACTTACCCGTTCAAGAGATAAACAGTCGTCTAGTAATCCATGAGTTTTATTGTCCAATTTTACAATTTTATTATGAGAAAGATCCAGGGTTTGCAGGGCTACTAAACCTGAAACAGTAAACATTACTGCGTTGCTGAAAGCCGCTATTAGTACTTAAAATGCAATACAGAATAGAAATGTATGTTCTTACTCAACGTAATAAAGAAATCTAGTCATATGTCCGTAAAATAACATTTGGAAGCTGATTCTCCATTCAAAAGTGTAAGTGAAGATGCTCAATAGGTAATTTTAATTTGAAACATGAAAGTATTTGTACTATAGACACAATTTTGTATAGTCTTAAATAAGAGGGATCTTTAAAGGATATAATAAGCAATATTATACAATTAGGAATAGGCTAAATGGGTGAAATACAAATTAATCTAAAACCTTATGAGAGGTTTCGTGTCAGATTAATCCAATTTCGTACCTAATTTTGTCCTTTAATTCCTTAATATTATTTGGTCTATTTTAGTAAAGACTGGAATTAAGGTAACCCCTTAGGAATTAACCTAGAGGTATTATATCAAGAGATTTAAATCTAAATACATTTCTGTATCTACTCATATTAAAAAAAAAAATTTCGTTGCTATACGAGAATTAATAGAATAGAGATTCTATTAGTCCCTAAACGTTTAAATGTTTATTTGACATACACTTTGTTATAGACCCAATGTGATTTTTGTTATATACAATATTTTTACATCGCTTTAATGTATATGAATTACCTACTTGTATGACGAATGTAAATATAAATTTTATTGTAAAATTTTATTGTATACATGAATAAAGTTCTATTCTATTCTATTCTGTTCTATTCTATTCTATTCTATTCTACCAACCTAGCCTACCAACGAAAAAATGTTTGAAAATGAACTGTCGGAAATGTTTTAAAAATGGAACTTGTATTAACATTTTTTTCCCAAACAAATTGGTAGATGGGAGCTAATAGAGTAGCCAGTTAAATTCCCTGATATAACCTTTCTAGATAATTTCTTGTAGGGTTACGAAAACCAAAGGTGTGAATATTCCCAATAATCTTAAAGAATTAAATGGCATAATTAGAGAACTATCAAATCGGTTCCATTCAACCAAAATCCCTTCATTTGGTTTTAGATGGATTCGTATTTCATCTTGGAGATTATCAGAAAGTATATGGAAGAAAATTTGAGCATTTAGTTTAAAAATTTTTAAACGATTGTATTTATTTTTAATACATTGTCATATTTGTCATAAACATCTATCATCATTTTTTCTTGATATTGTTGTTGTGTAATATTCTGTAATGCCTGTAGCTTCATATGCAAACAGATGCTCTTTCAAATGGCATTGTCATAAATGGAGGTTACAATTTTTTTTAAAAGTCGATTACGTCGTAACTTTTCCAAAATTTTGGAAAACATGTTTTCAACATTACTAGGTAGGTAGGTACAGAAATGTATTTAAAATTCAACTTAGTTGAGCAATTTTTCGGCAGGACAATTTTTAAATGTTAATTTCAACTTACATTGTAACTCTTTGATTCGAATAATTTTCTCTAGGGTCTTTGTCATATTCTATTTTTTCCTACATGTTTTGACTTGTCTTTCGCCATTTTATATATTAGTTCTTGGACGACAATGTCTATTTCAAATTCACTTACACCTCTATGATGTCAGAAAGTATAAAAATAAAATGTCATACCTTGAAAAGCTCCGTTGGGAATGTGAGAGAGATTGTTGTTCGTGAGATTTAAAACGAGCACTTGCAAGAGTCCTTCAAAAGCTCTAGAGCTAATATTATTCAAGTTATTGTTAGCTAAATTCAACTCGAAAACAACAGGTAGTTTGCCGAAAGCATTGCGTCCTAATTTCGTCAGATTGTTACCCTAGAACATAAAGATAATAACATATGATACTGTTTTGTAAATATATAGAGCCAAGACGATAATTTTGTTATACTTTGTTTCTATTAGTTTTTGTAAACATAAATGTAGCTTGCTAGTATATTTGAATAAGTAAATAAATAAATAATTTAAAAACAACTTTTAAAAATTAACATAAAATGTAAAAACAATACGCTAAAAAGACAAAATGATGTTAACAATAATAATGTTAATAAAGGTAACAATATGCAGCTCTCAAAATATTTAGATAAACAAAAAATCTTAGTAGTCGGGCGCCCTATGCTTTTACGTTTATTAAAATTATTATTATTATTATTATTATTCCTATTATTATTGTTATTATTATTCACATGATTTTGTTCTTTTTAGTGCATTTTTTTAACCTTTTATATTTCTAAAAGTGTATTTTATAATTCTTTGAGTTAGTTATTTATTTTATTTCTGCGACCCCGATTACCCTCAGATATTGATTTTCAGTCGAGTCAGACGATAAACGAAATAATTCAACTATGGTGGAATTTTGTAAAGGTACTGCGCTAACCTTCCATGTTTGACAGCTTTTATTTAATATTTATTTTTTTATGTTTGATAACCAGTGTGTATATTTTTTTCACCAAAAGTTATCATAGTGATAACTAGCTTCCGATTTATTATTCTCATATATCGTTTTTTAATGCTTTTCTTTAGCTCGAAATGTTGTGTGCATGTATGTATGTGTGTTCAAATCTGGTGATAGAATTTTTAACCACTTCCCAATATCCAATTAGGCTGAAATTTTGCACACAACTTTAGTTCTGAACACCATACAACACAGTATATTCAGTATTATGGTAGATCCAATATGACGTCCACCACAAACAACACCGCAACCCCCTCGACATGAGTATCAAATGAAAGGGTATATAAAGTAGAATACAATAAGCTGTCTGACGTTATTCTAAATCCAATATGGCGGCCGACACAAAATGGTGGATTACCTATTTTTTTACAACCCCCTTGATATGGGTATCAAATGAAAGAGTTTGACAAGAGTAAACGAAATGTTGGCGTTTGAATACAAAAAATGAGACAGACGGGGAACTGAAAAGTAAAAAACAATTTTTTTTTAAATGTTTAAATGATTTTCTTTTAAAACTGAATTGCACCAAAAAGTAGAAAATAATTTTTATTGAGTGATTAAATTACAAAATGATGATAAGAAAGAAAACCATTGGGCGCTCATAAAATATTGCTGTTGCTGTTATATTACAACATAATATTCATAACGTTTTATCGCAATGCTGATTGTTGATAAAGCCGATAAAGGTAATATATATTATACTTTAGGAGCGTCCAATGGTTTTCTTTTTCATCATCATTTTGTAATTTAATCACTGAATAAAAATTATCTTCTACTTTTTTGTGCAATTCAGTTTTAAAGGAAAACCGTTGTTTAATTTTTTTTTTTTACTTATTTCTTTTTAATTAATAATTTTTTAGAGTGACCGCCCCATATAATAAGGAGGGAAGTTCTATGTAAATACTTCTTGATTCGTTTCCTTCTAAATATTTTCAACAACTCTCTCCAAAGGGGCGGGATTGTTTTCGTTTTAGATAATTTTTTGTTTAACTACAAGACAAAAAAGAATAGATTGTTTTTAAATTTAAATTAATAATAACTTTTTTAAAAAGTAATAAGGTGTCGATCAAATACAGTATAATCTTCGTTTTGTATTTGCGAAGAGTATGATATAATCATATTACGGAAAAATCATAGTTTTAATTTTGATGACATAATTAATTGTTCTCTTCACAGTCAAAGAGATATTAATATTTTAATTATACATAATTGTCATTTTTAACTTGCAATTAGACATAATGGTAAGTTTAAAGTGACATTTATACATAATTGTCAGTTCAAACTTACAATTATACATAATTATTACTTTAAACTTGCAGTTATACATAATTATAAGTTTGGAGTTACAATTATGTATAATTGTAAGTTTGAACTGACAGTTATGTATAATTATACGTTCAAAGTGACAATTATAGTTATAATCGTCACTTTAATCTTACAATTATGTGTAATTGCAAGATTAAAGTGACAGTTATATATAATTGTAAGTTTCAACTAACAATTATGCATAAAATAAAAATAAAATCCCAACATGACTACCCAAGGTATTGAAGGTCAAAGTTTTTTTGCAAATATCTCGCGTCCTATGCATCGGATGCGCATGAGGTCAATGTGAAAGTTGTAGAGAATTATTTACAAGTTGTCTGTTTTACTCTTTTCGATATATTCAAGGTCAAAGTTTCAAAAAATCAGTATTCTGCGAATATCTCGCTCCCTATGCATTGATCTGCGACATAGACACATATTTACAAAAAAAACTTTTTTGTAAACTTCGATCTTGAATATTTCGAAAAGGGCGAGGTTTTGGGTAAAAATGCAAAATACCAATCTCGTAGATAATTGAATTCTCTACAACTGTCATGTTAATTTATTGCTGTCTGATTTTTTGACGCGAGATATTCGCGAAAAAACATATTTTTGAGACTTTGACCTTGAAAAGGGAAGGGGTTAAAAATTAAAGAGACCACTTGTAGATAATTTAATTCTCTACAACTTTCATATTGACCTCATGGGCATCCGATACATAGGACGCGAGATATTTGCAAAAAACTTTGGCCTTCAATATCTTGGGTAGCCATGTTGGAGTTTTTGTAATTTTTGTGGATTTGGGTTTGGGACGCCTCAAAAAACGTCTGTGCAATTTAAATTTTTACTAATTTTGTCTAGGTTTCCTCGTTTTTTTTTTTTGCTAATTTCCGTGGGGTAATGTTCTTTCTACGCTTTCATAGAATCTAAAATTTTGGTTTTGTAAAATTTTAGTTCTATTATACTAACACCAACGAAAAAACCAGGGGCAATATTTATAAAGTTACTGCTAATACCCAGATATTTTTTCGTATCCTGTATATTAATCTAAAAAACATAATAATACATACCTCCAGATACAGATATTGCAGAGAAGTTAATTCAGCTATGGCAACCCAAGGTGGACTCGTCATTCCGTTATAATTCAAATTTAACCTTTGCAACGTTAACAGACTGGCAAAACTGCCATCGCCTAAACTATCTCCCAACTTATTGTGACTTAGATCCAAACTCAGTAAAGAATTCATGCTGGGCCACAGCTTCGGCGGCAATTCCTCAAAATTATTGTACGACAAATCCAAATGCGACACAGATATCGGCAATTGGAAAAGAATTTTAATTTTATTTCCTCTTAAAATCAACTCTCTGGTACTAGCCAGTCTAGTAAAGCCACTTCTAGCGACGTTTTCCAATTTATTGTAACTTAAATCCAGGCTCAAGAGCGTCGGAATTGCCCCAAAAGTACTTGGTTTGATACTTTCCATATCGTTATGGCTGAGATCAAGTGTTCGCAATGAAAATAATACTTGAAATACAGAATTAAATATATCACTTAGGTTATTGTATGACAGATCTATCGTATGCAGTTCGTATAGCTTAGGAAATGTTTTCTTTGGGATTGTAGTTATCATATTGTGTGAGATGTTTAAGATTTTTATACCTGTCATATTGTGCAGAGGAATCTGAAAAAAGTAATAGCGTCATTATCTGGAAGTGGCGATTTATTTTAAATAATTAATTTAAGTATAGTATGTTTCACTTTGAGAGGGTACGCATCGGCATTTTGGTTATATTGAAGCGAACTGAAATTTTTTCGCTTTTAGGCAACGCCAATTTTATTTTGCTAAAATGTCAGACAAAACAAATTTAAACAAATAATAACATTAGTCACTTCTATAAATTTCTGAAAATTGTTAATAGTCGCGTCATTTTAGCATGAAAAATCTGAAAACCTCTAAAGAAAAGGTCAATTGACTTCATTTTGTTGCAAAGAGTTCAGAAAGGCATTTAGAAAAAACAGTACCTTTTACTATTTGGCGGAAATGTTTGGTTTCATTTTTTTTCCCGATAATTGGCCAATATTAATGGCCAATTCAATTCAAAAAGACCACTTTAATTTAATTGAAAAATTTGTTATCATACACAATATGCCATAAAATTAGTCTAATTTGGGAAATTTAAAATGGCGGACCTGAAATCGGGCCATTTTTCCATAAAAAATTAAAACCTTGGCCTTGAAAATCTGTGCTCGGGAGTTTTCGAGGTCGCTGATTACGAATCAGAGGTGCAATTTACGAAATTCAAAATAGCGGACCGGAAGAACAGTCAATCTCTCCGGAACACCTCGTATCTTTTACTTTATTGGGCTGAAAGTATGAAAAATACGAATATTTCCTGAAAAATATACTACTTTCGGTCCGCCATTTTGGATTCTCCCTAATTGGACATCAGATTCGTTATTAGCGTTAACAAGAATCCCGAGTTCTCACTTTCAGCCCAATTTTAAAAAGAAAATCAGCGATACATACTTTTTTGTAAACATTCCAGGAAAGACTCCATCTTCAAAACTTCATTTTCTATTACAATTATTACAATTTAAAACTTTTGTTACAATAAATATTCAAATTTAATCCTTTCAAAATAGACATTCAACTTCGTAATAATTCGCATAGATCTGGAAATTGGTGGATAAGTTTTATCGTAAAAATAGACCATACAAAGTTTGTAGATCACGCAATTATCTACAAAATCTGTTTCAATATTTTTTTCCTACGAATCATCGTTCATGAGATATCGCCATTTCAAAAGTTGGAAACGTCGTATTCTGCCAAATATGCACGCATTTCCGCGCCACCTATGAGGTAGTGTACTTGGCGCATTTTTTAACGTGGTTTATCCAAGCCACGCAGCATTTAAATAAAACGTGTCCAGGAAGATGTATTAGTTGCGGTGGTCCTATTAATTGTCCGGCAAGGTCCCCAGACCTCACACTGTTAGATTTCTCTTTGTAGTGCGAGCAACACATTCTCTTCAAAAACTAACCATAAACAGGGCCGGCGAAAAAGCCGGGCGACCCGGGTGGTCGAACGAGGTACTTAGTGCAAGGGGCGCCACACGACAAAAATTAAAATATTTAAAAATGCCAATCTGGACAGAACTCTTATTCTCTTCGCAAATACAAAACGAAGAGTAAATTGTATTGATTGTATTTGATCGATACATTTCTAAAACCAGTTATATTGCTCGTCGTAGAGAAAAAAAATTCGTATCACTGTGTTTGTGATCGAATTCTAAACAACTTTCTCTTTCCGTCCGTCTCTCCGTCTGTCTGTCCGCCTGTCTGCCCGTCTGGCCGTCTGTCTGTCTGTCTGTCTGTCCGTCTGTCTGTCTGTCCGTCTGTCTGGCCGTCTGTCTGTCTGTCTGTCCGTCTGTCTGTCTGTCCGTCCGTCTGTCTGTCTGTCTGTCTGTCTGTCTGTCGGTCCGTCCGTCACGTTTCTTTTAAGCACGATAACTTAAGAACGAAAAGTCCGATTATATTGAAATTTGGACAGTAAGTCAGTGTTAGCTAGAGAACGAACTCTATTGTTTTTGAACAAAATCGATTAATAAATAAAAAAGCTATTAATTTTTTAAATAACAAAATAAATACATGTTTTGTAATTAAACTAGAAATTTTTAAAACTAATATTATTTACAAAAAAAAACTGCGATGAGTATCCTATAGAATGTGCAACAATTATATAAAAAGAGCAGTTAGCTTGTTTACAAATAATAATAACCAATAACCACATCAATAATTACTATTAATTCGCATATCAAAATATTGACAATTACCAGACCACATCAGAATAAAACTCTAAAATTTGCATAAACATTATTAGGTATCCATTATCGAATCTACTAATATCAAGCTGATAACCGTTGAACCAAACCTCGTTGGGAGAGTGTATTAACGCAGTCACTCCATTTCGTTATAAAATTGGACAAATATATGATGCTCTACATGAGGCTTCTAATGACAATGGGATTGTTGCTTTTGGTAAAAATACTGCCACTTTGACCAAGAAAATAAAAAGCTACAAATTTATTTGCTTTATTATCATTTGATTCACATATTGTACAGACTTAACCTAGTTAATAAATCCCTACAGGAAAAGGGGATTGTGGATATATGCAAACAGCAACAGACTTGATTTCAAAAGTGAAAAAATATTTTGAAGAATTACAATCAGATCAAGGATTTAAAGAAATATTAGTGGGCGCTAGAAGTTTAGCGGAAATTTTAGAAATAGAACTACAATTTGAGAGGGTCGCAAGAATTCTCCCAAGAAGAATGAAACGACAGTTCAACTATGAAAGTGGAAACGATCCAGTAGGTGAATCAAAACAGGCGTTATCTTCCATCTTAACCGTAGCTATAAATTCATTAGAAGAAAGATTTGAGCAATTTCAAAAATGCAACGATATGTTTACCTTTTTATACGATATTAGTAGTGAAGCAAACAGCAAAGAGTTATTGAGAAAATGCGAAAATTTTCAACTATCGCTAACAGATAGTAACCATCGAGATGTTGAAACTTTACCAGGGAGCTTCCGTTATTGTCTTCGCTAGTCGTCCCTGGCTCTGGACGTTCATCAACTGACTAAATTTTATATGTAAAAAGTATTTAATCGAAAATTTTCCTGACACATTGATTTGTGGCGTTGCGTATTTTACTAACATTGCCCATAACCGTCGCATTGGGTAAAAGGCGATTATCTAAATTAAAATTAGTTAAACATTTGCGACCTTCAATGTCACAAGATTGCTTACTTTCGCTGGCGATGATGTACCACATATTAGGCGTAATTGATTATGATTCCACCATTAAAGACTTTTCCGACGAGAGGGCTTCAAAGGCAGTTTTCTCTTAAATGTATATTATACAGTGTGTCCCAGGATAGATGTAATAAGAGGTGTAATGGACCAAAAATTTAGGAATTTTATAATGATATTTGGGGATTGAGTATGTTGTAAAACTAAAGTATACCAAAAATGACTTAATTTGGTATTCTACAGGGTGTTTTATAAGCAAAGTTGCAAAAATCACCACTAATAAAGTACTTTTACCAAATTTTAGGAATATAAAATTATTTTTTTGAAACTTCCCATTTTTTGCGAATTAAGAGTTGAATTCATATTTAAAGTTGTGTAGGAGCAAATGTTAATCATCTCAAAAAGTAGGCTATTGGTAAATAAAAAATTGAATATACGAGATGTAAGAAGGTATAATGTTAATCGAACTAATTGTAAAACAAGAAACAATTACCAACAGAAGATTAATGATGTTTAAAAATTATAACAAGTAACAAACGTCAAAAACACAACAGATTCACAAACAAATTAGTTATTGACCAATGCAAAACAATGTTTACATTTTTTTTATTATTCGACCTAGCTACCACCCACATGCACACACATTTCAATCCTTCGCCTGAGGTCCTTAAAACTGTTTCGAATATGATCTAACGGTATGGAGTGTACGGCATTTGTAATTCTCTGCTTCAATACTGCTACATCGTTAGGTCTGGGGATCTCGCCGGCTACTTGATCGGTCCATTCCAGGCAATCCAATTTTCTCCAAAATTTAAATTCAACCACCGATTAACCATTTCTGTGGAGTAGTCATGTTGAAAATGAACTAGAGGCATATCTCTTAAAATATTTAAATGTTCTTCAGAAAATCTTTCAAGAAACGGTAAATATTTGTGCTGGTTTAACCTTCCCTCAATGAAATAAGATCCAATAACTCCAACGTGATAAGAAACGGCACACCACACATTCACTTTTTTATAATATCGTCTTCTACAATGAATTCTAAAATTTTGATTTTCAGAAGTCCAAAACCCACAATTCTGAGATGAAACAACACCATTGGTTGTGAATGTAGATTCATTTGAGAAAATTATGAAATAATGAAAAAATATCTCTTCCATGATTTTTTCTCCAATGGTCAAACAAAAATCCAACCTACGGCCGTCATCTTCCTCTTCAAGCGTATGTTTATAATTTGCTTTATATGCCCTAATTTTCTTTGCCTTGTACATTTTTTGGAGTTCAGACTTGCTAATATTAATAAGAGCTGACCTCTCTCTTAGTGGCATTCTAGGATTTTCTATAACAGAGGCATGAGCTATAATAGCCCCAACATTGTCTTCATTATATGCTTTTATTTTTCTTTTCATGTTAGGAACACTACCAGTAGCCAGAAACTTTTTAATTATTCTCATATCCTGAGTACGTGACAAAGCAGTGTTTGGAAATTTCAAATTAAATTGGCTTACCACTTCTCTTAGCGAGTGTTCACCGCCAATTCCGTAGCATTGCACAATATAAATTTTTTCACGCACTGTGGGTACCATTTTCACTTAATTTTTTATGCTTGGTTCGTTAATTTGAAACAGAAATTAAGGATAATATTGACTACGTTTGACAGATATGTCTATAATAAATGATGAATATGTATCCACTGCTTTTCTCATAGCCTACTTTTAGCTTCTACATAACCTTAAATACTAATTCACAAAAAATAATTTCTATGCAGTTTTAATTGAATGGTTCAAAATAAAATACTAATTTATTGAAAAAATGGGAAGTTTCAAAAAAATAATTAAAGTCATTTTTGGTATACTTTAGTTTTACAACAAGCAATACTCAATCCCCAAATACCATTCCAAAATTCCAAAATTTTTGGTCCATTACACCTCTTGTTACATCTATCCTGGGACACACTGTATAAGTATGAAAATATGTATATAGATAGTTTATCTTATATAGTAAACGTAAACAGATCTGCGCGTATTTTTTGCCTAATTAGCAATTCGGGGCGCCATGAAAGGTACTTGCCCGATCTAAATATTTTCCTTCCGCCGGCCCTGACCATAAATTATCTCATACATGGAGACATGTTTGAAAATTTACTTCTGATTAAAATTTTATAATTTAACTTTTCCGTTTTTTACGATGTAATTCGAAAACAAACAAAAATCGGATAACAACTATTGGATTTTTTTGTAACACACCGGAGTTTCCTCCCGACACACTGTATAGTAGTGAGGACTCCATTTTAATAATTCCGTCTCATTTTTCATTAACTTTATTGAAGAGGCAGACAATACTTACTTGGGTCATGTTATCAAACAAATTATAAGACAACTGTAATTCTGTGGCGTAGGTAGTCTCATCGAAAGCCTTCTTTGGCAGATTGGCTATTCTATTGAACGACATGTCCAGCTTAGTTATATTCGCACAATTCTCGAAAGCCCCACTTTCAATCTTACTTATATTGTTTTTAGATAAATTAATATTGGTCAAGAATAAATCCTTAAAGGCCAGCTTCTGTATTTCAGTCACTAAATTTTCAGACACATCCAGGACCTAAAAGTATATCATTTAGCAACAGTTCCAATAACGTCTTACGAAATCTCACCTCTATAAAATTAAGCTGGTAGAACATTTGATAGTCAATTTTCTTTATTAAATTCCTTGCCAAATCTATTGTTCCAATTCTCTTCAGAGAGCCGAATGTCCCTCTACCAATGTCAGAAATTAAATTATCTGTTAGATATAGCCGTCTTAAAAATCTCATTCCTCTAAATGTAGTCTGATCCAGTCGCTTAATTTTATTGAATGACATATTTAATACCTTGAGAACCGTATTTCTCGCAAAGGCTCCCCTACATAAACAAAGAAAGTAAAGTCAATTTATAGAATTAAATTCCAACACTTTTTTAATCTCGTAAATGTTCCCTTTTAACTTTAGTAAGGCATTTTAAGTTATTCTGCAAAATTATGTGTCGCACTCAATGTGAATACACCTTTACATTTTCGTTATCTTTAGACGTAAATAAATAATTTCTGATATAACAATATAGCTTCATAAGCTGCACCTGGACGGTAGCCCAGTGGTTTAGCGCGTCTAGCTTGCATACTGGCATACCTAGCGAAGCAGGTTCAGTCCCTGCTCACCGCGAAATAATTTTAATTATAAAATTATCCCCAAGATGTGGTTCGGACTCCACTATAAACTGTAGGGCCTCGTTTCTCTTTACCTAATACAAAATCATTCTGGATTTTCAAGGAGTTGCCTCGGTGACTTGAGAAGCGGTTAAGAAAACATTTATTAAACAATTTAAACATATAGGAAAAATTTCCTGTATGTTTAAATTATTGAAGAATGTTTCACAAGGAACCAACCGTAGAATCAACCCAATGTATTTATTAAACCTTTTGAGGTATTTAACTTAAGCAGAACGCGGCCTAGAGTCGGGTACAATTTAAGCTGACTTGTGTCATAGCCGCTAAAACGTCTGAACTAAGATTTTATTTGATGCATAAGAAATGCCAGTAGTTCTCAAATAGTTGCTCTCCAGTAACAGCAATGATGTCGCTAAATAATTATAAAAAAATAGGAAAGGTGTTATCATAAAATGTTAAGATTATTAATTTAGTAACTTCGTCATTTTAGTGCCCAATTCAGTCAATATCAATGAGTTATCTGAAAAAGAAATCAAAGACTAATATTTTTACAGTCCAGCAAGAACCACGGGGAGGTATGGGTATTTCTTGCCAGGAGAGGATAGGATCGTAGTATTAGTAGGGGAAATGATGTTAGTAAAAATAAAATATTTCATATAATACAAAAAAAAAAAATCTGAAATCTTTGTGAGAATAACGAATATAAATTATGTTTCTTTTTGCGGTAATAAATAAATATTCTGGTTGACAAAATATATATTAAAGAAATTAACAATAATTTTAAAACAAATAAATTAAAACCATTATGAAAGAACAACGCATTGGCACGTTTTCATAAACATAAAAACACTTGAACAATTTACGACACGTTTTCATAAACAGTACACTTGAACAATTTATTTACTCGACGCACGTTTTACCATTCGTGTATTAATACATAACGTAAGAAAGGCGATTTTATTAAAGGTAAACACGCGCTAGTAGTAATAAAAGACACATTTTTTGGGAAAATGAAGTTTTAACGAAACTCGCGGCGCGGTTTAATAAAATAAAAATTTTGGAAAAAAAATTATTAACTTGTAATAGAGCTTAATCAAATAAAAAAAAGTAGAAGTGAGGATCGAACTCACAACCACCACATTTACATTTATTGCTGCTCGAGTATCTTACTGATTGAGCTACGCGATCCTATGTTCATTATATTCTAAAACGTGTAATATGTACATACTAGAAAATTGTAAGACTTAGTGGTTTGGCATTGTTCGTTTGGCGGATGAATAACCACTATTTACCACTATTGCTTTAAGTTTGTGTGCAAGAGATAGTGGAAACATATGCGCAACATTAATTCATACATCCGTCATTTTAAGCTGGACCCGACTCTACTACGACAGTTTGAAGAAGGCGAAATCGCAATATCTCACTTCGTGTGGGGGGTATCGAAAAATGTTATTTCCAATTTGGTAAGAAAACATTTCTTAAGCTAAGAAACAATCATTTTATATCACTTCACGCTAGCCCGTAGAGGGCGCCTCATGAGCTATACCTGATGATGAATATTTTTTTCTCTTAGTTTACTAAACGTTGTGGTAATTTTGACTAGAAAATCTCATACAGCAGTCACTCCTACGTAAAGAAGGTATACTTGATAGAAGAAGTCGAGAAAACTGCCGCAAAAGATTTCAAGAATTTTTTGAATGCCAACCCAATTTGAAAATGACAAATTGTATTTATTAAAAAAATTACACAACGTAAGTAAAAACTAAAGAGTGACAACTACGTAAGCTCACTGACTATCTTATATATGAACTATTTGCTGTAAATTATCGATCTCCACCTACTTCTGTGCATTTTCTGACAATCTCTATCTTTTTCCCCGGCAACTATTTACTAAAGCATATTTAGTTATATCCTCGTATTTTGGTCCAAAGAATGTACCTCTGATTCATGTCCTATTAATAATAGTCTACCCTGTATGTTTATATGAATTCTTTATCTTATAATTTGTCAAGGAACCGTTTCCTCAGACTTGGCTATATATTCAATTAACACCATGTATTAGATAATGTAAAATCGAAGTAAGTCATTGTCGTTACTTAATTTTAAAGTCATCGTGAACTTTAAAAGCGAAACAGTATGTTTTGAGAAATCAACAAAAAACAATTTTTTTCAACATAACCACATTTTGAAGCACATTAAAGAAAGAAAAACGAGCGCCAGACCTCATGATTCCCGTTCTATTTTAGTTCCTACTTTTAAAGGCAACTAAATTAAATATTAAACGAAATATGAAAAAATACATTCGCGAAAGGGCTCTGGAGCATTAGAAGTTAAGCTAAAGTTTTAATTACTACAGTTGTTGAAGTTAAAGTTTCTCACCGTGTTAATTCAGTCAGGCTATTATGAGAGACATTAAACCATGACATTTTAGTTAAATCCGATAAATGACTCGCGTCCACTTTAGGAATAACATTATAACTGAGATCCAATACTTCCACATCTCTTAAACCTTTAAACTGATTCCGTTTTAAGTCTTTTATTTGATTTCCATGTAAATCCAAAGTTTTCAGTTTTCTTAAGGGTTGTAAACTTTCCGGAGGCGGTGTTGTCAAATTGCCATTTGTGATGTGGAGTTTTAAGAGCTTGCCTGCCATGTCGCTGAAAATAAAGGCGTCCTTCGGTAGTTCCGCCATTTCATGACCATCCATGTTCAGTACTGTGAGGTTTCCAAGGATCTGGAAAAGCATACATTCTGTAAATATGTTTACATAATCATTATTTATATTTTAACATGTCGATTAAGAAAAGTTTGCCTGTTTTTCTTCCTAACAAATAGAACAAATGAATACAGGGTACGTCAGAAATATAGGCGATTACTTCGCAAGCTTACAGTTTGTGTCAAAATAATAATAAAAGTAACGGTAAAATTTCCTAGGACAGTCTTTTGAAGCTGTTTATTCTTAAGGGTTAAATCTTGAAGGTTTTTACTCATAGCTTCCAAGTTACTGTTACAGATTACTAAGTACAAACACCATAGTTGTATAGAAACGGATTCGAGGAAGATAAAAGAGGTTACCTGTTTAAAAGTCCCAAGAGGATAACGCACAGTACTGTCTCAGTGATCAATTATATCAAATAGTCATCACAAAAACTTACGTCTATATTAGAGAAAGAAAATGTATCTAAACATCGTGGATTTTTGTCAGAAAAAAAATAAACACACAATTTTTCTTAGATTACAAGAATAAAATTGGACTGACGTGTACTCCATTAGTACCAACTTACATCGTTGGACAATGGAATATTTTCATGAATAATTTCTTGGACATATTGAAATGAAAATTTTCCTATTCAATATATACAACAAATAAAAGACCAACCATTTTACAAACAACGAAATAAACGATTATGAATAGAAATTAGAGACCTTGTTAAGATTGTCAAATCATAATCCAAATTATAGAAGATATACTTATATAAGTGAAACAAAAAAGATTATGAAAATCTATTAAAACAAGCAAGCAAAAATAGTTGCGATGAAAAAATAAAAAAATCAGATAATAAAATTAAAACTATGTGGAGCATTCATAATGAAATTGTCGGAAAAAATACGAGGAATGTTGTTGAATTAGAAGGAAATCCAGCAAATGATTATTATAGGTTTATCGTGAACGCAATACCAAAGTTATTGAAAGGCGTTGATAAAGTACCAGTTAATTGTAGCATCCAATTAAATAATCAATCAATGTTTGTCAAACCCGTATCAGAAAACGATATAATGAATGTAACTAATAGATTAAAAAATAAACATAGGATTGGTGATGATAATATTCCCACAAGTATTGTTAAATGTTGTATACAGCTTATAAGTCAACCAATGTTATATAACGAATAATTATAGTATCTTTCCCGATCAGTTAAAAGTTGCATTAATTAAACCTCTTTATAAAAAGAACGACCCAGAAATGTTTGAAATCATAGGCCGATCAGTGTATTGCCATCTTCATCTAAACTCTTTGAGATGGCAATGTGCGATCATCTTGTGTGAATTTCATGATATTAAGTGGATTGGTAAGTCATTATTAACATGGATACGGTCTATAGAAACAGCATTTTTTCAGTTTACTGAAAGCGTTTGAAGCAAGTCATCTGTCATTGGGAATATTTCTTGATCTTTTGAAAGCATACGATTTCTTAAATCATACATACCTTCTTGAAAAATTGGAAAAATATGGAGTACGGGGAACGGCATTAAAATGGTTAAAATCTTACTTATCAAATCGAATACAAAAGATAGTCATTATTAACAACGGAAATAAAATAAATGAAAAATATACCTATAGGTATTCCTCAGGGTAGTATCACAGGACCGATTTTGTTTATTATTTACATGGACGATCTAGGTAATATCATATTCAATGAAAAAAATTGTTGCATTACGAATTACGCGGATGATATGAACTTATTACTCACAGGAAAAAAATATCCTGAGATAATAAACTTTAGTAACACCTTAATGCTGTAAACAAAACAATGCTTCGCAGAAAGATTTTTACTAAACTTTGAGAAAACTAACATTATAATATTCAGAACCCTACAAACAAAAACACCTAAAATATTTTAAACGACAAATTAAACATTCAAGAAAACGCAAAATTTTTAGGAATATGTATTAATGAGCATTTACACTGATAAACACACAAAAAATATTTAAGCAAAAAACTAAATGCAATTTATTACAGTATTCAGATTATCTGTAAATATTTAAAACAGAAATTTACTAACAGTAGGTACGGTACATAAGTTAAAGGAAAAATATGTACTAATAATAATGCTAATAATAGATAATTAAAAGGAAAAAATATGAAGGTAATGGAAAATATCAATTTAGAGATGTAAATCATATTTGCAAAATCTCGTCGGGTGCGGCTGTTCGAAAGTAATATTAAAGGTATCTATATCTTGGGATATATAATTAATACTTTGTCGTAAACGCTGCGTAACTGAATGTTGCCCATATGTCGTGTTGTGGTGTATACTACTCGTTTCGGTATTTGCGAAGAGTATGTTAAGGTTCATGATTGTGGCTCTGAAGGTGAGAATAAAACCATCGAAACGTTTATAAACATTCAATATAGCAAGTATCTCTCTGCCCGAAAAGTATTTTTCTTATTTATATTTTACTTTTTTAGTAGATGTACATTGTTAATAGACTGTTACCTTAAACGCCAAAGTTGGAAATTGCCTGAGACTAGAATTGATGAGATGGAACTCATTGAGTGTATTATTTACTCCAAGAAATGTGTGCTCCTCTATGGTTTCCACTGGTGTTTCTTCTATTCGTAGAAATTTGAGACGTAATTTGTAAAACACGCTTCCATATAATCTTCCTGTAGACAATTATAACACATTTAAATAAAAGAAAACAGATATCTGACAAAGCACAACAACAATATTCAATCAAATTGTTACTAATTGTTTGCGTAAGAAAGACTTTCATAAACTGCTACAAGAAGTCATTGAATAAAGGAAAAATGTATATATTTAATACACAAGGCGACTTCTTTGTCTTAATTCGCTAGCAACTCCCATTCGCCCTATTTTGATAAATTATAAATAAATTAAAGCCTCCTACCCATAGATAAGTCGTCAGTAAATTTCATTTTTTTAAATTATTATGGTCATATGTAATAACGAAATGCAAACTCAAATAAATAAATGAATAGCTGTGGTCGCATTTTATGAGATCTCCACTTCAAACGTCACCTACTTTAAACTCCTTATTTTTCGTTGAAATTAATTATTTTACTTGAAAATGGTCTAACACTTAACGGAGGTGCAGAGTAATTATTCTATTCTATGATTTAGATCCAAGCATTTGAGCTTCGTTATTAAATTATTAGACGTTGATTTTTTTATTAAGAATCTACTGTTTTTTATTTTTTTATTTTTGTTTTTACTTTTTTTGAAACAAAATCCGACTTCCTAAACGTTCGTAAGTAATATTAGCTAAGTAAAATAATCCTGATTGCATTCACTATAAATCGTCAGGATGTAGAGTTATAAAAGATGCAGTTGTGAAAATGAATCATACATTTTTCTGTATTATCTTATTATCCATTAATTTAATAATTAATATACTTACCAATGTGGCACTTATAAATTGTCATCATTTGTATAGGCAATTTAAATGTAGCCAAGTTATTTAAGGCTATGCTCATGCTAGCCAAATTAGTATTATTGCAACTGACAGTGATTCCTTCATCTGATTCAGTATCGCAAGTGCATGGATGCAGAAGCAATTTCTCCTTAGGGCACCTGTATAATGGTCCTGGGGGAACGTAACCAGCTAAAGCTATTCCACATATTCCCAAGCCTATTAAAACTAATGTTGTGGCTGTATTCATGTTTGATGTGGATCTGAAATGGAAACAGTAATACAGACGTTATTTTATAACCCTAAACGATAGTATTCCTTAGGAATAAACCTTTGAATTAAATTAAAACAATATTGAATGTTTCTTCCGTAAGACAGGGCCGTACGATACTATTTCTAGGAAAACGGTATTATGTATAAATAATGGAGTAAGCCTATTTTGAAACAAAATTATTTGTTAATAAAACAGTCAGTAGTAATATAACAAGTGATTATTATTGATGATATTTATATATTTTACTCACACGTAATAGAGGAGCGAAATCGACCCAGGAATGTGTCGTTTATTTTTTTTTTGGCGTAGAACCAGATGAAACTCTGTAGATATTGTAGAGTAGGTTATTTGGGACCTGTAATGGGCAATTACGATATTTTTCTGTGGTACAGATATTTTTAACTTCGAAAAAACTTCAGAAATTGATTGTCTAGAAGATTCGTGTTTTTTTAAATTAACATCGTCATATCTTCAAATCTAATTGAGCTATCGATCTGATTTTTTTTAAATTCAAGTACACACTCAAGCGCTTCCAACGGTGTTTTTGTTTATATCGATTATTGTTTATTATTTTCTTTAAATAACAATGAACTTATTACTTCGCAAAGAATGCACTCATATTTTCACTAAGCGACAAACTTTTTTATTTTTGCAAATTTGCATATACATGCAGCGGTGCAATTGAAGCCAAGATATGGGAAAAGTTTTTGAAAAAAAAATTTTTCATCTAGGATAGTTTTTTATTTATAAATATTTTTGTGACGCAGTAACATATGGCATACACTCGACAGGCGCCTGATTGTCACTGCAAGATGAAATATTACGACTAGTATAGACAAAAATTTGGAAACAAGTAGAAAGTAATTATTTTTTATTTATTTGCTTTAATCGTTATTAGAAAATATTTAGGTATTAAGCAAATCACAACTTATACACTTTTCTGTTTAATATGGAATGACCTATTTTCTGTATATTGGTGGCTAAACTGGTCACGCTAATATACTAATTAGTTAGGTACCTATAAATGCTTTATCATTATTGGAGAACCAATCAAAACAACTACTCTTCTAGCTATTACTGACGTATTGAATTACATGACAGAATTTCTAGCATTTTAAAGAAAAAAATATATCGAAAATATTTAAATGATTTGTTTAAATTCAGTCATTCACACTTTTATTTAATATGAAATGATCTATTTTGTGTATATTGGAGCCTAAATCGTCACGCAAATATATTAATCAGGTAAGCACTTTAAAACACTCATTGTTGGAGAACCAATTAAAACAAGTACCCTTCTAGCTTAATACATAAATAATATTTTCTTTCTAAGTAGAAAGTTTAAATTTTAAACAAAGGTCATTTTAACATACATATTTATTGTTTTATAATTTTTATAATTTATAGTTTAAAAAATCCTCATCATCCTCAAATTCAACCATACATTCTACACAAATATTGCATATCACACATTTACACTGCTTACAACATTTTAGACCTTCCTTCACACAGTTACATTTTTTGTTATTGCAATTTTTATCGGGACAATAAAAACTTAAACATTGTCGTACAATATCTGGTAGATATTTGATTTGAAAAAACTGGATTCCAACAATCATGTATTAAAGTCCACCCCTAACCTTCGGTAGCTTCAAGCAGCGGATTTGGATCATTACTGGAGTACCATATTTTTAACTGAACTGCAATTTCAGTACATATTGATTGTTAAAGTTTTTTTAAAGAATTTAAATCACTAACCATAAGAAATGTTGGTAAAATGCATCATCAGTTGGTGGAAGTTCGAAAGATGATTTATTAGAATTAATGGCCATTCGAAGACGTAAATCATTCAGAGTTTGATTGTTGCTATTCTTATTTTTGTATAACAAGAGAACATAATTTTCCCACTCAAAATACCAGCGCTTTAAAGTAGAATTTGTTTGCCACAGTCATCTTGTCTTTTCTCGGCACTAGATATTAATGATAACAAGCCTTGCTTTCTGGGTCTCTGTGCCACAGGCTTGTCACCACTAGGCACTGTTTTTTTTTACATATAATACACTCCATTATCAATAAATAATAAGTCTTTTAAAACTAACTTCAGAAAATTGTATTACACACAACAACATCCACGATCCACGATGTATACGAATTCACATTATTTTATTTTATTACGATACCACAATCATATTTAGCACTCCGCTCGTGCGGACGCAGTACTAGACCGGTAGTCACGCGCCTGCCGGTGTACATAGCTACAGCGTTACAAAAATATTCATAAATAAAAAACTATAAGTCCTAGATGAAAAGTTTTTTTTTTTCAAAAACTTGTCCCATATCTTGGCTTCAATTGCACCGCTGCATGTATATGAAAATTTGCAAAAATTAAAAGTTTGTCGCTTAGTGAAAATATGAGTGCATTCTTTGCAAAGTAATAAGTTCATTGTTATTTATAGAAAATAATAAACAATAATCGATATAAACAAAGACACCGTTGGAAGCGCTTGGGTGTGTACTTGAATTAAAAAAAAAACCAGACCGATAGCTCAATTAGATTTGAAGATATGACGATGTTAATTTAAAAAAACACGAATCTTCTAGACAATCAATTTCTGAAGTTCTTTTAAAATAAAAAATGTTGGTACTACAAAAAATATCGTAAATAGCTATTTCTCACGTAAAATTGTTCACTTTATAAAACCTATAAGGTCTGAATTGGTTCTACGCTGATTTTTTTTCTCGAGAAGGGAGAGACTTTTATGCTCAATTTCGCTCCACTATAACGTATGAAGTATATTCTCAAAAAAATATGTTTGACTTGGTCTTGTCCCAATAAGAAAGAAATAAATAAAGCTGAATTTTGGCATAGACCTTCTCGTCATGAATATAATAAAACTCGTCAGCGCCCAATTCTTACGTCCATGCAGCCGTTTTGATTTAATGATGCTGAATGTATTTCGGATTCGTGGCTCTAACATGGAGGGACTGTTGAAAGAAAGTAGATCATTATATTCTGTGTATAACTGATATATCGATTAAAGATCGACACAAAGGCCTCTGCCGTTATAAAAAAAATGCGAAAAATCGAGCCATCAAAACATCATGAAATAATATTTCATCCAATACTCTTTTTGTGGCACGATGTCATAAAATGAAATATTTCTAAAAAAATATATTTCTTGTCACCATTTTTTCAATATGGCGGCGCGTCAAGAGGTACGAGGGTACAAGTCTAACATGTTATTAAATCAATTACAATCCCACGAATCCACCAAGTACAAAAATTTGTTCGGAGACAGATCCCTTTTTAACGCTCTGGTGCTTAGCCTATCATCCCATAGATAGAAAATAAAACAGATATTATAATTAACCAGTAAATAAAATTAAAGGTCGTCGTTAATATCTGTTATGCAGAATATATTTACAAAATTGATTTGAAGATATGCATTGGTTCTCTAATAATAAACGTATTGTTACATATTTAGAAGAAGAATTAAATTCCGTTAGAAATCGTGTACTGCCAAATATGACATCTATTACCTAAGCTTGTACGGGAACGGAATACTATTATGATAATAACAGTCACATATAACTTATTTTTTCCAAAAAAATACAATCACCAACTGCGCAAATCAAAGATTAATTTTTTCCAAGAAAAGTATAATTATTAAATAGATTAAAATGTAGAATAAGTTTGTAACTACTTATTTAAATTCAAATTAGAGTTTCTTTTCCAGATACCTCATCACGTTGTTTAATTTTGTTGTTAGCATAAAGGCTCATTCAGAATGCAAGACAATCCAAGCTTAATGAGGCAGCCTAGAACAATATAAAAGCCCTCGTGGCTAATATTTTACGGAGCGTATCAACTTATTTCACACAAATGACTCTCAACTTAAGCCTATCGCCAGCTTCTAAGATACGGAGTATACTGAAACTATCTATAATAGTTTCATAAATTAAACATACAAGTTTTGCAGTAAAACTTGTCGTTAACAGTGCATTTTTAAAGCCTTCTGCAGACAATTCAATTTATTGCTGCAACAAAATTGCGATGATTTTGTCGCCGCAACATAATATTTCGAGTAGTTATCAGACTTTGCAATGCAGTAACTGCAATGTTTAGTTATTCAACTATGATTACCAACGTTAATAGTTGATATCTAAGATGACTGCAATAATAAATGAACGTGGTTTTACTGATTTTTTTGTAAGAAAATAAATAAAATTAGAAAAAATAAATAGTATACTACACAAAACACAATAACACTGGTCGCTTAGTGAAAATGTGAGTGCATTTTTTACGAAGTAATTACTTGTTTTTTAAAGAAAATAATAAACAATAATCGATATAAACAAAAACACCGTTGGATAGGCTTGGATGTGTACTTGAATTTTAAAAAAAATCAAATCGATAGTTCAATTAGATTTGAAGATATGATGATGTTAATTTTAAAAACAGGAATCTTCTAAACAATCAATTTCTGAAGTTTTTTCGAAATAAGAACTATCGGTAACACAAAAAAATCGTAAATAGCAATTTCTCATGTAAAATTGTTCCCATTATAAAACTTATAAGGTCTGAATTGGTTCTACGCTGATTTTTTTTTTTCTCGATAACGGAGAGACTTGTATGGTCAATTTCGCTTCACTAATATAAAAACCACTGCCCACGGAATCACTATTTCCACATCATTGAGTAATAAGGTAGGGAGAAGCAGTCACGTGATCAAAAACAGCATCATTTCGCCATCTTGTTACTACTTTTCCGTCAAATAGTGACAGTTTGTTTTCCGTGCGATTTATTGTGATTTTTATTAATAGTTTGTTAAATTTTAGACAATAAACATTAAAAGGACTATGGTGTCGTGTGCTAAAAGAAGTTGCTCTTTTAGAGATGGTGTTGACAAGAAGAAATTTACGGGAATAACATTTCATGGGTAGTGTAAACAACAAACAGATCCGTATTAGAGAAAACGGTTAATTAAATGTTTTTTAATATACTCAGGTTATATATTTCGTAGAATAGAAAAAAATATTCTATTTTAGGATAAAATTGCACATTTTATATATCAAGATAAATAAAAACTGTTACATATTTTGCCTATAATTTTTTAAATATTAATTATATCAAAAAAAAATATATTTTAATTAGTCCGGGTCTGGCAAAACCACCATATTGTTAATACAATAAGCCACGCCTACTGATGCCGTTTCTGTATAGGAAATTTGTATAGGATGCCATCTCCCTACCTTCTAACTCAATGTTCCATATCCAGGTCAAATTTAAAATATCCCCGTTTTATGACATTTTATACCTACTTCAGCGTTAAAAAAATTTGAAATTTTTGTTACTCCACTCCGTGGGTGTGGAAGTAAAAGTAGGGTTGTTTAAAACAAGGTTTTTATGACATCAAGTGTGTGTGTTGAATTACTTCATATGATTATTTATCAGCAGAGTTATTTTTTGAAAAATCCGCTCCTGAAATAGGTATACGCAATATAAAATTCTTTACAATTTCTTTTCTACATATTTTTGTTGTGAAACATTTTTCTTACTCGGTCATCATAGCCATCAAAAATCAATTTTCATCTATTGTTTTCTTATGCATTATGTTTTAATAATAAATCTCTAAAGGTATACTCATCCCCGTTTGGTATCATTTACTTATTAATGCTTTTTTCTATTGGATGACCACCTTGAATCATTTTTTAAATAAACTGTACATTAGGTTTTTTGCCTGTCAGCAGTGTTAACTACAGTCCAACTATTATCTTCCTCCGTCGCTTTCCAATAGATTTTTCACAGTGACCACATTGCATAGTGTTTTAAATTTTTAGGCAGGTACTTCTTTGTACACTGATTTCTGCAGTTAAACTACTTTTGTTAATGTAAATTTAATTGTTAAGGTCATGAAACAAGTATATACAGAGTATTTCGTTTAAATATGGAACAAGCCAAAACTTTTTTATTTTTTATCCGATTTGAATTTTTTATAAAAATTGATAAAAATTATATCCATAGGTGACATTAATTTTGTTTTACATTCATATCATAGGCCTCCTGTGATGCATTTTTTGTCACCAAAAACTGTAACATGGCATTATTGATTTTTATTCAAAACCTGGTCCATATTCTTCTTTGGCATATCTTAAAAGTTAAGCGGGACACTCTGGAGTGTCATGTTTAAGTATCTTTATTTTTCTACCGATTACATTAGCTTTTTTTAATGTGAGACAAGAAAGAATAATATCTCTTGGCAATGTTATTTCTGTTTACTCTGTAAAAATGGCCCCCTACAATGCGTTTTTTGCATCTTATTTATTCTTTTCGGCAACCCTAAAAACGTGCATTACACTTTCCTAAAAGTTGTGTTTTTAAATTTATATTAATATCGTGGAAGTGGAAGTAATGTGCTTTAAATAAACGGTTTAATTTCTTTTGCACGAATATGCAAATTTTTCTTTTTTTATTAATTCGCTTATAATTATTGACTGCAAATAGTAAAATATAAAATAACTAAGTACCGTGACGTGATGCAAACTTTCCACTTTCCTTTTATTATTGTGACAGTATAAAAACAATAAAAACAAAATTTTACATGCCGTGACGAATCATCTAATGTTTTATGAAATAATATCACCACAGACTAGACTAATTTCAGTTACAATTATCAGAAGTGATAATTGTTCAGAATACATAGGTTGCATAAATAAAGACAACTATATATTTTTTCTCTTTCTACCTTTTAGTTCATATTTGCTACATTTAATTTTAACTCCTATGGTACTAGTACAACTACAACAACTATCCACTATCCAGCAATACCAGATTTTTTAAATTTCTCTAATTGAAAAATACAACTTTTAATTTTTTGGCCGTATTGAGTAATTTTCTTTAAATGTAACGTGATAAAAATTCTATCTATAGGGATAATTTTGTTTCAGTCATATTAGCGTTTCTTATTCAAAAATCGATTACATATATTCTTCTTTAGCATCCCTTACAAAATATTTCTTCAAACATTTTTTGAATGCAGAACAGGAAAAAAATCAATTTTTTGGCGATATTTTTTTTGCACAAATAAATAAATAAAACACACTACTGTGTTTATATTATTATTTTTGGCTCTATTTAAAAAAAATAGCCTACTATAGTGCGTTTCTTGCACCAATACTTCAAGCAATTTTTATTAAACTTATCAGATACTTTTATTCTTTTCAACAACTATTAAAATTAGATATTAATATTAAAAACACGATTTTGAGAAAAGTTGTAGGTGCATTTTTAGGGTTGTTGAAAAGAATACACGATATATTTGATAGATTGGTATCAGGGGACGCTCCAGACGGTGGGCACCGGAATTGTAAGGGCGGCATTTTCGGCGTAACGACACGATACGGCAAGGAGAGGGGCTACAAAATGCCGTTTCCCCCAGGGCGGCAAAAGAGCTAGAGCGGCCCCTGATTAGTATTTCCTGATTATCGACGAAAAGAAACTCATTGAAGGACACCATTTTTACAGTGTAAACAAAAATAACATCGCCAAGAGATATATTCTTACTTGCTCCACATTAAAAAAAAATCGGTAAAGGTATTTACACAAAACTTCCCTCTTTATTCATACAAGACGGTCACTCTGAAAAATGAATAATTAAGATATGACATATGAGAATTATAATCGCCATGTAGTTAGTCCTATTATTACAGAGAAAACCAGATAACTTTTTTCGATCATCTACTGTGTAGTGGTGGGGGAAAATTTTTCAATTTTTTCTTTTGTTTTCAAAACTTTTTTTGTTGAAATAGGTTAAGAATATAATGAAACGTAGTAAAAAAAATTTTTTTTAAATATATAAGTACTTAAGTATATTTTAAATTTTCAAAACAAATTTCTTTTTATAAATAAGTTTAGAATGTCTTGAAACGTGGATATTTTAAATCCATTTTAAGTATACAAACTTTTCAAAATTTCAAAATTTTTTCTGTTTTAAATATTCAAAAAGATTTTTTTTTTAAATAGGTTTAGAATAACACGAAACGTGTAAATTATAAATTTGAGCAAAGAAAATTTTTTTCCTTCACCCATTTTATAAAAAGTTTTCAAAATTTTGAAAATTTCAAATTTTTTTTCTATCTAAAATTTTGATAATTTTTTTTTTTGAAGTAGGTTTAGAATTTCACAAAACGTGAAAATATTAAATTTGAGCTAAACAATTTTTTTTTCAATCACCCATTTTATAAAAAATGTTCAAAATTTCAAAATTTTTTTCTATGTAAAATTCAAAAAAAAATTAAATAGGTTTAGAATGCCACGAACGGTGGAAATTTTAAATTTGAGCGAAAAACATTTTAGCCATCCATTTTATGAAAAGTTCAATATTTTCAAAATTTCAAAATTTTTTTCTATTTCAAATTTTTATAATTTTTTTTTGAAATAGGTTTATAATTTCACGAAAAGTGGAAATTTTAAATTTGAGCTAGAAATTTTTTTCCATCATACATTTTATTGAAAAATTTCAAAATTTCAAACAATAAAATTATTTAAAATTTTAGAATTTCTTTTTAAATAGGCTTAGAATGCCATGAAACGTGGAAATTTTAAATTTAAGCGGAAGAAAATTATTCCATTATCTATTCCCTTTAGACGGTCCACCCTGTATATTTTCCAGTGAAAGTCTAACCATTTCTTCGGTGGCAATGGCGTCAGCTAACTACCAAATTTGATTGTTCTCCGTCAAGTAGTTTTTTAAACAATACACCAACAGACAGACTGACGGAATTGAATAACCTATCTGAAACGTGAAAATCCGAAAAAATCTCGGAGGGTAATTTTTTCCCGAATACTGTACGTCTTCCCTTCGGTATGCGAGGGAAGTAAAAGGTGATGTAATCGGTCGAAAAATGAAGATGTTACATATCTGTTTCATATTTAAGGGAAGCCAAAGAAGAATATTAACCTGATTTTGAATAATAATCTATTGATTATCGCATTATTATGCGACGTAGTGATTTTTGGTGATAAAAAATGGGTCGCAGGAGGACCCCATACAGCACAAGGACATCCTCAGAACATACTGGGGACAACTTTTCAGGACATATAGATGTCCTGGGAAGATCCCATTATCACCTCAGGATGTCCGTAGGATATCCAAATGGGACAGTTCGGGTTTTGTTGATGACGTCCTCAGAACATCAGTACGGGTGTGTACAGGACATCATCAGCTCTTATATGGGTTATGCCTGGGTTTTACTATGAGCAACCTGAGTACATTGATTGGACTTTATATAGGACATCCCCAGTTCTTTTAGGGTTTATTGAATGACAGCAAAAAATACATATTATTTTATAAGATCATTACTTTTAAACTGCGCCAATAAGCGAAGACAAAGGAATACAAGTTTATATAATGGCAAAGGTAAAATGACTAATAAAAATGTGATACATATATGTACAACACCATACATGCACATATTTGTATCTATCAATTGGCTTATATCGCTTTAAAAGTAAATCTACCAAACTAATAGATGTTATATAATATAGTCTAATCAAATAGGTCGACAGATCAAAATTTTGATGTTACTTTGAAGTATTTGAACACGATTAATGAAAGAAATTTTTTTTCAACCCCGAGAAGGGGTGAAAAAGAATATAACAAAATGTTTTTTCAAAATTACTCAAAATGTGTAAAAGATAGTAAAAAAAAATCAAATAAAATTTGTAAAAGCATGAAATATTACACAAAAATGATCTCTTGCCGTTTTTTGGTATTATTAAAATCAACAGAGTTTAGGATGGTTAGAAGTTATAAGGGATGATATATACAACTTTAAAAAATCATAGCGTGCTGAAAAGTTATTAATGAATTTAAAAAAAAATTATTCAGAAAAATATAAAGGATACGTATCTAACAATAACATCTGCGGACAATAAGCAATCACATTTTCCCCTTAGATAAGAGATATAACATAGCAGCATTATATTTATGAAATATTTAATGTAATCTTATTTGTCGAAAGAACTTTAAAATGAACATGTAAAAGATATCGACGCCATTCGACGCCCGGCGGATTTCTTAGAACTTTCGGCTTGTCAGAAAATGGCGGCCAATTCAAAACACAGTAAATGTATTAAAACCAAATTATAAATAACTACTATTTAAATAAGATATACATTTTTAATGAATTGTTTGTACTGGATGGGATTATCAAATAGAACAAACAAATAAGTTTTTAGAAGCAAATTTTACAAACCAATAAAAGACAGTATAAACAAATAGCCTCAAAATAATATATATACTTTTCATTATTTTTGTTGTTTAAATCTCCTAAATAATAATACCTATAATAGGACGACTCTAGGACTTGCCCAGGATATTCCCACAAGGGATATTTTGTTAGGTTTTTAATATCTTTGCAGGATATTACTAGGACATCCTGCCAGGATTTGTCTAGGATATCCCGATCTGGGATATTCTCAGGTTGTACATATTTTATTGGGAAATCCAAGGATATCCTAAGGAATATTGTCCTCGATTGGGATATACGGGACCAAATGAGGATATCCTAGGGATGTCATGTGCCGTGTGGGACTATATATTTCAATGTAAAACAAAATGTCACCCACGGATATAATTTTTATTACTCCTACATTTAAAAAATTATATTCAAATCATACAAAAATAAATAAATTTCGTCTTGTTCCGTATTTAAGCGAAACATAAGTATAAGTAATGATATTTGTAGCAGTTTATCCGAAAGATCCATAATAAAATAATACAAACCGCGAACACAAAACACATGAGGAAGTTTCAATTTCCCACAGTTTTTGGTTACAAAATTTCCTTATTGTTAGTCAATTTCAGGTAGGTATACTTACTTCAATTTATCTTAGATATTTCGAAGATAGATGGCCGAAAATTGGTATAATATTACTTATTTATTTCATTATGTTCAAAATAAGTTTTCACTTATGACGTCTGACCAGGAAAAAATGTAGGTAAAACTAATTTGTTTATAATATTTAGTATGCAGTTTAGACTTTCTCACCTACTTATATATAAACTGACACATAATTCACAGGTACTTAAAAAAATATTGCACTTTATAAACAAAATTATTTACAGAACTCAACGATTATAGATACTTTTATTCACATTTTACTTCTTGTATTTGTCATAACTGCTGGCAGACTGGCTTTTACATTTTCCTCAAGGTAACAAGATACCTGATGGTAGAATGTACTTCCAGACTTTCTATTAATTCAACATTCGGTAAAAGATTTACCATATTATTTTATTAAAAAGATTTTATTGCAACTCAAAAGATCTGTTACCCAGGGGCTTTATTCAACATTTAAGGAAAAGATGAGATGTTTTCAAAATAAAATACTTGTTTTAATTGTGAGGTCATCGACATAATTATTAATATATTTTATACTTATTTAGTCCGGCAAACATCTATTGTGGCATGCAGGTCCATCTATCTGCTATTCAGCAAAGTTCGAAGTTGGCAAAGATTGTAAACTGCTTATAATAGCGGTGTTACCGATGTGGCCGAGGTTCACTGTGAAGCTGAGGATTCCGCTACTATATACTAGGTGCTGCTCACAACACCATAGTCGAGTCAGTGATGCCTAAAAAATGGTGATAGCAATAGCTCCTATTTTGATCATTTTTTTTAAATGTGTGTTTTAATATTATTCTAAATCAGAAATATACCAAGGGGCGCAAATCATTATTTATATTGTTCAAACAATAATATTTACAGGAAAAATATTTTAAAATATTTTTTCGCGTTATCTATAAAATATTGAGTTGTTTTTATTGAAAATTTAAGTTAAAAAATCTTTCTCACAGTTGGGGTTGATAATTATTTATAATGTTTAAACAAAAATACTCTATCTTTTGATGTTTTTTTGCGATATTTATGGAAAAGTGAATTTATCAACAATACATCAGATATTATTTGCGTAATAATTATATTTGGCACTAATTTTATTGATGGATACAATAATGATGGTGTAATACTAATGCGTCAAAGAGAAATCGTAGATACGTCGGTAATGCCATTGTTATTTATTAGATAATAATAATAATAATAATTTTATTTACAATCAGAGTATATACACTTTATCATAAGTAATTAATTAAATAAAAGTTGCAAAATGGAGCTGAAAACTATTCAAAAAAGTTCAAAGTTCAGCTCACCAGTGACACAGATACATTAAAAATACATGAACACTATACAGCGAGTTAAAATCATACTGGCGTAACAAAGGAAACTAAAGTCTTTTTTAAACTGAAAATAGAGAAAGGAAAACAAATAGGATAGGTAGCCAATACGAGGAAGAACGTAATAAATAAGTTTAGTGTCTGGCATAAAAAATAATTTTTTTAAATTGATTTTTAAATGAGTTTACTTTTAAGGATTTCAAAGATGTTGGTACATTATTATAAAGAAAATAAACATTATATGTAAAACATCTTATAAACATTGCAGATTTGTGGTGTGGAGGTGTAATGAGTGCTTTAAATCTTAAATTTAAGGTATTATTGAACATCCGTTCTATATTTTATTTTGTTATACAAATATGGGGGACATTGATTTAAAATAATGTTATGAAACAAGACTGTTGAGTGGAGTTTTCGTCTGACCTACATGCTTAGCCAGTTTAAATCTTTTAATTTATATGACACTGGCTCAAATTCTCTGATGTCATATATGAACCGCAAACACGACTTTTACACTTTCTCCTATTCGATTAATTCCTAGTTTATCTAGACACGGTCCATGTATAGCGTCACAATAATTAAAATGACTTAAAACAAGATAGTCCATAAGTTTTATTTTAAGGGACTGTGATATTAAGTGGCATTTTTAATGAGGCGTAGGCTTTTTGAATTCTTCTCTTTATATCATTTTTAAAACGTAGATCTATATTTAATTCTAGCTAGTCCTAAGTTTTTTTCACTTTGCGCACATTGTAAAGTCTCGTTTCCTATTTTAATTACAAACTCATTCTCAATTAGTCGTCTATATTTGCCAAATATCATAACTGATGATTTCATTGAGTTCAGCTGAAGTTTATGGCGTTCGGAAAATGCAACCAGGCGTTCCAAATCTTCGTTTACAATAATTTTTGCTAGATCTACATCATCTGGTAAGAATGAATAATAAAGTTGTGTATCATTTCTATAAAGATGTACTTTGCATTCTTTTAGGCAGGACGTTAAATTACATGTATATATACCAAACAAAAGTGGGCCAAGTATTGAACTCTGCGGAACACCTCATGATACACTACCTTTGGATGATTTACCTATATCAGTCTCTACAAACTGAACTCTACTGGCTAAATTACTATCTAAAAGCCTAATTGCATTCTCCGAAAAACCAACGAAGTGTAAAATAAACAGCAAAATTTCGTGGCTAATTGTATTGAAAGCTTTCGAGAAATCTAGTGTCAAAGTGTCAGTACCGTAGTTTTACCCTGATCAGTGATATCATCAGTTATTTTGACAGCGCTGTAGCACAGCTAAAGCCTGGGCGAAACCCTGATTGATTCTGCGGGGCAGAATGTCGTAAATATTCAGGTGTTCTCGTGTCTGTTAATACATAATTTTCTCAATGAGTTTAGATAGAACTGGCAGTATACTTATTGGGCGTAGATCACATATGACAGAGCATCTTTCTTTTTTGGCAAAGGTGTTACGCGAGAAATTTTCCAACTGTTAGGAAAAATACCGTCAAGCTTACACGAATTTACAATGTTTGTATGAAAATTTAAAATTATTGGGCAGCATAAAAGAATCACTAGGTTAATTTGATCTGCACCCATGGCACAAGTTCTTATTTCCATCAAGTATTTTTTAACTGTTTCAGGTGAGATTGTTGTAAAATTAAGCAAAGATTTAAAACTTGGCTTTAACATTATTACTATAAAATTGTAAGAGTTGAAAATCAGCTGGTGTTTTATTTCAAGAAAATTGTAAAAAGTGGTTATTAATTTCTGTTGGTTTATTTAAGTGTTGTGGCAGTGAATTTGTCAAAGGTTTGTTGTAAAAATATTAAGCTCATTTAATTTTTAGTAATTTAGATGAAGATGTGTTTTTACAGACAACCAGGGAAAGGTTTTTAGTTAACAACAATATTTATTAATCTTTATAAGCTGATTGAAAGTAATTTTGAGTGTACTCAAGCAAGTGATGCCGATCGTTTAATCATTTAAACAGCTCTAGATTGCCTTTTTCCTCAAGTAGTTGTTGTACCTGTGTTCTAGTATTATTGATGGCTTTATCACCAGATGTTTTATGGAGCTAAAATGTCTGTAGATATAAATGAATGAAGGCACAAACGATGTATAATACTTGCCTCAAACACTAAGAGTTTCAGTCACTACCTCCAACAGAAGATGCAGCTAAGCAGCATGTCAAAATTGTGTATTTGCAAGTTCATAGCAATGGAAAAATAATTCTATAATACTTCCCGAACAATGGGGTTGGAAAAGAGAAAATGATTTGACACCAGTAAAAATGACGCAACCAAGCAGCACCGGACAAAATCTTAAAAATAATTATCTGCTCCTGCAAAACAGGATACGGTGCAACATGTGGATGCAGCAAGAATGGTTTGCATTGCTCACCTGCATGCATTGTGTGTAATGGCAATGACTGCAATAATCACCCACCAGTTGAAGAAAATCAAGAGTTCGATTCTATAGACATGAATGAAGATTTTCAACTTTTTTAAAATTAAAATTAATAATGCGTCACTTGGGATATTTCTGATTTTGAATATTAAAAAACATACATTTAAGAATCAAAAAGTGAAAACCTTTATTGACTCGACTGATATATGGGTAGCGCTATTAGATATTATTGTAAATTAATTTTTTGCGACAATAAATGTTAACATTTTGTTTAAATGTACAAACTTTGGTATTCTAGATTATTAATTAAAAATTAAACAACATAAGTAACAGAATAAAAAATTATGGACTTGAACGAAACGAAGAAGAAAAAGAGAAATACTACCGAATCTTACCATATCTATGGGGCTCTGGGAAAATGCGACCCCACTTTCGCCAAAATTCGGAGCTACAAAAATATTGTTGCTGAGCATGAAAAGATCGGGAAAATGTCTACTTGACGACTCTGATAGGGGCAATTTATAATTCTTATGTTTAATGGGTGATTCAGCCCTAAAAAGGCAACAAGATTTTTCAAAAAAAAATTTGACGTTGAAGAAAAATTATTTTGTTCCTGGAGGTTGCGGGTGGTAAGTCTTGCACTCCATGATCTTGCGATTATGGCCGTGTCATCTGCGTAGAGCGCCAAAAAGGTCCTTGCGTTCTTGGCATGTCGAAAGTGTAGATGGTGAACAGGTGGGGAGAGGATACCGACCCCTGCGGTACGCCTGCTTCCATGGCTCTGTAGTTCGACAGCTTGTCAGCAATTTTCACACGGAGTTGCCTCCGCTGAAGGTAGAATGTCACAAGCTTGACGATGCCAACGGGGCATCGACAACATCTTCGCCAGGAGACCTTCATGCCAAATCCTGTCGAAGGCCTTGGCTACCTCTAAGAAGATCGGTTCTGTGACTTGGCGGTGATTGAAACCCTCCGTGATGTACTCCGTTAGACGAAGTACTTAGAGCTTGTTACCTACGTCGCATTTTACTGGATGAGTGGCTTTGAAAATGCATCTTTATATGACTTAAATGATGGGATTGTAAAAAAATAGATTGGTAAACACAAACAAATTAGAGAAAGCATCTGGAAACAACAGGAAAAGTTAATGTTATTTAACGCATTTATTGGCACAAGCTTACTAACTAAAGTAAGCAGAATTGATGGCAGCAACCACCTTTATATTTTAAGTAAGTATTAAAAACTCCATAATCACGAAATTGGAAATTTAAAAACACGATTAGATTCGCGAGTGTTTGCAATTCGTTTGCCAACGTTTACGGTTACACTGTTTATGTTTACGACACTACTTTCTCCGAAGAAAATATGCAACAAGATTACAGTCCAGCACCCCAAGTTGGAATTTGAAAAAAATATGTGTTTCCGATTCGTTTGCTAAAGTTCTTACATTGTTTTCGTTTGCAGTTCCCCAACAAGAACTTGCATTTATGTTGCACTGTTATTACAAAAATTATTGGGTAGCAAACGACAATGTTAATTTCGCAAATCTTCGTAAACGACCGCAAAATAAATCGTTTTAGCGTTTCTAGATTTGGGGTGTTAACTAACTTCACGTACCTGTATAGGTTGACCAATTATTGCATAAAATATCACTGATCAAATAGGTAGTACATAAATAGTTTTATCTGTATAGTACAAACAACTCTATTTTTGTAGATTAAATGGTGAATTCCACGGTAATAACAATTTATCATGCTTTATGTACCAGATCACCAATTTATTATTTTATTTTTATGTATTGTGCGCTAGTATTATGTAGTCAGAATTTTATCGCCCATATTATAACGGGTTATAAATTATAAATGCATTTGAAATATAAAAAATGATCTTCCACATGCCAGCCCCATAATTCTTATCAAAAATAATCTTGCCAGTTCATTTGAATTACAAATGATCTGCATTTTTTCGTATTCCTGAGACTTCAAAACTTAAAGATCTGGTCTTATCTCATTTTTTTTATCAATTACAGCAACCTTCCATTTTTTTTGCGTATATTTTAATATATTAGTATAGTAGACGCAAGAAATATAGTGATGCTATCAAAGAATTGCCGACAACGCACTTAAAGTCGACAAAGCAATCGACAAGGAACACCGACGCTGTCTTTGCTTCTTCGTATCACTATATGTACACTGCTGGCCACTCGAACTTACACATAGAGACTTTTAGGCAAAATTTAAAGTTCAATATTTTCAACAGGAATGCAAATTTTTGAACGCGGCTTGCAAATTTTAAGAGCTAGTTTTTTTCGGATTAAGCTGCATGACGTATATTTATCGTAGGACCATAAGTTTATTATATACGGGGCGATCAATGAAGTCATGCAAAAAATCAAAAAGTTTGTATGAGTGAAATTTCCACAAAAAATTTTTTTGGTCGTTGCAATATGCTTCCTTACTAAGGTAACATCAATATCTCTAGACGGTTTTGTCAGTTTTTGGATTAAGGCCCTTAGGCCTTGTACACACTACTCAATATAAAATTTGGATACCGAAATCTTTAAAATGCTATAACTTGACATTGGATTGACGGTTCTTGATGATTTTTGCGGATTTGGAATCCGTATTTCACGTAGATTTTCTATGGTCTAAGCATTTTATTTGAGGGTTGAAATTTACACATTATACCGGGTCGATAATAAACAAAAACGTAGCGACAAGAACAAGTTTATTACATTAAATTCTACAATATACAACATTGCTTAACAACGACTAAAAGTCAATTCTTAAAAAATTTCTAATTCTAATTCTAGTAATTTTTAATACCTGAAAAGAAAATTAACTAAAAAATTAAAAATTACTTTAATTTAAACTTAAATTAAAATTGAATTAAAATTACCTAATTGAAATTAGGTACATTAATTAAAAAAAAGAGAAGCTAATATTTTGTTGGTCCTCCTGCTCAGAATATTACTTCCCGACATCGATTTGGTAGAGTATCCACAAGATTATTTATAAAATCTTGTGGAATATTCTCCCATTCTTCACGAATGGCCTCACTGAGCGTTTCTAAGGTTTCAGGGGGTACATCAAGAGATCTTACTTTAAGTTTTAAATAAGACCAAACGTGTTCGATGACATTAAGATCCGGAGACTTTGCAGGCCAGTCCATCCTATTGATGTTTTGTGCCTGCAAAAACTCTGTGATCCTTCGCGCTCTATGAGGTCGAGCGTTGTCATCCACCAATAAAATTTCTGGGCCGTAATGTCGAGCAAAAGGAACAACAATAGGTTCCAAAATTTCCTCCTGATAAACAGTAGCATTAATGGTTTGGTTGGTAATGAATAGCTCGGTTTTACCATTTCTTATGATACCTCCCCACACTGTAACACCTCCGCCACCAAATGCTTCTTGAGGGGCCATATTTTCCTCCAAATATCGCTGATTTGGCCTTCTCCAAACTAACATTCGGCCATCGGAGTGAAACGAATTAAATCTTGTTTCGTCAGTAAATAAACAATGGCTCCACTCTGCATTACCCCAATTCGCATGCCGATTTGCCCATGCCCGCCTATTCGCTCTATGGCGTTGTAATAACCGCACACATTTTGCTCTGCGACGGGCTCTATAATTTAAAATGTTTGGCATTATGTTATGTTTCAAAAAAAAAAAAAATCTCACCTCAAGTTGTTTTTATTTAATGTTCTTCTCACTGTTCTGTCCGAAACTCTCACCCCAGTTTGTTGTCTTAAAGAGTCATTTAGTTTTCTAGAGTTCTTTGTTCTATTCCGCATAGTTTCTTTCATTAAAATTCTTTCGGTTCTTTGGTTTATTTTTTTTGTATGTCCACCCCCATGCCCATAATTATGATCACCAGTAGTTTCGACGCGGCGGTTCAAATTATAAATTGTCTTTCGGCTGACATTGTAAATGTGCGCAACTTGCTGTTTTGACATTCCTTCGTTGAGAAGTCGAATGCAATTTTCCCTTACTGCCGTGGTTAAACGCCTCATATTAATTAAACTTTACAAAATTATAACATTGAAATATGTCAGATTATTTCTAAAATAATGTAAACAGTTTTTAATTCCATAGCAACAAATTTGTTTTTCCAATGCCTACTTTGAAATTGACGCGTCGCGTAGAAATTACACCCGATCATAATTATGGGCATGGGGGTGGACAAAGAACTCTGTAAAACTGAATGATTCTTTGAGACAACAAACTGGTGTGTGAGTTTCGGACAGAACAGTGAGAAGAACATTAAATAAAAACAACTTGAGGTGAGAATTTATTTTTACAAAAACTTAAATAATGCCAAACTTTAGAGCGCGTCGTACCCTACGTTTTTGTTTATTATCGACCCGGTATAATGTGTAAATTTCAACCCTCAAATAAAATGCTTACACCATAGAAAATCTACGTGAAATAAGGATTCCAAATCCGCAAAAATCATCAAGAACCGTCAATCCAATGTCAAGTTATAGCATTTTAAAGATTTCGTTATCCAAATTTTATGTTGAGTAGTGTGTACAAGGCCTAAAGGCCTTAATCCAAAAACTGACAAAACCGTCTAGAGATATTGATGTTACCTTAGTAAGGAACCATATTCCACCATCCAAAAAAATTTTTTGCGGAAATTTCACTCATACAAACTTTTTGATTTTTTATATAACTTCATTGATCACCCCGTATATAATAAACTTATGGTCCTACGATAAATATACGTCATGCAGCTTAATCCGAAAAAAACTAGCTCTTAAAATTTGCAAGCCGCGTTCAAAAATTTGCATTCCTGTTGAAAATATTGAACTTTAAATTTTGCCTAAAAGTCTCTATGTGTAAGTTCGAGTGGCCAGCAGTTTATTTCGTTTACTATACACAGCCACACAAGAAAAATTTTTCTCCCTGGCCGGGGGGTCTGACCATGTTTCCTATATGTTTTTGGGGTCGCTGAATTCAGATCCGAGGTCTGTTTAACCCCATTACATCAGGATTTTGCCATAACCTCAGAAAGAACCATAATTTTAGTGATTTCGACATCTCTTCACATAAATCGCTGTAACTTTTTCTAGACAAAAATGACTCCTTTCTTTTTCATACTAGATCGATTGCAACATAAATTTCCAATCCGGTGGTGTAGAGCACGATATTGTTTCGGCGCCACAGAGAGCCCTTTGCAACTTCTAGCTGGACAAAATTCTACAAATTTCTAAATGAGCTTAAAATAATTCATTGAAGACCGGAAAAATAGTGAAAAAATTCTAGGCATTAAGGGGGTGGTTTTTGAGGGTTGAAAAATAAGTTTGCTTCTAAAGTACCGAAACTCTGCGAATATGATAATATGACATCTGTGAATATATCAAAAAATTGTTAAAAAATTATAAATAGTAGAGGGGTTGCTTTTGAGGGGGTTGAAAGATAAATTTTGTTTGAAAATTCTGAAACTTTGCTAAAAATAGTTAAGAAAATCTAATCAATAAGGGGTTGCATTTGAGAGGACTGAAAAATAAATATACTTTAAAACTATATGTAAGAAAGTTTCAACAAATTTTATTGTCGTCGAAGCTTTTTTATTGTAACTGCTCTTTTAGGAGAAGCTGAAGACAATTCCTTGACAATATGAGCAGCATCTCTTTTATCTTCTAAACGTAGAGAAACTTCAGCTTCATAAACTCGGCAGAAGTACTTGATTCCAACAGATATATTTTTCCCCTCTTGAATCTTTCGCTATACTCCTCAAACTTTTATATAGGTCGCCCAGCTGGTATCCCAGCAGAGGTTGCTGGCTGTATGTTATAGGTATTTACCATTAAATCTATGTCGCTACCATCTAGCCAGTCCTTATATTCATTTAGAAAAACTTCCAGTTTTCGAGAAGATATCCCACCGTTCAAAAATTAATATCTTAAATAAATTGTTATTTGTAAAAGGTACTTTGGCCATGGTACCTTCCATATATCTAAAAGTACGAATAATTAAAATTAACTTTGCATGGTAACAATTTATAGTTATTATTAATTAATAAATAAATTTTAATTAGGTATGGTGCAACTTGGCACATCAGCTATTAAGCAATCATAAGTAACCGCTGTACAGAAAAGAAAAATAGAATAGAGAAATGTCTCCTCCCCCCCCTTTTTTGCGGTACTATTTAACATAACTATAACTAGATTTTTAAGTCGACAATCGACGATAGTTTATTATTCGATATACAATCCTAATTTGGAAAATGTCAATGTAAGTTACATACACTTACCTTACTGTTATAAAAAAACAATCCACTAAGCGATAGTGAACTACGCTTTGTTGATAATATCAAACGTTCAGAGGTGACACTTATTATGAGAATTTCGTACATAAATAACATTCAACTTACACTTCAGCTTACACTCTGAATTTAATTACCAGCGACGCGTCGTGTATACAATAAACCTAGCTACGTTAAGACAATTTTTGTCTTTTTGGCGTCAACTGTTTTTTGCAATTTTGTCTGGCTAGAAATTAATTTGGTGCCACTGTGCGGCGCTTTTTAAATGAGATATCGGCCGCCAAAGTGAGTGGTCCGAGGATGATCTAATTCAGTGGTATGTAAAAAGACGTGACAAATCGATTGGCGCAAATCGGAGGTTGACGCATGCCTTGATTTTCTAGATATGACAGCTCGAAGTGACCGGAAGGTGAAAATCGAATTTTTTTACCTCTTCCCGGGACCATGTCTCGAAAACGAAACGAAATACGGAGCAACGGTTTCCGCCAATCGATTTCTCTCCCCTTCCTACACACTATACTAATCATGAATGTTATCACTTTCGTCATCAATTTATATTTTTATCAAAGTCATGAGATTTTTCTCTCACCTTAAATACTACCGCATTATAATGTAAATAACAGAAAGTAACGCCTGATGGGGCTACGACAGAAGTTCCAAGCGTAACGATGCGTTCTAGAGATGCATAACACGGAATTCGGAAATTAACAGATGATGACGTAAGCGACATTCGTGATTTATTATACCTCTAAATTATTTAGATGCTTTTCCTTAGAAATTTTGCAAAAATATGAAAGGGCCGGAAAAAATCTGAAAGAGTTCATGGATCTGTAGGAAGGAGAAAGAAATCGAATGGCGTTAACCGCAGCTCTGTATCTCGCTTGGTTTTCGAGATATAGCCTCGGAAAACAGTAAAATATTCGTTATAGGATTTTGCAAACAGCGGAAAGAAAAACTACCTATGAGAACTAAAAGAAAAACTATATGTAAAAATATTAATGAAATTTTTGCATTCTTTCGATAACCTGACTTCTGGTTATGTTAACAAGTACAAATTCTTATTTGCCATTCTCATTATAACTCTAGCATTCCACATAGTCCCTTACGGCTAGGCAGGTTAAACTAGTATCTACATGATCCCCTACGATATGTAAATTCAGTTAAAAATGAGAATAAAGGCCTGAAATTAATTTATTTACTTACCTTGTCTTTAAAATTTTTCATTCTAATGAATTACATTTTCATAAAATCTCTCATTCAGTTTCTTTGAAATGTTTTTCGTCCTTATTGTGGACTCATCAGAAAAGCTCAAAGCCACTCACTACTATTTATTTATTTCCCTTGGCCGGTTATCTACTATGCAAAATTCAATCGATCTGGTATGAAAAAAGAAAAGGGTCATTTTCGTCTATAAAAAGTTAAGCGATTCATGTGAAGATATGTCGAAATCACTGACATTATGTGTTTTTTGAGGTTATGGCAAAATCCTGATGTGATTGGGTTAAATGGCCCGGATTCGGATTCAGCGACCCCAAAGACATATAGAAAACATGGTCACACATCCAGATCAGAAAGAAATTTTTTCTTTGTCTGGCTGTGTAATTAAACTCATATTACTTGTGGACGTGGGTCCACATAGTGAAGTGGAAATAGTTAGAGAGACGGCGACAATAATGGCCGCAGTGTTAGCAATATATGCATTTTTTTTCCATGGAGTCTAGGTCCCCTCTACAACTTTGTTCTCTGAAGTAATGCTCTAGCGCTTTGCTGGGAAGCGCTAGAACGCCTTAGATTAAAACAAATTAATTACTTAATTCAAAGGTATTTTTAGCCACGTCTGAAAATGGATCCACAGACTGTAAGACCCCAAAGTTACCGGAAACCCATTTTAAGAAAAGTGACCCTTTGCAAAAAAAAATCCCAGCATATCAAAAAAAGAAAATTAAAAAATTCCAAAATATTAGGTGACGTGAGTCCAAGTGGGCTTAATTGATTTGTATTGACATGGAGATTACCCGAAAACACTTTTCTGACAAAACTGATATCGCCAAAGTGCGGCTTTTTATCGCAAAGTGCGCGGTTGCGCTATATCCCATATAAATTTGCGGAAAACCAGTCCACTTCTGATACTGCAATACGATTTGTGTTCCCCTACGTAATTTTTTGCGCTGAATCAAGTGCGCGGGGTCCCAGCTCCCCTAACCCTTAAGTTTCACCCCTATCACCCCTACCAACTCAGACGGTTGTTTTGAATTTGTTGAATGAGAAACAGACTTTTGGGGATATCTTCGGTTAAAAATATCAGCTGTGTCCCTATTTGTTCTATTTTCAGCGTGAATTAAAATAATTTCAATGTTTTCTTCTTTAGTATTTTTTAAACGATCATCAGCAACGGAAGAATTAGATTTTATTATAGATATTAATAAGGCATTGCTACGTCAAAAGCTAGTATCTTTTTTTAAATGAATTACCTAGCGAAAGTTATTTAATTAGATTATTCACTTTTGAGGATTTTGAGGTAAATTTAAATAGGAGTTTTGAGTTTTATTTATGTGATTTAAATTTGATTTAAATGAACAATGGTTTCTTTAATATTTAAGCCGATTATCGTGCAAAATTTCACAGTAAAGGTTCAGAATTACTAACAATAGTCCACAACGGTCCTATTGTTTTTTGTAAAAATATGTGTTTGCCATTATTAGTTACATTTAAAAAAGATATGCTACATTTCTGTGTTTTTTGCATTGAAATATTTCAAATTAACACAACTGTAAACAAAGAATTTAAAAAAAAGTAAATATTACGTATTATGGTCTCGGCAGCGCTGAATCATCTTGTCAGAATTTGAACTAGCAACGTCCCATTTTTCTGAAATTTATTTTTCCATAATATTTGGGTGTTTAAGAAAGAAGGGTGACAATTTCAGACACAAACGTGTTGCGAATTTGGGCCCAACAATTTTTTTTAAAATTGTAATAATCGAGACCTGGAGCGACAAATTTCTTTTCACGCAATCTTTGGTATATAATTTGAAATTCGCTTATTTTTTTTCCAAATTTGCCTTTTTTTTCACAAATTTTTTTATATGCTGGAAATTTTTTTGCAAAGGGTGACTTCTCCAAAAATGGGTTTCCCGTGACTTTAGGGTCTTACAGAATAGATGCTGTGGAATCATTTTCAGACATGACTAAAAATACTTTTGAATTAATTTTTTTAATCTAAGGCGCTCCAGCGTCCTCCAGAAGAAGCGCTAGAACAAAGTTGTAGATGGAGACCTATCGTATATTGCTAATACTGCAGCCATTTTGGTCGCCGTCTCTCTAACTAAAATATAGTAAATCATAAAAGAGTGTTAAATAGGGGTAAATAAGAGAAAACAAGTAAAGTAGCTGGTAATAGTACAGAAATTTGGGATTTGGTCGATATACTAGAAACCAAGGCCTCAGATTTTTTTATAATATTTTTCAAACTCCCCCACCACCCCCACTCCATTATTAAGAGTTGATATAATAAAATTGAGATATTCACTTGAAATTTGATACACGTATGTATCATAACGGCATTTGTACCAAGATTATATTTTAAAATAATTCCGTTGAAGGGGTGGGAAATAATAGGGGAATAATAATAAATATGGGAAATAAGTAAAGCAAGCTAATGATAGTTCAGAGACTTAATTTTTGGCGTATATGCTTGAAGCCAACGCCTCAATTTTTTTTGTGACATTAGGTTCAAATATTATATTTAATAACAGAGGTATATTATTAAAATTCTATGACCAATTATTTCCACATACTAGAGTGCAAATATAGTCAAATTGTTTTCCTTCCTAAAGACACTTGGATGTGAAATCTGGATGTAGAAGTAGTGATTCCTTAGGCAGCGGTTTTTTTAATTAACATCTACCTATTCTATATTCGTAACTTAATGTTTCTGTATCAGTACATGTATTCTAAAGCAGCTAGGTTGTTTAAACATCAGTTCTTACTTTACTTTTGTATTTTATTTGTACTATTAATCCAAAATAGATATTTTCTATTCTATTTCATTCTGAAAATATATTTTCAGTAGGTATTGATTATTCACGTTTTTCATTTGTGACTTAAGATGGACAAAGATAACATTAACCGGCAAATTTTAACTTTTATTTTGTATCGTTAACCAAGACCACTTATTTGTATTGTTTTGGTACCAGCAGCGTCTAACATAGTCCTAAAAATAAATTGTTGGCTCTATAAAATATAATAACTGACCTAACTTACATATTATGGTATAATTTTAATAAAAAAGCAATCATGCGAAAATGTATTTGCCATTTTAAAACATGTTTCAAATACATGTTATATATATTTAATTAGAATATAAGCTCTCTAATTAGAAAATTAATTATTCTTCTTGCGCTTCTTAACCTGTCTCTTATAAGTTACTTCTGGAGCATCTCTTGTACATGCCCAACAATAGTCTGCTAACATCACAGAAGTCCATTTGCCCTGATATATTTTTTCCATATTTTGGTGGAATCTCTCTCCACGCTCATCATTTACTGCACCACAGTTTTCTGGGAAATAATCTAGATGTGAATGTAGAAAGTGGACTTTTAATGACATATGGCATCCTAATTTCTGGTAGCAAGAAAGAAGATTCCCAACAAGGTGTCTATTGTTTTCTGCTCTTTTGTTGTCGAGAAAGTGTGTTGCTACCATTTTAAAGAAATTCCAAGCAGCTTTTTCATTACCTTCTAGAATGTTGTCAGATTCAGCATCTTTGAAAAGGTTCTTGATTTGAAGACCCACAAAAATTAATTTTGGCATCACTAAGTCTGGGAAATTTTTGTTTTAAATAACTGAAAGCACGTCCTTCTTTGTCCATAGCTTTTACCAAATTTTCATAAGCCCCAGTTTTATGTGGAGTGGTGGCAGTATTACATTTTCTTTAACGCCATTTCAGAAATTACAAATTCCACAACTAAAAATTGAGTTGGAACAAGTATCATTCCAACACACTGTTATGGTATAATACCGCACGGCTTTCGACGAATCAGAAACTGTTAGTGGTTCGATTGTTATGGTTACGTCGAACAAAAGGTAGCTTCGCAGTTGACATTTTGAACAGTTTTAAAGTTTTTTGTCTAAAATCTTGTTAGAGAAAGTATAGTCTACAACATGTTTGGAATGGCATATTCCACACTCGCGAACCGTAGTCCTCGCCTTCGGCTCGGTCTACAAACTGTGCGCTCGTGTGGAATATGGGCCATTCCATAACTTGTTATAGAATATTCTATTGTGAATCAACTAATGGAATGTCAGTAATATTTTTTGCTCCTGGTTCAAAACTCAGTCTTGGCGTCCAAATTTTTTTTTGTAATGTTGTAATCGCGCTCGACTGTCCCACTCACAGAGAGAACAACAATATTTGGTATACCCTTGCACATACCATGTAAGATAGCTATCACTTTTACGTCTCCACAGATCTGCCACTTATAATTGTTATATTCTATAGTTTGTAGAAATACATTAATGTTACTGTAATTTTCCTTCATGTGGACAACATGCGCAAATGGAATTCATTTGCATTGTGGAGTAGCACAGTCCTTGGACTAAGTTTCGAGGCGTCAATAAAAAGTCTCCAGTCATTAGGATCATGGGGAATGTGTAATGCACTCATTAAACCGTCAATGTCCTTGCAGGCAACCAAGTCATTTTCCATTTTGAAAAAAGGTATAAAATCTTTTTGACGACTTCGATACATGGAAACTTTAACATTTTCTTGTAGTAAATTCCATTGTTGTAATGGAGATGCCAAAAGCTCCGCTTTCGCCTTGGACAGATCAAGTCTCTTATAAGATCACTTAATTAGCGTTGTTTAATTTTGTGTGGTTCATCACCTGACATTTCGGCAGAGAAATTTGGATCTTGTGATATTGATGGCTGGACTAAGTCGTCATCTACATTATCATCCGATTGTTCGTCAGAACCAAGACTGTATTCTTGAGGTGGAATAGGAATAGACAGTTCATCACTATGGGGAACCGGGCGAATGGCAGGTGGTAAATTGGAGTATTGTATTACCATCCTTTTTTTCTTGTTAATACCATGTCTAAAAGGAGGTATCACGCAAAAATAACAATGGGTAACATGATCTTTAGGTTTTCGCCAGATCATGAGTACAGCAAAAGCCATTGAACGTCCTCTTCCACTTAACCAACTGCAAAGATTGTTCGCACAATTGCTGCAACATATATGAGGTACCCATTTTTTGTCTTCATCTCCAATTATACGACCAAAATACAGCTGGTGCCTTCTTAAATTTGGGAATAAAATTACCTTTGACGCGCAAAAGTCACTTCACCACGAATATAACAAAAGTTGTTAGGTGTATTTACACAATATCGTGGTATATTTTCAAAAGAGCACTATTTACTTTCGATAATGAACGCTTCATGCACACGGTACAAATACGGCTAACTCAGAATGAATTTTAATTTTTAATGACAAATAAAGAGGTAGGTAGTTAGCACGGTCAGTATAGTATGTCTATTGTTCGTATAATTCTAATTCGACCTGTTAATTGTGATAGGACCGTCCATAAACTAGGGTTTATACCTGCGTTACATTTTATTATCTGTATTTGGAAAACCAGAGCCAACTTAAACTTTTGTTTTTTATATTGTTTTTAGCATGACGAAGTTACTAAAAATTTGCTATTTTTACTCCCGATACATGTAGGCTGTAGTCTAGTATAATTATTCGTTCTTTTGATTGTGTATCTTAAAATTCTGTGTAGCGATCAAGACGTATTTTGTTCAACCATATATTAGTATGAATATAAGCATAGCTTTATTTCAGTTTTAATCATTTCCCGACGATGCCAACGTGGTTCGCGAAACTAACCTCGAATGTTAGTATTCAAGTGCAATGTCCAATAATTTTTTTGTTAATGAGAAGTACTTTAAAGATAATGTCCTCAGATACCCATTTGGATTTAGTTAATATATCACCAAGAAATACATACATTTTACCAACAAATACGCAGTCACCTTCCTTTTCATATGGTCTTTAAGAAAAGAAGTATTTAATTTACTCTACTAATTTTTCGTACGTACCATTTATTATGTTGTTCATATGCCATCAATCATGTGTAATATTAGTTCAACCAGGGCTAGGAAAGTCTAACTTCCGCTAAGCAACACATAGCAACAGAAAAGTTCGCGACTTCATAAATTAAGAAATTCTCACTTCTATACAAAAAACAATCATAAATGTTGCCTTTCATTTTTTTGTTTATCTCATCTATATAAACTTTCCCTATAAACTGCCTTTTCCCAAACGACTAACTAAAGTGATTTCTCCGCTTCGTTAAAAGCAGGATTTTGGCAAAAAACTTTGTTTGTGTTTTTGTTAGGTTATAACAAATTGTTATTTTACTGTCGGGGAGTTCAGGTTCGGGGACGCCATGAATGAGTTCCGAGGGTGGGGCCGGCGCCAGAGCTTGGCCCGGGAATAGACGCCGAAATGTTTCAAATGCGGAAACTGAAAAACTGCAACCCATTTATTTCATATCTTAGAATACGCACACAGTGAAATACTGCAGTCAACTGATCATTTATTTTGTATGTAAATGCGTCCATATATTACTTAAGCATTTATTACATTTAATGGAACATAAATGCAAGAACCGAATGGTTGCTTTTCAAATGTAACTACTCTACGTCTTCCGATCTATTGCAAATAACATTTTTTATAAAAAACATGTTCATTAGGTTATCCAGAGGAAAGTTGATAGAAAAATTAGAAAGGCTATTAATCAACCCCGTAAAATCGTTCAAGAAAAAGATATAAAGATTTGAAGAAAAAAATAATTTTATTAATCATAGAATTTTAATAATATATGGAGCAGACCTCACAGAAAAATTTGAGGCGTTGGTTTTTATCATATACGTTAAAAATGAAATTTCTAGCTTGCTCTACTTATTCCTCTATTCACTAAGACCTCACAGAAAAATTTGAGGCGTTGGTTTTTATCATATACGTTAAAAATGAAATTTCTAGCTTGCTCTACTTATTCCTCTATTCACAACTTACCACCTCCCCAATGGCGTAATTTCAGCATTTTTATTGGGTAGGCAGGTATTTTTCACAGATAGCCCAATAGATGGAAACAAAGCGAACCCTGTAATTCTTAATCGATAACCCTGTAAACCCAAGTGACTGAGGGAAAGCAAGTGCTACAAAACGTTAAGCCATAGACAGAAAACCCGAAACCCAAATGACCGAGGGAAAGCGAGTTTATCACTTCACAGGTAATATTAAACTCAAAAGAGGGAATGAGAGTGGTGTGAAAAAACAACTTGGTAAATAAGGCTCGTGCAAAAATCGGATGACTTGACGATCGTTCGACGAACGGGTGTGCGAACGTTCCCCAGATGAATGTCGGTTGCATACGTTCGCTGAATTGTTGGCGAGAGCTCGCTGATGTGTACAATTTAAATTTTTTGCGATAACTCCGCGAGCATTCCCAATTCTATAAACAAATTGTAAATAATACGATTTTTGATTCCGAACTACTTCCATCGTAAAATATGAGTCAAAACAAGAAAAATGTCATATTTGTTATGTTGAAAATTTTTAAGTTTAAAAAGTTGTTAAGATATAAGCATTGAAAAATTCGTTTTCTAGCCTTTTTACCCTCAATAACTTTGGAACGGAAATAAATTTTTATATTCTACAAAAATATTCTGTAAGTGCAAGGCTTTAACTTCAGAACGCTGAAGGATTAAAAAAATCATATAAATATGAAAGTTACACCGCTTTCAAAATTGGGAGTTTTCGACGCAGCGCGCCATGCTTTTGCGGTTTCAGGCCATGTGTGTGACAGCAGGCAACCTAAGTATAGTAATCATAGCGTGCTATAACTTTGGAACCATTGATATAGTTTTTATAAACCTTTGGGCATTTTGAAAGAATCTAAAAATTTCTTTCATTCAAAAGTTATTAAAGTTAGATTCTTGGGCATAATTTTGGGCAGTAAGCTGACATGGGAAGAACACACGTTCTACATCTGCAAGAAAGTATCACGTAATATTTTCTTATTGCGCAATTTAAAAAATTGTGTCACAATCAGCGGTTCTAATGGTATATCACGCAATAATTCAGTCTTCCATCGCCTATGCCATTTTAATATGGGACCACTCGGCACATACCTCAACAGTTTTTTCACTGCAAAGAAGGGCTGTCAGAGTCGTTGCTGGGTTATCATATAGGGATGATTGTAGGAATACTTTAAAAAAACTTAAGATACTTACCTTGCCCTGTGCTTATATTCTACAGTGCCTTGTCCATGTTAAAAATAACTTAAACAATTACATAACATGTGAAAGTGTCCATACGTACTCAACTCGTAATAGGGGTAATATATATTTGGATTTTTTGCGACTTTCAAAAACCAGAAACGGGACATGCTATTATGCAGTAAAATTTTTCAATGTGTTACCGAATGCTGTACAATCACTTGATTGTATTCGCTTCAAATACGTAATTAGACGATTCCTCCTTGATAATGCATTCTATGATTTTGACGAATTCCTGTTGACTGATTTTTCCCGTTTAATTTTATAATTTGAATGATCATGATTATTTGTTTGTTATTCTATGTGCTATATTGTTATTGTTTTACTCTACTATTTTATTGTATTTCCTCTATGTGTTATTTATTTGTTTTATTTATTGTGCAATTTTTTATCTAAGACAACCACTACTTTGTTGGTTTCTTGCTATATTTTTATTTTTATTTGACGTGTCAAAGCATAATTTGTGTTTATATGACCAATAAAAGATCTACCTATCTATCTATCTACCTATAAAGGTCAAAAAGACAAAAAATCGCATTTTTTTAATGTTTAAACGTTAACAACTTACTACATTGCACGAAGAAAACCAAAAAACCATAATAGTCATTTTTAATAAAAAGAATTTGGTACGAAACTTGTTCAATCATATTCAAAAACCTTGAATCCGAAGTTCAGTTAAATTCTGCAACCCGAAAATTTATGAACAATAACAGAAAGCGAATTAAGGCGATTATGTAGTGCTGATGGAGGTTTTATAGAACATAATATTTAATTCTGTTAGATGTATTTATTAGTCATTTGTGTAAATTGCTTCAAAAGAATTAATTTAGAAATAATTTTAATTTAAATGCCTCAGAAGGATTTCTTTCATCGAGACCATTTTTTAGAAATTAACTAAAATTTGGATTTAGGGTTATTGAATTTAGTATCGTAGATGGCCTTGCATTTAAAGATGGAAAGTGATTTGGTGGTGTTAAATGGACCTGGAAGACCTCGGTGTTGAGAAATATTAGAGAGAAATCTGAGGCCTTGGTTTCTAGTATATACGCCAAATCCCAAGATTCTGTACTCTTACCAGCTTGCTTTACTTATTTTTCCCTATTTACCTCTACTTACCCCACACTCCTTCAACGGAATCATGTCAAAATATAATCTAATTTCAGAAGGCGCTATAATACATACGTGTACCAACTTTCAAGTGAAAATCTACTAAAACTTGTGTATTTGATAAATTTTGATTCCTAGTTTCATGTTCTTGCAGTGATACGAGACCCATCTTTTTGTAAAATATTTATGTAAAGCCTATTACAATTACTCCGAGTTGTGTAACTTTTTCAATTTTTTATCCGCAGCTTAATAAATGTTTGAACATTTGTAAAAGTTCTTTATTTCTATCCCAGTACATTTTTCAGATTTTGTAAATATCATGTCAAGCTTGAAAGTTAGCCAAATTCATTTTCAATGACTTAACGAAGCTTCTTCTGTAAATTTCTTTATGATATCTGCCCCAAATATTATTAAAATTCTATGACCTGTTATTTCCGCAAACTAAAGTGCAAATATAGTCAAGAAGTTTACCCTTAGAGAAACCTGGAAAGAAAATGTGGATGTGAAAGTAGTGATTCCTTAGACAGCTGTTTTGAGGCATTTAAATAAAAATTATTTCTAAATTAATTTTTCTGTAACAATTTACACAAACGATTAAATAAATAGAACCAAAAGAATTAAATATCATGTTCGATCAAACCTCCATCAGCCCTAATGCATGCTTCATTTAGCTATCTGTATTGTTCATAACTTTTCAGAATTTAACTAAACTTCGAATTCGGTGTTTTTTAATGATTTCGAACAAGTTTTATTTACAAATTTTTTTAATTAAAAAATGCCTACTATAATTTTTTTATTTTCTTCATACAATTTAGTACCGTAGATGGCCTTGTATTTAAAGACAAAAAGTGATTTTGTGGCTTATGGGGGGTGGTTATTGGCCGTTTGGGGGGGGTGGCGGGTGTCAAAACGAGGATAACGCCCGTTTTCGAGGATGCTGAGCACGATAGTGGTGTCTAAACCCCTCCTCGACCCCCGCCAATCCCCCAAACGGCTAAAAGCACTCCCCAAAGGGGTGAAACGTGGATAGGCGGTCTTCTCTCGACTAAACCCGTGAAAACTCCCCGTTTTCGAGGATGCTGAGCATGATGGTGTTATCGAGATCCCTTCTTCACCCCCATCAACCCCGAAACGGCCAAAGACCACCCCCGAAAGGGGTAAACCGCGGATAGGCTGTCTCCTACCAGCCAAACTTGTATTACCCCCCGTTTTCGAGGATGTTGAGCTCGATGGTGTTGTTGGTCTCCATGAGATCAGTTGTGTACGCATTAACAGTAACTGAGTTCTTATTTTTATGCCCATGGATGCAGAGAAGGAATCTTGCACATGGACCAGCTACAGTAAAAGTGGCGACGCGGAGATGCTGCGCGGGATGATACGTACCAGATATTCAAATCGGACAAAATATAAAAGAGTTATTACGCTTTTACACTCTTAACCGAGACACACCGTAGATAGTTTTTCTTTTTTATTTTTGATAGATTACTTTTTCTGCTTTTTGCCAAATCCTATAAAGAATATGTTTTATAATAACTACTTGTTTATTATTCTGTTTTTATTTAATTTTGTTTTCATTAAAAATGGGTTCAACAGTGGCATCTCCAAGAATATTAGCCAACCTACTGATCTCCGAGTTTTGAAGAAACGTGTAGATTCTCATCGTTTAAGTATCTGTAATTATGTTTCTTTAATAAAACCATTCAGAACGACAATTACTGAAATCTTTTGTTATAATCGTTCCACCTTGTTACTGAAAAATTTGTAATTAATAAGGAGATAATTTATTAATTTTTAACATATTTTGCATTGTGAGAGAAACAATTGAGTTGATAAATTAGCCACTTGAGGTATCAAGATTGTTGAATCCAAATAAAAATGACAGATAATTTCTGAGTTGGTAAATTTTTTTTGTTACATGCGATACAATTTCGGATTTAACAGATATCTATTGATGGACTTGCATACCTATAGGAGTAATTCCCGATAAAAATGAGCAATTTTATATACACAACATAATATTTTAACTCCACAAGCCAAAATTGTATCGATTCTTCCTGTAATTAATTACTTTATACAGTCAGATGCCCATACTTGGAACGATAGCCTTACTTGGAACATTTTGACGTTTATTATTTTTGAGGTTAGATATCCAGACGGATGTTGGTAATGACACTTTAGATCAGTTTATGTGAAGTTAACAAATACGTGAGACCTGTAAAAAGTGACAGAGGTATGTCTTAGTAGATTTTAGTTTATTATCAGCGATTTTAATTGATTATTAAAAAATCGTAAAAACTATTGTCGTAATAACTTTACCCACACTTTCTGAGGGACTGTAGGATTTTGCTGATGCCTGGTTCTTAGGCATATTTATGTAGGTTAAAGATTGTATCTACTGTATTCCTTGATTAGTTTTTTTTTAATCGGTGGATAGAAAAATGTGTCCAAGGATCCATAACTTGGGACAGTGTCCAAGTTAGGATACCGATATCGGTAATATTATTATTAAGAGGAACCTACACTTTTCTTTTCAGATTAAGGTGAAATTATGCGAAAAATGAGTCAGTCGAAAAGAAGTTAGCATTGTTTTGAAGATAAATCGCTTGATCGTGCGGCTGAAGCTGTGCGGAAGGGGATGACTTACCGAAAAGCAGAGAAAAAGTTTGGAGTTCCGAAGTCATCTATTCAGAGAAAAGTAAAAAATGTTCAACAAAATTCGTATGGCAGACCACCTGTTTTTAAGGAAAAAGAAGAAAAATAACTGTCTGAATGTTTAGTCCTTACAGCTGAATGGGATTTTCCACTTACTGCATTTGATGTAAGATGTGTTGTGAAGCGATTTTTAGATAAGAGAGATGTAATTGAATCATGTTTCAAGAATAACATGCCAGGAAAAAAGTGGATCAGATGCTTTTCTAAAAGACTAAGTCTCGAGTTAAAAACTCGCATGTGTCATAACATCAAAAGAGCTAGGGCGGCTGTGTCTCCAGAGATGGTTACAGCATACTTGGAAGAGCTTGCTGAATCTTTGAAGGATGTTCCGAGGGAAGCTCTTATTAATTATGATGAGACGAGTATGCAAGATAATCCAGGAAACAGGAAGGTTATTGTTAGCAGAAAATGTAAATACCCTGAACGAGTAATGGATCATTCTAAATCAAATTATTCTGTCATGTTCACTGGTACAGGGAGTGGTGTTACTCTGCCGCCATATATCGTTTATAAAGCCGACAATCTGTATGGCAGCTGGACAGAAGGTGGGCCCGCAGGAGCAAGGTACATTAGGTCAAAGTCTGGTTGGTTTGAAGGCAATATCTTTGAAGATTGTTTCCAAGCTATAGCAACAGCACCCATTTATGCCAGTCTCTAGACTTGGCTTTTTTCAGTCCATTGAAAACAATTTAGCGGAGAAAGTTGGAAGAATGGAAGATGAAGTACTAGGGGTACTTGAGGAAAGATCAATTTCCTAGGCTCCTGAAGAAGGTCTTAGCTAAACTCGGAGATGTTCAGCTGAAAACTTGAAAGCAGGGTTTAAAAAGAGTGGAATTGCACCTTTCGACAAAAAAAAGTGCTTGACTGCCTATCAAAAGTTTCTCTAGGAAATGATGATGGCTCCACTTCAGCAGCAAGTTGGACATCAACATCTCAAGGACATCCGTAAAAAGGAAACCACAGTCAAACCAAGGAGGAAAAAAATATCTATTACACCTGGAAAGAGTATAACTGAAGAAGATGTGATTGAAGAACTAAGACAAAGAGAAATGGAAGCTGCTGAAAAACAGAAAAAAAAGCAAAAACTGAAGAAAAGTACAGATGAAGCTGGTGGGAGTAAGGAAGCTATTGAGGAAGAAAGCGATGATCCAGATAATCCTAAACCAGCACCTGAAAAGAGGAGGAGAACGAAAAAGCGAAAGAAGGATGAGATTGAAGCTGCTCAAAAACGAGAAAAAAAGCAGAAACTTAAGGAAAGTACAGATGAAGCTGGTGGGAGTAAGGAAGATATTGAGGAAGAAGGTGATGATTCAAACAACTCTAAACCAGTACCTGAGAAGCGGAGGAGAACGAAAAAGCAAAAGGAGAATGAGAATGATAGTACAGACGAAAGCATTGTTATTTCACTTCATGGCAGTTTATCATCACTTGATCAAGAAGATTTTTCAATATTGTTCGATGATGATATTCAGAAGGAACTAAATATTACTACTAGATATAGAACTATAAATGAACTGCAGCAACTGGAAGCGGACATCAATGAGGTTGAACCGATTAACACTGAAATTCAGCCAGCAATTTCTGTTCAAGTGAATAATAGTGAAATTCAACCAACCTCTGTTGAATTAAGTAAAAGTTACACTCAGTCAACAACCTATGAAGAGAATGACTTTGTTGTTGTAGAATTTATTTATGACCTCGGCAAAAAGAATCAATCAAAAAAGACTTTATAGGAAAGATAGTGAGCAAGGACAAGGACACCTCTTCCTTTACAGTCAGTTTTATGCGGAACTACATGGGATCAAAAAATGTCTTCATTTTTCCCACAATAAAGGACGTTGACGATAAAGTGTGGCCTAATCGAATTAAGCGAGTTGACAAACCTGTTTTTGAGTCCAGAGGAAGATATACTTTTGCCTTATAAAAGAACTGTTTTGATTTTTTTTTATTTTTCATGTTTAGATTTAATTTGTATCTTTAAAGTGTAATAAAACCATAAAACGCTAGTTTTTGTGTTTTAAAAAAATATTATTTCACTGTAATATACTTTGTAGATTAATTTTTTGTCCCAAGTAAAGTAATACAGACTCTAACATGGTACAAGAGCCAAATCAAACTATGTCCCAAGTTAGGGGCAGGATATCCTAACGTGGGGCAATGAACATTAAAAAATAAAAATAAAAATCTAATGCAGATATGAAATACTTAACCGGTGTAATAAAAGTAACGATAGAGACCCATATGCGTACACATATATTATTATTTAATTTTGATTTAATGTTTGGTTTTTAGCTCTGAAGTTGAAAACTGTCCCAAGTATGGACCTCTGACTGTATTAATTTATTGTTATTTGTTGAACTTCCTATTCAAAATCTCAGTTATTAAGTCGTAGTAGGTACATTACAGACACAAAACGGCAAATGTTTAGACTGAAGTAAATGATGAATTACCAGTGTTATTTTTAAAATATAGACGCTGCTTCCTGGAACGATGTAATAATTTGTATGTGAGCTACTGAACCGAGCGAAAAATACGCTTGCCAAGTTGGCAAATTATAAAGGAAATTGGTTTTGCATTTGACCCATTATCCCCAAAAATAGTTATTTTGTAATTATCTAGAATATGAAAACAATCAAGGATCTGAATGAAATCTGGTTAAAAGTTAGTGCATTATGAAAATCTCTTGTAAATTCCTAATATCAGAATATCAAATTAAAATACTTACTCAAAATGTTTAATCAGTTGTAATCAAGGTGCCTGCCATCATATATGGTATACTATATGCTACATAAACTCTGTTTCTTAAAAATATGTATTCGCCTTAGTTGTTTTAATGGTGTCTTAATTAAGTACATTTTAATTTTAATATTACTTAATTTTCAACTTCACTTCATTTTCGCTCATTGTACAACGAATTTAACTGATTTGGATCACATCAATAAAGTCGCTAATTAAAAAAAAAAAATAAGAAATTGTTGAATATTTTTTAAACTATAATTGTATCATCCTCTATTCACTAATAGACAACTTCATGTATGTGTGTGTCTGTAAAGTTTAAATTTTCTTTGCTTGTTTGCTTTTCATTAGCTGCAGAAGATCATATTCTAAGAGATTAAAACTTCATGTCCATAAATTGCACAGTTTAAAAAAAAATCGCATACCTCATTGAGAAGCTAATAAATCAGATAAGTTTTTAATAGTATATTACATACAGAGGCGAGGTGGAAAGAGTTTCATTGATTTTGAGAGATAAGATAGTTCAACTTATTCTCGAGACAGCAATGAATCTTTTCATCAAGGTTGGTATATCATTTTATTCACAATCATCCTCCTTAATGAACAAAAAGCCAATAAACCGTTTACTACATTTTTAAATAGCATTTTATGTTCTTGTGATGTGAAGTTATCATAGCAAACCTCCTTATTTTTATGGTTTGCCAAAAAATCATAAATCTGACATTCCCCTAAGACCAATTGTGAGTTCAATTAATTCTCCATATAGCATACTCTCAAAATATTTATTGAAAATCCTAATTCCATTATCAGGTTCCCCCGAGTCTTATATTAAATATAGCAAACATTTTTTAGAGGAGCTGTCAGAAAATCATTTTAACAATTATCGATTGTTCAGTTTTGATGTAGCACGCCTATTTACAAATGTTCCTGTAGATAAAACATTAATAATAATTAAAAACAAATTGTAATAAGATGGGAATTTGGCGAATAGAACTCAGTTAAGCATTGAAATTATAATGGAATTACTTAAACTTTGCATTAAAACAACATACTTTCAATTAAATAATGACTTCTATCAACAAGACTTTGGAATGGCCATGGGTTCTTCATTATCTCCGATATTAAGTAACAATTTCATGGAAAGTTTTGAGGAAGGTAATATTAATAATCTAGCTTATAAACTCATTATATGTTGGAGAGAGATATGTAAATGACATTTTTGCTATATGGAACTATAGTAAAGAAAGTATTTTTTTGAATCAGATTAATAAAAAAGATCCTTCAATTAAATCTACAATAGAAATAGAAAATAATAATGAATTATCTTTCTTAGATATTTTAATTAAAAAATTAGATAACACATACCAAACCAGTGTGTATAGAAAACAAACACACACAAACAGATACTTAAACTTCAATTCAAATCAACTTATTAGTGTTAATAAAGGTGTTGTTAAGTGTATGACAGAGCCAAAATCATTTCTTCAAATGATGTAATATTAAGGAACGAAAAGAAATTTATTAAATCTGTCTTATTAAATAATCAATATCCTGAAAGTTTTGTTGATAGTCAGTTATTGAACATTAGTTGTAAAGAGGATATACATACCATCAACACTTGAGGTATTTAAGTCAATGACAGTAATTCCATATATACATGGAACGGGCTCCACGCTAAGATCGGTTTGATCAAAAACCAAATCTCTAAATATTGTTCAAAATTAAAAAAAATGTATTTATAGTGTTCCGTGTGAGTGCGGAAAACATTACGTAGGCGAATCATCTAGACCTTTCAACGTAAGGATGGGTGAATATAGAAATTACGCTAGAAGGGGAAAATTTAAAAAATCCAAAATGTGTGAACATGTGTGGGATAATAATCACAGGATTAAAAGGGACTCGGTAAAGATTTTGGAAAAAAGAGCAACGGAACTAAAAAAATACTTAAAGAATCCGCGATTATTTTATTAAACGAGGATAGATGCGTTTCAAATTATTCAACAGATTTTTGTACTAGTTGGTTGACCATCCTTAGAGACGAAGTAAGTAACTATTTTGACGTCACCATTTTGAATTGTTAAATTTTGACCAGATAATTGTAATCTGCAACCTCGATAACCCACAGATATCGATTATCAGTCGAATCCGACGATATTTGCTAATTTTCATCAATGGCATCTGCCAAGATATACAAAGTAATGTCCTCCCATACCCCGATGGTCTTAAACTGTTTGCATCTATTAACTCCAAAGAAGACTGCCATCGATTGCAGCACCTCACAAAAATAAACACATGGTGCGAAAATAATAAGCTAATATATTAAAATGTAATTCGATGACCTTTACGAGAAGAAATAACTTTTCCTACAAAATAGGCAATGATATGGTAACTAGGTGTACTCAATTCAAGGATCTTGGAGTCATCTTTGACTTAAAATTAACTTTTACTGCCCACACTGATCACGCTAATGCCTACAGAAATCTAGGCTTTATTATGCGAAACTCAAGAGACTTTAAAGATATGTCCACACTTTCTCTCCTATTTAATGCTTTTGTACGCCCAAAACTGGAATACGGTGGTATTGTCTGGAATCCACAATACAATATTCATATTCTTAATTTGGAACGGATTCAGAGAAGGCACGTCAAATATCTCTCCCTCAAAGCTGACGAAATTTATCCCCCCAGAGGCACGCCACAATCTGACTTATTAGCCAGATTTAATCTAAATGACAGCGACACGTAGAGTCTATTTTTCTGTTTTGTTCCTACACAAACTATTAACGAGTCCGATAGACTGCCCGGATATTCTCAGTTCCATACATTTCAATGTTCTATCTTTTCAGACTCGCTCATACGCCCTATTCTACTTAGCTAGGCCAAGAACAAATGTTCTAAAACCTTCTCCTATTCACAATATGTGCTCTAACTATTTAAGCTTGATAACCTTGATATTTTTTATTGTAGTACTAATACCATAAAGCCATGTATTTTAAATGAGTCTTAAATTAACCTTTAGTTCCTACTATGTCACCGTTTAGTCAAAGTATCTGCTCACATTACTTTGCATTTTCCATTTTTGATGATAGTTATTATTCACTGTAAAATATTTAATTTTAAGTGTTTGCTCCGTACTGTATACATACTTATTTGTATATTTCCTGCCCTGTAATTGGATGCACATCTGTCTGGGCAGCAGTATTCATAAAATAAAATAAATAAATAAATAAAATAAAAATAAATACCTATCCCCCATATTGACGCCGCCATTTTGCATTTTGCATTTGATCACATATTTTAGCCTAGTCGTCAGAGGTTTTAAGGCATCACTAAATGTTATATGGCTGAATTTTTCAGGATAAGTTTTTTTTTGGTGTATGGTGTTCTTGGCCAATAACTCGAAAAATTTTTAAAAAATGTATCAAAAAACTAATAGCAGTAGGCGGTAGAGAGGTAAATTTCACATGAAAATCATACCTGAAGTTTTTTTGTACGATTAAAAATGTAGACTCCAGAAACTAAGTTCAACAAAGCTTAAATGAAAGAAGGAACATGTGACCATTGGATAATTATATTTTCAAATATAGAAATGAATGTATATAGAAATAGTATATATATATATGAAGTTGGAACGTAGAGAGATTTCCGATGAAATCGGTAAAAGCTCTACCATTTTTACAATTTTTAAGATAGAATCCTGGAACTTTCATATATTACTCTCGAAGTAATATATAAAAAGATACGATGAGTGAAAACAATCTCAAAAATTTAATTTTCAAGACACTCAAAATTTTGAGAAAATGATGAAATTTGATATGTATAACTAATTTTAACCACCTATTACTCTGGTTTAAATCGCGTTATTAGATTTCTGTAGATGCGATTATTAAAGCCTGAAATTTGTACTTTAAGATGCTTCAAGGAGATTTACCTTAAAAATTAAATTAGCCCTCTTTATTTTACGAAAATAAAAGAAACATTTTTCCTTGCTCCAAAATTCTTGAATATAGGGGTAAAATAAACGTTAATAACTTTTATTTAAAAAATTATTTGGCATACCTATCCATTGGATCTATTTATACATTACTTCAAGAGTAACAGGTGAAAGTTTCAGATTTTTATCTTAAGAATTATAGAAATAGTACAGCTTTTATCGATTTCATCGAAAATCTCTTTATGTTCCGAATTCATATAATGTACTGTTCCTACATACAACCATTTTATATTTGATAATATGATATTCTAATAGCCACATGTTTCTCGTTTAATTAAAGCTTTGTTGAGCTCAATTTCGTTAATTACTTAAAAAGTTACAACAAATTATGTTGTGTTAAGTGTCGCCACGTTCCATTCTCGTGCGTTAAACAAAAAAATCTGGAGCTTACATTTTTTATCGTGCAAAGAAACTTCATATACGTTTTAAATGTGAAATTTTCCCCTCTGTTGCCTAGTGCTATTAATTTTTTAATATACCGGGTGAGTCACGAATTGCGCTCGCCCCGATATTTCCTAAAATATTTGGAATAGAAAATTGAAATTTGGAGGCCTTATTACACGACTAAAATGCCATCTTTTCAATAAAAAATCAAGTTTGGTGCACATCCGGTTTGATCGGAAATGCCCACAACTTTCGATTTTTAAATGGAACACCCTATATATTTTTACATTTTTGGAATCTAGAGGAAATTTTGAATACAATTCATCCATTTTGGTCACTTTTTGATAAACATTAAAAATTTTATTAAAAAATCAATTTCTGAATCCAGAGTGCTGTGGTGCCCATATTTTAGTTTGTGTGCTATGTTACTATAAAAATAAAAAGAGCAATATGATTGCATTACTTAATTCTCTAGAGGCGTTTAATATTTTTAAATGTGATTTTTACCCACTAACTCGGTTTTTTTCAATGGGAATTTAATCGTTCACCAACATTTTTAAATACCTCATTTTCATACGAATCTAATGATACCAAAATTTTGAAAATCCGCTCAGAAATATTTGATATTTCAGCCAAAATACAATGCAACCAAGCTTTTAGAAACATGCGGCTAATAGATAATAGATTAGTGGGCTTTGGAAACTAAAATGGCACATTTCTGTGTAAATCTGGTAACCTAATAACATTGGAAAAATCATAGTAGCCATTGAATGTAATAAAACAATATCAGCTGTCAGACAGATACAAAATAAAGCGTTGCGGAAATCTCTTTGAGTAAAAATTAAAGAAAATGAATAATTTCAGTAGAAATTAAAAAGTCGATATATTACTGATATATGGAGAGCGTCACAAAAATTCAACTGCAGCTGCAGAACTGTATCAGCAACGATATCCCAACAGACGTCATCCAAGCAGACACTTGTTTGCCAGAGTGGAACAAGAATTAAGAAACGAACCCAATCAACAAGATGACCATCAAACATTTATTGAAAATGAGGACAAAGAAATTGATGTATTAGGATTTGTGATGGTACACCCAACAACATCAACAAGGGGATTGTCAATGGAATGCGACATTAGTCAGTCTTCGGTTTGCAGAATTTTAAAGAAACATAAGTTTCGCTCTTATAAATACCAAATACACCAACATCTTTATGGAGATGATAACGACAGGAGGCTAGTATATTGCAACTGGTTCTTAAATGCAGTACAACAAAACCCAGGTTTTTCTTTTCATATTTTATATTCAGATGAAAGTAGATTTACAAACCAAGGTATGTTTAACAGAAATAATACTAGGTACTGGGCTCAAGAAAATCCGAGATTGGTAGGGCGGGGGAATATTCAGGAAAGATTTGGGTTTAACTGTTGGCTTGGAGTACTTGGAGATCGAATAATTGGACCCATATTTTTTGATAGAACACTTACTGGCGAACGATATTTATCCTTTGTACAAAACCAGACAACAGAATTTCTTCACTTACTTCCTCTTGCCTATTTACAAAATCTGTTTTTCCAACAAGATGGTGCTCCCCCACATAATTCCAGAAGAGTGATGGAATATTTAAACAACTTGCATGGTGAACGCCTTATCGCAAATCAAGGTCATATCAGGTGGCCTCCTAGGTCACCTGACTTAACACCCCTCGACTATTATGTATGGGGCACTCTCAAAAATAAAGTTTATAAAACTTCTTCAAATACCCGTGAAGATCTGCAAAATAAAGTTGTACGGGCTCTTAATGAAATAACGCCGGCTGAATTGCGTAGAGCCATTCAAGCAACTGTACGCAGAGCCGAATTGTGTATAGAAAAATATGGTGGACATTTTGAACAATATCTATAAATGTCAATTTATGGTTTAATTATATTAATTATTTTAAAGATACCTACTGTTACCTAGATAGTTTAAGTTTAATTGTTCAAACGGAATTGATTTTTATTTATTTATAGGCCCGATATTTATGTTCATTTAAATAAAACTCTGAAAATCGAACTGATATCGCATTCTATTGCAAATGTCCTTGTGGATGTAATTGTGTTTACCTCCACATACCTATGCTAAACTTAATTGTAACGTTCTTTGCGCTCACAATTATTAAATGTTTGATAGCTCAAGATTGCCTATAACTACACGAGACTGTCTGACAGCTGATATTGTTTTCTTACATTCAATGGCTACAATGATTTTTCCAATGTTATTAGGTTACCAGTTTTACACAGAAATGTGCCATTTTAGTTTCCAAAGCCCACTAATCTATTATCTATTAACCGCATGTTTCTAAAGGCTTGGTTGCATTGTATTTTGGCTGAAATCTCAAATATTTCTGAGCGGATTTTCAAAATTTTGGTATCATTAGATTCGTATGAAAATGAGGTATTTAAAAATGTTGGTGAATGATTAAATTCCCATTTAAAAAAACCGAGTTAGTGGGCAAAATCACATTTAAAAATTTTAAATGCCTCTAGAGAATTAAGTAATGCAATCATATTGCTCTTTTTATTTTTATAGTAACGTAGCACACAAACTAAAATATATTTTGGGCACCACAGCACTCTGGATTCAGAAATAGATTTTTTAATAAAATGTTTAATGTTTATCAAAAAGTGACCAAAATGGATATATTGTATTCAAAATTTCCTCTAGATTCCAAAAATGTAAAAATATATAGGGTGTCCCATTTAAAAATCGAAAGTTGTGGGCCTTTCCGGTCAAACCGGATGTGCACCAAACTTGATTTTTTATTGAAAAGATGGCATTTTTGTCGTGTAATAAGGCATCCAAATTTCAATTTTCTATTCCAAATATTTTAGGAAATATCGGGGCGAGCGCAATTCGTGACTCACCCGGTATATTTTATATTTTTCGAGTTATTGGCCAAAAACCTAATTTCGGCCAATATTTTCAATTTTTTTAGGGGTCGCCGGCACCTTACAGTTGTAAACTTTTTATCGTATTCTACACCCACAAAAATACATATCCTGAAAATTTCAGCCATGTAACATTTAGTGACCGGTTTCTATCAATTTCTGTCTCTGACAACTGGACTATTTGTTTTGTACTTGTCAAGCCCTTTTCGCGGTCATTTTGAACATATTGTAGTATTGAGTATACTATACTGTATTGTTGTATCATCACAGATGATGATACAACAATTAGAACAGGGTGAAATTCAGTTCCTTAGATTCTGTCACTTACATAAATTATAGGACGCTATAGTTATACGACCTAATAAAAGCGAGTTAAAATAAAAATTTGTTGTGTTATAATCTAATTAAATCTGCCTAAATCAAGTCAAATCTCAAAAAAATTTACGGCTTTAAATTATTAATCCAAAAACATTTATTATTGCCCTGGAAATTTAAAAAAATACTTTTAACTAGGTGTTTTGCATGATCAACAGATTATTAACATTCCAAATAAGAATGCATCTTCCACGATATACATAATATCGTCGAACCACCAACAATTTAAAGATACCAAGATCTTTTTCCATCCATTTTTATTTTTAATTTAAAGTCTCTATATTTACAAAAACAAGTTTACCTATCCAAACAACTCGAAGCATAAATTTCCACTCGATTATTCAGTTTTATGTGGTTACTAACGTAATATATTTTTCCCTAGGACAGAATGCAAGCAATGATAAATTATCTAAGAAATTGAGAGTAAAAAGTATTTTACTTGGAAACTTCCTTCAGTGAGTATGCTACTATAGAAGTCAGGCGGAATTTAGCGCTGTCCGAAATGGGCCTGTCTAAACTCATCCGAGACATGCCGTAGTATTCCTACTGGAATGGATACACATTTACGAATGGGGATACACAGGATCGTCGGAAGTTTATTGGCGCCGATCTGAGGCGCCGCGGCGCCCTAGTTATATCCAGTATCGGGTGGGAGCAGTATTAACTTTAAGTAGAATTTGTTAATTATTAAAAATGTTTTATATTCATGGTAACATTTTGGGGATGGCAATGAGCAAAATGCATAATTTTTTTAAACATCACAGATGAATGGATCACTAAAAAACATTATTTTTCCAGTATTTTATTTTTGGTTTATGTTCTAATTAAAGGTTAAAAAAATTATTTACTGCAGCTGTCAATTTAACTGCGTTTAAATGGAGAAGTTTCCGCGCTACGTGTGTATGACGTCATCGGGCACATCGCACCGACGGAAAACGTATTGTGATTGCGAATGTGTACACATTATTTATGTTGTGTTATGGAAAATACAAAGAAAAGTTGCTATAAATATTGTATTGTGGCCAAATGTACAAATACTAAAATAAAAACTCCAGAAAAGTTATTTTTTAAAATGCCTAGACGCGATAAAGTTAGGAAGAAATGGTGCAGAGCTATGAGACGAGACGACCGAAATGCAGAATTATCGTCATCCTCAAGATTATATTGCTGCCAGGATCATTTTGATGTAAATTTACCAATTAAAACTAATTATTTTATAATAATATTATGAAAATATGTACCTAACCCTAATATTATTGTGATAATTTGTTTACATATCATGGTGAATTTGGTCACTTTCCTATTTATAGGAATACAAAAGTTTACTAACTTCTGCTAATAGGAACCTTGAATTAAAATGCATAAATGTATAAGAAAGGTGGGAATAATGTAACTTCTCGACGTTCTACATACTTATTATTAAGTTATATATTTATCTATACCTATGTATGTCAACAGTTATTTTTACTATTAATGTACCTATCTACCTAAAAGTACGTATTTAGTAAGTGACGGGAGGTATTTATTATATAAAAAAAAGTAAAGCATTCTAAAATGAAAAATATTAATTAATATAACATTAAAACATTGCCTTGTTTACCTATTTTGAGGTTAGGTACATAAATAATTTGTTATACTTAACTACAGTAAAAGAATAAAAATGGGCACAATTGAATTAATGTTTAGAATAATGAATGACACATACCTTGTTTCTTTAGTACCTCCAATTTCTGCACTAATAAAATCAGTATTAGGAGCAAAAAAGTTTCATCATAAACACATCAACAACGGGCAAATTGTCACTCTGGCCCCGTAAAAACCCACTGTCCGTCATTTTTACCACTTAATAATTAAAATAAATAAATAAATGAATGATTTCTTTTATGAAAATATCAATACACATTTACAAAACACAAAACAATTTACGATTTAACCCCTTGGCAGATAGACGACCATTAGACATTATGCCGAATGACGTCAGACCAATAGCGTGGTGTTTTCAGTCACGTGGATATGTTCTCATAAAATTTTGAATTTCAAAGTCGTTTATTTAGGCTACACATTTTTTTTATACCTTTTCTTCATTACTTTCTCAACTTATATAACATATATAACGAAAAAATTATAAATTATTGCATTTCTAAAATTCATGCATGTTGCTCATTATCGATAATTAAATACCTCAGGTTTTGATAGATGATATAGATTTCATGAAAATTTGCCAAATAAGAAATCAGACAAATTCATTTTAGGAATTTAATTTGCTAGCATAACCAGAATTCAGGTTGTCGAAAGAATGCAAAGATTTCATTAATATTTTCACACATAATTTTTCTTTTACTTCTCATAGATAGTTATTTTTTCTGTTGTTTGCAAAATCCTATAAATATGTTTCAATACAATTATAAGCAAACAAATAAGAGTTTGCTTTTAAAAATACTTTAGGATACTTTCGAAATTTATTTTTTTAGCGTACCTACTTTCGAAAAGTTTGAACAACGGGGCAGTTTTCCGTCGTTCGCGATCAGAAAAATATTTTCTAGTGCATATTCAGTGAAATTATTATTATTGTTCTTTCGACGAAAGGGCGTTTTTCGGTATTTCGCTCAGTGAAAATTTTTCTCAGTCAATTTTTGATGTCGGTGAAATTTCATTTTTCTTCAAAATTTATCTCTTTTGGAATGGGGCATTTTACTGAGTTCATTAACAATTTTTCTGAGATAGCTTAACCGATTTCTACAGATCATTTGAAAACTGAGTATAACTCGGTGCTGATTCCATATTAAGTTCATCAAGCTAGTATGAGGTGAGCCAGAATCGGAAAGAATCATTTTGTATTCGAGAATATGTGATATCATGGCGGAGGAGCTGGTTGGAGTGAAATAGTCAGATATTTCCGGAGTAGCTGATACTGAATATTGTGCCAAAAGTTAAGGATTCTAAACGGCGAATCCAATAGAGTTTTCGTAATTGCATAATTTTTGAAAATTTAGATGAATTGGGTCACTGAAAGGGTGAAAAAATTCTTTGTATTAAATCATGTTCACCTAGGTCTTCACATTCACACACACCTATATAAAAGATATTAAAATGGATACATTTTTCTGATGCTAATATAACAATTCATTAATGCAAATTTTCAGCTAATTAACTATTTTAAACACGTTTTCCTTGTGTTAGGTTGAGGTTCTATGCTTAAAAGCATAGAAAAATAAAGTTAGTTGTATACATTTAATAGTAATAATAATAATAATAATAATAATATGGAAAAACAACATCTAGACTGCATGATATAATAACACAGATGGACGACAAAATAACAACACTCAACCTAGCAAAAGTAGACTACAACCCAAACATCAACATAGACACTAATAACGCCAAAATTGACAGATGGATGAGCAAAGAGATGCAGGGCAGATATATAAACCAACTCGAGAACAACAATATAGACAAAGAAAAATCATGCCCATGGCTGACCCATGGAAGTCTATTTGCCGAAACCGAGGGGCATATGATGGTAATTCAAGATCAAGTAGTCGCCACGAGAAACTACAGAAAAGCCATTATTAAAGAACGAAATATGCAAACAGATAGATGTAGAATGTGTGACAAAACAACAGAAAATATAGAACACATAATAGGGGGATGCACAACACTAGCACCTAACGAATATACTAGAAGGCATAACAATGTAGCTAGGATCGTCCATCAAAATATATTAAAAAATCTAAAAATATTAGATAAAGAAGAGCCCTACTATAAATATAAACCGACATCAGTTGTTGAAACAGAAACCCATAAGATATACTGGGATAGACGAGTAATAACAGATCATTTCACAGAACACAACAGGCCGGATATAATAGTTACAGACAAAACGGAGAAAAAGACTTACCTAGTAGATATAGCTGTACCCCTAGCACATAACCTCATAAAGACAAAGACCTAAAAAATACACAAATATCTAGAACTGGCACAAGAAATAAAAAATTTGTGGCACCAGGAAACAGTAACCATCATACCAATCATAATAGGGGCAACAGCAGAAATGCCTAAATTTACCCTAGATAGCCTAAAAAAGTTGGAAATAGCTGAACATAAAATATATGAGCTCCAAAAAATAGTCGTGCTAGAAACGTGTGCAATAGTAAGGAAGGTCCTCAACAACAGCAGTTAAAACCCAATTGCATCTTGCTAATACAGCCGATGCAATTGTCCCACCGAAGCGAAATGCTTTGTGAAAAAAAAAAAACAAATAATAATAATAAAAATAATAATAAATGACTTTATTAAACAAACAGTGTTTGTTTACATAGGCGAAGTTCAGGTGACATACCACCTGCTCTTCAACTTAACTGTGAAACTACGTTTTTTCACAGAAATCGTTTAAAAGATTTTATAAAAAGAAAACTTGGAGATAACAAGGATATTTAATTTGACACCTATTTGCAGATAATGTAATTAAAATACGTCGCAAGAGGCTAATAACTTTATCATTAACTAATATGAGATTTTGTCTTCTAATTATACAAATATCTAATACTCAGACCCGTCGAGGGGGACGGGCTGTTCCCCCCGGGCCCGGTGGTTTTTGAGGAGGCCCGGTGGTGTTGAAGAGGCCCGGCTTTGAACCGAAGTTGAAGCTTAGCATTTGCATTAGGTAGAACGAGGTACACTTTTAAGTGATTAGTAATAATAACGAGTTCCGAATGACTCGTATTGTATATACAGGGTGTAATCAGTTTCATATCATTAAAAAAACTGGTAATGGGGACCGACTAGACAAACCAAAAACCTTTATGACTTTTCCCTCTAGTGGCACTTTGAAAAAAAACTGACCTAGGTCAACATTTTAAATATATATTTTTTTTTAATATTAATGTAGAAAATAATTGAGAACCACTGCTTTTCTTGGTAAATGGACTTGTAGTTCCCAATTATACAACAAATTGTCATAAAAAAGTGCAAAGGCCTTGGACCATCGACCGCCTTTGATGGACCGCCTCAACCGAACTGAGGCAATTATAAAGAGGTAAATAATTCGTTATCTTTTCCTGCACAACTGCAAGCAAATAATGGCCGTAGAAGTTTAAACAGAGCATTTCTTTACATGTGTGTCTTTTAATTTGGAACAAAATATTGGGTTAATGTTTATAATTTAGAATATTTAAATGTGATTTATTAACGTTTGTAACATAAATGAGTGTCCTGGGTTAAAAGCTTACCACCTAAGTAAATTATTCGAAATATGCATCTGCATCAATACACAGTTTGGTACGCCGAATTAAGGACATACGTACTCCGTTCAACACTAAACAATAAACTATCAACTAACGTTGTCAATAAAGAAAAATAAAAGAAAAACTTGGTCCAAAATTCAAAACGGAATACAAAAAGAACGAACAAGTAAGTTGTGTCTGTACGTAATCAAGAATTTAACGACTTGAACGGTAAAGTCAATAAAATAAATCTTCACTATAAATGCACAGCGACCCGAAATTCAAAAATAACGAAAACAACGAACGGCGGGTTGGACGTGTGTACATAACGAAACACCCACAGTAACTAAAATATTGCACAAGGGAGAGTCAGAGTATAGTTTTCTTCGGATCAGATCTACTAAACACTCAGAAAACGTCGACGTCTTTCATCTCATTTACCGCACCGCTAAAGACCGCCGACATTTTACAGCTATCTACACAAATATTGAGTATCATAGGCAAAGACACGCGCGACGATCGAAACCTATTTCAATTTTCCAGCAGTTCTCAAAAGATTTTATTGAAAATTAGCGAAATTTTTGTTTATTTTTTTTCTCCAAAACTATGAGCTTTAGACCCTATGTTATATAAGGTTTTTTTGTTTGTCTTGTCGTTCCCTACCACCACTTTTTTTAATGATATGAAACTAATTACACCCTGTACTTAATGAGATAAGTAAGAAATTGGTAGGCAAAGGAATGTCACCCTCCGCCCTTTAAAATAATTTCGATCGAGATAAATATTGAAACCTAAGAATATCACCCTCCCCGATCTTCAAAATTTCGATGGAGATAGATATTCAATATTGTGGAATATTACTCCTCGCTTGTGAAAATGTTGATCGAGATAAAATTTTAAGGAATGTCACCTCCCGCTCTTCAAAATTTCGTTCAAGAGAAATATTCAATTCTAGGGAATACTCCCCCTCCGCTTTCCGAAATATTTGTAGAGATAAATAGTAAAGTTGCCACGTCCGCTCTTCGAAAATTTTATATTGATTGGTGGGAGTCGTATGTTACTACCCCCCGGGTCCCAATTTTCTCTCGACGGCCCTGCTAATACTTCAAATTTCAAAAATAATTCTGATATACTTTTCATTGATACCATATCGATTTAGCTGAAAGAGATTCTTTTTAGCAATTTGAGACTATAATGGAACATTATTTGATTTTTTACCAAATTTAGGAAGGACCGTTGTTTTATAGGAATCAAGAAATATCTAATGCATCCTTTGAAAAAAAAAACTGAGTTTTGAACTCGACTTACTGTTAACATTAAATTCCTTTAAAAATATACAGAACGTAAATAGTGCATATACAGGGTGTTTCTTAACGACGTGCTAATATTTCAGGGTGTGGTTGCTTAAGTTATTTTATGAAGGAAAGTTCATATGAACATATGTCCGCAACGGCTTAAATTTTTTGACACATGGTGTTGAAATATTGGTATGTATTAATAGGATAAAGCCACATATTTCAGTTATAAAATTTATTTTATCGTTCCACCAGTGGCGTCCCTGCGAACATGTCCTCTGACATTTATTTTTTACCAAGAAAGGAGTACGCCACTGACATTTTCCCATGTGGATATTTTTTCTGAATAGCTAGGTGAATCCTACATGAAAACGGTATCTTGCATTTCTCTCGTCAGATGCACAATTCTTGATTAAAACAATTAAATTCAAATTGAAACTAATTACACCAGGCCTGTCATTTCCTATGTATTTTGGCTCTCTGAATCCGAACTCGGTATCAGCTTTGCCCCATCACGTCACAATTTTTTTCTATCCTCAAAAGACAGAACAATGCAATTAATTGTTGCTGTTATTTAAAGATAGAAAAATTGTGTGACGTGGTGGGACTAAACTGACACTGGATTCGGATTCACCAAGCCAAAATACACCGAAAGTGATTGGTCTGGTCCGTGGAATAGACAACTTTTTTTATCTGAACCTGTGTAATTAGCCTTTTGTTTAAATCTTATTTAATGAATAGGAGTCAGTACGTTGCATTAAATGGGTTCAAATCGATCGAATTTGCTGCCACATCTGGAGTTCCCCAGGGATCTATTCTGGGGCCCTTGTTTTTTAACATATTTATTAACGACATAGTGAACGAAATTAATTTGCCTCACCTTTTATATGCCGACGATCTAAAAATTTTCACAGTAATTGATGAAATCGATGACTGTTTTCAACTTCAGACTTCTCTTGACAAAATAAACACCTGGTGTATAGTAAATAAGTTATTCATGAATCCTAGTAAATGTAACGTAATGTCCTTTTCTTTAAAAACATCACCTATTATTTTTTATTACAGGTTAGATAATGTCATACTTCAAAGACCTATAACATTTCGCGACCTCGGCGTAAAAAGTAAGTAAATTTTTTGTTAATTTTACTTTCTTTCTATGTTGTATATTATGTAATTAATGCTTTGTATGCCTTTATTCCTGTTCTGTAATTGGGTATCTTACCTGTTGAACAGTGTATGCAATAAATAAAATAAATAAAATAAAATAAAAATTAGTTTCAATTTGAATTTAATTGTTTTAATCAAGAACTGTGGGTCTGACGAGAAAAACGCAAGAAACCGTTTTCATACAAAATTGATCAGGCTATTTAGGAAAAATATCTACATGAAAACATGTCAGTGGCGTACCACTTTTTGGTAAAAAAATATCAGAGGACATATGTTCGCAGGGACGTCACTGGTTTAGCGATAAAATACCCTTTCTAAAATATGTGGTTTTATATCCAAAAAATAACGATTAAAAAAAATTTTCAACACCCTGTAACAAAAAATTTAAGCCGTTAAGGATATATGTTCCTATGAATTTTTCTTCATAAAATGACCTAAGCAATCACACTCTGAAATTTTCATTTTCATTAAGGAACACCCTGTATATCAATTCATCCATTCCTCTATTTTGGATAAATTAATACAATTTCTCCTTGCTATATTCTACCGAGATACTCCTGTAACACACTGCAGGTAACATTGAGATGTAATATTTTCCGTCAACATAATACTCCAATATACAAATAAAAAATGACCAAGGACTTCTTTTATATAAGATGTTAACAAACAGTTTCATTTCTCTCTGAATGGTGGACGCATCAGCCCACGCACCCTTGGAAATCCTATTTATAAAGAACGGCGTTTAACCTTAGCACAAAAATATTGCTACTATATTATCAAAACAACGGAAACAATATATTTTTACTCAATGATGTAGTTTAGTTAGATACATACGCTACTTGCATGTTTACCAAATCATTTTCTCTATTCATGATTCTAGAACAGTTATACAGTAGGATCCAGGCCATTTGAAAGTTTTGGAACCGGTAACTATTTCATCTAAAGAGATATCGTAAAGTGTTTAATACTTAGTGGTTTAAATTGGAGCTCTTTTCAGGGGACTCTTGAAAGTTAAAAAATAATTGACAGTCTAGAGTTGTTAATTTTCCTATCTTGAATTTTTATTTCATTTTCTTAAAACGTAGAGAATTGCTTGACTTATGTAAATATTAGTACAGACAAATTAGCCATTTAGGGTAACAAAAATTAATAAAAGGGTCATCTCCGGGATTTAAGTAGGTAATAACCTGGAGAATGAGATGATACATTCTTTGCACTTCCAAGTTCCGGGAAAATTCAAAAATATTTGGAAAAACTTTTTGATTTTCGTTTTTATTGCTCTAGCGGCCAAAATAATGAAAACAGAGAAAAAAGTTTTCAACAAAATTGTAGCTCGTCTCTTTCTCTACAAAAAAGGTCTTCACACATTTGTGTCTTACATAAGCCGTTTAGAAGATAAATCGAGTTTTCCACTTATAGTTTTGAGCCGCTTCAAAATGCGCGAAAAATGAGAGTTCTCTGAGAGTTTCGTACGACCGGGCTCATCGATTGATAATTCTTATTATTCATAGCCCCTAAAAAAATGAAAATAACACAAAATGTAGAGAAAAGTCTCAGCTTTAATCTGGAACTAATCACAAAATCACAAAAAATTTTACCATGGAGGAACAGTGTTAAAGGATGGCTTAGTAAACTTTGCACAGTTGATCCACAGACTTGTTCATATCTTTGCCGGGATTCTTATATAATGATATATTAATCCAGTTAACATTTTTTGCAATTAATTTTGTTGAAAAAATATGCCTTGCGATCAAAGTAGAGGGTATATTTCTCATCGATCAGTTATCCCCAATTTTTTAGTTCAATTCGTTATATCTTGATTAATAATAATGGCACAGTCTTAATTTTTAGACTATAAGTACAATAAAATATATTCTTTCGAACGACTTTCGAGTTTTTTAAATGCGTGCAGTGCTTTTTAAATTTGTCTACATTATTCATGTACGTTCAGAAAATGCACAATTATATAGTAAAACATATGCAACTTATTTGTTTCTTAACATTCTTCTATGAGATTTTTACGAAATATAGATTAAAATGTGTGGAATCGAATTCATGCAGTGAAAAAGCATCCATTGTTACGGGAGAAATAGGGAGGATCCATAAAACTCAAAGATATGAATAAATCAACGGTATAAAGTTTACTAAGCCATCTTCTAACACTTTTTTCTCTATGATAAAAATTTATATGAATTTTGTGATTAGTTCCACATTAAAGCTGAGAATTTTCTCTACATTTCATGTAATTTTTTTTAACGGCTCTGAATAGTAAGAATTATCGATCGATGGGTCCGGTCGTACGAAACTTCCGGAGAATTCTCATTTTCCGCGCATTTTGGAGCGGCTCAAAACTATAAGTGGAAAACTGGATTTATCTCCTAAACGGATTAAGTAAGACAAAAATGTGTAAAGGTCTATTTTGTACAGAAAGAGACGAGCTACAACTTTTATTGAAAACTAGTTTCTCTATTTTTATTATTTTAGCCGCTAGAGCAAAAAAACCGAAAATCAAAAAGTTTTTCCAAATTTTTTTGAATTTTCCCGGTACTTGAAAGTGCAAAGATTACATCATTTCATTCTACATGTTATTACCTACTTAAATTCCGGAGATGGTCCTTTTATTAATTTTTGAAAGGTTTTTACAAAAATTTGCCTTCATTGCCTGTACTAATCTAGCATTATTTTTTTTTATTTGATATACAACAAATCAGTTTCAAACTAACACAAATACTTGCATGTAAAAATTTAAGATTTCTATGCCTACATAGCAAACAGTTCGAAAACAATACATACCATTTTCTGTTCTATTACAGATGAGTTCAGTAGATATTTTAAGCTTTTAACTACGAAAATTAAGAAATGTAATAGTTCAAAATGCTCTCTGAAATTTGATCTAAATACTGATGATGATGATGATGATGATGATGAAGATCATGATAATGATAAAGTTTAATGGTAAGAAAATGACAATTGAGGATTCAACTTTAAATATAGTGAATATTTAAAAATCATCGTAAGATCATGTGTACCGTACCAAATATGATAGATAGATAGATAGATAGATAGATAGATAGATAGATAGATAGATAGATAGATCTTTATTGGTCATATATACACAAATTATGCTTTGACACGTCAAAATAAATGCAAAATATAGCAAAAAACCAAGGAAATATTGGTTGTCTTAAACAATAATAATAAAAAAAACACAATAAATAAAACAAATAAATAACACATAGAGTAAATAACAATATAGTACATAGAGAACGAACAAACAATAAACGTTGTCATATATAGAATAGGTTTATAAAATTAAACGGGAAAAGTCAGTCGACAGGAATTCGTCAAAATCATAGAATGCACTATCAAGTAGGAATCGTTAACACATTAAAACATTTTACTGCATAATAGCATGTTCCATTTCTGGTTGTTGAAAGTCGCAAAAAATCCAAATATATATTACCCCTATTACGAGTTGAGTACGTATGTACACTTTCACACGTTGTGTAATTATTTAAGTTGCTTTTAATATATACTAGGCACTGTAGAATATATTCGCAGGGTAAGGTAAGTATCTTGAGGCTTTTAAAAGCATTCCTACAATCATCCCTATATGGTAACCCAGCAACGATTCTGACGACCTTTCTTTGCAGTGAGAAAACTGTTGAGGTATGTGCCGAGTGGCCCCATATTAAAATGGCATAGGTAAGGGAAGATTGAATTATAGCATGATATGCCATTAAAACCGTTGATTGCTACAAACAAATTTTTAAATTTCGCAATAAGAAAATATTCCGTGATACATTTTTGCAGATGTAGAACGTGTGTTCTTCCCATGTCAACTTACTGTCCAAAATAATGCCCAAAAACTTAACGCAATGAGACGTCATCTGCACAGAGTGTTGTCGTAACGAAAAAATCATAGTCTCTGTCTTATCATTATTTAGTACTAGCTTATTATTTAAAAACCAGTCATGAACCTTAGACAGACTGTTTTGAGCCTCAGACAATAAAATGTTACAATCAGTATGGGAGTGAGCCAATGTCGTGTCATCAGCAAAAAGAGTGAAATTTGTTAAGGGACTACTGTTAGGCGAATCATTTACATAAATGAGAAATAAAACCGGTCCCAAAACTGAACCCTGAGGGACACCAAATCTAATATGAATGTTACCAGAATCAGCATTATTAAAATGAACAAATTGATGACGATCACTCAAATATGACATAATCAAATTTCTGCTGCCCTCAGAGAATTTGTAAAATTTCAGTTTATTTACTAAAATATTATGAGGCACACAGTCAAAAGCTTTACTTAGATCTAAAAATTGCACATGCACAAATTCTTTCGCCTCGAAACCTTGATTTATTACATTCATTAATGAATTAATTGCTAACGTCGTTGACAATTTCGACCTGAAACCATATTGACAACTATTAAATAAATTAGAATTTTCGAAATAATTCGTGATTTGAGATTTGAGAACTACCTCAAAGATTTTGGCAAATAATGGCACGATAGAAATAGGTCTGTAGTTAGACGGATCATCAATACAGTTTTTTTTAAACAAAGGTAACACTTTTGACAGTTTAAGACATTTCGGAAACACATTTTTTCTGATGCATTCATTAATTAATTTCGTGAGTTGAATTATAATGATGTATTTGATACAATTGAGAATTTTTATGTTGATATCGTAAGCATCTTTACACTGTTTGTTTTTCAGATTAGCGATTACATATAGAGTACTTGATTGTAAGTGACTTCTGTAAAAATAAACTCCTTGTCAGCACCAATTGTTATGAAACTTGTTAAATAATTTTCAAAATTGTCGGGGGCAGGTGACAAGAAGTTAACTAAATTTTGAGCAATGTTTCCAAAGTAATTATTAAATTCGTCAGGAGAAATAATTTCTGACGAATTGTCTGTTTTATTTTTATTTATATTAACCAAATTCCACATTGCCTTTTGCTGATTCTTATTTCGACGAATGTAATTATCGTTTGCTGCTTTCTTGGCTTTCAATATTTCGTTTTCATAAATACGTTTTTATCACTAATCAATTTTTTCAAATCGCTAGTAGGATTTGTCTTATAAATATCAAGAAAAAAATGTAATGTCTCTCTCAATTTCCGCAAATGATGAATGAATACAAGTTGATTATCATGTCTAATGGTAAAGTCTTTAGGACGTGTACATCCATAGTAAACTATCAACATATGCAATGAGAACAAATATATTATAAATGGTAACTATAGGTAGCGGGCAGGAGGAGTTGCACACTACTAGATTCAGAGACAGAAGTAACAGAAAACTCAAAAGAAGAATAAACAAGGAGATGATGATAGATGGAAACTTAAAAGAAGCATCTCACAAACACCTACACTCCCATCCTATATTTCTACCCCATCTGTCATGTGGCTTTCGCTGCTGGCAACAAGCATGTACCATATCGAATTCGGCGTATGTAGGCGGTTCGGCGGTATATAAAAATATCCAGATTGGATGTCCGGAAGTGGCAGCAATGCCTATCATACGCTGGCTAATCAATCCATCAATCAATCAATAATAACTATAGGCAGTATTATTAGAAATGGAAGCCTCAAGACATCTGGTCTTTATTATTCAGCGACTGTATGAAAAAAACTCTGCTTTGATGAAAGCTGATAACTCATATTTCGACCAAGACTGCGTTCGGTCACCGATCCTCTTTAGCATATATTGCGAACATGTAAAGCTAGGCAAGGTAGAGTAGTTGTGGGCGAAATTAATATTTCTAATTTGAGATTTGCAGATAATACCATTTTAGTTGTAGCAAACGGAGATGAGCTCATGCATCTTAACCTAAAGACAATAAGCTCAGAGTACGATTTGTATAGAATAGAATAGAATTTACTGGTGTGTTTGAATAGAAAATAATCATTACACATGTCAAAAAAAATATACATAAAATTTAATAAAACATTACAAACATTTTTAGACATACCATACAAAAAAAAAAATAATAAAATACATCTATAAGAGGAAAATATGTGATTGTCTAATTAATCGTAAAAAGGCAACGCATATCAGAACAGTCAGAACTGACAACTGCATAGAATAATTTTGACTACAAATCACTCTCCAGGAATTAATTCGAACTATAAAATGCAGAAGCTGCTAGGATTGATTTAACTTTTGTTTTAAGTAGATTTAGGGACAGTATTTTTAGGTAAGAAGGTAATTCATTATAAAACGATGGACCATAATAATCTACAATATTTCTTGATTTTTTTACCTTGAAAATTGTATATGTATTGTATATATTGTATTGTATGCATATGCTGGAGTTTGTACGAGTATTGTCGTTATAATTTCGGATGCATTAATAATATTTACACTATTTCTTGATTATTTTACCTTCATTATTGTATATGTATTGTATATATTGTATTTTTGGAGTTTCTACGAGTATTGTCGTTATGTACTTCAGATACATTAGTATTATTTATGAATATTAGTTTAACATAAATTGGAATTTGATAAATATATAGATTAGTTAGTACACCAAGGTTTTTAAAATGTTCTTTAATATCTGCCCTATATTCCAATCCTAGTACCAGCCATACAGCTTTCCTTTGAATGTTAAAAACCCTTTCAGTGTGGGCAGAGTGGCCCCATACAAATATTGAAAGCTTAAGCTAATTAGAGTATGATAAGTCATCAGAGTTATCTCACGTGAAATAATTTGAGTTACGAATTTTAACAAATATAGATGTTTAGATAATTTATTACATTTATAGTCAAAATGTTGGTCCCATTATAGGATCCAACATAACGCCAGAAATGTTACTTTAATAGAATTATTGATAGTTTCATGCCTTGAGCTGAAAACCGTTTCCACAGTTTCATCATTATTTAGTTTTAATGACTCACATAGGACCCATTGCTCTGCATCATACTTTAATTTTGCCATAGCTTTATATAGATTAAGAACAGTATTGGATCTAGCTGTGAGCCTTGAGGTACCCCGTACTTAATTTTGTAATGCTCTGAATAATTATTGTTATAAGAAGTTTTCTGATAGCGCTCAGACAGATAACTTGTCATCAAGCAATAGGTATTTGGTGAAAATCCATTTTACTCTGATTGGCTGAGTAATATTTCATGAGATACACAATCAAAATCCTTAGATCACAAAAGGAGGAGCCTACAAACATTTCTGATTCGAAGCCCTTGCCGAAATCCAAATTGATTTCGATTTATCAAACTATAACTGAAAATTATCTGTGATTTGGTTTATTATTAAGTATTCGAAGACTTTTGATAATATAGGAATTAGTGATAAAGGCCTATAATTATTTGGATCGTCGGCTAGGCCTTTTTTAGATATAGGTATAAAAATGACTTTAAACTGGAATATACTCCCTTATATATACATAAGTTGAAAATTTTAGTTAGTGGGTAAATTAAAATTATTTTTACAAATTTAATGATTTTGGAATTCATATCAAAACAGTCTTTAGGCTTTATCATATCAATAGATTCACTTCACAACAAGTTACCGGTCTGAAACTGAAAGTTAGGTTTGGTTTCATTATGTTTAAGGAGACTAGACGTAAGTCCTTAGCGGAAGTATTAGCTTTAGGTTTAGGTAGATCTTCTTTGATAAAGACACTTTTTTAAGTTTTCTGTCGTCAGTGACTATGTCCCACATATATTTAACTGGATTTCTAAACTTTAAAATATAGTTATTAATAATTTATCACAAAAGGAGAATTATGATTGTAGACCGGGTAAATCAAAACCATCCAGACACGTTAAGAGCAGGTGATTGTGAGACAGTAAACAAGATGATTTGTCTTGGAGTCTTTATGGATAATGTCTGGATACTGTGAATATAAGATTCGACGAAGAGATGGCTAGATCGGCAACCTGTCAGTTGGCCAAAATTTGGCGTGACAGGGAACATCGGGCAGCACACAAAGACTAAACTTACTAACGTTCTAGCTTTCTCCATCTTTCTTTACGCCTCTAAGATATAGACCGTTAGGGAGGTAAACGATGCCGATACTGTCGAGATGTGGGTTTGGAGACGTTTCCTACAAATTTTCTAGACATCCCTCGCATCAACAGCTCAATTTTTATTTTACTTTTTGAATGAGAAGACAATTTGAATGACTAATAGTCGAAGGAAAACCAGAGGCAAAGAGAACGACTTCCAAGCTCATGGGAAAAACCTTAATGAAGCCGTACATCCAACAGGCAGTCACGATATCTGGCGTGAACCTGTCAAACGTGCCATACTGCAAAGGAAGGCCAAGTAGAAAGTTACATGAATCATAAAAGTCTATTAATACGCTGTGAAAAAGGAGGAGAAGTGGAAAAAGAAATCATAATTGCTCTTATTCTTTACTTCTCGCATTAAATAGTTTACCTGTTACAGTTTTCTCTTTTTTGCCTTTTCAAGGTCTCTTTATTTTCGTTTGAGTTTTCTTCATTTTAAGTCTAACTTATTAGTCCAATCTGTTTAAATATTGGTTCCATCTTCTATCTTTACTATTTTTTTCCACATTATGTATTTTGCAATTTTTTTACTCACCGCGGGGAGCATTTTTCTAAATACACACGAAAATTGTAATATCTCTGTAACTAATGACTTGGGGATAATGCATATTTGGATTTTACTCCAGTCAATGAACACCCAAAAGGGGGATGTAGAGGACATGGTCGGGAACAGAATTTGTGACTTCAGGGCTGTGTTTGAAGCAGTTAGGAAATACTGGTACTATTCTAAAGGTGATCGAGGTGCCGAGGGGCACATTTTTAGGTTTTTCGTTTATATCTCGAAATTAGAACTACGTAGCGAAAAGGTTACTCTATACAAAATTAAAACTGATAACATTTCATACAAGATTATTGCTATTCTTTTTTTTTTTCTATTTCCAATAACTTCTGAGATATCCGCTAGCCAACGACACAAATTTTTGAATAACGCTTTTTTGCATCACGCTTTTCGACAAACTTAGCCTTCAAGCATGTCAGCCCTTAGTTTCATAGCAATATTCTCGGAGTAGAAATTGTGGAGCAATAGATTTTCTTCAAAATGAGTGATTATTTGTTATTTTATCTTCAAATGATCAAAAGTTATATCAATTTGAAAAATTCTGGCAAATTTCGAAATTCTGAAAGAAAACCGTATATTTTCACTTTCTCTTTATTTAACTTTGATATAAACTTCTATCTAAGAAATCTCTTGATTTTCAAAGACCTGTTCAAAGCGGCTCCAATCGTCAGTTTTCGTGACATCTCTAAAATAGTTTAAAAAAATTTTATTGTCAGCTTTGCGTCTATATATTGGTTACAGAGTATCAGGTACTTTACACACCACGATGTTATGACAGCTCCAAATTCAGTGATTTTTGTTTGTTTTTATAAATAGATGTTTTCGGTACAATTTTATTTAGTACACGAAAAACTGAACGAAAAATCAACACTACTACTACCAGGGACTGTTTACTTTTCGTAACAATATCCTAACATACTGAAAACATTAATAATGAAAACCGTTTTATATTCAAGTTTTATAAAGTAATCATCCAAAATATACACTTTGGTATAAACTTAGGAAGATTGACTAGTGTCCTTCTAGCAATTTCGGATGGCCCTCCTTTGGCAGTTCTCCACCAATGATTCCATCACAGATAATAGTTTTATTTACTTTATTTATGGATGTTTTCGACTACTCTTGGAAAATGACATTTGTCAAAATAACAAAAGATAGTGGAGCGTGGGAAATATCCCTAAGACTTATTTTGTTTTACAGCAGTTATGAAATGGTATTGATAGTAGGGGGTGAACATAACTCTAAAATGTTTTTGTATAAACTCTCAAAAAAGTCTTTTGTTCTTTTGTCTCGCTAATGAAGAAATGCTTTCGATACTGCATACATGAGAGCTTTATAGACGCTGGATAGATGAATAGGCACAATTTGAAATTCAGGCACAGCTTAATTATGCTTATACATTTATAAGTTTTCAAGATGTTTCTGGCTGGCCCTGAAATTTATATATTATATTATTAGTTGCCTATTATATTCCCATGTTAATTTAATTGAAAAAATGGTAATTTCAGTAGGAATTTTTTATTATATTGTTGGCAAGTGCTTGAAATAACACTACCATTTTTTAAAGGTTTTTACAGCTTTAATTCAGAGAAATAAATATGAAAAATGTGAAATTTTGTGGATCTTTTAAGCAATTTCGATGACGTCACAATAACTATTTTAATTTTACAAAGTTGATGTCATGACTGCTAGATGGCATACTGTTAATAGCCCAAGTAAAATATTTCTTTACCTTTCCAAAGAGGAAGATGGCAGAAAATTGTGATTTAAACTGCAAAATTAGAAAAGAAAGTACCTAAGAGTGAGAACACTTTCTGCTGTGAAGGCTGAAGTCGACTGTCACTTCGTCACTTGTCAAATTGCCGTAATCAGTGTGGCCATCATAGGTAACTTAAATTTACTGTGCGTCTTACAGTTACATCATCGACGCGCGTAGGTCTGATAAATATTTTCTTCTAAAATCAAGCAAAAATTATATACAAGCAAAACCTAATACTTCAGAATGTGTTGTAATGTTTAAACTTCTAAATAAATATTAGTTTAATATTTGATTACCTATTGAAATGGCGCGTTGGTGTCCAGTACTTTGAGCTTCACGGATTTGAATGAAACTTTCTGCAATGTACACTTCCCGAGAAATAAAAGTAGGACAACTCTTGTTCAATGAAAACTTTAATTTTTCGTAATGTAAATCGATCTTGGTAGACGACATTCGTGCGGCGGTGCCAACTCTATTCTATTTTCCAAATAACAACTGATTCTTAGGAAAATTAGAAAGCAATTTATTAAAAATATCTAAAGTAAAAAATAAAAAACAAACAAAAACAGAAATAGTAGAATTCAATATCTAGCCACGGTCCCGTTTTTATTTATTACTTTTTGCATTCTTCTGGGCATTGAATCGATCAAATTTGTGGTAAAGTTATGACTTTCCGCCAGACTTTCCTCAATGAGACATTTTTTTTGTTTGTAAACCAGTAAAGACAAATGATAAAATACGAAAAAAATTCAACAGAACTTGAAAATCATACAATAATACGCACACCCTGGCCCTACAGGTCGCAAACCGTAACGGATCCACTTGATATTTTTTCAATTACTGCATCTAAGATCTTAATAGAACCCTATGAAATTTTCCAACAATGTATTTGTAAATACGAAGTGTAAAAATAGCAAGTTGGAAATTTTTGCATCTCGAAATAGAAGTAAACATATCGGAAAGAGAAAAAGATAAACAATGGAGAATTTTTTACTTGAAATTTTTTTTTCTAGAATTGAGAAAATCGTATGTGAACTTTGGGTGTACTAAGGTAAGCATGGGCCAGATGCCTCTCGGAAAATTAGACTGATATTCTTACTTTGACGTCACTTGCTATGAGGAACTATTCTACAAGATCTTACACCCCTGCCACCTATGGTTTTTAAAATAAATTAATTATTCAAATTTTGAAAAATCATTTTTTTTTCTCTCTAATAACAGCCATGTCTTATGATTTTTATATATGCGGTAGATGTGCCAAAGAGGTATTAAACGAAAAATTATTGAGTATTTGCACCAATATCTCAGAATATTCGAATTAAAAATTTTAAAACATGCAAAATTTTATGTATATTGAAAGATACTATCACCATTTTTTTTTCCAAAAATGTTCATACTATGCTCTATAACATATTTTTTTTCCAAATTTTATTGAGGGCAGAACACGTTTTCAAAAATTATAATCACTAATCATACATAAATTATTAATATTTAGTCTTCCTAACCGAAGACTACTAAACAATTAGTTCAACCTTACTAAAATGTTTATTTTATTAAACTGCTCAGCGGTTTTGTTAAAACTTTATTTTCCCCAAAAATGTGTCTTTTGTTACTACTAGCGCGTGTTTATCTCTAATAAAATCGACTTTCTTACGTTATATATATATATTAATACACGAATGGTGAAACGTGCGTCGAGTAGATAAATTGTTCAACTGTAGTGTTGTATTGTTTATGAAAACCTGTCGTAAATTGTTCAAGTGTAGTGTTCAAGTGATTCAGTGTTTATGAAAAGGTGCCAATGGGTTGTTCTCTCAGAACTGTTTTAATTTATTTGTTTTAAAATTATTGCTAATTTTTTTAATATATATTTTGTCAACCAGAATATTTATTTATTACCGCTAAAAGAAAAATAATTTATTTGCGTTATTCTCATAGAGATTTCAGAATTTTTTTTGTTAAGTATATGAAATATTTTATTTTTACTAACATCATTTCCCCTACTAATACGACGATCCTATCCTTTCCTGGCAAGAAATGTCCATATCTCCCCGTGGTTCCTGCTGGACTGTAACAATATTAGACTTTGATTTCTTTTTCTGATAACTCATTGTCATTGACTGAATTGGGCAATTCATTTCTTGTTATCAGTTTCATTTGTGCCCGAGACTGTATATCTACAATGTCCGCCATAGAGTTGGCTACATATGGGAAAAATTTGTATTATTGAGATTTATACCTACAATGTCCGCCATAAAGTTGGCTACATATGGGAAAAAATTGTATTAATGAGATTTACTATATTGGGGGGTTCGTTTCTTTTTTTATATGCAAATACCTTTATTCGACTAAAATATATGAAGTTTTTGTCGAAACTAATCAAATATTTGTGAAATAGACACAAGAATAGTACTTAATTAATGGTAGGGATAAAATTTGCACTTTTTTATTTTCCTCATATCTGCTTCAAAATTGATATATGGGGTCCTTGTTGTATTCTATGCACTTTTTCTTAATACAATTTTTCGATATCTTAACAATTTCACCCATTTTTCGGTACTACCGTCAACTATTTTTTACAGTCCTGCCAAACCGGTGATCACATGACATGTGTCAAAATGTAATTTTTTTGTTGTCGGACATGCATAAACGAACCCCCAATAGAGTTTTTTAGAAATGTCAATACAATTCTTTCCCATATGTAGTCAACTTTATAGCGGACACTGTATAATCAGAATTCCACTAAAATGACGAAGTTACTAAATTAATAATCTTAACATTTTATGACACCTTTCCTATTTTTTTATAATTATTTAGCGACATCATTGTTGTTACAGGAAAGAACTGTTTTAGAACTACTGCATCAAATAAAATCTTAGTTCAGACGTTTTAGCAGCCATGACACAAGTCAGCTTAAATTTTACCCGACTCCACATGTTTTTCTTCAGTGTACTTGTACGACGTCATGTTATTACGAGATTGACTGTTGCACAATTCAGTGATTATTGTTCTCGTGTAAATATTAAAAGGCGAAAAAATAGCAGTATAGTGACTTTACGGATATTACTAATATATCTTGCGGATATAGTAACAATCTTAATTAACGAAAATGCAGAGTGAGATGAATCCTAATTGTGTGATGTGTGGTGGTTTTATGTTAAAAGTGGCAGGACAAAAAAAATTGGTCTTCTTTACCTTTTAATCTGATGCACTTCCTGAGATAATCGCAATAAGACCTTACAGCATCATCTGTCATGAATAAAAAAATGTTTACATAAAAGTTGATTTCTACCGTAGGAGACAATTCGGGCTACTATTTAAAATTTCAGAGTTCCCCGCGCACCACCCATAAGAGGGCGTGTGGTACCTTCAGTTTGGCATAATTGGATTTCTCCCTCAAAAACGTTCAATACGCTTTTTTTGCTTTTTATTTTTACGTATTTCTTGAGATACTCGCAATAAATCTGATTTTTGTGATCACAGCGTCTATCACGAATTTTTAAAAAAATCACATAAAGTGACATCTTTTCTCCCGTAGAATGCGAACCTGCAATAAAAATTGAGGGTTTCTATTTAAATTTTCAAAGTTGCCACCCGCCCCACCCACAAGGGGAACGGAAGTGTCTCCACTTTAGCATCATCGGATACCTCGCTTGAAAATATTAATTTTTTTCAAATTTTTTGATTGGTAATGTATTTCTCGAGATATTCCACTGTCCTGATATTTTTGTTACCCTGTATATAATATTAATCGTTATAAGCTAATGTGTCATTAAGAATTGTTGATTTATTTGCCATCTAAATAATTAATTCACTCAGTGATCTCTGGATAGGATAAATAATTTATATTCCATTTAAATATTACTCCATAAAATATACAAACTTCTTCCCCCTTCTCTGAATAATGTTAGAACATGCAAAGAACACAAAATTCCCTCTTTGAGAATTTGTCCCGATCACAGCACAATAGAAAAAGTTATGGATTACTTCATCAATGGCAGCTTCTTCCGGAAA